>JAZDUH010000007.1:16767500-17967500 GCA_036419115.1 Scarus forsteni
ATAAAAGCCCTGAGTTTCATAGCCCTTCATAAAAATGCCCAGTCATCTTTACTGTGTAGCAGCGCACATACACAAACATACTATAAGTCATCACCAGATTACATTCAGGCCCCTCCTGGGAATGATGATTCTGCTAATAAACATGTCTGTGGTGAGCAGAGCTGCAGAGTAATTTGGAGGGTTGTGTGCGCTGCAGGATGCGGTCTGTTTCCTGCTCAAACAGATGGGTCTCCTCTGCATGCTTTCTCTTTTCTGCACCCAAAACCCCTCCTGAAAACAACTCTGCAGTACAACACAGATACCAGACACCACACTCATTTTATCTCATTTATTCATTCTGTTCGAAGAGAAAATGTACAGGGAGAAGGTTCTTTAAAAGTAAAATAAATGACATTTGTGTTGATGATTGTGTAAGTTTAGTGTTTGGTTGATAATGAACAGAGCTTGTAGTTTATTCACCATTTTATTGGCCGTCACTGAACAAGCTGCTTTGATTACAGAAGAGGGCTGGGGATGTATAAATAAAGATATTTAAGAGAATTCAAATGTATATTTTTAATTCAAACAGCATTTATCCAACTACAAGTAAACATAGCACTTAATGAATCTAACCAAGTGAAAATAAAAAGTATATCAAATGCCTTTCAAGCACTTGTCTGTGACACACAGGAAAACAGCTGGAGTGTATTGACTTAACCTGTTAGTTTTCCTTATATAAATACTGACATTTGACCCAGAGTATGACCACTGAGACGTAAACTACCCTGATATGAATGAAATTCTGCACTGAAATATGTGTGAAAATGCATTGCATACTGTGAATCACAATTTTGCATTGGCACACTTTATTAAATCATATTATGTATATATAATTAAATTTATGAAAGTATGAAAATCAAATGTTTGCCTTTGACGATGTATATAATAAGTAACACTTATGGCAAAAACACTTTTCGTGTTTTACATTACAATAAATGTTGCTGATAAGTTGTTATTTTGAAAATGTAACCAATGGATGGCAGCCCTAAGGTTTAAAACAAGTAACAACTAGAAAAGCACTCGGAGAGCGCAGACCTCCACCAGCGCCACAGTCCTCACCCATATTGTGATTTTCACCATAAATATAAGTCCTACCTTTATTTCATCTAAATATTTAGATTCCTTGACCACGAAAACATACCATTCGCTATTGGATTCATGATGATATCTATTTTAGGTCAGTAGTTATTCACCAAAATCACAGACGCTGATCCGGATCAACACCAAAATTAAATTAGTTCTTCCTTTTCCCATGTTGAACATTTCCTGAAAATTTCATCAAAATCCATCCATTACTTTTTGAGTTATTTTGTTCAAAGACAGACAGACGGACGGACAAACTCTCCCAAAACATAACCTCCTTGGCAGAGGTAATAAAGGAAACAAAGCAACCAAGAGAAAAGGAAAAAATACAAGAACTGATTTACAAAAAAAATCAGCAACAGAGAGAAGAACAATTAGAACCACAGAAAAAAATCAAACCGAAACAACACATAAATAATACAATAGATAATTAAAAATGTAACAAGTGTAAATACAAAGCACATCAACAAACACGACCACAAAGCATGAGAAAAGAAAAAAAATGAAGTCCAACATAAATCTGAAAAAGTGGAACAAATAGAAAAAAATAACAATTTAAAAAGTGACAACACATGTAAAACAGATAAAGACAAAGTCAAAGCAAGAATCTAAAATCACTGATAAAGCAAAAAGAATCACAACAAATCATAAACTCAACAACAAAAAGCATACAAGAGCAGCAAAAAAAGAATGAAAACCAGCAACAAAGCAAAAAACCTAAACACAAATAGAGCTACAAAATAAAAAACCCCACAAAAAAACAATGAAAGGACAACCAATCATTTACGTGAAATTATTAAATCAACAAAAAATGAATAACCATGAGAGAAATACACCAAATAAAAACTCTACAACAAATGAAAATACAGCAAGTTAAAACATTAACATGAATGAAACACAACAAGGACTACCACAAGAACAGAAAACAACACACCCAAAGCTATGAGTAAAAAAACATACCATAGACTTGTATTTGTTTGTGTGTTTTGATTTTATTTGTAATTTTTAAAAACTGTTCTGTTACTTGCATTTGTTTTTTATTTGTTGTTGAAATTGTTTAGATTTTTTTTTGCATTTGTGCTTAGTTGGTGTGTTTTTTAAATTTTTATTCTTAAATCTATTTTAATTAGAAGAATAGTTCTGCTTTTTCTAACACAGCTTCATGTTTTTTTATTTGTTGTTGTGGTTTGTGCCTCAGGGCCACCATACCGACCTTATGGACACCCTGATTTTGATTACAGGGTGATGACTATCAAATGGTTTTGTGTCAGCTTTTAATATTGTAATACAGAAGTTTGCATCAAATTTAAAATGTTGGGCTTCTTAAAACACAACTAAACATAAAATCATTATTTGTTTAACTTCTCATCTATTGTTTTTACATAATGCTCAGATGGCAGGTGAAGCATTTTAAGTGAATTACACAAGGAAAACAGTAGTACTGACTCATAAAGTCACTTAAAAAGTTACAAGTACACTAAAAGCCTCTCAATCACAGTAACTCTCTGACACTTTAGGTCATGTTTTGATACAATTCGTAATGAGTTCATCTAGCATCTAATGTTTTGCCTCTGCTCACTAAAGAACCCAAACCTCGATGAGCTCTGGTAAAAACGTTTTTGCTAAAACACAAACGCTTAGAATGATTGTGCCACCTTTGGGGCACGTTAATGATATCCATACATCTAAAGTGCCACACTAAAGGGACTTATCATTTTAATATGAACATTTACTCAGTTAAAGAGACATTCGTGTAGCCTTTCTTCCCTAACTTAATTGAGCAACATGCATATTTAAAGTTAAAACGCAGACCGTTTTTTCTAACATGTTTCACTCAAAGATCTTTTAATTTACACAAATACATTTCGTGATGCATAAAGAAGAAATAAACAAGATACCAATCGCACCACTAATTTCTTGCAAATAATTACATATATTCCAAAAATCAGAGATTAGTATAGATTAAATTATTTAAAGTTTTGTAAGATGTCGTCTTTCTCGTGTTTCCAATATTCTGCTATTTGAAGGTCTCATTGAATAAGAGGGAGGGCCACATGTGGGCCTCAGACTGTACTTCGCCCGTCCCTGTGCTATGAGAATAATGTATTAATGGCTGTCTAATGAGTCTGTCAGTATTAAAGTGGATCATTGTTGCCACCTGCTGGGCTGTTAGCAGCACAACCATCACATGTGACACATTTCCTCTGCATCATCACTGGATTTTAACCCATTTTTGTTTGACTTTGCCTCAGGGGAGTCTGACTTTTTTTTCTTTTGGACACAGAGAAAGGAAGCAGTGCAGCTGAGCTACGACAGAAAGGAAGCAGACGGTCTGTGGCTGCTAAAGAAGACTTTAATTCAATACAGGGCACCTGCCTCTGGGCATTAGTCTGATATGCATTTGAAAGTAAACAGAGGCCAGGGATGAAACCACTAGTGTTAAATATCAAGCTGCAAACCATGTAAGGCAGCAGAAAAGCTCTGGACTCTTTAAAACAAGCCCTGCGTATCAAAACATACAAATCTAATTAGATTAGCATTAATGTATATTAGAGCACTTATGATCAAATACCCATTCTCGATATCTAGATATTATACAGTATAACTGGATATTTTCAAGAGCATTAAAAGGACACATTAACATATAGGTAGCCATCTTTTTCAAACGCATGCTGGGCAGCTTTTGACCTTTTCTTTTCACATTTTAAAGCATTTTTGAAAGTGACAATCAAGGCATAAAAGTGTTTTGTTTTTGGGCTGTATGTTTAACCGCCTGACTCATACGTGTAATATGAACCCATAATCTCAAATTTATCGGGTCAAAGATCAAAATTGTGAAGCTATGTTCATCTTTTGCTTGTAAGTACAGTCTGCTGGTATGAGAAGCACACGTTTTCTTTTTTTTTTTTTCTGATAAATGTCTGTGACTAAAGATGAAATGATTTGATCTTGCAGGTCATTGCTCAAAGGTCAGAATTATTGATCTGACACACCAGACAGACTGTTCAATACTTTTCTAGTCCATCTGAGAAAGTGTTTGTGAATGGGCACCTTTAAAAAGCATTATCTGACGGGTGATTTGACGATTATTCTGTCAATCACATTCATCCAAACAGAAAATGTAGTAGGCAGGTGCTGCTGAGGTTTTGTAAAGGAAACAATGTGAGCAACTTTGTAAAACAAACACTGTAAAAGACTGTATGTCAGATGGGGAGTTAAAATATCCTTTCTACGGTCAAGTTTGTGGTGTTATTTGCCTTTTTTTTTTCATCAAGAAGTGCAGTCAAGCCCTGACAAAACTGCTACTGAAGCTGTTAGCATCTGTGCTAATCCCTGAACCAGCAGTCACTTCCTGCTGCTGCCTCGCTTATATCTCCTACAGCTTCCTTCTCCAAAGATTGATAATTTGGCTGTCCCACATTTGCTGCCCACAACTGTTGTAGATTGGAGCTCATCCAGATGGTTCTGCCTTATTACAGACATTAAACCAGGTTGATCCATCTGCACTACAAGGTTACAGAATCATAGAGTCTCATGTTAATCTTGGTCTCATGAACTTGGCTTGTGAACACACAAACTCAAGACTGCTTCAGGCTTTTTTTCCACTTTATAAAAATGTAAACTCGCACAGAAGGATGAGCCATTTAGATTTCAGAAGTCATAGATTTGAAGTCAAAATCCTGGAAAACCTTTCTGTTTCAATTGCATCAAATGTGGTTAGGTTATGTAACAGGGCAATGTTTGGGGACCTCATGTTCATCTCTTCACGCTTTTTCCTTCTATCTTTTTAGAGAACAGGGAAAATGTACACTACAGAGTAGTAAATAGCACACTCCCCCTTTTTTGCTTTAAAAAACATATAACAACAAAATAATATTGTCTCTGTGCAAATAGATATATAAATAAGTACATAGGTAAATAAAAAAAACAACAAACAATCAAATATTAATACTTAGTTTGGTAAAACATGGAGAATGAAAAGTTAAAAAGGACACAATTTGAATGTTTAAGTTGAGCCTGATAGATTAAAGAAATAAAAATAGTCAGTTAAAGAGTTCTAGTTTCTATAGGACTTATCAGAGCAGCCTTTCACAGTTAAGCTTATCTTTTCTAGTTTAAGAAAGAACATTTCATCTTTCAGCCACAGAAATTCAGACAGGGGCTTGGAAGATTTCCGAAGAAGTAAAAAGCGACGTCCAGCCAGAAGGGAGTAAATCTTAACATGTGTGGTTGAAGAGTTCATCTCTAGCTTTTAATACAATTTTCATCCACACTGTGAGTTTTCTTCAAAGCGTGAACAAACTAACTCAAGAATAAATAAGTAAGATATCGAAAGTCTAGGTCTAAGGTCAGGATTAGGTATTACCATGTTTAGACCTTGATTGTGACACAATAACCCCATCATCCTCCATCTATTATCTATTCCTCTTATCCCTTTCAGGATTGTGTTGTAGAGATTTTTCCTCAAATTTTGCACAAACTAAAATCTGGCTCAAGGCTTGGACTTTAGAGATCATGAGTCAAAGAGCATGGTTATGGACCCTCGTGCTCATTTCTTTTGTACACAATTAAAAATGCTTAAAACATCGTTGCACTTTTTCCAACTCTATCTGACAAAATGATGGTTTTTAGAGTACAAGGATCAAAATTCAAAGTTTTAGCTGTATGATCACCTATTTCTGATAAGAGTTACATGAGTCGTGCTACCACCACCAACAAACCAGCCCCTCATTTTACACTTGACTCTTCTTTTACTGTATACCGTGCAGAGGGGAGAGTCATAGTTGTACTCCCTTGAACTTCATTATCGTAACCTCCTTTTTTATTTTGTCCTCTCTTCTAAAACTGCTCTAAAGCTTGATTTAAAAAAGACTTTGATGATAAAACTCCAAAGAAAAAGATGTGAGAAGAGGAAAAACGCAACCATTTGACAGCAATATCCAGTGTGCATTGAACAGAGAAAACATGTGAAATGATTTCTTTTAAAGTGTTTTCATCATGTGGAAATCTGGTGCGTTTCTTTGCACAGCACTCTTGTAAAAGACACTGCCAATCTGATAAAGCCATTTTCATGCAGTGCCCCAATGATAGTATTGAAATATAATAATATTAAAATCTGAGATATAATGCAAATGAACAGGATATTAGGACACAATACTCAGTTTCTTCTTTGAGGGCATTTTAAGATATTGGACCTCCTGTGCAAGCAAGAGATTAAGGCTAATGAGGCATTAATGGAACGTGGGTGGTATTTGTTTTTATTCTTTCATTCCTCCAGTACTGTATCAGCAATTCCCTGGACGAACATTTAAACATTGTGACAAATGTGGCAGTGCGACAACAGACCTTGTTGAAGTTGTTATCATAAAAGCTGCTGTGCTGGTAGAGGCGTGTCCAGAGGGGTGATCAGGGTTGCCAAGAATCCCTGCCACTGCCCACTCCTTAAATTTTGATTGATATTTTATCCGCCTTCCCCCCGGGGACAACCCCAAATCTTTAACAACAAATTGGCTACAAGCATTGTCAAAGGCAGTATTCCTATTTGAATCAACCAAAGGTGTAGAAGAGACAATCAAGTCAAACTCCTTCACATTCTCTGTCTTGCAATGTGCAAATTAGGAGTGCTTTATCACCAAAATATTTCTAAAGTTGAACAAGCAGACATAAGTTTGATGCAATTTTTTAGTATTTCATGTATTACTTTTTAAAAATCATTTTTAAGTGCTTAAAGGTTAAGGCATCAATATGCTGGCTAACACTTTATATTTGGTCACAGATGTCAGAAGTAGCATACTGGCTGCCATACATGGTCATGGTAAAAGCTTATTAGTGCAGGATCAAAATACCTTAGTAGGCTTAAATCGTACTATATGTAATATGATTCACAATCTAAAGTAAGTTTTTGTTCTTAAATCATTCGCTCATGGTTGGGCACTTGTACAAATTATATTATAAATTATATTATTATATTATAATTACTTCTTGTTTTAAATGTCTTTGGTGGTTCATTCATATAGATGTATTTATTTATGTGCTAAAAAATCAACCTGCTCCAAGTTCTCTTCAATTCATGTACTTGTTTGCCACTCTGAATGAATTTTACGATTTTAGAGTGGGGGAAAAAAATAAATGAATCTGGAAAGCATTTGTTATAAACAAAAAATATCTCACTTTAGACAGGGCACATTTGCTGAGTTACAAAGACTCAACTATGAATTGTATTAAACATCACCTAAACTAGATTTTCTGCATTTTGTCAAGAAAATATACATTTTTTATCAGCGGTATCAAAGAGAGAATTATTAATCCAGTAATTCTACCTCTTATGGGTCATTCTCAGCAAGGCAATATCAGTTCATCAAATCAAGAGAATGTAACAGCAAACCTTTTAGTTAACTTCTTATTACTACAGAATACAGTTATCAAGCATATTGTACTAATAAGTTCATAAAAATGACTAAACAGCAGCCAGCATGCTGTTAATTATGCAGATTATTTAGACAAGTGGATAGTTAATATTGAATATCAAGACCTAAATGACACTACAGTCATGTGATGCAGTTTTCTTCTTTCAAATCTCACCAAAACCACCATGAAGAATCAACAGTCAGGGTATTAAAGTACAATTAACCACTTTGTTGCACCAGTTTGCTCAAGAAAAGCCACTAAAAAGACTGTATTGTCCTTTTTGTTCCAATTCAAGTTTTACTACAAACAAACAGGCAAACAAGAACACTATCCATCTCAACATTTATTGTTTGATCAAACTTGATCCAACAGTAGATTACACTGTGGTGACCATAAACATCGTTATGTTGAGTTTTAATTTGCTAGATACGTATTCCAGTGCAAGAAGAATATGTATGTAATCCTAACTGAAAAGAATATAAAGTTGTGTTATGTTTACTTTAAAAAAATATGGATGCATTTGGTTGATTATAGATCCTAGTCTGCTATCCCTAAGTATTATGTAGTAGGCAGCCCAACCTTTTAGGTGTTTTAACCTGAGCCTGAGCAGTCAAATAGTCATACTATCAACAAACACTTGAGGATTATTTGGACAAATAATCTACTGAGACCTGCCTGGAATTGTATCACACCCACATTGCCCAGTTGTTGAGAGGGGCAAATTGGGTCAAAAATCTGTCATAAAACATCTAGTGCATGAACAGCCTGATATACAGATAGAATCAATAAACTTATTGAGTTCTTTGTATGTGTGCACCAAAATGTCACTCCTTTTAATGACAATGTCCCCCATCAAAAGTCTGGACATGCCCCTGTGAGTCCGAGCAAAATAAATCACAAAAATTAAAATGACTCTTCTTTTTCTTTTTCTGACATGTTGACACATTTTGACATTGAAACAGTACTAACAGGTAGAAACGGTCACCATAATACATTTGTCTTTTATTTCACACACAAATATTAAGACATCAGTTACACAAACTGGCACTCTTCACACAACACAACAATACAAAATCATCAGATGAAGATCCAGACATTCTTTAAAATTGCACAACCAAGCAACACTGTAAACAAACACACCAACATATCTGAACTCATTTGATGGGCGAGTCCAGGATCTCTTGGTAATCCTGTCGGATGGCTCTGCTCACCCTGTACAGCTTGACACCCGTTAGTGTGAACACACTGACCATGATGACCAGGCCTCCGATGACATCATAGACGGACGGGATCATCTTCAGGACGATGAGCTGGAGGAACATGGCGACCACGATTTCTAAATGCTGCACGGTGCTGACTAAGGCTGGATGGAACTTGTTTAGAGCATAGTAGACTCCAAGGAACGCCACGGTGGAGCAGATACAGATACCAATTAAATAGCCCCAGGTCTCCCCATCCAGAGGGATGATGGGCTCCTGCATGATGAACATGGTGGAGGCCCCCCACACTGTGCCCGTCCAGCCAAAAGTAAAGAGAGCCGTCCACATGCTGACGCGCTCCTTGATGGCTCTGTAGACTATCATGGAAAGAGCAGCTGTTAAACCAGCCATTACTGTCATTGTGTAGCCAAATGCCTCCTTCCAAAAACCCAACCTGGACTTCTCCTCGTCTGCAACATTTGGCACCATCACGAGGCACAGTCCGAAGACGCTTCCCACCACAGTGACCACGTCTGTGTAGCCCAGCCTCTCATCCAGCAGCAGGAATGCCAGAATCGCACTGAAAACTGTGGTGGAGGCACGCCACATGATGGTGCCATTACTCGGTGGAACTATGGCGAAAGAGGTGTAAGCGCATGTGATGGAGATTACGTTGCATACGCCATAAAAGAAGAGCCGCAGCCGGTAACCCTTGGGGCCAAAGGGGCCCTCGCGGTAGTAGAGGACCACCAGAATTGACAGCACTTGGATCACAGAGCGGATGAAGAGCAGCTCCAAGGAGGGCACTTTTGAGCGGTCTGCTGCGAGACGTGTAATCAACGCCACGCAGCCATGAGCCACTGCTGCCCCAAACAACGCCATCCAGGTCACCCTGGAGGCCAACACATTCGCCTCGCCAAAGCTGGCCAGCTGGCCCCCGACCCCCTTGTCCCTCTGTGTGCTTGGCTGCTTAGGCTGGGTCTCCATGGTGCCAAAGAAAGTCCTGCCGCCTTTGCTGTCCGACACCAGTCTCTTTCCCACGTTAGCCTCAGCGAAGGCGCCAAAGTCCTCGAAGGAGGGTGCATCATCGTAGCCCTCATCCCCAGGCTGGGGGAAGTGGGTGGCATATTTTACTGTCACTGTATCCGGGTGGATCTTAACCCGCTTTTTTGAGCCATACTGCAGGGAGGATGAGGATAAATCCATGTTTGGTTATGAGTCAGAATCTGAAAATGGAACAAAAAAGGTTGAAGTGTTTAGTAATAAAATAACACTCAAACTAGGGCAGGGAAACATATGGAGATCCAAAACAAATCATCATATTTATGACAGTGGTTGTTTACATCAGAGTAGTTAACATTTAATGGTTTTTATACATAAGAGTGTCCCTGGTCTAGCTTCAAATGACCCCTAACATGAGCAAAATATATCCTCTCTTTTTGTTGTTTGCTTCATCTTTTAGAACATGTGAGAAGAAACAATACTTTTGACTATTTCTACTAATGATGTCACATGTCTCTCAGGTGGTAGACACTTATTGAGCAGATGCTTCGTCTGCCCACAGGTGGCTCTTTTCAAAAGGAACATACCTAAGCATGTCTGTGTAGTCAAAGGAAACATTAGAGCACAGCACTGAACAAAGTCACATTCACTTCCTGGGAATGTTCTTAGCAGGGCTGAAACTGAGGATTGTATGGGCATGTCAATTCAATATCTGAGTAGATTGTTAGGCAAGACACTCAAAAATAAGTTCTGGGACATCTTGAACTAGCATTAACTATTTAAAAAATAAACAAAGGTGACCTGAAATTCGTATTTGGCTAGTATTTTTAGAGGGAAAGGTAAGATGGTACTAAAAAGTAATTTACTGCTTTTGATGCCCTTGTAACTAGTGAAGTAAATGTACTACATTTTAAGATTAAAAAGTAAATGTTAGTTTTATAATTTAAAGGTTCCATGTTCTAGCATTGTCAGCATTTACATCATGTCTGTTAATTTCATTTAGGTTGAATGAAAAAACAAAACACTTTGTTACTGTAGAGGATCAGAAGTGGCTTTTTACCCTCCCCTTTGGATATGCTCACATCGGGGGGGGGGGGGGGGGGGGGGGTGAAGGCGAAGGGGAAGGCTTATGAGCTTGATCCTGATTGGCCCCGATTGATTAAATTAAAAAGTAATAAAATCCCATATACGGATGGAATTTGCACGAATGCACTGGCCATATTTAAAAATGTGGATTGAAGTGGCAGATAGTGTCAATTCCACCCAATTTTCTAGGTGTTGCATTGTCATAATGCTATCCTCTATTCATTTAGATAGAAATATGACTGATCATCATTATGCTCTGCCCTTTTTTATACCATTTTACTATTAGAATAATAAAGACCCTTTCATTTTGAAATATAAGGATTTTAGCATCCAGATATTTGAATGCCCTTTGTTAAACTGCTGTAATTTTAGAAACATTTAGACTGTGTGGCAGTTTGTCTTACTGTTTCTTCACTGTGTTTGTGTTCAGGACTTTGAACATTGTTCCTTTGGATGAGCAGCAATAAAAGATTTTTGCTTGAATTATATAAAAGTTTATTCTTCTGGTAATGTCATATACTGCCCAACACTAACTCAAGCTGGATAAAACGTTGGCAACCCTATTTTTTGTAACACCCTTGCACACACGTGCTGCTGACGCACACTTGGATAGACACAGTCAAAGTTCACACTTCTCACCCCGATCTCACTTACCTTCCTGCCCGGCCTGTAGCCTTACAGAACACTTGTATTGTGTTACTTCTATATATATCCCATGCAAGCTCGTATAAGGCGAGAAGCAAACACAGTGAGCCTGATGCAGTCTGATGGGGATGAAATTACATAACAGGAAACCACACAGGGGACAATACATGAATGTGGGCCACTTCAGAGAGGGATGGAGTGGCAGCACATCAGAGAACGGCAACACGAGGGATAAAAGAGGGCAAGGGAGGGTTAAATGCTTTGGAACATCCCTTCTGAGGGCATTTGATTCTTTCTTTTAAATCTAATTAAGGATTAGGCTGCAAAATGTTTTAATTAAAGCACTGAAATACTCATCTAAAACGGATATGGACACAAACTTTCATAAGTTCATCTTTTTAAGATCATAACTGCATGGGAAGTTTTATTTCTAATGCAAGTTAGGTGATCGCACAGATGAAGATGAAGTCTACCGGTGACCATGAAAACTGATGTATATGTCTGGAAGGCAGAAATAGTTCGAAAATGTCAGCGTGAAACTTGAAAGGCAACATGTAGAGAAAAGCTCCCCTTGTGTCTTTCTAGTTTCACCTGATTTTTCACATTTTCTCCACCAATTAGTTTAATTTGGACAGTCTTTAGGTTCAGGATAATAGAGATCAGCTCTTTGACACTGCCTACATTGCACAAAAAGACTGGCAATATTTAGAAACATTCTTAGTCTTTTCCAAATGACCTCGCAAGTGGGCCCTGGGCTACTAATTGCCCACCCCAGCTCCAACCTAATGCTGACTGTACAGTTTTGCTTTTAAGTCTTTCTTTGTCGAAATGCACAAACAATTTAGCAACATAAAGAAAATGGCTCTCTTTGAGTTTTGCCAGATCTTCTAACTCTCCCCAATGTCAAGACCATATTTGTGCAATTTAATAAATTCAAGCAAATACATGTATGAAACAAACCAGTTAGTGTAGGAATGGGGAACTTATATGATAGAGAGGGCCACATAAGTTCCAAGAGTCCAGACTAACTAAAGGAAAATCGAGTAACACATTGTCTATCAATTTAGGTTTAAATTTATCAATATATAATTATCAGTCCATGTTGCCAAGCTGTAGTTGCACTGTTCAGAACTGAAGTCTATGGTGCAGAGTAAATATACTGTACTTTGAGATGCCTTATAGCAGGGATAAGCAACTTCCTTAATGGAGAGGACTACAAGAATAAATTATATATATATATATATATATATATATATATATATATATATATATATATATATATATATATATATATATATATATATATATATATATATATATATATATATATATATATATATATATATATATATATATATATTTATATATGTGTATATATGTATATATATATATATATATATATATATATATATATATATACATATATATATATACATATATATATATATATATACATACATACATATATATATACATATATATATATATATATATATATATATATCTATACACACATATATATATATACACACATATATATAAACATAATTAAAATCATTCATGATGGTAGATTCCAATGGTTCTTCAGTATTTTTCTTACTATGACTGAAACTAAACTGGAGGTTGCATTGAGTGAGGTGCAGGTGCTGCAGGTGCCCCCCTGGGAGCCACTTGCCCACCGCTGTTTTAGTATCTATTTGTAGTACTTCCAATTACTGGCATGTCTTGACACAGCCCATATAACAGGAATATGTTGGTAATAATTTATAAAGTAGGTGAAACTAGTCGTTGTTGGTTTTATTCACATTTCTAAACACTGCCAGAAGATTTTTCAGACATTTTTAATAAAATAATGTATTTGTCCTTTTTTGAAAACGTATCAAATTCCCCTTTTTCATGTTAATCTCAACTAATTGGAAAAGGGTGCCACCTTGATTTTTGCCTGAGGCCTTAAAAAGACTAAAAGCAGCCCTGCACTGCTCCATCTCCTCCCTTCAAACACAGCATGGATGGAACCACAAGGGGGCAGATTGACTCTTCATCAGCCTTCCTGCCTCTTGCATGCGGTTGCTCCTCCTTTATTTTTTAAATGCACATTAATGTAAGTTAATTTTGAGTCAGGATTACTGCAGAGGGGATACCACAGCGAGGGAAGCCCCTCTGCAGTAATGACAAATTAAAGTTTGGAAATGAAAAAAAAAAAAAAAAAACGCATGTGGCTACTTGGAGAAAATTTGAAGAATTTAAGGGGAAAGGACGTGTAAACTGATTTTCAGGAATTCAAGATTAAAAAGATCAATTTTGTTTTTAATTAAAACTGTGACTAAAGGCTGGAAGTTATCAAAATTGAGCTTAATGGATCAAAAATAAGTAATGAATCAATTATATTTCCCTGTCCATAAATGCGTAAAATAGTGATCAATGAACATGATGTGGTCGCGCACAGCTGCAGCGCATGGAGGGGGGTCCAATTTTTCATCTTACCTTCTGGTCTTGAAATAGTTCCTTTTGATGCATAAAGCCTCTTCTCATCTCATACATAAATGCCTCGTTCCATCTCCTCGAATTTATTTTGCCATTTCCCCATCTTCCCCCTCTCCTTTCTCCGAGTGGAGCGCCTTTTTCCGCCGATGGACGCTGATTTCTTCCACTTCTGACGAGGCTTGAGAAGCTGCTGTTGCTGAGGGTGATGATGATGAGGACGAGGATGATGATGATGAAGCTGAGGTGAAAAAAAGTGGGGGGAAGAAGAAGAAGAAGAGAGAGAGAGAGAGAGCGAGAGAGAGAGAGAAGCAACTGTCTATGTCACAGCCAGTGGTTTCCCCTCCTCCTCTCTCAGACTGATTTCCACTCCTCGTACTCGTCATCTCTCAGGAGAAGGAAAAAAACCCGATGTGCGTCGGTCAGCCATCATCAGCATCACCACCTTCATCATGTTCATTTGATTTGAACTTAAAGAGGAAAATGTGCGCTCCCATCAGAGTGATGAAGTTGAGATGAAGTAGATCTACAGCCATGGTCTGCATTTGGGTCCCATCTCTCTGCATCATTATTTTCCTGTGACATAATCTGGGTAATAATGGTGTCTGCAGGGTTGGGTTTGCCCCTGCCACTGTCAGGGGAGACTGGGGTCTGTAGAGTCTCTGGTCCTTACCAGTGTTTGGCACGTTACTTTAAAAAAGTAATTCATCATAGTTACTAGTGAATTTCCCAAAAAAGTAATTGATTTACTAATGGAATTACTCCTTCATAAATGTAATTAGTTACCTGGGAAAGTAATTGGTGTGTTACTTTCTTGAAAAAGCTTTTGAGGCTTGAACGATGTGGCTTCATCTCTCTCTCCCTCCGTGTTGTTACCTGCCTGCTGGTGCAGCGCTGACAGCATCAGCGGAGGCCTCGGTGTTTTCCTCAGTGGCTTTTAGATTTACTACAACAGACAAACACTTTGTTTTAGGACATAATGGTCAATTCACATGTGCTCTTGCCTTTTACTTCTTTTACTTCCATCCTGAAAACACCACTTTTAACTACACAGACTGCTTAACTACACAGACTGCTGCCAGTGCAAGTGTGTACAATCAATGAAACAAGTGTTAGAAATACTGATGGATAACTACACATAGACTCTGAACCATCAGTCTGTCTGTGCGGTGTGAATGGGTAGATGTGACCTGCATGTAAAGCAGCTTTGAGTAAGTCCAAGACTAGTAAAAAAGCTATATAAGCTAAAAAGTCCATTTACCATTTACCATCAGCAGAAGGCACCTGTGTAGCATACTGTGAACGCCACACACTCCTGAGCAAATCACCCCCAGTCTTTAAAATCAGTAAACTGTCACACCAGATGCACCGTACAGTGTTTTTCTACACTCAATCTTGCCAATAGCCCACTGAAACTTTTTGGGAATGGGCAGAAACTTTCAAAAATATCTTCAGTCAGGTGATTGGTGATCGTTCCATCAGTCATATTCAATGGGGACCAATCAGACAATGGAATAGCCAGTAGAACTGCCATGGTGTACAGTATACAACATAAGCTACTAAGTAGATCAAACTCTCACCAAAACATGTCGGAGGTGGATTGAAAATATCCTTCCTATCAAAAACTGCTTTCAGCATTATTTGTTTTTCATATTAAATGGAGTCCAGATCTGACAAAACTGACACTGTTTTTAGCATCTATGCTAATCTCTGTGTCGTCAGCTGCCATCCTAGCTTTGTGAAGCAGATGGACCTGCCTAATTCATTGTCTGAAATCCTGCATGTCCGTCTTGCCAACTTCCATTGTCCAACGACTTTACTTGGCTGAATGCTTAGCAGCCCAATTGGGGAAGAGAGGAGGGAGCTGCAGATGTGATGACAACAGGAAGTGACTGCATGTTTGAAAACAATGGCAGCTTCTGAAGGGGTCTCAATAACTGTTTTTTTTTTAATCAAAATGGACTTAATTGAATCTTTGAAAGAGGAGCAAAGAATGTCACTTCAGCTTTTCTTATGAGAAATCATGTTTTTGCTCTTCTCCTGACCGGGGATCACTGCTGGGAAACTGGGAGAGAATGTGTAAGTCCTCCACAGACATGCTGTGTTAGTCTATGGTCATCACGGTTACTCAGCAATACTTGGCAAAATATGCTCTGCTCAGAAGAAAGTTGGTCCGGATTGTCTTTTACAAGGTTCAAGTCACATATAAGTGTTAAATGATAGATCTGTGCGGTATAATTTAATGTAAGACAATAGTCTAATGTAGTTTAAGCTAACGGCTCACAACAGTGCGTAGCTTACAACAGTGTGAGCTGCAATGTCATACGTAGCAGCGTTGCTTGATATAATTGGTCTGTGATGAGTGTGACAAGCCGAACAATCACCCAGTCACAAGCTGCTGTTGTTGTTCTTGAAGGTTCTCCCTCTGAAAACATTTTCAAACACCTCTATCCTAGATGGACTAGTGAAATATTTCCGTGGTGGATATGGAACTGTACATGTGGTATGTCAGGTTACTGCCATCCCACCTCTCCCTGCTTCAAAGATTGGACCATGCGGCTTTGGGCTGCTCACAGTTGCAGTGGATTCAAGCTTGGCAAGGTGAATCTGTCTGATTACAGACATTGGATGAGTTGGATCAGACAATGGATGAGTTGGATCCTGCTGCTTGGCAAAGTGATATCAATCTGTTTCCACAGCCTATGCCTCGATCGTGACAGCGGCACGGTGTTCGCTGGAAATAAGTGGCAAGTCTTTCAGAGAGGGGAGCTTCAACTCTTCATCAGACTCTGCCAGGCAGATTGGCCCAAGACAGGAAAACAAGCCAAAAAAATCCTTTTGTTTACATGTTAATCTCCCTCGTAAACTCAAAATTATCATGTGAAGACGTCATTCTCTCATGATCATTGAATTCCATGCTTTAAGCTCCCAGGGATGCACAAGGAAATGCACCATCAGCTGTAGCGAGGCCTCAGCTCAGATGTGACAGGTTGGACTAAGACTACCTATTCAATGTTAAGAGTTCAGTGTTGAAATTTGGAAAAGACAGGTTCAGATCTTGAGATCTAAGGCCAGGGAAATAGAATTGTTTGTTCTTTGATACGAGCACAAGAGCGATGGAGTGGTGCAGGAATGAGTCCAAAAGTGATAAGATTAGGCACTTTGTGGATCTTAAGCCCTATTCTTTATTTAGAATACTTGTTTCAGATAAATGCCTGAAACAAGGTTTTTGATGAACACAGGCCTGCAAGGCTTTAATGTTTAACCCTGAATAATAAAATGCTTCTGAAATGATCCACTGTTGAATTTTAAAGCATTTTTGGTGTTTAAAATGACAGTTGACGGATGACAAAATTGGCCATTGACCCAACTGCAAGCATTTCTGATCATTTTTTGATAAAGCAATAATTCATACAATATTGGCATAGCCATGAGGATCAACTTGATCAGGTCGTTTGATTAAGAGGTAATTCTCAGAGAAGAGGACACAACATGATGTTATACATTGGAAACTTTTAACTGCATCTCAGTCAAAAAACCATGTGGTTGTTCCATAATAGCTCAATAATAGCTTTTAACTCTTGTTGATTATGTTTTAGTTTAAAAATTGTGAAAATTAGGTTAGTTTGTCAAGATTTTTGTACTATTTTGTTCGCAACAGAGCCTAATTTTTTTTTTTTTTAGCAATGATCCAGAACACAGTGTTAAGTCTCATAGGCTTTCAGTTAGTCTGAGGCAGAGGAAAGCGCAATGCTAACTTCTGGCCCACAAAAAATGTCACTCTAATACACTTTCATTTAAGGGGATGTGTGGTACTGGAATATATTAGCAGAGGAAACATCAGAGAGCTCAGGCTGTGATCATCTACCTTTTTGTTAAGAAGGAAAATTGCAGAAGTGGCAATAAAAAACAATCAAAAACAAAAGTAATCATCACCACCATCTGATAGAATAAAGGTATAGATTTGTTTTTTGACCAGAGGTTGCTCGAGGCCTATGACACTTTTAAATATGACCACTAAACTGTGACATTGTTTGACATATGTAGCAATCAATGCAGCTACAGAGAGTCTCTTAATAAACCCACTTCTAGGTTAAAAGAACACAAAAAACAGATGGGCAATTTTTTTTTGAAATACTCATTTGGTATCAATATTCACAGGGAATAATCAATACAAAAAGAGTATTTGTGAGCATACCGATACTTCAATACAAAGTATTGATACTCCCATTCCTAATAAGAAGATGTTGTATTAACAGAGAGATGAATAGAATGTCTACAGCAGGCTCGCTTAAGAGCTAAGCAACTGCTTAGGTAGGGCAGACAGTGTAGTGACAGACATCACCTTTAGCTATTGTGCCTACTTACAGGCCTATCAATCTGCCTTCATTTTCAATTAAACTGATGATATTACTTTTTGTTGTTGTTGCCATTTGAGGGGATTTCGGTTCTCATAATCCTCTCTGGGATCCTCTCATTAGCTCCACCAAGACTCTCATGAGACCTTCACTTCTTCCCTGGGTGCTGCTCTCAATTAAACACTCTTCTCTAATAATCTGAGCACAACAAATATTCTGTTCGTCCTTGAAAGACAAATTCAGAAAGCTGCAAATTTAATTATCAATTTGGAAAAAGGATGTTGCAGGATGATGGAAGGCAGACGCACATTTATTGCCCGTTCAACATGGTGGAGGCTGAAAGCACTTCAAATTTGATTGTTGAGTTGAAGCCCGGGGCGATGCAACAGGAGGCTCAGCTGCTATTTTATAGATCATTCTGACACCAGCTGACACCGGCTCACAGAGGTGACTGAGGTTTAATTGATACAGCGAAGAGTGATTTGTGATGCAGAGGCAATTAACTCGGTGTCAACATTTACATCGAGCTATTTACAGCCAGCGTGAATCAGGGAGCAGTCTGCAGACATTATTAACCTATTATAGGAACCATTATTGTCATGATACTTTACAACTATGTTTGTGTAACAGTCTGGGCTTGTCATGTTTATAGGTTACTTTGGAAAGTCAAAATGTCAGTGATTGTTGGCCTGTTTTTATTTTGTGCAGTGGTAAACAAATAATGCCGTCAAAACTATAATATGCAACTGGCTTTAAAAACAAGCATACAATAGGATTTTAATATATTTCAAATATCGTAATTCTAAATGGAAAAGACACTTAAATATACATAGCTAATGTGTTGTGACCAATTCAGGTCTTCATCAAGACTACAGGTCAAACAAAGGAAATTAGTTTCTACTCAGACCCCATGGTATGTCATGGATTAGTTTATAGGAAAGTTTTGGTTTGCATCTCTTGACTGATTCCTTTCTTTACCCATGCATCATGCACAAAGCAAGGTCGTTAACGCTGATAGTCAAGGTAGCTTTATGTTGATACAGTGGAGTTAATTTTGAGAAAAGAGCTGAGATAAAATGGTAAAAACGATGCCAACCAGCATTTCAGAAGAGCACCAATTAAGATTTTACACTGATTAACAAGAGCTCTTTTTAAATAGGCAGACAGAGCCAAGCTAATTATTTCCTTAACAACTATCAATCAATCCCTTATCTATACCGCTCATATTGCTGGGGGCTGGAGCCTATCCTAGCTCATACCAGTTAATGCCAGCTGAACTTATGGCCAACATGTAGTAACAGACAACCACTGACTTACAGTAAAGCATACTGTGAAAAACAGCGTCAGTATTTAAAACAAAGTGGACTTTATTTGAAGTTTTATTGTATTTACCTTCCTACTACTTACTTTGGAAGTGACAGGACTTATTACCATATTGTGTTTCAAGTCATTTATCCTATTTCCTTTAACCTCCCACGATCTTCTGTGGTCCCTTTTGAAGTCTACTTAGCTTTATCCCCACGTACACAGGAGAAAGACTCAATTTTCTGCAATATTCTGCTGCCAGAATGACAACCGGAGTGTGCGCGGAGCTGCAGCTGCTTTTTGTATCCAGTGTCAGTTATACATGAAACAGACAAGGAAATAAAAATAAATCCTCTACCACATAACAGCTCACAAAAACCACATGAAAACTGGGGAGCAATATCGGTATGTCCTTTTACTTAACCATCCGGGGAGCATAATCTCACCATAAGAAATTCATGTGTTTGGTTTGAATGATTTAAGTGAAGGAAGTGCTCAGATAGTTGAGGAAGAGTTCAAGAGAAATGAAATGCTGGAGGTGTTTCATTACCACATAGAACAGGAAAATGAATCTGCTTTTTTACTGTCTCAGGGGAGGGGGCAACACATTCAGCTTCTTAAATCCTTAACACACTGATTTTGAGTCAGGCGGTTTTAGCAGAAACTCTGCTTGCAGATACTACATGTTAGTTGTTTGGTTTGAAATTGTCAAGGCTTTTGCAATTTTGAAAATATGATAAAAGTTGTGTTTGAGAGGACACGAGTGTAAGAAAGTAATTTCAGGAAGGAACAGGCTCAAGTTTTTGCTTTGCTTGGAAGATTTACTGGAACTTCTCCCTATGATACATGCAGTGTCTCATCATCTGTGACAAACTCTCTCTTGCACTTTTCCTGCAGTACGTGTGGTTAATAAGTCTCAAGTTGTGTGCAAAAAATGTGTACTCTTTCTGTGAGAAATTACACTTACAAAATTGTGAGTTGATTTGCTCAGTCAGTGGGATGAAAATGAAATGGAAATGAAGCACCATGGGTTGTCTACTTAGCTTTTCATTTGCTGCCTTTTATGTTTGAAAACTGAAATTAGAAAAGGAGAATGAGTGGTTTCACATTTTCAACGATTTTATTCAGAAACCTCTGCTGTGTTGACATTTCAAGCATTTAATTTGCATATCTGCAAGCTGTTTTTCAAGGCTGCCCCATCTTTTCTAAGGAGCAATATCAAAACTTAAACCAATGCCTCCCAGTTTTATTCCAACATGAGGTGACAGAGGGTACAGCTGTGCCTGTCCAATAATATGATGGATATGCAGTGAAGCCCAGTCAGGGTGAAAGAGGATGAGCTGCAGTAGTAGTGTAATCAGTTGAACTCTTGTGGGTTAGAGATGACCATGAGACCCAAACATCTTGACCTTTAGTTACAGTGGACTCTGTTTAAAAGTTTGAAGAAAATTCTGTTAAGTTTCTTGAGATATCATTTTTATAAGCAAAGAATAATCAATCAATCAATCTTGATTTGTATGGTGCCAATTCATAGCAAGTGTTATCTTAAGGCACTTCACAATAGAGTAGGCTGAAGCCATACTCTTTATTTATAGATACACACACACACACATATACAGGGAGAACATGCAAATACCACACAGTAATGCCCTGACCGACAGAGTTCGATCTAACAACCTCCTTGCTCTGAGGCATGAATACTACCTGCTGCGCCACCACATAGCCCTTGATCAAATCGTATTATTAAAAATTTCCGTGGGCAGTCTTGTTGTTATCAACATTTGGCATCTGCATTTGTAATGTTGGAGTGTTTTTGAAGCAGCATCATCGTGAGGGAGCAGCTGGAAGTATGTGTTGGCACGTACACAGTCCAGCCAGCAGCACTTACATACGTGGACAAAATTGTTGGTACCCTTCAGTTAAAGAGAGAAAAAACCACAATGGTCACTGAAATAACTTAAAATGACAAAAGTAATCATAAATTAAAATTTACTGAAAATTAACTCATGAAAATCAGACATTGCTTTTGAAATATTGGTTCATCAGAATCATAAAAAAAAACAAAATAAAATGGCCTGGACAAAAATTATGGTACCCCAAGAAAAGACTGAAAATTAATTGACCATAGGGACATGTTAAACTAAGGTGGTGCTTGGTAATTATGGACCACAGAAAGCTAACGTGAGAATTGTCTCAGGAGATTAGAAGGAAATTTATAGACAAGCATATTAAAGGTAAAGACTATAAGACCATCTCCAAGCTTGATGTTCCTGTGACTACAGCTGCACATATTATTCAGAAGTTTAAGGTCCACTGGACTGTAGCCAACCTTTCCTGGATGTGGCCACATGGGGAAATTGATGACAAATTGAAGAGACGGATAATGTGAATAGTAACCAAAGAGCCCAGAACAACTTTCAAAGATATTAGAGGCTCCAAGAACTCCAAGGCCAAGGTATATCAGAATTAGATCGCACAATCAGTCGTTGTTTGAGCCAAAGTGGACTTAATGGAGGACATCCCTGTTGAAAGCAAATCATAAAAAAAAGGAGACTGGAATTTGCCAAAATGCATTTGACAAGCCACAAAGCTTCTGGGAGAATGTCCTTTGGACAGATGAGACAAAACTGGAGCTTTTTGGCAGTCACATCAGCTGTATATTCACAGATGCATAAACGAAGCATACAAAGAAACGAACACTGTATGCAATGTGAGACATGGAGGAAGCTCAGTTATGTTCTGGGGCTGCTTTGCTATATCTGGCGCAGGATGTCTTGAATCTGTGCAGGTACAATGAAATTTCAAGATTATCAAGGTACTTTGGGGTGAAGTGTGCTGCCCAGTGTCCGATAGCCTAGTCTCAGTTACAGGTCCTAAGTCCTCCAACAGGATAATGACCCCAAACACACAACTAAAAACACCCCAAAATGGCTAAGATCAAAACATTGGACTACTCTGAAGTGGCCTTCTATGGGCCCTGAACTAAATCCTATTGGACATTTGTGGTAGTAGCTGAAACAATGCAGTCTGAAGAAGACACCCTTCAAACCTAAGACAGCTGGAGCAGTTTGCTCATGAACAGTGGGTAAAAATACCTGTGGACAGGTGCAGAAGTCTCACTGAGAGTTACACAAAATGCCTGATTGCAGTGATTGCCTCAAAAGTTTGTGCAACAAAATATGAAGTTAAGGGTACCATCATTTATGTCCAGGTCACTTTCATTGTTTTGTTTTTTTTTCTGTTAAACCACAATGTCTGATTTTCATTTGTTAATTTTCAGCAAATTTTTATTGATTGACTTTTGTCAGTTTCCAGTTATTTCATTGACCATTGTGGGGTTTACTTTCTCTGATGGAAGGGTACCAACAATTTTGTCCATGTATGTAAAATGGGAACAGTTTGGCAATATCCACTGCCACACACGTACATAACAGTGATGATGTCACATATTGTGATACCTACACAAGGAAAGGACAGCGTAGTGTGTGGTGTTTTGGCTGCAAAAAATCTGCCTTCCTGTTCAAATAGGAACATTGTAATCTGCTTGAAAAATCAACACCTTGGCAGGAGTTTACAAAAATCTGCATTTGACTGCACAGAAAACCTGCAATTTAAAAAATACCTGCCAATGTGTGGATTTAACCAATCTTTTCCTTTTTTGTCCTTCATTTCTTTATTTTATGTTTTTTTTTTTTTACTTAGAATGCAACTCTTAAAACCTAGTTATGGGCTTCTCGGTGAGCTTAATGCAGGAAATATGAAAACCTTGCATTTTGTATTGATTACCCTGCCTTTAACTCGATTGTGTGGTTCCTTTAAAAAGCCTTAAGGATGCACATGTGGCTTATTTATCTTCTGTCTGTAGCTTGGACCATCTGTCATTGATTAAGCAGTTATAGCTCAGCTTTACTGCCTGGATGGCAGAAATGACAAACTCCCACAGTATTGGTACATTTTCTGACAGGTCAGTAAAGCACATTTTTTATTTGTTGTTGTGGTATAAAGATAAGCAAAGAGCTGAGAGGAAGCAGGAGATATTAGAAGGAGATAGTGGCTTAAATAGGCAATTTAGGTATGAGTTGTGAACGAGGATATTACTCTTGTTACGCCAGTCCAACTGATAGTGTAAGGCAGTGTGTATAGTATTTAATAAAACTCTAAAGCTGAATTTAATGAGCTAAAACTTGAATCTGAAGGTGCCAGTTAGTCCTATTATAAATACAAATTCTTCAACAAAAGTAATCTGGCCAAGGCAGTGCTCATGCAAATTTTGGTTATTGATAGTTATTTAGCCTCAGTTGGCCAGATTCACAAATAATGCCTCAAAAAGGCACCTTTAAAAAACATTGCTGCAAATGAAATCTAATATTTTCTGCAAGGAATAATACAAAACCAATTATGACAGACTGCCAATGTATGTTTTATGTTGTATTGCATTTTCAGCCTGCAAATATTGCAAACTATTTGCATGCCTGTTTCCTTTCTATTTGTGGAACCCAAAACCAAACATTGCCCCATATTTCATGAATCATAAATGGGCAAACTCAGCAGTTTGTTCTGGGTCGAGACTTTTTAATTATGTATGAGGTGAGGAGGATTCCACTTCAGTAAAGAGGAGCATCCCTCTCTAGATTTAATACTCTCTATACACACCAAAATAATGAGCAAACTAAGAAAACAAATAATGATAGCTTAAATCAGTAGCAACCGCTCACACATAAATAATAAATGTGTGTAAACAGACACAGTGTGGTAATATGTCTTTGTCTTATGCTTTGCTAATAGAAAGTGCTTTTGACTTGAGAAACAAGTTTGCAACAAAGTCTACTCCCTAAGAAAACAACTGGCAAAAAAAAATCAACATTACTGTTACCAAGGCAAAACTGTGAGCTAAAAGTTGAATGTTGCATTCATCTAAACCAAAACAGTGTAAGAGAGTGATTTGCCGGGCAAAACAGTGGGTACTCACATTGCATATACTTTACCTCAAAACTCAAATGTTTAAGCTGGAATCTGAGGATCCAGAGTGTCTGGGCAGGATTTGTAACACTGGTGTGAACCAAATTAATTCAACTGGTAACTCAAAATGGCCATTTACAAAATTTTATTGGATTGCATCCATGAACTAGGCTGGGCAACCAATTAAGCTAACAGTGGTGACCAACCCAAGCAAAGCCATCAATGAAAAGTTACTGTTGGCCAATTGCTAAGACAGTGAGCTAAAGGCTGCTAAAACTGGCAAATGGGTAAAAAGAGTATGATAAAAAATAATCTTTGCAGTTAAAGTCCTTGGCATGCAAAAACTTAAGCTTGAAACTAACTTGTGCACAACAGCTGGTAGCTAATGTTGGCAAGTAAATTTGCCAAAACAACAAGCTAAACACTTATACTAATCTCATCATGCACATCTCCAAGCAGGATTTTTTTAGTTACAATTGAGCCTGCTTGATGGTGTAAGGATTTAGTTATCAATGAATATTTGACATTAGAATAACTTGTTTTTTCAGCTTAATGTTCATCCATTGTTGGACACTTACCCTATGGTATCATTTAGGGCATCAAAAATAGCAATTAGTCTTTTCGTCTACATTGCTATTGTTTACTTTAAGGAGGTGTCTGTATTATTTATTGTCTCTTTTATAAACGGGCAAAAAGCTCACGTTAAGTTTCTAAAAGAATAAAAGGCCCACTGACAAATATGCAGCCACTTAAAAACAGAAAGACAGAAAGGAAAGCTACTAATTAAACACAAATCCCAAAATGTAATTTCTATATGAGGGTGTTTGTTAAGTTTGAGAGCCGCACAGACCCTTTCAGTGCCTTTCCAGCTGATTAAACTTGCACAACTCTTGCTGATGATGCCTTAAACACATTTTTGTCACTGTGATATCATTAACTCTTCAGACTAGCACAGCCTTTCATAATTGGATCCAAAAACTCTGGTAGTTAATAACATGTTCCCTGTCCCTTAGTTAGATTGCTCTAAGCTTTGAGTTAAGTTAATCATTTTTTTCCCAAGAGAATTACAAATCACAGCCATCATTTAGAAGAACTGCCTTATGGTCTGTTACTAAGGACAGATGTCTCAGAGCTAGCTTGCGGCAGTACCTTGAGACTTTGGGCAGCAGATGAGTTAATTTAAATTTCTTCTCATTTCTTTTTTTAAACTCTGGTTCTTGGTAAACGGCTGGAGGATGGGTCTGACATTATTGAGTGTGCCTGCTTTCAGGTTTGTCTTTATGAGGCCAGATGTCAAATTAGCCACACTGCTGGCGGATCAAGATATTGGTGCACATCTGCTGAGGCTGTAATGCTGGAAAATGTATCCATTAGGTTTATGATGGTTTATCCAAATAGTGGAACACCATATACAGTCAATCTACATCCAGGACAAAGTAACAACACAATAGCTTAACAAAGTGGCAATAAGGGGTGCAGGAATGAGTCCAAAAACATGTAAATGAGTCAGCACTTAACACTTTCTGGTTCCCAAGGTCAAAAGTATATGGGCTTTTGAACACCTGTTTAAGATAAATGCCTGAAATAAGGTTAGGAATGCAAATGTGCAACCCTAGACTTTAATGTTTAATCTGAAATAATAAAATGAAGCTGATGTTGCTCCTTTTTTAAAGGAGACATATCATGCTCGTTTCTCCTTTTCACTATGCCAGACTAGGATGCCTGTAAAGCATTTCTGCCCTCAGTACAAGTCATTTAGTTCCTTCATTGCCCCACAATAGTGTTCTCAATATCCTCATTTTAGGCCATTATCAAGCTCTCGTTGAAACGCCCGGATCTCAGGATGACCTACAGTTACCTCGCAACGTCACAGCCCTTTGTGCTCTGATTGGTCAGTTCTGTCAGAGCTGCCGAGAGGGTAGAGCCAGCCTGTCCTTCTTCTTCTACTGTATTTTCCAGCAGGCTCAAAGCAGCAACCGCGGATTGAGTCCCCCTACAGGCCAGAGCTGGTAATGAGTGAGTGTGAGCTAGGGAGCTATATACTGCTGCTGGACGAATGTGTTCCTTGGTGACGGTTTTGTGGCTAACGGACATCACAGAGGAGGAGCTGTTTTATCAGATTACTCCAATAAAAAGAAAGGTACCTTGTGTCGTCACGACGATTTAAATCTCGCGGACATCTCGCAATGACCTATTTTCAGAGGCATCAAATCTCGTTCTAGGATATCAGAAAAAATACAATATCTCATTTTTTGAAAATTAAGGGGGTGTAAGGTATTGTTTTCAAATTTATTATATTATATGTAAGTATTAAATCATGCATCAGCATGATATGTCTCCTTTAAGTTTTAAAGCATTGCTGTGTGTTTAAAAAGTTGCTTAAGAAGTGCTAACAAGGACAACCAATGTGGTCAGAAACCCCAATACAAGCATTTCAGATTCTTTTTTAATTTAACTGAAACCACGAGGAGCAACTTGATCCAACCACTCAATTATGACAAAATACTTAAACAAGAGGTTATCATAATGTCACACTTTGGAAATATTGTAACAGATTCTAAGTCGTATAGCCATGTTGTAGTCTTAATAATAGTTTTATTTACTCTCAGCAATTATGTTTAAGCTTAAAAATCATGAAAGTCAAGATTATAACAAAGATTCTGGTTGTGTCCCAATGCTTAAGCCTATAAGCTGAGAAGCTGAGAATCTTTACGTGATAACTGTTCAAGCCCACGCTGGCATGTGCCAGAAATGAAATACTTTCTCACATACTCTCTTTAACACGTTATATGAGCAGGTTCCTCACACCATCTCCAACACCTTTCTGCATGTGCTGATGTGGATGGGCCACATGAGCCAGTGACATTTTAAGAGGAGGTATGAAAGCTCTGAAATTAAATTGCACTGTGCCGTGTTGTGTTTGTTGCGAGTGGGCAGGAACAAAAGCCTCCAGACTGTACAGCTCTGAAATCATCATTGAAGAGAGAATAAGTGGAACAGATGAGAACAGTACCTGTGTGGCTGTTCAAGTGTGAGTTGTTGTGCTTATCCCGAGAGGACACTGTTATTTAGTTTTTACAAAATGAACTCCACTGGATGAGAACAGGAGCTGATGCCTGCTGTCTCTATGCTGCTGTGAGGTATACAACTTCTGGACAACAAAAGTACATTGGTGGGAAAAGAAGAGGGGCTTGGGGTTTGTGGTAGTGTGATTTGTAGAAATCTAATTAACAAGGAATGAACATGAGACCCCATGATCTCATCTCTAACCAGCTTAACCAGCCTTTGACACAACATTTGGACAGAAGTACAAAATTTGAGAAAATCCTTCAAACAGTTATTAAGATATCACAATCACAACTGGGAAAAAAACATGAGATCAAACAATGTTTTAAAACCCACTACCTAATCATTTCATCCATAAGTTAGGTTTAGATAAAAACTTGTGCAAAGATAAAAGAAAATGCCTCAAAATGTTCTTCATGTATATTACAGCAACAAATAAGGGACAAACATGAGGTCCAGAGGTTTTTCTTTGTCATTCATAATATATTCTGTTCATCCTTTACTAAGACTGCAATTGGAAGAAAGTTCAAATAAAACCCTGAACCCTTTTTTTCTTTAAAGAAAAAAAGTTGCAAGGGATGAACATAGGGCTCCATGACCTTGACTTTAAACCTGTGATCTCTCAAAGATTTCTGGAGAAATCACATGCACACAACTTGACATACCAGATGGACTATTCAACTACACAGTACAAGTGTGTGGGAATGGGCAGAACCTTTCAGAGCATATCCGCCAGGTGATTTGACGATTAATCACTTTCTTGACAGGCCAATCAGAAAACGAACTGCCACAGGGTATAGTACAAAATGTAAGCTTCCTATTTAATTAAATTTTACAACAGGATTTTTGGTCTTCATTCATAGAGTGGTGCAGCAGTGAGTCCAAAAATGGGGATATGAGTTAGCATTCATCACTTCCTGGTTCCCAAGGCCTAAACTATACAGGATTTAGATCACTGGTTTGACATAAATGCCTGAAATAAGGTTCATGATGAACCCAGGCACATTCAATTTTACAATTTTACTGAAAAAAATAAAATCTATCTGCTGTTGCCTGCTTTTGAAACTTCAAATGTTGTTTTGTGTTTAAAATGAAGGTTGATTTCTAACTGCTAACAAGGGCTACAAAAACCGCTGGGGACCCAGTGGCAAGCATTTCTGATTGTTTCTAGTAATCAGTTATTAATACACTATTGCCGCAACCATGAGAACCAGCTTGATCAGGTAAATGAAATAGGAGGAAATTCTCAAATAAGACGTAACGACGAGATGCTGTACATTAGAAAAACAAGTTGTTTTGATGTGAAACTGCCACGTTGTTGTGCCACAGTAGCTTAATCATAGCCATTCACTCTCCCCACTGATCATGAAAAGTTACTTTTGTTATCTTTGATGTACATATTTATAACAAAGGATGGACAAGAGGCAAAATGATCTTAAACATCATTCTGTGACTTCCAAAATCTAATAATTTCATCCTAATGTGAGAGTTGACATTTCCTCAAGCAATAGAGAAAAGCCTCAAGTATCTGGAGATACAACGAGAAAGAGATGAACATAAGATCCAATAATCTTTTCATAAGATTTTTAAAATTTTACAAGACCATCCTTAAGCCCCGTTTCACCGGACGGTATGGTTTGGACCCTGGGTCTGGCTCAGGCGGCCTGTCAGTAAGTCAAACCAGTAAAACCGAGCTTGGTACGGCGTGTCGCTGACCGCATGCCCTCAACATGTGTCAGAGAAGGCTAAGCCGTACTTCACGTAAAGACGCTGAAGCAAAAGTGTGCAGCTATTACAGCCAAGAATGACACCCAGCTATGTCGACGGATGTGACCATGAAATGGAGTGCAATCAAGATCAGCCAGCCACCGCATGTGGCTGCATTTCTTCCTGGTGGGGTTTAAACATGCAGGATGCGTGTTGTTCGCTATCGAGTTATTTTCACGATGAGTGTTGTTATTTTTTAGGCAGGATTGTTTTCTTGTTCCGCTGTCGATGGAAAGTGCCGACGACTCCTTTAATCAAAGGGACGTGAAATGATGTTTTCTAGCTCAGTGGGAATTCTGCAGATCGGAAGTGCTTGGCACCTAACAGAAGGGTTCCAAAAAGTGAAAAAACTGAAAGCCCCTCGACCTCTGTCTGGTCCCCTTGTTTTTAGGGCAGCAATTCTTTTTTTTTTGTGATCATCACGTGGCTTTTTGTTACAAAGTGCAACCAAGCTTTGTTTCAGAATGCCGCAAGAGTCTTCACGAAGACAAGTGGAGATTTAAACATGGTAGGGTTATGTGTTGTTCTGCTGTCACACGGAAAATGACGTCTCCTTCGACCAATCAACAGACTGCAGTGTTTCTAGCTCTACCTTCTGGGGTCGGATTGGTATGCTTGGCACCCCAACAGAAGGGTTCCAAAAAGAAGGATGGTACGGTTTGCTAATAACGGATCCCGTCCCTGTTTTAGGCTAGGAAAACGCCACAAAAAGCGAGCCTTACCAAAACAAACAGCAGTGAACCCTCTGGTGGAAACGGAAATGGCGTTATGCCCTAGTGGGAATTTCTGCAGACATTAAGCAAAATTCCTTGTTGAGGTATCACAGTCACGGAAAAAACTGAAAGCCCTCGACCTCGGCCTTTATCAAATTGCTCCAATCGTTTGTTAGAGGGGCCATCTTCGCAAAGGTTTGAACAGGATTTTGCAGAGCATGTGGAACAGAAACATCCAGTCCTGCCTCAGGTGCTCTAACCTCAGGTCAGGCTGTGTGATGACGACAAGGCCATTTCTAGTTTTCATTAACCCTCCTAGACTCCTGCCACAGATGAGCCCTTGGAGGCATGATACAGCAGCTTGTGTGTGTGCGTAAGAGTGTTCGTGCTGATCCATAATGCATGTGACACTTGTGACCAGACGCCTCGCTTCATAAGAATGTTCTTTTCTTGGCATCTGTTCTCCCATTAAAATGTTTCATCTCCTCCGATCCCAAATCACGAATAAATGTTCTGCTCAATTTATCCCATGAACAATTAAGCAAATGCCTTAATGGATCATTATGCTGCCACAGAGGCTTATCTCTCCTCTGGTATGGATAGGAGAGGATAGAGACTATCACAGAATGTTAGCACAAGAGGTAGGTAGCTGTGTTGTTTTGTTTCATAGTCATCACAGCTCTAGGGGAGAAAAGGCAGGATGCAGAGTCGGGATGTGGGCATCATGCTGTTAGATAGAGCACAGAGGATGTGCCGCTGAAGGCTGTAGGTGCTGCAGGAACACAGAAACACCAACACAGATCAGGAGTGTTTTATTACCGTAGGTGCTGAAGAGGCTGTAGTGTGATGTTGTAAGTCAGCAAATCACACCTGCAGTTCAGACTGAATCTACATCAATAGTTGTATTGATTGTGAGGCCAGTAGTTGGCTGAAGATAGCAGGGACTTATCTCCGCTAAACAAATGCGATCCTATTGGAAACATGTTAATGACCTTAAGCTCAACATTAAGATCTAATCTTGTGTTAAATTATAAAGAGCAATAAAGATTTATCTTTAACTTTAGGGCCATATTAATTTGGGTTACACTGTATTTTATTATTCATAAGCCCTTTAGACTTAAACACTAAAGTAAGAAAGGTTATCTGGCTGCATGACCAATGTAAGGATCCCAGTATGTATGTTAAAACCATTCTGACCTTGGCCTTACATTTACAAAATCAACTGAGAGTGTGGCTGTTGTGTCTTTTAATTTTATGATGTGTGAGTTACAAAGGTCACAGACACCAAGATAATATCCAACCTTTAAATGCCAGCTAAGAAGGAAATACAACGCTGTAAATCTGAAAACTACCTTTGGATTTGCTCATAAAAAAAGTGCTCTTTATGTTTCTGCAACAGCAATAGCCATGGCAAGGTAACTTTAACATAGATCTGTCCATCCATCCCTCTGTTTATCTGGGGCATTCTTGTGAATTAAATACCTCAAGAAGTCTTTAAGAGATTTCCGATAAATTTAGCTCTAATGACTAACCTGACATGCCCACTGGATTAATTAGACAGTTCAATATATCTCACTGCCCATGTGGGAAACAGCCTACAGACAGTGTTTGGGAATGGGCAGGACCTTTCAAAAGTTTAGAGATGCACCGAAATGAAAATTTGTGGCCGAAGCCGAAGCCGAATCATAAATAAATGCTGGGCCGAATACCGAATACCAAACCGAATATCCAATGCGGCGGCAAAGTAGTTCACTCTATTTTTTGATAGTGCATTAATAGTTTAGAGTATATTTTTAGACATGTTTTTAAAAGAAAGTAATTGTTTATTAAATGTTATGACATTTTTTAATATTCCAGTAGCCTTTGCTTTTCAAAAGAAGCCCAACAAAGTTTTTCATTCATATTAAGCCTTCAAACAAAACAAAACATGCATTAAAAAATATTAATGTACACTGATGGATATATACCAATAGACCAATAATACCAACAATACTGCTTTAAAGCTGTCACTTTATATTCAATATTTGAATAACTGATCAAATATGGGAATAAATATCCGTAATGGAATTGTAAATAAATATTTGAATGTAAAATATTGAATGTGGTGACACATCAGGCCTGGAGCAGTGGACCGTTCCGTCCAACAGAGGGCGCTGTGAGCGCAGCTTGACCGTCAGTCACATCCGGTGCTCTCTCGAGCCAAAGAGTTTCCGCTCCGAGTGGAGCAGACGGAGCGGACGTAAACAGCTCTAATTTGGGCTTTAACTGTTCTGAGGAGAGCTGTGTGGAAGTAGTTTTGGTTCTACACCGTTGATGGCAAACTTAAATTCAAAGACCAGGCTGTGTGTTCCGTGAAATATAGTTTAGTCTTTCGTCCTCCACTTATTTGAGGGCTCAGCCGTCGGCTTTTCATCCAAGCTATACGGCCGAGTGCAGCGGACCTTCGTCAAGAGTTTAACCCCGTGTGACTGTGTTGTTTTCGGCAGGGTGGATAAGAGAGTGTCTGACCCTTACTGAGGGGGGGTACTATTCGGCCTTGTTATTAGCTCACTCCACCGAAGGCCGAATATGGCTTTTTTTGCACTATTCGGCCACCGAATGTTCAGTGCACCCTTACAAAAGCTTATCTAGCAGATGATTGGACAATCATTCCATCAGTCCCGTAATTTTAGGCTGATCAAATCATGTATTAGGCAGATGGTGCTGCTGCTGTGTAGAATACAAAAAATAAGCATCATTGTATAACAAACTGTGGCAAAAACATGTCAGAGGTTGAGCGAACATTTACTTTCTATCAAGAACTGCTTTCAGTGTTTGTTTTTCACTTTTTTTAAGAAACGTGATCCAGATGTGGAAAAACTGCTACAGCAGCTGTAAGCATTTATGCTAATCTTTGTATCCGCATTCACTTTCTGCTGTCGTCTCACTTGTAGCTGCCAACTCTTCCGGCTTTAAAGGGCTGACTGCTGACTGGTTTAAGCACAATTCCTATTGGTTGGAATTCAGACTTTTGTACCCTGCCCTGCAGCAGAGAATGGTCCCATCCAAATCATTTTTACCTTGGATTCAACACCTATCAGAAGTGATAACTTTTTAAAAGTCAAAGGTCAAGATCACTGAGTTTCATGATCATCCCTCGGTATAAGACCTCACACTTTAAGAATACATTTAGGGACCAAGTATTTACTGAATAGCAGGAATTCATGATCAACCCCTGGTTTCCAACCTTATGTTTGAGAACACTTTCAGGGATGTTATTCCTACACTGAGTAAAACCGCAAGAATTAAAATGAAAGGACATAGAAGTCAAAGGTCAAGATCACTGGGCTGAATGTTAAGTCCTTACTTTAAGAGTTAATACTTTTTGTATTGCGTTAAAGAAGGTGTCCACTCTCATGCAAGGAGGAACTGATTAAATCTGGTCAAAGGTAAAAAAAAAAATAGGTGTTTGGGTTTTGTTTTCATCCCTTGTGAAACAGAAAAAATACCAAAATAATACTTTAAGGAGTTTTATTCAAACCTTACAAAAATGTCTGTTCTGACTTAAGGATGAACTATGTAGATTTCACAAAAAAAACTCATATTTATCACTTATTGATTAATGTTTTATCGTATTATTTCTTTTGGGGATTATTTTATGCTTCATGACTCTGGGGTACACTGATTTGATTTTTTTTTTTTTTTTGCACATGTTTTTCATCAAACCTTGATAAAAAAATGCACCTTTCCCTTAAGAATCAAGGTTTTTACAAAACAAAACAAATCAAAAAGAAAAAAAAAAGTCCTTCCTACTGACACATCACTGCACTTTTACTCAATTGCATACCTAATTGTATACCTAAATTGACACGTAGGGATTATAAATTCTGCCATCTTCGTTTAAAAGAAGCTCAGATCATCATAGATCATTTAATAACCTGAGCTCTATTAGGTATCACAATTGAAACTGTAGTATCACGTTACCTCAGGGCTCATGCAAAGCCAAGAAACAGAGAAACGGATCAATAAGGTATTCTGTTTTACACCTCAGCTTATGAAAAGTCCACTGAGGCGAACACCGCCTCCACCGAGGGTCTGAATAAAATCAATCTCAAACATCAGTGCAGGAGAATCAGATGGGGTGGATAGAGCCCCTGAGAATAAACGTGCCCTTCAAAGTCCTCTGTAGAGTCACCAGACTGCAGAAACACAGCTGAAACATTCATCATATTCAGTCAGAAAATGTTGCCTCTAATTGGACAACAGATTGAAAAAAGGAGATGAACAGGAGGCGGCCTGTTGCTGCGCTGACAGTACTGTTATACACACCAGTAATTATGCCCAAATCTGTTGTCAATTATAAGAGAAACCCAAGCCATTATTTGATGGAGGATTAATCATTATCTGCATCCTGATAGTGTTGTCTAAAGATAGGCTCGTGGGAGATGAAGGGGTCTGAGAAAAGTGATTTATTGGTAAGATTATGGATCCACTGGGACCCTATGTGAAAGGGGGCTTAAATAAAATTCACCAATCCATCAGCCTGTGTGCTCTCACTGATATTAGCCTACCAATCAATGTATTGAGAATTTAATTTATAGGGCTGAGTCTATAAAGGCATGCATTTTTTTTTACAACATAGGAAAGGTGGAAACAGAAGACTCTATAGTATATACAGCATACACTATTGTAAATGAAATATGTGTTATTACAAAGAGTATTATTTAAGTGTTTGACCTCAGAGAGAATTAAGTGTGATAGTTAGCTAACTGGCATATTAACTGCAGTAATTATTTATTTATCTCAGCTGAAAACCTCGAAACTTCAGCTGCCATCCCAGAGTAAAGCAACTCCATCATCAGACTGTGAAACTTGAACATGTTAAGGTGAAGGAGCGTGACGTGACAGAGATTTAAATAGGTGACTTGAAAATAATGTTAGCTTGCGCGCATTGGCTGCGCATAGCTAGCTAGTGCTAGCATGTTGTAAGCCTGTGCATCCAGTGACTCCATTTCAACTTCAACTTCAGTTTATTGTCCCCAAAGGGAAATTTGTTATGTAGGCAAGTAAAAACATGAAACATAAAAACAACCACACAAATCCAGATAAGGCACAAAAGTTAGCAGCTTTTGGGTATCAGAGCTAATATGCTGTTCTTAGGGCCTCTAGAGGTGGATATACATTTGCTGGTAAATAGGTGGCACAGACACAGGATGGCCATCCCTCCCCTGGCATCTGCTTAGCATGATGATGCCGACACTAGTAGCATTCACCACATGACCAGTGGGATCAAGAGAGTACATTGTTCTGTTTTAGTGGGGCAAAATTTACATGGGAGTGTATCCCGGGACTGTGCGTATAAGCTAACTTCTTGACATGTACCACCTCTAGCTCTGCCTCTGCTCGAAATGATTTATGTCCTACCTCCAGGGACATTATTCTCTGCTGTATCCACATCATTGTTGATCATGTTTCATGTTAACATAGAGATGACATTTAGCGTTTTATTACGCTGCATAAACAATCAACCCCTCAACAGAACAGTGGCTCCATGTTCCTGCCTTGAGTAAAACTTTCCACTGTCTCTGTTATCTTACATACCTTACTGCCTTGCCTTTCTCTCATTATCTCTTTCTTGTCAACCTTTTGGGCACAAACAGAAAATTAGCACAGCAACAGGCGTCATGTCATGGCAACAGTGTTTGCTAAGATAAATCTAATGGGCTTACCTGACAGCTCCAATCAATATTTTGTGGTATCTGGCAACAAAAAGTGTTTGAAGAAAATGTTCCCTTGAACCAAATTCAAAACAAAACAGCCTCGCTTAATGATCTTATACTCTGGGAGTGCATGTTGATGGGCAATACAAGGAGGCACTCTAAGAGAATAATGGATAATAAAGACAGCCTTGGTGAATAGAAAAACACTTGCAGCCCGTGGTAACAAAAAAGCCATGTTACAATCCTTCATTTATTTTTCCTGAGTGACAAATAACCTGAGGGATGGGGAGTTAATGGCAAGAGAGGTTGAGCTGTTTTGATTGGTAACATTTGGAGAATTAGTGCTGTTTTTCTGCGTGTTTCTGTGTGTTGGCAAATCCCACCAAGACCAGAAGGAACTGTGGATCTCTCTCTGAAGCCTGACTTCTGCAGTTGCCCCTTTTCAGCCTTGGAACCAATTATTTCTGGATCTCATTTTTAAATATACAAGGTCAATTTTTTATTAAGATGCAGCCGTATAAAAAAAGCTGCAACATGTACTTTTCGGCAATTATTTCTCCAATGACTACCAGTGTATCATACAGTGTGTGAAGGATTAAAATACAGTTTGTGTTATAGGTCTGTCAGCAGCATCAGATTGTTGAAGGGAAATGGTGTACAGTTTATGGTAATTTAGTGCAGAGGCCTTGAGGGGCTATGCATCCATATGCACATTTTTTAATCCTGTTTTCTGATGGAAACAAGGAAAACGAGGAAAAGGTTGTTTTTGCAAGACCTTGGCTCCTTAATATTTTTTCTCAGGAGCACAAAGTTGTTTTTTCCACTTATATCTGAGTCTATTTTAACATTTTTGGAGGGAGGGAATCCTTCTTTCTCCTCTTGATGCCCTCCTCTCTAATTGCAAGTCTTAATCCCATATCAAAACAGAATGCTGGATGATACTGTTAAAAATGAATGGCCTTTCAAGTACATGTTTTTGGGTGATGGACATACAGTTATTTAACCATAAACATTGATGTATTGATGATAATGGCAACATTAACAGTGGAGCTAAGTTCAGATCTAAAAAGTCCAGGCGACCCTACCCGAGCCCATGGGCGTTCTGGCTGAGCCTGATCTGTCCTGTCCCCCAAACAATATATATATGGGTATCAGCCTTATTCAAACCAGACAGATTTTAGTGTTCAACAATTAAGGCCTCTAATGGACCTTTTCCACTAGCACGCCTTGGCCCCACTCTACTCGGCCCTACTCAATTTGCAGCGTGTTTCCACTGGCCTGGTACCTCCTAAAACAAGCTACTTTTAGTACCTACTCCACTCTGGTTCCAAGCGAGCTGAGCCGATACTAAAAGATGACGTCACCAACTGCCGGCTACTGATTGGTCAGACAATGTCATCATGGATGAGTCATGAGCGCGACGACCTAGCATGCTAGCGGTAGCTACCATTAGCTTACCCTCATACGTCTTTTCCTTGCTGCTCGATTGCTCTCGTCCTCGGCTTCATTCTGTTGTATAGCTTCCAAAACTCTCCTGTGCTTCTCAAGGGTAATTTCTTCTTGCCACCTGCAGCCTTCCTCTGCTTTCCTTTTTTACTCGGTTTGTGACAAAAAGCCACAGATTGTTGTGTTGCGCTCAAAATGATGTCACCGCAGTGCCGCTCAGCTGTTTACAGCGACACTGCACCCCGTTGGGCAGGTGACTGGGGCTAATGGAAAAACAGCACAAGGCGAGTAGAGTAGAGCCGGGTAGAGTCGAGTAGAGTAGAGTAGGGCTAATGGAAAAGGGCTGTAAGGTCAATTTCCCATGGCGGAAATCCATATGTGTGAGGGCTGTGTTTCATATGTTGTGTAACCAAGCGGGTTAAGGTTGCTCCGTATCTCTTTATAGCCTTTATTTTCTTGGTAATCTGTGTACTGCACTGGGTGTGCTCACAGAACATAATCTAGCCTTACAATTTGAACTGTGTTTATATTTATATATATTATAGTTCAAAAGGGTTGTGTGCTAAATACTGTTATTCACCATAGTTGATTCACTCTCTGTATCAAAAATATAAGCAAGCCCTGAACCAACCTGCACGAAGGAAGAATCTGCGTGACTCCATTAAAAATGTAATTCCATGCCTTATGTTTCCCCTACTAAAAGAACATCAAGTGCTTTTAGTGTACATGTGGAGCAATGCTGTTGAAAGGGAAATTAAATACTTTCACCCACAGAAGCTAGTTACATGTCTTTCCTAATTTATAGTATGCAAGTGGAGGGGCAAATCCAGCAGAGGTTCCTTGCAGGGTTTTGCACAAATGCATGATTGCTTAAAAAGGACCGGTGTTTATTAAGATGACTGGCTTTTCACTAACTAGCAAGTTAGGAAAAGGTATTGGAACATCACACTATACTTTGGAGTGCTTTGTAAACCAAACAAGCCTCAAAAAGAAGGCAAGGGACTTTCGTTGAGACATGAAACTAAGCAGCACAACAAACAAACATATAAGTGCAAGTTCAGGCAAAAAAGTGGTTCAACCAACTATTTGCCATTTATCATATAACCTAAGATACCTATCGTTTTTCCTTATCTTTCAGTTGCAACTTTTGTCATTACGAGGTGATATTGGTTTTAACTCACACAGCTGCTGGGTCTGCCTGTCTAGAATCAGACAGACACATCATGCCAAGCTTCAAAGAAGTACAGCCCAACCAGTGACCTTTAAAGCAGGAAAACATGTTAGCTACGATCTAGACAACAGCAGGAAGTGACTGTTTGTACGGAGATTAGCATAGATGCTAACACCTTTAGCAGAGTTTTATCAAATCTGGACCATGTCTTTGTTAAATTAAGAGCAAACATCAACAGCAAAAGTACGGGATAAAACTTATATTTGTGTTTCACTTTTGGCATGTTTTGACCACAGCTTGTTTCACATTGTGGCTTTTGTTTCATTTTTTTAAACACTGGGGCAAAAGAATCCATTTAGCCCATAATGAATGTGATTGATGGAACGACATCCAATAACCTGCAGGATATGCTTTTGAAAGGCTCTGCCCATTCCTGAACACTTTCTATCAGTGGTTTCCCAGATGGACTAGTGAAATCTATTGAAGGGAGAGTGTTGGTGGATAGTATTTAGTTGGTGGCTGAATGCATTTCTTATGTCAACCAATGTCAACAAGTCAAACGATGGTAGTGTTTGCAAAGTATGGCAATCTCAAAATGGCTGAACAGGTTGGTGTGCTGCCTCTGGTACTCCAACATGAACAGGAAAAGCCCAGTGGAAGAAGAAAAGATGGGTAAGTAAGTAAAATAACCTGAAAGATTTGAGGCATTTGAAAGAACTTTTTGATCTTCACAAATGATTCTGAGTAAATTATAGTGCACATACAGAGTTAGACATTAGCAGAGTTTTCAAGCTTCAACAAAATGTGGTGCATGAGGTTTCAAATTAAACGTCATCAAGCCAGAGATAAAAATTTATTGAAGGGAAGTCAGAACAAATTGAATAGTGGCCCTTCAGCACTGCATTCCTCCCTTTAAAGCTCAAAGCAGTCACTGACGGGCCCCCTGCAGCCCACTGCAGTTTGTCATTGTTCCCATGCCTCAGACTCAGAGCCGGCAGAAAAACCCCATCAACCTAGAGAAGCTGGAGCCATTATTGACTGGCTGCTTCTCTCCGTGGCCATTATCTTTACTGCCTTGTTACCAGATGGAACCGGTCAGCATTGGCACACACAAAAAAAAAGCTCATACAGCTCCTTTGAGCGAACAGATGGACCATGAGGACATGAGCGATATCACATGGGGCGATGGTACAGGCTTGCTAACTGTGTGGGGCAAGACAGTAAAATGACCAAAGGATAATAATGATTATGGGTCCACTGCTTGTAAGTGGGCTGATATGACTCGCTAAATGCTAAAACAAACAAAACTAAAGAGTTGGGAACACTGAGGTGCTGTATTTTAAAGGTGTAGTCAGCGATCTTTTAATCTTCTAATCTAATGTACTATTTGTCAAAATCACTGTATTTCTCCTCTCCAGCCACAAGATGTCATCACTGACGGCATGTTGAAAAAAAAGTCTGGTTTCAATACACAGCCTTGGCTCTGAATTTCAGCAGGTAAACACTGTGGCTTGGGCCAAGCCACCAAAACAGGGTACACCCCCCCACATCCAGGGGGCAATCATACTCATGCACAGATCAGACAAAGGGGGGAGGGGGAGTAGTAGGTTGCGTAGCGTGTGCAGTTAGCGTAAGAGAGAGACACAATAGGTGCAGTAGCAATGGCTGAAAAACAGCCCAAAAGAAAAAGCTCAGAGGAGTGAAAAGTGAAAAAGAAGGGCTATGACCATAAAAGAGCAAAGACCCGGGTCAACATTGGTGTTGCTTTCCGACGGTGGAGGGAACCCTGTGAACTGAAAGACCTGAAAACAGACGCAGATGTAGCCGTCTTCGTGCTGGACAGGTAAGCAGCATTAGCTTTGTGGTGCTTCACATAACAGTAACAGCCGTCGGACATTCATCTTATTGTCTAATCTGCAAAAAAAATGAAATGCTGTGATATTTTCATTAATGGCAGTTGAGTTGTCTGATGAGTCGGGGTTACCTTAGCTACATTGGTCAGCTACGCAGTTTCTATGGCCGTTTCCATGATGATTCACGTCCATCAGCTTTTGGGGGTGGAGCCAGGGGTGAGGTATGAAGGGAGAGGCGGGTCTAAATTCATTTATCAACAACCTCTCCACTCGTTTTCTCCCACATCGCTGACTACACTTTTAATGTGCGTACCTTATATTGACAGGTAAAACTTGTGCTTGCAAGGCTAGAAGTGTCCTTATTTTAAGTGGCAAAACTAAGAAAATACCTTTCAAATAATCTGTGGTAGAACAATAAAATAGAAGATCCATTTAACTTGACATAAAAGGGATAGCTCAGTATTTCTGAAGTGGGGTTGTATTTACTCCAAGGTGCAGTCGAAAGTTCTCTCCTCTCCCTCAGTAAGCCACAGTCTGTAAGAGTCCGTTATGCAGAACTAGCCACAAACAGGAAAGTATTGTACCAAGCACAAAGAGTATTTCTCTGCCTACAAGAACTCCACAGTTCAAGAGTATGCTACATATGCTTGTGTTTAAGTGCATTAACTTTTCGGAAATATAAAGTTTATCTGGAACTAACCGTCTCATGTCACGTATTCCTCCACGCAGCTATCCCTTAACTAAAATATCCCTTTAAGTACATAAGATCACTTTTTAATGTATATTTTGGGCATTTTGTGCCTTTGTTGATAGGAGAGAGACAGTGGATAGGCTTGTGAAAGGGGGTGAGAGAGTAGGGGAAGACACTCTGCAAACTGGTCACAGGCGGGATTCGTACCTGGACCGGCAGAAGCAAGTACATGGGGTGCCTGGTTGCTAACCACTCCGCCAAACCAGCACTCCAAGATCACTTTTTGTACTAAGATAAAAACAAACACAAACTAGTTCTGCTAGGACATTACAGCCTCAGGTTATCTATATTATAAGCTAACAAACTAAGAGCTCATCCATTGAAAATGAGGGTATATAAAATTACCTCCATGTTTAGTGTCCACAGTCACACAACATGGAAAGTGGCACTGCCCTGGTATGGAGGAAGAGGAAAAGACTGATGGCGGAGGATAGAACTTTACAGATTTACAGTCTGGTTAAGTTTGTTAAGTATCAATATTTTAGGGGAGTTATTGATACCACAAGAGTATTTGTCAAAGTACTGATACTTCCAAACTTGATATCAATATTCCCATCCTTACAGCCCAGTGCAACAAGTCTGACATCCATCCAACTTTATGTTTCGCCCTTTCTCTCATGTCATGGCTGTATTTGCTTCTTGCTTCAGCTAGCTTGCTCCCTGATTAGCTTTGTCTCATTCCATGTGTTGAAACACAGAGGACGTGCTTGGCTGTCCTCTGCACTACAAACATAGGATTTCAGATTGTAAATACTGAACTCTAGTAATATTTACAATTTCAAGTGAGCCCTGATCTGCTTCTGAGAGGATAAAATGACTCTTAAAGCAACTCATACCACAGGATAATTTGCGAAGATGATTTTTAGGACCACCAGATAATCGGGCATTTGCTGGCTTTTACCCTGCTTTAGTCGGTGTACTTTGTGATCTTTTAATGAGACCAGTTGTCTCATCAGTATCCAAGTTCAACCTCTCAGAAGTCTGGCCCTTCACCTCCTCCTGCAGGCCTTATCACCACCTAAGTCCATCTAATCAGGGTTCCAGCAAAGCTGTATCCCTCACCATCAGTGTCTCCAATTGGGGGAATCCTATCCCGCAATTGGCCTCAGTTTCCCCAAATACATGAAGATGTCACAATGAAGTCTAAGCACCAACGATCTTAATCACTAAAGACATTTTCATTCATCCAAACTTTTAAAATAAACAGTTATTCACTCAATTCTTCTTTATCCTAATGGAATTGTTTTCTGACTTTAAAGTTAGACATAGGGGAACATCACAAGAAAAAATAAACCCAGACTCAATTTTAAAATCCTGTCTGTCAGGATGTCACACAGGTAAAATGCAAAGTACTGGACAGCACCTTGTTCTAAGGAAAGCTTGTAAAAAGAAAAACCTTTTCGTTATGCCACTGTGTTATTCAAAGTAAAGAATATATTACACAATCTTTTGCATCAGACATGGTGTCTGGGTGTGATTCTCATCTAGAGCCATCAGAAGGCCTGAATTTTAATAAGTCTCAGCTTTCATCTAAGATCAAAAACTTTGCATGTTTATGACATCACCATGAGATCCTTCTGAGTTATTTTGTTGGGTGCTAATTAGCACATCAGCATGCTAATTTTAGCTCTGAGCTCAAAGCAAAATTCAGGTTAACTGCCCCGCAAGTTTAATCTTTGTGTGTTCAAAGAATCTGATGTCAAGAGCCGGTCTTATTTCAGGAGCTTGATTTTTTTTTAAATAGCTGTCAGAATGTTATGCAGCTTCATTTTTACCTCTTAAAAAAAGGAAGGCACCAGCAGTTTCCAAAGTGGGGCCCATGATCGTTGGGGTGCAGATGCAATGACAGCAGGGGGGCCAACAGGACTTCGAAATAAAAAAACACTGTTTAGCACGAAGCATGGTGACATTTTGTTTCACTTTAATAAATGGCTACAATAAATTCTAAAAACAAGTCCAGGACTATGAGTTAAGTCATTCTCTGCCCTTGGGCCAGAATAGCAATGGTGTCCTGGATATTTTTCTGGCTGGTTGTCACATTTTAGGGCAGATATAATCTTCCTCTACTTTTTTATTCAATTGTTTATCACCCGCCCAGACAGCAAGGTCAGCTGTCATTGGCTGCTATCTTTACAACGAGAGTTGGCTGGCCAAATCATGAAACTAATAGGGCATTGTTCAGAGAGTCTAAAAGAGATTAAAACATTGTCTGTAGAAATGTCTGTGACTTTTAATCCCTCAGGCAGCACTGCGTTAAAAACTAGCATCATTCTGTACAGGATATTACCATGTGGACTTAGGAATGCTTGTTAGTTACCACAGTTCTTCTGTCGTAAAGTTAAAAAAAAAACACCATGCAAAGCAAAAACGGTACATCAACAACACCCACAAATGCTGCCATCTCTGGACATGACCTCGCTTGAGATGGACTAATTCAAAGTGAAAAGTGTGCTAAAGAGTCTACATTAAATAAATTGTTTTGTGGAAATCATTGATTTAATGTCCTCTGGGCTACAGAGGAAATGGACCGTCCATTACTATCAGCAGGAAGCTGAAAAGCAAGCATCTTTGGCAGCATGCGGCTGTGATAGTGCCCATAGCATGGATTACTTGTACATCTGTGAGGGCACCATTAATGCTGAAAGGTACATACAGGTTTTGGAGCAACATATGCTGTCATTCAAGCAACATCTTCTTCAGGGATATCCCTGCTTACACCAGCAAGACAATGCCAGGACCCATTCTGCATATTACAACAGTTGTAGTCTGCCTACGTCTGCCTGAAGTCCAGACCTGTCTACTATTGAAAAAATATGACACATTATGAAGTGCAAAGATGTTAAGCAACAGTGGTTGCACATTTGTTGCAGAATGGGAGCAAATTCCACTGACATAGCTTCAATAATTTGTGTCCTCAGTTCACACTTAAAAGTAATGGAGATGTAAAAACATGGCAAACATACCCCTGTCCCAGCTTCCAGCTTTATGGAATATGTTGCAAGCATCAAAATTCAGAATGGGCTTATTTAAAATACCCTGCCTTTGTAGTTTATTCACTTGAATATAGTACAAAATGGATTTGCAAATCACTGCTGCTTTCTTTTCCTTTTAACACAATGTCCCAACTTAATTGGAAATGGAGTTTGTACATTAATATGACAATCATGCAAGTTTTCTTAAAAATTACTTAACTGCCCCTTTAAGGTTTGTTTATTTCTGCATGACTACCTCAGTGCTGAGGCCCTCTCACATTAGGATAGTCAGGTGCTTTAAAGTGGGGATTAGCTGCATTACGTGTCGCCCAATGGGAAACAACTCATCTCAGTGGGAGCACAAACTGTCAGACACTGTTAGAACTCTGAAGGTAGCCTTTAAATATGCATGAATGCAAAAAAAGAAGAGGTTTGAAGTGAAGATAGACCAGTACTGAGGATTTGGATGCAGCCAGGCTTCTGTCAGCAAGAGGATGTGTTGATTTAGCCACCATTTCATCACAGAATCGCCTCATTAGGTAGGATTCTTCCTTGGCAGAGATGTTCCTCCTGAAACTAGCTCTCAACATAAAGAGGCTTTCTGGAGAGGTTTTTTAAGCACTGCCTGCCCTCATTTCTGGCACACCTCCTCTTAGTGACCTGAGCACATGTTAAACGGAGACAGATCCACGCCTTGCCAACTGTTATCATCCTCTTTCTGCCTCTTATTCTCATAGCTGTTTGATCTGGCGGTGGGGATCCTATTTATGTGACTGGGCAGCTGTCGACAGGACGGCCTGGCAGACTGCAGAGGAGCCTGAAATGCAAAATGCTATTTTAGGGACTCCACAGAATACAAAACGAAGCTCAAGAGAGAATAAGTCATGCCACGTTCTGAACAGCAGAGACGCACAGTGGGTGTTTAATCAGGTCAAGCTGCTCTGTTTTGTCAAAATGCAACCTTGTCTTTCTTTTTCTGACAGAGCTGCTGCTTTTTGTTAACCCTGAATATGTAATAAAAAGCACAGAGGGCAGGAAGAGAGTTGATGTGGGCTGTAACGTATTTACGAATGGCTTCATGTTGGAGACTGGGACACGGTGTGACAGAGAGGGAGGAGGGGGAGAGATAAAGGGAGCATTAGAGGGGGAGAATTGATAGAAAGTCACGACAAAACGAGGCATGAGTCATGTCAAGTGATGACGTCTGTGGTGCTGGATGGGTCAGGTAAGCAGCACCCTTAGCATGTAATTGCTGACCTGAAGCATAAGGAGAACATGAAAAACAAACGGAGCGATAGGAGAGGCAAGAATCCTGGATCGATAAATGCTGTAACACTCTGTGATGTCATTTTTATGATGCATTTTATGGGATGTTTGATGTCTCTCAGACCAGCGTGTGTTTTTAGCCTTCAAGTCTGTTAAATATTTTGTTTTTATGGCTGATTTCATGTCATGGAGTGATTTGATATGACGTGCTTGGTTCTGTCTTTTCCTTTTTATTATGACTGACATTATAAAACAGTGCTAAAAAGAATAAAAGAAACTGCAAGCATTTGTTTGTCATGTGTTCAAAGCAATGACACTGCACCAGTTTATGACAGTAATATCACACTGAAACAGAAGATTTGACAACGCAAGAAAAGTCACTGTTCATACATAAATCATGTTAAGGAGCTTTAGAGTTTAAAGCCAGAACTTCTGGTGATTTTGAGGCAGAAACTTTCCAGACAGTGAAAAGGCACTGGTGCTATGCTGACAACACTCAGCTCTTTGTATCTTTCCGCCTGATAACACAACTGCCTTAGCTTGCTGATATCTTCGATGTTGTTTTTCCAACTGGACAATCATTCAGCAACAGTTTAAACTTGGATTAAATAAAATCATTCACCCCAACTGACAGAAGTCTGGTTGTCATGATTAAAGACCAGCTGACCTAAAAGGTTCATATGGCCTAGTGGATGCTTGTGGATGTGTGTGTCTGCATGGATGTTTTCCATCTAATGGATGAACATAATCTAGTATTACCCATTCATTTTCTATGCTGGTCTTTTTTGACCGGGAACACCACAGGTGTTTCAAAGTTGATTAGACCAGTCAAAATTCAATGAAAGTGGTGATCAGCAATTTTATATGTTCAAATGCCTGGTGTGGAGGATATCATAAGGCCTTGAGGCAATCAGAGGAAAAATATTTTTTTTATGTTTGTATGAAGTCGTAAATCGGTCTAATTTGACCCAAACATCATGGAAGGGTTAATGTCTCCTCATTGGCTTCCAGTTGCAGCTCAATTCAAATTAAAAGCTCAACTTCTGGTTTACAAAACATAGCAAAAAAGGGTCCTTCCTCCCTGGAGTCCCCCACCCAAGTCTACACTCCCTCTCACCACTACGCTCTGCCAGTGAAAAAATGTTGACCCTGGATCTGTGACTAAGTTTTAGCCAAAATAGGCCTTCAAAAAAAAAAAAAAAAAGGAAAGATAGAATTCAACCAAAAATTGTTGATTATGAACCTTTCACAAAATTCGAACAAAATCTGAAATTGTATTTTTATAAATTCGCTCAATTTTTGCCCCAAGAATAGTTGACCCTGGAACTGATATGGTTTGGGACAATATGGGCATTTTTTTGAAAATGGCCCAAAGTTGTCCCCAGGAGACAATGACCCCTGATCTGTCACAAATTTTAGGTCAAAATCTGAAATATTTAAAAATGGCTCATCTAGCCAAAAAATATTAACCTTGTCACAAAAATTGAAGACAAATTGTGCCTGTTTTATAAAATAGTGTAAATTTGGCCCATCACAGAAATGGAGCCATGAACCATGCAAACAAGATGCCATGTCTCAAGGGGCTCACCTAAAAGGTTAGGTTAGGTGACAAATATGATGAGGCCACACATTACCTGGATGGATGAATCTCTGCATGTTTCAATGTGTATATATGTGTGTATATATGTGTGTGTGTTAGATAGATGATAGATAGATAGATAGATAGATAGATAGATAGATAGATAGATAGATAGATAGATAGATAGATAGATAGATAGATACATAGATACATAGATAGATAGATAGATAGATAGATAGATAGATAGATAGATAGATAGATAGATAGATAGATATGTAGTGAATTATCAAAGAAACAAGCAGCTTATGTTTATTTCTTTTTTCAGGGGCTTTTACAGTAATGCTTGAAGTCTCCGCAGGATTCCCTGTCGATGATCATCATTAGAATCTGCGCTATGAACCTGATGGTTGATATTTAACAGGATACAAAGTAGCATAAAGCAAAGATTATAGAAAAACAGAGGAGTACTTCGACAAAAAAGTGCATATGAAACATAAACTACCTGGTGTGTACTCCTGTTGTTTGGTGCGGTTATCAGAGCACATTTTTACATTCTGTGTTGCACATATTTTTCCGTTTCTGAGTCACAGAAAGAGATTCAGATAAAGAGCATGTTCATTTCCCTGTTTTCATGTCTGGTGGTAAGCAAACATTACAGTCATTTTATTATTGAATCAAAAGGACAGATAAAAGGCTCTGTTGCCCACACTGAACTGCAGATGGAGATAAAAGCTCCTGACAGCACTCTGAGAGCAACATTATCATGGAGCTCAAATCCAATCACAGACAATTAACATGAGCTACCTCCAGACATTTCAACCTGATGTCTCTATTAGCTTTGCGAGCGTAAAGATTAAAAATCAGGAGCACAGTAAATATTACAGTTGCATTATTTATGGTTTTAATTTTTACTCAGTGTCCACAGAATGAAGAAGAGTGTTCACACAATCATGTTTAATTCTATTACCAGGGGAAAAAACAATTTCTATGCCTCTATAATGGTTACCCAAACAGAGGAGTACTGGAGTTAGACATAAGAAAAATGAGAGAAGATTTTGTGTTAACATGAATCAGTCCAACATAGAGTAAAATGTTGAGATTAAGGTTAGAAACTGAAAATTCATATTTCCATTATTTGATTGTAATTCATTTATTTATGTACTCCTCAATAAAAGTTAAAACATTATTTTGGTTGATTATGCCTCTTCTTTAAAAGAAAAAATAACTGATTTTTTTTCTGATATTGTACAACTTGTACAACTTGAAGGATTGTGAATCCATGGAATAAGCATCACTATTTATTTTATTTGAACGTGACACTGACGACTGGGTGACAAGGTGATTGAGGGATGCCTGGTCTGAGTGCCGGCTTGATCTGCCATCCCCCCCGTGGGCTCAAGACCCTGGTGGTGGAGGTGTTAGCTGATGATGTCACATGAGCTGAGGAGATGAGAAGCGAATGTGATTGTCAAGACTAGGGTTGGCTGGATGATGATGTCGTCCGAGGGTGATGGGATGAACAGGTAATGGATCTAAAGTGTTGACTGCAAGATGGCCGCTGATTCTGTCTTGGGCTGATGGGATGAAGTAGGTGCTGAAACAGTGAAGACCTGGTCATGAAGGGGAGGTGGAGGGTGGTACCGAGTGATGATGAGAATGAACTGGTGGATACACGGTTTAGCTATTACTGAATGAAGCAGAGGGGCAGTGATGTAGACTTCTGAAGATGATTATATGAAAAACTAAGAAGTATTTGACATGTGAGCATAAACCAGCATGCAGATTTTAGTCCTTCTGCATTTGATTTGACCTGTTTGTTTTCTTAAGAATACCTAAATGCACACATGTCCAAATCTCAACATCATACATAGAGTGTTTCAAGCACACACCTTTTCAAGCTCACCTCTGTGGCAACAACCAGCTGTTCATGCTACATTTTTAACCACTTATGACTTGATGCAGCTCCAGATATCCAACAGCAGAGGAATACGCAGAAAATAAGAGCACTGCATTCTGCCACAAGCCATTAGTCAGCTGCAAATGGACCTTACTTTAGCCTTTTCAATTAATTGATCGTTTCTGACTAGAGCATGGGCAGTTCTGGGAGGTCACCAGCAGGTCAACAGGAAGGGGACTTCAGGGAACCACAAGTCAATGAGAAATGTTAAGGCTGCATGTTGAGAAAGGTACTTCATTACAAGTAAAACTGCTCCTTTTTTTATCTTTTATGATCCTTTTAAAACATTTTGTAAGGGTTGTGTCCTGTTTTAATGCCTCAACAGAGATGACAGCACAAGCTGAGGAGGGCAATCTGTTTTTTTTTAAATGTCTATCTCACACACAAATGCTTTTAAGAGCCCATATTTTGCCTCAATTCAGGCTCACGTATTCAGTTTTGTTGTCTGCTCAGGTATGTCTACAATCAGTGATGTTAAAAAACCTTTTCTCTTTCATATACAGAATATCCAGCTGGATTCTTTCTTTATCTGAAACACTCTATTGAAGCTCCTGCCCCTTTAAGGCTTCTTTCCAGAGTGTGATTAGTTGACAGGTCATCATCGTGAATACTGGTTAGTTAAGTGCTGCTCAGTGGAATCATTAACTCTGCATTAATTTTAGAGTCTTTGCCATTCTCTGGGCTTACTGCACTGAGCTAGTGGGCTAAAAAAGCTAATGAAACATTGATATGATGTCACACAGGTGGGTCTATTTGGAGAGGCTAGGGGAATGAGCTGTTTTAGGCAGCTACTGTTGCTGTAGAGGAGTGACAAGGAGGAGTACAAAAGAGAGGGGGTCTTTCATCTTGTTAGATTAACTCCATCAAGTAAACAATCCTCATGTTGATTCCACCTCATGAATGTCCACTCTGACTCAAGGATGTACCATTTCATCTCAGAGATTCAAAGGTCATGGACATGTGGTCTCCTGATTATCTTGCTAGATGCTACAACTTTTTGGCTGAAGCTGAAGATGAAGCTGTTAGAGATTGGATGTCAAAGTCATGTGACCTCATGTTCACCACCTGCTTGTAGATGTGATATTTCAAGAGCACTGATTTCTTTTTAAGAATACTTAAGTTCACACTGATTTAAGGATGTTTAATTCAAGATTTAAAAATCCCAGATCAAAGGTTACTCTGCCTTATGATTTGATCATCTCAGCTTATAAAGCAATATTTTAACGGAGGGGATTTTTAAAGCTGTGCTGAAATGTTTACTGTGACTAAATGATGAAGTGATACAATTATGGAGGTCACTCTGGCTCACTAATGGCCCTTTTCCACTAGCACGCCTTGGCCCTACTCTACTCCGCTCTATTCGATTTGCAGCATGTTTCCACTAGCCCGGTACCTCCTAAAACAAGCTAGTTTTAGTACCTACTCCGCTCTGGTTCCAAGCGAGCTAAGTTGATACTAAAAGATGGCGTCACCAACTGCCAGCTACTGATTGGTCAGACAATGTCGTCATCGATGAGTCATGAACGCGGCGACCTCGCATGCTAGCAGTAGCTACCGTTAGCTTACACTCATACGTCTTTTCTTTGCAGCTCGATTGCTCTCGTCCTCGGCTTCATTCTGTTGTAAAGCTTCCAAAACTCTCCTGTGCCTCTCAAGGGGTATTCCTTCTCGCCACCTGCAGCCTTCTTCTGCTTTCCATTTTTACTTGGTTTGTGACAAAAAGTCACAGATTATTGTGTCGCGCTCAAAATGACCTCACCGCAGAGCCGCTCTCTGTTTATAGCGACACTGCACGCCGTTGGGCAGGTGACTGGGGCTAATGGAAAAGCAGCACAAGACAAGTAGAGTAGAGCCGGGTATAGTCGGGTAGAGTCGAGTAGAGTAGAGCTAGTGGAAAAGGGCCGTAATAGACAAGTTCGATTTAAAGGTCAAAAAGGGAAATTTGAAGTTTATGGAGCCTTGTGCAAATAACTGCTCAAGAGTATTTGATTATATAGTTGTCATTATTGGCACACATATCTACTCTGACCTAAAAATACTCATTATGTCTAAATGGTTCAAGGGTCAATGTCATGTTCATCTTTGCTTGTGACACTATAGTTAAGACCTTTTTGTCTGATAGCCATTTGGTATCACGTTCATCCCTGCTTGTAAATGTGACATATCAAGAGTGCATTGATAGAATGCTTTAGAGTTTGAATCTACTTCAACGAAAGGATGTTCTAAGAGGAATTAGATGAGGCCCCATGACAGTGGTGGATCTCGGATTTTTTGCACCTTTTTCAAACATTTTAATTAAGAAATTGTATGTTAAAATTCATTTTTGATTTCACATTTGAGGATGTGAGTATCTTAAGATGAAATAAAATAACATTCACAAGATGTTTCACTATTTCGTTTTCAAAAAAATCCACTATTTATCATACATATTGTGTTCATTCAAATTATAGTCTTCTGTCAGCTTTATTTGATGGTGGATCTGCATATTTGGTGCACTACTGCCACCAGTGGTTGGGCATGGAATTGCATTCACCTATCTGTCATTCTCCACAAAGCAACAGATGAGTTTCTGTACAGGGGCACTTAGGGGGAAAAGGGTGTCACTGCCTCATGTTCATTACCTGAACATAAAAACTGTTAATCACTCCAAGGTGTTATCTTCAAACGGTCCAAAAAAGTCATCCATAAGGATGTCCTGGTTAGATTTTGGAGGTAAGTTCTCAAAGTCTTTGGGCCTCATGTTGATCATTTGCACATATGATTTTTACAAATTAAACCACCACAAAAACACCTCAGCCCTTTTTCGGTATCAACTTCACTGTCCCGCAAATCCAAACCTCCCGAAGGCAAACACCAGGCAGCAGCTCTAGTTTATTTAGTCATGGAGATGATGGATCAGAGGTGTTATTTTGTGAGAAGAGAAAACGGATCCTCTGTTAATCCTCGAGGGGAAAGCTGACATTTGTTAATCCAGTCTTTTATCAGCTGAATTCGTTCCACAGCACTGAATGACAGTACCTCACAGATTCTATTCTTGATACATAAAAACAACAGAAGGTGTCTGATGGAAGTAGGAACAATGCTGTTAACAGCCTGTGAGCACTTTTTTATATAAAAAAGCTTTCAACATCAGTTCAGATTTTCTTCTCACATCTCTGTCTGAGATTACATGCTGCCTGACGTATCATGATGGTAATCTAGGGCAGGAAAACAGCAACTGGAAGAGAGGAAGCTGCAGCCGCCAGCTGGCTGACTTCAGGGCATGGTGCCACAGTCACGCCTTCTTGATGTGCCTCATTATGATGGTACTGAAAAAGGCTTTGACTATGCACTTGCCTGCTCACCAGAAACACCGACATGTTTCACCTTTACCTTCCTTTATTATTGGTTAACAAGGAGACTGTGCACTTTTCAGCGTGAGCTTGGTTTAGCCAGAAATCAATACCTCGATCAATTAAGGCAGGACATAGCGAGAAAATAAACAGAGATGGTGTGAAAAAGTACAATTTTCAGACAGCTGGCTTCACTCCATAATTATCTCCTCCCTGGTAATTTCCACTTTCTAGAGGGAAAAAGTGTACAAAGTGTACAATTAGAGTACACGTGTTATTCTGCTAGAGCCAAAAAGTCTATAGAGTCTAAAAATCCCCCATTAATCAGTGAACTTTTCTCTGAAGGTTAGCTGAAGTTGTTTTCTCTCTATAGGCTTTATTGATTTGTCCAAATTCAGATGATAAAATGACTTGACTTGTATTGAACTATTCATACAGAAATGTAGAACAAGAAACAAACAATATAGAATAACAAAAAGTTAAAGCAAGGCCCTATATTGGCTGGGCTCCTGGGAGGACTTGTGAATGGGTCCTCCTCAGATGTAATCTAATAATATCAATGTTTAGGAAATGCCGGTGGTCTCATGGTTAATTTATGTACTGGCTGTAGTCCTTGAAAGTAGATGACCTGGTTGTAAGGCAGCTTGTGCGACATACCAAACTCGTTTTTTCTCGAACTTTCAACTCTAATAAAGTAGGAAAAAAGTCCCCCCCAAAAAAAGCAACAACAAAATGAGACAATAATGATATTAACATGTTTCTGTCTAAAATGCCTTTAGGTCTGGGGACATTCACATTCTAAAGCTGGTAAAAAAAAAATTGTTGCAGGTTTTAGCTTGGTTGACCACACTGAACATTTTTTGTGCCAGCTGTTAAATTCAGTGGTTCCAATCACAGTTTTAAAACAACAAAAATTAAGACTGTATTGTCTGTAAAAAAGATAAGTAAAGTTGGGCAGGTTCGCCAATGGGGGGGCTATCCCCTGGAGAGTGTGGTGAAACTCTTCATGTGCAGCTGTGTTTCTACTCTGCTCAGGCTACGTTTACATGGACACTCTGACTATAAACGCAAAGATATTTCCTTTGCATTTTCAAAGTCCATCTGCGTTCAGACAGAGACACTGGCGACGAATGAAACCGCCGTAGTATGCATGCCAGGTCAGTAGATGGCGGTGTACGTCTACAGAGAGGCGGCGCTGCTACATCACACGTACAAAGAAGAAAAACTTTTCACAAACAACAACGGCGAGTGGACGCACAAAGACGCAGGAGTTGCTTTTCTGGACAGCAAATCAGTTCAGACAACAAATGTGTCCGGATAGTTTTGTCTGGATAACAAACTGAGCATGGTAAGCAGCACACACGTTACTCAGTAGACGGCCAAAGCTGCTGTTGTTCCTGGTATGCGCACACAGCTTTCATGTGAAAGAGTACTTCGCATGCAGTGACGTCAGCGTTTCCCCCTGAAATGCTCTGATTCTGGTTTACATGGCACTGCATGGAGAGCTTATTGAAAACTCTCCACTCTGGAGCCGGGTTTCAAAAGTTTCTGGATTTGGTCAATCAACAGAGAGTTCCCATGTAAGAAGAAGACTGTAATTATAGAAACATCCACAATAGTTGAGCATAGATCAAGATGTATGTACAATTGTATGTCCCTTTCAGGTCATACAGGGCAAAAATTCCCCTTAATAAATGTGAACATTTGAACACACAAGTAAATATGCTAAATTAAGTCACAAAAGACACAAAATAAGTATTTTTTTTCCTGTACTGGTTCAAACACAGCTTAAGGGATTTAACACCGGAACTGATCAATGAATCACAAATTTAATATGTTTTTTATAACTTGTAGAAAATAGTGTCAATAATAATAAAACAAACACAGCTTAATTATATGGTTTAATAAAGTGAAATATATTTAGAATTTAAACTGAACAAATTACTAGGATGACTTTTATGAGGTAAAAGTCACTCAAAGCAACATTAAAAAGTTAAGTCTTGAGTTTCCCATAAAAAAAGAAGGTACTCTGTACCAATCAGTCAGCAACAACAACAACAATCAACAACCTACAATGTGAATTTCAATTGACTGAATATTTATCAGAGACAAAACACCCATTTAAACGATAAATGTTAACTGAAAACAGATTCTGTGACCATAAATTGTCCATTAAAACTGGCTGCCACAGGAAACAGTGGTTGGAAGATCCCATTGCTTTGTGAAACAGGACAGGTGGAAACAGAAATCCATGTCCTCACAGCTGTCCAAAATATAAAGCAGGAGTCACTCCCACAATTGCCTGCTACCCTCAACATAATTTTTAAATTGCTTTAAATGAGAGCCTCCTGTGGTTGAATTAACTCTCTGTTTATTTTATTATTATTCCTATGTGCCTGCTTGAACGTCTGACTGGCAGAGACTAAATTAATTTTCAAGAGTCTTCATGTTGACGCAGAGGCATCAATTAACCTGTTCACCTTTAATTCCACTCTTAACTCTCTCCATAAAATAAAGCCTTGTCCATAGAGGTGAAGTGCATTCTGGGAACACAATGTCCTCAGGATAAATAACCATTGTAATCAGCAGAGCAAGCTGGCCTGTGTGTCTTTATGTTTGTGTATGACACATGTGTCTGCAGGCGGGGCCAGGAAAACAGCACCAGAGGATGACCGGAGTGGAAAGTCACCATCAGAGCTTTGGATCCACCCACACGTTTGACGCTCACACACAAGCATAGACACACAATGATGTCCAGATTCACAGAGACAAATCCTCACCTTCAAAATCATATCTTTTGATGGGCTAATGTTGACAGAAGACGCTGCACTCATCTTCAGATTTAGTGTTTGTTGGTGATTCTCAGCAGTGTGGTCACCACCTATCACTTAAATCGGAGTCATGAGGGTGGGGGTGGGGGATGGGGGTGGGTGAACCCACCTGCCACTCTGTTTGCTCCTAGGAAAAGGTAAATAAAGTCTTCATTTCAGGCTTGAAAATGCAAACCAGCCCCACCTCCATTCATTCTGTAATCTGCGTCACAATCAGGGCTGTGTGACAAAGTCTTATTTGTTTTGTTTGTTTCTGAATGGCAATACACAATTAGTTTTAACTGTGTACAGGAATAATCAATGGTTGTCACAACCCCAGATTAATAAACTTGACATGAATTTTTAGTGAAAAAAACAAACAAATTAAATCTATAATTGTTTAGTCTTTGGCCATCATTGAAAATGTGGAAAAATTGCCCTATCTTGCACGTTAATAAATCCTTCAAAAACAAAATGAGAAAACAAAACACAAACAAAAACATTAACAAAACAAGGCATCTTTTTCACTTTTGTTTCTCTTCATGCTAGCCAAGTTCATCTGCTATCAGGCTAAGCTCATCATAATAAATGATGTTTATATTAATTCATTTATTTCTCTTTATCCAGTCTTAGATTCCAATTGCTGGACGGTTTTTGTTTCTAAATTGCAGAAAAACTTTGAAATACCATCTGAATTGGGCTAAAATGTTGGAAGCTCTATGTAAAGGTATTCAAAATTTGCTATACTCTTACATACGGTGTTTCAAAATGACAAAGACGCATTTTAATAACCTATGGCATCAGAAAAGAGAAAGGCAATTTCAAACTGTTTTAACCAAAGAGAAAAAAGAGAGGACTGTCAATGATGTTGCCTTGCTCGCAGCTCCTTCCTCCTCCTGCTCTAAAAGACGCCAATTGCTCTGCTCACAATAGTTGTAGATTGGAGTTTAGAAAGATGGATCAGCCTCATAACAATCATTGTCCTTATATTTCCTGATAAAAGTAAAACATAGAAGCACAAAAAGTTGAAGCATTAACTTGTGATTCTGCACTCAAGCAAATGCATCGACTATGATCTGCCATTGTGACCCCCACACGCTGCATGACAAGCTTTGGATGATCGGTCTGAATTTCTGCTTCAATATCAAAAACTGCGTCAGAATCACGTGGAATCACGGTACATGCCAGGCGTTATTCTTTGAGTTGAAGAATGTACTTGAAAATGAAAGTTGAGGGACACCATGTGGTTTGACAATGTAGCCTCTTCTTGCTGGGTCCACTCTATGCTATGTGCTGTAAGTAACATGAATGAAGGCAATTAGCCACAGGCGAATTGGCCAGCTCCACTTTCTTACAGCTTTTCTCCTTCATTTAGTCAAAAACAACACTTTCAAGACAAAAGATGACAAGTGAGCAGTGCTGTGTTGTTAGTGAACAAGTAACTTCAAATAGCTGACTCTTGTGTGAGACACAGTTTTCCTTTATTGTGTTAATTCAAAGAATACGTTTTTGTTTCAAATTTGACTGCCTCTCATCACCGGGATGAGCATTAGATCTCCAAAACAACCTAAAATTCTTTTCAACACAGCTGAATATGTATTAATGAAAAAAAAGTATAAGTCTATCATAAACCATCTGACAGAATGGTGTTTCAATGTACTGTTCTCATTATTCATGTTCAATACAAAGAAGCTGGACTCCTGTGCTGCCTGCTAAACCTGTTGTGGTTTATTTTTGCCTCCAATTGTGCTATGTTTTGCCCCCATGTTGTGACATCACATAGGTGGAGGTGGTAAAAGGGTCTTTGACATAAAAATGTGTCTGGGACATTTCTCTGATTGTGGATAACTGCCACTGATAGGTAAACATAACATGTGAGAAAGCTTTTTTCACTCATTCCAGGGCACGCAGCTCAAATCCAGAACATGGGATCCACCTATGATTATAACACGTATCTATAATTAGATGTGTCAGTGGTTCTTATTATAAACAGTCTTTTTTGAGCATCAGTCATGGCATCTTTAAAAAAAAAACATTAGGAGCTACATCAACAATAATGTCTGATTTGTTGTTTGAAAAAAATATATACATGTCATAAGACTCAACATGCTCCCAGCCCTATGTGCTGCTTCTTGAAGCTCAGTGCCTGACCGTTTATACAAAGACTTAAATTATGATAGATTGTTAATGTCAGCGACTGATGGCCATTCATGTACAACACTAATCGAGACTTAATGACTGCATAACAAATGGTCCTTGATTTTTGCTGCATTCAGCTGCACATCAGTGACATGGATTGAACTGGAAGGCTCTCTGGAGAAGCATTTAAAAGCAAGAGAAAGAGGAAAGTACAGCATACATTCAGACATCAGAAGAAAAGTAGAGCCGTCCTCACCTCCCCCACCTTCACCGCTCTGCAAAGTAATTACTAAAAAAGGGGAATCTCAAGGGGGAGGCTGAGTGTATATGTGTGTGCCTGTGTGTGTCGTTGCAGAATGTGGATCTGGCTTAACCTGATAACAGCAGATTTCCACATTTCATGCACTGCATATCCAAATACACCCACGCTGACACACACAGAAATTTCCACTGGGTTGCTCTTATTTTGGACACTATTTTGGCTCTCTTTTGTGTCAGTTTTCACCTCCTCCTCTCTCTGCTGAATATAATAACACTCTGAATGTCTGGGGGGTTTCGGGTTTGTCAAAGTAATGTGTACACAAGAGCTACAGTTAGGAGCTTGGCGGTGAGAGCTGCTCGGTCAGGGTTTGGATGTTTACCTAAGAATTAGAGGACGACAGAAGCTCAAATATTAGTCATGTAGGATGATGAAATGTTTTCATTATATATTATGCCACCTGTTTGTGTAAAGCTGGCTGAGTGGAGCTTAAAGTCAAATTCTGAAGGTATAAAATCATTAAAAATGCAATTATTGTGCAATGTACATGTTGCCTGTTTGCAATGCGATCAACTTACTGACAGAGCAGTATTTGAATCAGTGCAAAATTTAAAGCAAGTGTGATTCAAGGACTAAGGAGTTTATAGTTTGTAGATTTACCTTAAACAGACATACCCTCAAAAATGTAAAATTTAATTTGTGAAAGATAATCAAATAACAACAAAACAAGACAATATGACAACACAACAACAAAAACAAACGGAACCTTTGGGTAAAAAAACTACACATTTCCAGGTAGTGCGTATATTCAGATAATTTTGGAAGTAATTTGGAGTTGAACCCAAGCAAGTATTAGCCAACAAGCTCCCTGTTATCTGTTTTTGCACTTAATTATTTAAACCTATTGACACTTGCAACCTCCTTGCCCCTCCAAATGATCCAGACTTCGCCCGTATTAACCATATACGCAAACACAAGATTTTAGCAATCAGCGGGTTTTTTTTCAGTGCAAAGTCTGGCTCAGCCATAGTGTGAATGCAGCAGTCAAGAGCCACATTAAATCACAGGGGCAAGTGGAGCAGGCTGATGACAACAGCACAACCGGTGTGAAACCAGGAAAGGGAGACAATACAGTTAGTGTAAATAACTGTTGTTCTGGGAGCCGTTTATTTGATTGTTAGGAGAGCAACAGACTCAAATGTGCACCTGGACGTCGAAAGTTTAGTTTCCACTAGGGCTGGGCGATATGGCCTAGAAATAAAATCCCAGATTTTTTTCCACAACATTCGATTTACGATTTTAATCCATTTTTCCCTCGCTAAAAGAAACAAAACTCCCAGTGACATAAAAATTAAACAAATCAAGTTTTGTCTTTATGTTGTCTAAATGTTTCCCTTTTAAAGTCAGAGTCTGGGTCATAAAAGGTTGATTATGTAGTATAAACATAGGCAGGCTTGTCTACATAAACACTAAAAGGCTGAGGTATTTTTTACAGTATTAGCATAAAACTCTCTGATTAATATTTAATCTACTTAAATAACAAATACAAGCCTATAAAAGTGCTTGTGAAAACCCTACAAGGCCGACCATCATGAAAATTGTAATTTTTTTCAAAAATTGCAACTACTTACAATTGGACTAAGGCAAGAAAAAAAATCTTGATTTTTTAATTTTTTAAATCTTCTGCAGAAAATAATTCAAATTAATCGATTTAATCAATTTTTTGCCCAGCTCTAGTTTCCACTGTATGTCACAAAAGTTCTGTTGAACATCTGCTAAAAAAAATCAACACCAAGTCACAAGCACATTCATGCAGCTGTCTCGCACTGGTGTTGGATACAGAGCTAAAACACTGCAGCTTTTTTTCACTGGTGTAACCGTAGTGAAGCACTGCCTCTCAGGCTCTTTCCACACAGAGATGAAAATGTTCTTTTTAAAATCTGTTCTGTAATCATGACATCCTTTCAGGTAATGTGTCTCCCACATGAAAACACCAAAAACAGTTTAGTATACATGCCAGGCTTGTAAATGGCACTGTAACACTGCAGATATACACCAACATAGGAGAAGGAGACATGGAGCTTGCTCTGGTAGAGGATCAGAAGACTATTCTGTCAAAGACATACTCAGCTAAGTAGCTTCTGCAGCATGAATGCAGCACTGCATTCCACCATTGCACAGGATTTACCACCATCACTCCATGTCTTCTCTGGTTTTGCTGTATGTCTATGGTACTGTTACAGTTTACAGTTACAAGCCTGGCAAATGTACTACAATGTTTTCAGTATTTTTTTGTGGACTGAAACATTTCTTGAAACAATGCCGTACCTTTGAATAACATTATTTAAGAAAAATATAATTTCTTTATCTGTGTGGACAGGGCCTTCGTGTGGGTTACCCTGCCAGTCCTATTCCTTCTTAGGACACTTAACAAACAGAGCTGGTCTCGACTGTACAGCTGGCTCAATCATGTTAAAACACAAATTCCGTGTATAGACAGAGAAAGAACAACAACAAAACTGGTGTCATCAGTGATGACTTTACTTGGTAAATAAATGACGTAGAATTCTAAATATTTCATGTCAGATGTGAATGATTAAAATCCCTTCTTACCCACAAACACAAGCTAGAGTGTAAAAATCCTTCTTCACAACCCTCGCCCCATTTCTACACCTCTGACAGCTAAACTAGAACATTTCTCAGCATGTTCTATCCCTCTGTTATCCTCTCTCGGGCTCTGTGACACGATGGCTCCATTTCACTCTGGAAAAGCTGACACAGTTCATCTCCCTCCACCATACTGACAGTGCCACCCAGCAGACACACTTCTCTTTAGGGCTACAAGGTAGATCTGAACATTTCAAGTCTGACACAAACTGAAAGATGCACCTGCTGCTGTTTCTTCACATACAGGCACACACACACACTGACACACACTGATACACACATGTAGAGTTGAGCTGAGGCTGATTGAAGGAGCTGCCATTTTAAAGAAAAGCCAGGGCATTTTGAGTAAGTGGGTAATTATGTACTCTAATAAAAATGCTTATTTTTCCAGGCTTGTGCGCACGGTCAACATGTTCTGATAGATGGTTCAATCATCAGGCAAAGGTAGGCTGTAGCCCGGGGCTTTGTGCTCCGAAGGGACCTCAAGATATAGTCAATAAAGACAGAGCAGTAAATACTTTTTTAACCAGACGTTAGTTCTTATGATTAAATGAACACCACACTTTCAGAATTTCATTATGAAGTCAGAAATGTTTCATATGAATTAATGATACTTCCTTGCCCACTTTCCCTGCAAATATAAATGCACATTTAAAACAGTCAAGAAAATTGCACGCCTTTTTTCAACAGTTAAGTGAAATAAATATTTTTACATGAAGGTTATCTTGTTGCCAACATTTGTTCGTTTTGAACAGAATGACTAAAAATGTAATGAGCGGATTAGATGGAATTTTTAAGGAATGTCTTCTTTCACAAGAAGACGTGACTTTGGTGGTGATCCTAATCTGGATGCGAATCCAGCAAATTTTCAAAGAATTTCGTCACAGTGCAAGACGGAGGGCCATTTTCTGCCTTTAATGGAAAGTGTGGAGAGAAACAGAGGATACACTTGTGAAAGGGGGTAAGAGACAGCAGTAAAGGAGACTCAGAAAATGGACCTCAGGTGGAAATCGAACCTGGGCTGGCTGAAGCACACATGGGATGCCTGACTGCATACTACTCCACATAACCTGCAGGAGGTCCTGACTACCACCCACATTTATATCCACTAACTATATCATGGACTTATGTTGACTTATGTGAATACTTTAAAGCTGAAAAACACTTTTCAAAGGCAATAAAAGCAACAAGAAAACAAAATAGTAACTGTAGTAAGTACTAGGGCTGAAAAATGAAAACACTGGTGAAATGTGTTTTATCTAAACATACAAAAACTGGCATTAAGTTATGATCTTTACATATCTTTGTTTTTGTAATTATTATGAACTTGATCTAACCAGAATAGCCTTGTTGAGATTAAAATCTAAATTGCAAGAGTGTCCTGACCAAGACAGGTAGCAGCACATTTACAGACAAAAAAAAAACAAAACAGTTACAGACACAACTACATACATACATATGAATCAATCAAGTCATGTAGATGTTTACATCAGCTGAGAGGGAGGCGGAGTGATTCAGCTGAGGAATGCATGACATGAGTTGGTTAAGTCCAGATAAACGTTATATTTTCGAGAAGTGAATGCACTTTAAAACACTCGTATGTAGCGTACTCTTAAAGGAGACATATCATGCTTGTTTCTCCTTTTCACTATGCCAGACTAGGATGCCTGTAAAGCATTTCTGCCCTCAGTACAAGTCATTTAGTTCCTTCATTGCCCCGCAATAGCATTCTCAAAATCCTCATTTTAGGCCATTATCAAGCTCTCGTTGAAACACTCGGATCTCAGGATGACCTACAGTTACCTCGCAACGTCACAGCCCTTTGTGCTCTGATTGGTCAGTTCTATCGGGGGTAGTGCCAGCCTGTCCTTCTTCTTCTACTGTATTTTCCGGCAGGCTCAAAGCAGCGACCACGTATTGAGTCCCCCTACAGGCCAGAGCTGGTAATGAGTGAATGTGAGCTAGGGACCTATATACCCCTGCTGGTGGATGTGTTCCTCGGTGACGGTTTTGTGGCTAACAGACATCACAGAGGAGGAAGTGTTTTATCAGATTACTCCAATAAAAAGAAAGGTACCACGTGTGGTCACGACGATTTAAATCTCGCGGACGCCTCGCAATGACCTATTTTCAGAGGCATCAAATCTCATTCTGGGATATCAGAAAAAATACAATATCTCATTTTTTGAAAATTAAGGGGGTGTAAGGTCTTGTTTTTAAATTTATTATATTATATGTAAGTATTAAATCATGCATCAGCATGATATGTCTCCTTTAAACTGTGGTATTCTTTTTTGATGGGAGAAAATACCCTTTGTTCTTGGTACCATACTTCCCTGTTTGCATTTAATTCCACGTATCAGACTTTTTCAGACTATGGTTTACTGAGGGAGAGGTGAGATCTTCCTACTTCACCTAATGTACTTAGCAGCCATATGGAGCTCATACAACCCCACTACAAAAATACTGAACTACCCCTTTAAAAAGGACAGTTTTTCTTGGGGCAGATTCCAGTCTGCAGGAGCAGCATATCTGAAACTTGAACATCTGATCCCTGTTTGAGCAAGGGCAAGGCAACATTTGGCAAAAATTACTGCTTTGAATTGTCCAGCTGACAGTCTGATCTGAAAGTCGTGGGCGGTACTTCTAAAGAGCAAAGTTGCTCTTGCTCTTTGCCAGTTTCACCCACTTTCCCAAATGTTGCAGTCTGCTCTCATTTGGGATTTGATTACCACTTAGATTTAAAAGCACCTATCCTGCTTTTTCTCATTTAATATGCCATTTACTTTGTTTAATATGTCTTGTCTCAGAACAGAGTACCACTGTGCATTAGACAAAAGTCCATGGCATCAGAACTTCTCTCTCTTCTCTACAGCACTGGTAGCTGCCAAAAATCAGCTTTCACAACACAACATAGCCATAGCCAGCCTCAGGCAGACACAAAAAGAACTATAGTTTGTGTCACTTCTGTGTGGGCTTCATTGATTCACAATAAAGGGCAGGGAATGCTCCCACTGTATTTCATTGAGGATTTCCAGTCTCAAAAATCCTGGCTCAGCTTGGCCTCTCTGTCAGTCAGTTGGTTGTTCCAAAGTTTAGAGGGATCGTGGGCAGGATGGCAGCATCCATGAATTGGCCTCAACAACAGTCAAAAGGCTACGCTGATAATCACACCACTGACATCACATTTCTTCATCCCATTCTTTTTACAGTCAATATGTACAACTTTATAAAAAATTCTGGTGTCACCTGAAAATTAACATCAGCTTCAGTGTTTATTTTGTTGACTAAATATTTTCACCATACTTTTAGTCAACAACCTTTTTCCCAGATGAAACTAGACTGTAACTAAAACAAACAAAACAATTGTAAATTGACAAAAACTAAAACTAAATTAACTGACATTTTCGTCAACAAATAAAACTAGACTAAAATGTCTGACAGAAACTAAATTCAATCAGACATAATATCGTAATGTAGAAAGTAGAGACAGGTTAGGAATATATCCACAGCTGCTTTGGTTGTGTGGAAAGGTTGGATGAGTTAAGAGGGACATCCAATCACAACTGACTTAGCTTCATGATGGTGGGATCCAAGAGTAAAACATTCCTTCAGAAATTCAAAGAAAAATAAAAAATTCCTGACACTTCACATTTCATATTTTAGTCAACTAAATTTACAGCAGATGTCATTGCCTAAAATGTGAAATTTCATCAACTAAAACTAGACTAGAATTAAAACAGTTTAGATGACTAAATTATGACTAAAACATAAAGACATTTTGGGCAAAAGACTAAAAAAAGTGCTGTCAAAATTAACACTGATTAGCCCCTAAATTAATGACATGGCAAGGTAGCTCAACTGGCACAGCGTCACTTTTTCAAACGTTTTTTCAATGCACTTGAAGCAGGTTGCTGGCAAAATATTTCAGAAGAAAGGAGTTTTACGGGCAAGTCAGGTATCACAGAAATTCCTATAAATAATAAAAGACTTCTGGGAGATAACATACTTTATAAACAAACAAATGGAAACGGTGTGTAAGACTGTGAACTCTCTTTAAGCTGAAAAAAACCCCCCGAAAGATCAAGATCTAAGAGTCTCTTTATTTTTCATTTCTTCCCTATGCATCTGCTCACAAAAAGATGAAATTTTATTCTTTAAAATATCTGTTCAAGTATCCATATATTTTGTTCATCAAAAGCACCTAAGAAACCCTCAAAATTAATTATTTTATCATATTATGGATGTGTTTGACTAAATGCAAATAAGCCTGATAATGGGCTTAGCCTGGGGCTTCAAAAATATCAGAACTGTCCCTACATATGTTTGCAACATTTGTTTTTCACGGACATGCTGTTCATTTATCATAATACATATTTTCGTGCACAGAGAAATGTGATATTTCTGTAGCACTTCTGATGCAATGTTCAACAGATCCTCTCTGGTTCCACATCTCTCCTAACAATGACTGTGAGGTTTTCTAGATGACAAAAACTTTTTTCCCCGTGTTTCCAATGCTCACGCTAACTCTGCAATTTTCCCTTTTTCATGCCTTTATGGTCCCCTCAATGCAGGGCATGCTATGTCGTGTGCGAGCTTATATATGTTGACTGTGGAGGGTCAAAGCTTGGCATGCATTGCCCCGTGGCAGGACACGGTTAACTGGTAAATGAGGCTGACTCCAAGAGACAGCTCCTTATCGGCTCACAACCACGCCTGTGTAGTGGTGGGGATGTCACAGCAAATATGTCAGCGACAAACAGAAGCAGCAGGGAACGTGCTGAGTTTGGTTTCTCCACGCACTCGCATTCAGTTTGAGGAGCTGAGCCAAACCCTTATCCGGCTGTCTGATCTGCTGCTCCTCGCCGCTACAAAATGATCAGTCACATGAAATGGTGAAAAAGAAATAAAGAAAAATATGAAGCTGAAGCAGCTTGACATTTTCAGCAATCTTGGTGTTATGATCTCTCACATCTGCCAAAACAAATCATTCTTACTTTGGATGAAAGAAATGCTGCCTTCTGAAGGAATGCTACGTAATGGGGGCAATGTTTTTTTTTTTATTGTGTAGAGGCCTTTAAAGGTGACGTATCACACCCCTTCATTCCATCTTGTAAAGTTATCTATGGTCTGAAGAAACATCTGAACCACACTCTAGTCAAATACAATACGCACCAGTCAACAAGAGATTTTGGACACTGCATGAAACAGCATTAAACAGCCTTTCTCAGAAAACTCTGTTTAGGTGTGTGTCTCTTTAAATGAGCTCCCTCCTACCCTGATCTTCCTGGTAGCATGGCAGCATGGGCACATCTGTGTCCTTCTGAGGTTGTGGATAGAGATCTATAGAGACACGTGTTGCTAGGTGGGTGTTATACTTGCTGTTTTATCCTGAGTTTGCATTTGCTTCTGCTGTTGTCAATGCCACTAAATAACAGACAGGTGCAGACTTGTATATTTCCACTATGTGTGCCTGACAGGTATCACTGCATGATTATGGCAAAAAATCATAATCTTGATTATTCTGATAGATATTGAGATCACAATCAGAAAACATGATTACTCATTAATTTTTCGACATGAACATGACATGCTTCCATTGAAATGCTTTACACCATCATTTTGAACATTAACAAGAAATAAAGGAAAACATAAGTGAAAGCACAAGTAAATAAGAAAAAAGTGCTGCATGCTATGTGGCACAGAAGACCCTGAATCTCAACTCTCCAGTTTTCATAATTGTGGAAACCCATAATTGTAACTGAAACTGAAATTCTGTAAATTTCCCAGCACTAACTAGAGCTCTGGCTATATACAACTATATTTTGTGCAAGGTGTACTCAACATATTGTTGTAATTACACCAATTCTGAGATTAAAATTAAACAAAAATCCAAAACCCTACAGCACATACGCATGGACTGTGTATTATTGTAGATGAGGCCGACAACTATGCATCATTCAAACAATTTTTGGCAAAAACTCAAGCCACAAAAATCAGCTAAGGCCGGGCACACATGTAAAGATTTTTACAAGCTTAGGAAACTCTCAAACTGTGTGAGCTCACACACAAAGACAGATAATGTTTGATTTTGCACCCTTGTTTCTGTGGTGTGTGAACATGGGATATCACAAATCAGCTGACTCATTCATGTAGTTAATTTAGCAAATCACAAGGCCTCTACTCTCGCAGCTAACTTCATGATCAAGTGTGACTTTCATGTAAACAAACATGGTAGGCAATGTTGGAAGGAATTGCTAACCTTTTGCTAATTGCTAACCCCTTTGATTGTCATTTCCATTTAGCTTCTCAATTAATCTGTCTTTTATTATTTACTGTTCATGCTGTGTAGACGCTCATGTTTTGACACATATCAACAAGTTAGTCCTCTGTTACTGATGTTTGTCCAACTTCATGCTTCACCTTTACTCTTGCTGCTGTGGCTAAGTTTGCCCCAGACAGCTTGCTCCACGATTGGCCCCATGTGACAGCACACAGAGGACATGCTCACCCGTCCACGGGGCACTTTACACACCTAAAGATTTCAGGTTGTAAATATTGAACAGGTTTAATAATAACAATTTAATGTCATGTGTCCCTGATCCCCTCAAGAGAATAAAATGACTAAACACATCACACGGCCGGGTAATCAGGTGGGTTTCATCTTTTGAAGCTCCAGATAATAGGGCCTTTGCTGAGTTTGGCTGGAAGTGGTGATCTGAGCCTAAACTTGGGTCAGAAATCATGTTATGTGTACCCTGCTGAACTGACTGAGCTCTTGCAGCTTATATTTTGAATGAACAAATTCAACTTTAGTGTAACCAGTACAGCAGACAGTGTCAGAAGGAACTGAAGCCTCCTTATCAGTTTGTTATATATAATTACAGGTTATGCTGTGTATATGCTTGTGTTTTTCTCTATTTGGATGTTTGCCTAGCTTTATGCCTTGCATTTACTCTTGTTGCCATGGCAATATTGATCTGTTCCATGTAGCACAGAGGAGATGCTCGACTGGTCTGTGCACTCCACGCACATCAGGACCTCTGACTGTAATGCTGAACATGTTTAATAGTTAATTTTTGAAGTTGAGACAATCCTGATCTTCAGAGAGGACCAAGTTACTCTTAACACCTCACACCACCAGGTAAGATAATCTATAGGACCACCACATAATCCATCCTTTGCTGAGTACTATGTCTTCAACACCTTTACAACAACTTACTTTTCCACAAGCAAGTCACTGTTTTTGCACAACTTTGGCACATGGGACAGCCTACATGTCCTTACACCAGCAGAGTGCAGTCAAACAAAGCTGTATCACATTACAACTAAAGGTTAGCAAAACCTTAAAACTAGAAAGTACTCGGAGAGCGCAGATCTCCACCAGCACCACAGTCCTCAACCATATTGTGATTTTCTCCATAAATATTAATCCTACCTTTATTTCATCGAACTATTTAGATTCATTGACCATGAAAACATACAAATATGCACAAATGCTGAAAATGTCCTATCTTGCAATGTTAAAGAATCATTTAAAAAATTTCTGGATCCAGACGGTGATCCGGATCACTCCCAAAATCGAATCATATGTTCCTTGTCCCAATCCAGACATTTCCTGAAAGTTTCATCAAAACCTGTCCATAACTTTTTGAGTTATGTTGCAAACAGAGAAACAAACAAAAAAACAAACAGATGCTGGCAATAACATAACCTCCTTGGTGGAGTGAATTTTCCAAAGGTAATCCTGCTGATCAAGGGCTGACAAAGTGTTTTTTTCTGGCTCAGTTTCATGCATACAGACTGTTTTCATCAAGTAAACATGAACCGACATGTCCCTTCCATGTTTACTTGTTGAAAACAGCCTGTATGCAGCCATGTGACCATGTGCACATGGCCGCTATTATGTGTCTGCATCTGCCTGTATATGTCCAGCCTGATAATGACTCATTGTGAAATAAGATGGAGCTTATGGATATGTGAACAGGCTGTCAGATTTCATGTTTTCAAACACAAGTGGACCACAGAACAAGGGGATGGTGAATCTATAAGACAGTGTTAGGATTAAGAATCAAACCTTCCAGTGTGGTGGGGGTTATACTAAGAAAACGACACCAGCACCCCAAAACACTAGAGTATCAGAGCAATCTGATGTGGACAAATTATATAACCTTTATGTTTACGCAGCACAATGGAGTAGAGAAAACTGCGGTCAAGCTTTTCTCGTTGAGGAGAATCAGAGCTGAGTAGCAGACGGATGCAGCCTTAACATCAGCAGGGTCATCGGGACTTCATGCTGCTGTGTGTCTGTGTGGCCCGCTCTTCACTCCTGCTGGATGGCAATTAATACAGGAAATAAAGCAGGGCAGTCCCACTTGACTTCCTTACTGGCTGCTTTATTCCATTTCCTTATCTCTTGTTCTGTCCGCATCAGGAAATGAAGTTTAGGAGATTAAAGAAGTTGCAGAGGTGCATCAGTTCCTGGGTTATTAGATGAAAAGGCAATTCTGTAAAATGTTTTTTTTTAAGTGTTTTTAGTTTGGAGGAAGAATGGCTGTTAGGAGGGCAATGTAAATGTTTTCAGCTGATCATTTAGTGATCTCCTAACTTCCCTCTTGCTGTTAAAGTTGCTACATTAAAAAGTGTGTAGTATGAACTTGGGTTCAAGCTGGCAGTCTGCTGAGAGGCGAGCTACAGTCTGTCCCAGCCCCTGCCTGCCAGCGACCCCTGATGCTTTTAGCTAAGTGTCCTGCAGGGATTACTTTAAAAACAATTAGAGTGTTCAATGCGGCCCAGAAGCCTGAATACCAGAGCTGGGAAGAATGCTTCTGTGGTTCTACTTTGTGGGTTCTATCTCTGAAATGCGGCCATGATTTAGACGGAGGGCTGGGGGCATTCATAATGTGCCACTAGAGGTGAAATTCTGGGACTGGCATTAGAGGAAAAAAGAGAAAGCATTTTCAAAGAATGTTTTCATTAATTAAGAACAAAGACAGAAGTTTTAAAACTGTGAGACACTCTGCTTTTTTTGCCTCCATCTCTCTTTTGTCAATCAAAAATGCCTTTAAGTTAAATATTATCCTACCAAAAATTTTAATTCAGCCATGAATTAAAGTGTTTTTTCCACAACTTTTGTATTTGTGGATCCACAGAAACTTTTTTTACTTAAAGCTGATGTTGGTAATTTTGGAAAACTAGCATGAATTTGAATGTAGCATCTCCTCAGACTGATTCAACTCAAAACCCTCAGCACGTTTATGTTTTACACTACACCAAGTCATGTCTCAGTCAGCAGTAAGAAAACAGCAAAACATTATCATAGTAAAGTAAAATAAAGCAAACACGGAAAGTTAGTTAGTACTCACAACCCGATGTTGATCGCGGTATAGGTAGTTCCTCTACTATTCTCCACATAGCTGTCAAGTCTCCCGTTTTGGCCATGAAACTACCGTATTTTACGTATTTATCCGCTTTCCTGCCGTCCTCCTGTATTAGTATTCTCCTGTAAATCTCCCGTGTGACGATATAATAATAAAAATATTCCTCTGCCTCTCCAAACTGAGCTCTGTCTCTAGCCTGAATGGGACGGTAATGCTCCAAAATGATGGATGCCAACCGCCATACAGCTGAAGAAGAAAAAGCCTCGCGAGAACTTCCACCTGCAGTAGCCTGGGTGGCAGCTGTTGCAAGATTCGAGCCAACAGCAGAACAAACCAAGAAAAACAAAGTGTGTATTTTAGATTTCTTGTACATCTGTTTTAAAATGTGAGGGATACTGGAGCTTGGTTGGGGTTGTGGGACGGCGCGTAGTGGGCTTCCCATATTTACAAAGCCTAAACTTGACAGGTAAGCATTCTCCCACGGACTCTGATCCCTCTCAGCTCGGCTTCATGCACTGAGTCTGTGCACACCAGCAAAATGCACGTGCAGCAGGCGGGCAGAATGGCAACGGGATTTGATTGGTTAAAAAACTGGTGACACGGCATGTTTATTGGTTGGCGTTTTCCCTGTTTTACTCCTGCTTTAGATAGCGGATATTTTTCGCTCTGTTTATAAAAACACATTATGAATTGATTGCCATCAGGTCATAGAGACCATTTTAACCAGTATTACAAAAAGTGTATCTAAATCAGATTACCAACCCCAGCTTTAAGTCATGTTTCTGAACCGCATTTTCTTGGAAGGGTTTTGGGAATCTGTTGGGACGCACAGTGTTGAGACAAGTAGTGTGTGCCTCGGTAGTGTGTTTGAATCCCATGTCGGACAGGGCCTTTCTGTGCAAAGTTTGAATGGTTATGTTGTACATTCTCTATGGGCACCCCAGCTTCATTTCACAGAACAAAACCATGCCCAGTAGGTTAATTGGTGACTCTAAATTGCCCTTAGCTTATGAGTGAGAGCATGAACAGTTGAACAGTTTTCTGTCTCTCTATGTAGCTTTGTGAATGGCTGGGGACTGGTTAGAGGTATAACCCCCCTCTCACCCAATGTTAGCTGGGATAGGCTCCTGCCCACCACAACCCCAAAATGAAGGAACAGAATAGATAATGGATGGATGGATGGCTGATTAGCCACGTTTGGCTGTGTTGCTCCTTCTGCAAATGCGTGATCCTTACAAGTTCTTCCTCGTTGTAAAGGCGTTTAATCAGGCTTTCCAACAGTATAAAATACAATACTAATTGATAAGAGTAAAGCTAGAAATAAGCCACGGAAAAAAGAAAGTTTCCAAACTGTTTTTGAGGAGTGTATTGTTACCTCCGCCAAGGAGGTCATGTTTTCAGGAGTTTGTTAGTCTGTCAGTCCGTCGTCCGTCCGTCTGTGAACAAAATAACTAAAAAAGTAATAGATGGATTTGATGAAATTTTCAGGAAATGTTCAGCATGGGAAAAGGAAGAACTGATTCGGTTTTGGTGTTGATCCGGATCAGCGTCTGGCCGCCATGGTGAAAAATGTGATTTCTGTGAATAACTAGTGAACTAAAATAGATATCATGATGAATCCAGTTGCTAATGGTATGTTTTCATGGTCAAAGAATCTAAATATTTACATGAAATAAAGGCAGGACTAATATTTATGGTCAAAATCACAATATGGCTAAGGACTGTGGGCTGGCGGAGGTCTGCGCTCTCCAAGTGCTTTTCTAGTTGATTCTATCTCAAAGACGGTGACTTAAAAAGAAATGAAAAAACACTCTACTAACGAATAAATATTGTGTTGTCTTTATTATTACATGTTTTTTTGTACTTTGTGTTTGTAAAATGTTGATAAAACCCACCCAACAACAAGGTGGCTGATCAACAACACCGTTACATGAAAAAAAAGAAAATCATAAAAATTGAGACACACGTTTTGTGCCCGAGCCGATATTAACTTCAAGTGAGAGGTTTCAGTTTAACCCCACAGTTAGAATTCTAAGAAGAAATACTGCAGATGATTTAAGGTTGATAGACTTGTGTATAGATGTGTGCCCAGCTGTACTGGAAAACATATGTTCCCTCCAATGTGCCATATTAACAGCACAGAGAGCAGAGGGGACTTGGACTACAGCCGGGGCACATGTATGAGCTCTTGCTGCTGTAAGCATGATAACATGCTGGCGTTAGCATTTCACTAAAAGCATCACTTTGCCTCAGTTCTGCTCCTCAGCACCAACAACGATTGACTCTTAATGTGTTCAGTGATGGCTTGCAAATTTTTCTTGAACATGAAAATCACCAGGAAATGACAGAACTGGACATTGATCATACGCTCAGACAACCTATTTTAGTCTTTCCTCGCTATATCCTCTGTATTCAGCTACAAGAGCGAATGAATAAATATGTAGAAGCACAAACCCATCTTCTAATGGCTGCTGGAGATAGAATCAACTTTCCAATAAATTCAGCCACCTCAGAGTGACAGCCTTGTAGCATGAATGAATGTAATTACAGCATGTACGCTCGTGGTGTAACACAGATAGGCACTCACTGAGATTATTTCCTGGCTCCTGTGCTCACAGAACACAGTGTGATACTTGTATGCAAATTCAGCTCCCAGCACTTCTAAATATATCCTGCCTTGAACAAAAAAAACTGTGATTTGGGTGGGAAGGTGACAAAGTTGGAGGTGTGAGTCTGATAGTGTGGTGAAAAATTTGCAAACACATATTAGGGCAGAGAAATATTTAGACACACCACCACCAATATGGTGTTAAACTCAACTGTGCTTATAATAAACTGAGGCTTTTCTCCAAGCCGAAAGCATTTTTAGCTTTGAATGGCTTCAGCAGCTGAACTATTATTATATTAGAGTAAAGTTTACAGTTAATCCAAAATGCTGCTGCCTGTATTTCAACAGGCCATTCTTCAGAGTTGCACATGAAGAGTTTAACCACGATGTGCGTGTGATGGCTGTCCCCTATGACTGAACCTGCCCGTCCACGGACTCCTCAGCAAACCAGCCATAATACAAATTATACCATCTGCTTTCAGTCAACTAGCCTTGCAGAGCAGACAGACCTGACTGATTCTTAAATCCTGCAGGTCCATCTTGCCAGCTTCCATTGTCCAACGAATTCACTCAGATGAATTCTTAAGGGCCCAATCAGGGAAGAGAGGCGGGAGCTACAGAATGCGAACATGACGACAACCGGAAGTTGAGAACCGGAAGTTGAGAACAGACATGCCGATTAGCCTATTGGCCCCATGGCTACCTACAGAAACTTGGCGAAATCTGCCCTCCTCAGAAGTTTACTTGTAGGGATTGTCTTTTGGATTCATGTTGGGTGTTGGATGTATATATTTGTATACATATGTATATGTGTATTTTTATGTATATATGTATCTATGCATATATGTGTATCCATAAAATGAAGAGCCTTATGCTCTATTGTAAAGTGTCTTGAGATAACACTTGTTATGAATTGGCGCTATACAAATAAAGATTGATTGATTGATTTGACGAAGTTCATGTCACATATAAGTGTTAAATGAATCATCTGTGTGGTACAATTTAGTGTAAGACAATAGTATAAGGCCATTAGCTGTTAGCAGCTAAGTTAGCGGCTAACAGTCATTAACTGTTGTTAGCCTTTAGCTGCTAATTTAGCCGCTATGTATGCTACATTATGGGAGGTAACCCTGCTTGATGTGGGTTGGTCTGTGATGAATGTGACGAGCCAAACGATTGTCCAATCATAAGCTTGTGTTTTTTTGTTTTAATTTTCTGCCCCTGAAAACAAATTTAAAGGGCTCCTACCCAGATGGACTAGTGAAACATTCCTGTGGCAGATATATTGAACTATCCATCTGGCTTGTCAGGTCATCAGTCAACAGCATCTTGAGGTGTTGCTCTAATTTTGCAGGAAAACATTTTATCACTTTTCACTCTATTTTAACTAGTCTTTTTTTTTCTACCTGTCGCCTATATTTATAGTGAAATAAACTGGCCAATGGATCCATCACAGGCACTAAGGGTAGCAAAAAGGACTGAGCCTTTGACTTTTTCTGGTTGTTTTTACAGACTTCATCATTTATTCACAGAGAATTGTATCAATGATCGAACCCTTTCACTTCCAAACCAAGAAATACATTTGCAACTAATTATTTGTTGGTAAAATTGTGTTTCTTCCTCTTTAATTGGCAACATTAAAGGTTTTATTGACCCAATCAGGAAGCAGATACGTTGGTCAACCTGCTGGTTGACTTGCCTGTTAAAGGTTATCCTTGGCATAGATGGATTTCTTTCTGCAACATATTTTTTAAGATGAAAACATCACAGAGAGCAAAATTTAGATATTAAGCAGTTGACCCAGCTTTCAGAGGAATTATAGACACATTTTATCATCAAATTAATTCCTTTATGACTGTTAGAGGATCTGGAAATACATGGAAAAAAATCTTACTCCAATGTATGCTCTTACTGTTAGATTTCTGAGGAGTTATGCAGCAATGATTCACTTCAGATTTTTCCTAGTTTTCAAACAATGATATTCATGTCCAGCAGCGACACCCATCACATACATATCAGTGTTACAAATGCTATTCAGAGAGGTGAAAAAGGAAAAACAGACAAAGATGGGCTTTCAAAATTTTAAACACAGTGGTAAGGTGGCAAAAAGTCAACCGCACGGTCACAATACCAGTCAAAGGGTTCAACATAGTGAAGTTCTGCAGTTCTTGTTAATAAGCAACGAAATAGCTTATACTGGGCTTTGAAGACTTCTGTTTTCTTGCTGTAATACCAAACATGTATCAGTGAAGCAAGTACAATAACAAGTACCACAGTTCAGTTAAAAATCATAAACTTAGATCCATATTTCCTTTCCCCTGTTCATATGAAGAAAGAAATGATGTTTTTTCAGCCACCAGATTTCAGCTGATGTTATATTTACATTCTTTCCCCCTCACTCTCTAACCAGCCCATAAAAAGCCACATGCACCTCACACTGAGATAAGTGGCCACCCTTTAGCCATATCCATGCACCTTTTTCATCCTTACCCTCCACCCATGCCTTTCCCCTGCTCTCTCTCTATCTGTAGTGATTCTATTTCACAATTTGTCATGCCGCAACGACACGCCGAGGCATCGGGCACTATGCTGGTGCCTGTGAGCCGAGCCTCTCGGGGGTTGAGATAAAACTAAGCTGACAACTGGGTTTGGCTGCGTCACACTGTCCTTTGAAACTGCCTGAGAAAAAAAAAGGAAAGGAAATAAAGACAAGGCATGTTACGTCCAGAGGTCCCCCCCCCCCCCCCCCTTTACACTTCACCTCTTGGCTCCTCCTTTGCACGCAGCTGCTGGCTTTAGCCTTGGGCTGCTTTTTCAAACAAGGATTTCTTATTATTGTAAAGCTAACATGGAGGCTAGAAAAAAGGAAAATACACATCCACCCTGAAGTCAAATGTAAAAAAACCATAGAAAACACCCAGTCAAACCCTATTTTGGCTTCCTTCAGGGTGTTTTTTCCTGAAAATTTAAGCTGCATGCTGTAAAATCTGCATGTGAGCAGAGCTGGAGCCAATGAGCTGCTGCGTATTAATATGAGAAATGTAATCCCCCGTTTAACACATGCACACAGGTGTGCCGGGGGGAAGGCTTCCCTGAGAGCACTCTGTGGTGGATAAAGACAAATCCATCTCCCTCTCATCTTTCTCCCCCCACACACACACTTTCGCTCTCTTTACGCCCATCCCCCCTCCAACCGAGGAGAGCCCTGGTAAATAATTGAGGCATATTCCTCTTCTTGCCACTGGAGCTTTCCCTGCTAAGATTTTCCCCCTTTTTTTGCATTTTCTGAATTTCAGTATCAATCCTAAATAAATTGCCGTCATATTTTAATATTTAATGTGTCCTACTTTCCTCAGATTTTGAAGCAGGGTTTTCTGCAGCTCCAGCTAAATATATCCAGCGTTGATGTAAATGGTATAAAAAATGCAGAACACCAGTGTGCCTGATACGCAGCTATTTGAACTTTCTCTGATTAATTCAAGCTATTTTGGTGCTGTTGAATAAAACAGGATCAAAACTTTGTAAGGAACAGCTTTAAATAAATATCAGAGTTTATATTTTTCACTGTACAGAGCCTCTTCACAGCTCTTTGAGTTATGAATATGTGATATAGTGGACCCAATTAAGAGGTAGCTTTAAACCTACATTTAAAAAGGTATTCTGGTCTATATTGAGATGTTTGCTGACACCTGCTGTCTGAAAACGGCAACTTCTGCTGCTGCTCAACAGAATGAATGCCAGCATAACAGGGTCACATATAAAACCACACAAAGTTACCATGTCTGTTGAGTGTCAGTGTAAGAGGACTTATGGCTCCATGATGTGACGTTGTGGTTTTCCTTTCTCTGTGTGCTTCATCTGTTTTGTTATAAAGATAAAGAGACTTCAAAGAAAAGCCAAAAACCGACCTACTCAGTCTTGCTATGGTCTTTGTTTTTTGTACTGTGCCACAGTATGAACGCACTCCTTCTCAAGGCTGCCCAGTAAAGTGGGAATAAAGGGCAATGCTGCTCAAGACTCATGAAGGTCAGCAAAGATGTGGTCCATCCTAACTTTAGATCATACTTCCTGTGATTTTAAACCTAAATACTCACCAATTCCAATGGTAGCATAAAAAAATCATTTTGTTCGTAACTTATTTGTTCAAAGCATGAACTTCCGCCTCTTAAAATGATGTGATCTTATTTTGTTTTCATTAACGTGTGAATGAACCAAAGTGTTTAGTGTGGGGTGCTGGTTTGGTAGAGTGGTTTTCAACCAGGCAGGTTCCATGTACATGCTTCTGCTGGTCCGGGTTTGGATCCACACCGTGGCCAGTTTGCAGGGTGTCTTCACCTACTCTCTCTCCCCCTCTCACAAGCCTATCTACTGTCTCTCTCCTATCAACAAAGGTCCAAAATGCCCCCAAAAAATACATTTAAAAAAGTGTTTGCTCTGTTCAGCCCATAAACTGTTAAGGAAGTGGATGAAGTCATGTCTTAGGATCCTTAGGAACATTTTTGATGCCCACTAATGAAAGCTGTCAAACTGCACATGTTATCTCATTTGAATTTTAGCTCCATCTGAGCAGAGCAAACAGAAAGCCCATTTCGAGGTGGGACTTGGCCATCTGACCAATAGCAAAGCTACAGTTCCAAACCAGAAATCCCCAATAAATCCTCCACAAAAGAAAATAGGCATGATGTAAAAAAATAAAAATTTAATAAATACGCCATCACAGTGAGAGCACACTGATGTCAGCACACTCAAAGAGACCTTACTGTACTGAGCTTGCTATACTTTAAGCTCAAATGTTTGTTGGTTATTGGCAAATTACACATAAACAGCCAATTTATTAAAGGAACCCTCCATATGGAGAGTGTAAAGATGATGTATTATTGACCCATGTTTGGGTGTGGGTGCTGTTTTCTACAGGCAAGCCTTCTGTTCATTATAGTTGCTATGAAACTTAACTGGCATGATTCACAGGTTTGAAAAGGAGATTACACCACAATGAAAATGGAGAGTTTTTGTTGAATCTTGTCCTGCAGTTCACACAAGAATGCTGCCTGAATCCACAAACTATTAAAACCAGGGTCCAGAGTAAAAAGTTTTGAAAACATTTTCATATCCGACTTTGTCTAAACAGGGAAAATGGTGACACACAACATATGCGCAGTACTCTTTCAGATCAAGGTGTGCATGCACCTAAGAACAACAGCTATGGTCCTCCAACAAAATGTGGATTATACTCTGACCAGCGGAGACGCATTAGATATATTTGCAGAGGACTAAAAGTTTGTCTTCACCAGAAAGTGATAGTGCTCAAACGCGGATGTAACACTGATGTTTCATGACAAATACACATCACCAACTACTGGCCTGGCATGCACACTACCACATTTTCAGTTGTACTCATGGATCCATGTGAATGTGCATCTTTATCCTGGCCTTTGTGGCACACTGACAAAAAAATTCATGGCTTTCAAATCTCAACTTCAAACCTAACTGCAGAATGGTCAGGGAGGTTGATCTGAGTGATCTTGAGAGGGCTGGTTTGAGTTTTTCAATAGAATAGTCTGATATGAGAAAATGTTCACTGAGTGGTGTAGGTCAGATGGTGTATCTTAAAAAAAAATTGAAGTTAAATAAAAAACTTTAAAGATAATTATTTCATGCACGGTGCTTGACAAATGTCTTAGACTATTTGACATGAAAACTTGAGCACAAATATTTTAGAAATCTTTCAAAACACAATTAAAACTGAAATTGTTTTTGTTATAGGACAAACATTTTGAACAGGAATGAGGAATTACAAACTGAATTCACTTTTTTATACGTACGTACATTTGAGCAACTTAATGAATGAAGCAGAATGTTCAACCACTAAAATGATTTTTTTGTTCAGGAATGCAAGTAAATATAATTTGACATCTTCCTCAGGATATGTTAATGTGACCATTTTTTCTGTTTTATTTGTAAAAAGTTATCTTGAAAATTCATGGATAACAATACTTATACTTAAGCACTGAAGAAAGCCTCTACATACTGCTGCATTAACCATCACAGAAACATAAAATATAATATTAGTTATTACCATTGCTGTTAATTTGGGGCAGCTGTGGCATAAACCTCACACTGGGTGGTGGTCTACTTAATTTGTTTATCACTGTGTATATAAATAACAAAATTGGACATAAGACAGTTGCATGATTGTCTTGAACAAATTCTTTTATATAAATATTCAATAATATTTTCCATCCATAAAATTCTGAAACACAATCTGTTTAAAATCTTAACAAACATAAAGAAACATAAAACAATCAGAGAGCAGCATCAGACTCATCCCCGCCACTGATTACACCGATAAAAGATGAACTCGTGAGGTTTTTAAAATGAGGCATAAGGCAAAAAGGCTTTAACAGATAAACGCCTGAGATTAAAAACAAAAAACTTGTTTTAAGAACAACATCCCAAACCAATCCCATAATCCCACCCTAAACAAAAACACGATGAATCTGTATTAGCTCTAGACTCAAACTTTCCTCCTCTACAGTGTTTTCTACCATAAGCAGCAGATAATGGTGTACTGGTATGAGAGCAAGGCAAAGAACTATAATTTATATATTTGGCTTTTTAAGTGCAAACTAGGATGACTTCTAATAGCAGCAGACACTCAGCTAAGGCTTCATCCTGCTTCAGGTCCGACGGTTCACTTTACATTCAGATTACATTAACTATAAGCCCACTTTCAGGTCAGCATCCTTCCAGTCTTAAATGTGCAATCCGGCATGCAGTACTGGCTCCTGTGTATAAGTAAAACTCAAGATCTAATCGCTCCAGTGATGAAACTTACAATCAATGGACGTCTAAGTACCATCACGCACTCTGCTTCCCTTTCAGCTCAAACAGCCTCGGTTATTGTTACTTAAACTCTGTTAGATCAGTATTAGCTTTCTGACACAGCGCTCTCTGGTGCGTCTTTCTCTGTGATCTCAGCTGAGCTCGTAGGCTCAGAAACAATTTCCTGCACCTCCGGGATGCTCCTACCACTCGGGATCTCCGTGACTTCAGAGTTGTCCGTCGTTTCTGTGCTTGGAGAGATGGTCGTGATCGTGTCAGTAACACCTTCCTGCTCGGGCTCTGGGGTCGCTGAGTTTTCTTCTTTTTCTAAAGGACTCACACCTGAAGGCGTCTGGTCGACAGAAGAGGCGTCTAAAAGTAAACAAAAACAAGTGTGGTTAAAGGGAAAGTCTACCTCAGGAATCTTTATTATCTCTGCCAAGGAGGTTATGTTTTCAGGACTCATAACTCAAAAAGTAATGGATGGATTTTGATGAAAATTCAGGAGATGTTCAGCATGGGAAAAGGAAGAAGTGATTCAATTTAAGTGTTGATCCGGATCAGCATCTGGCCGCCATGATGAAAAATTTGGATTTTTGTGAATAACTACTGAACTAAAATAGATATCATTATGAATCAAATTGCTAATAGTATGTTTTCATGGTCAAGGAATCTAAATATTTAGATGAAATAAAGGTAGGACTAATATTTATGGTGAAAATCACAATATGGGTGAGGACTGTGGCGCTGGCGGAGGTCTGCGCTCTCCGAGTGATTTTCTAGTTTATCCTGTTACAGGCACCTGTAAGTAAATAAAACTAGCAGAAATGTAACACAACTTTAATGGAGCTTAATGCTGCTAATCTTTAACCCTTGATGGCACGTTAGGAGAATTACATCCCTGGCTTCATCTGATTTGTAAAAAACAATCCCAAGCACATGTGGTAGACATGTTGACAGGATTGCAGTTTCTTCTCTTGAGGCACTAAGAATGATTTCATCTTTCTTGGAGAACATCAACACCCCATCAGCCTCCATCTGGCTGTGCAGGCTTCATGTCATTTCTAAAACTTCAAAAAATGTCATTTGCACCCACAGGCAAACATAGATCTATTTATTTTCTATTTAAAACTGCATGTTATTTTTTCTATTAGAATTAAATTTGGATGCATTGAAAAGATTCTCGACTGATCTAGCCCGAGCACTCACCACCACCTCTTGAATATGACATTGTGACCAAATCTCTGAAAACTTTCAACCTTTCAAAAATATCAAATGAAAAAAATGTAAGTTTGTACTTTAGATTGAAACAAAGATGATTGAGCAGAGAGACAGGACAAAAGAAACGTTTACACTTGGTCATAAAGTTCAATGTTGCAAAAACTCTAAGAGTGAATTCATGCCTGATTTTTTTTTTTACATACATTGATTTACTAAATCAATTTTCCACAGATCAAAAGAACATGTATAGTAAATCACTATAGAACCAACTTTCTTACCCTAAGATAACTTTATAAATCAATCAACAATACATCCATCTATTATCTGTACTCCTTATCCCTTTCAGGTTTGCGGGGTGGTTCAGTTTATCACAGTTGGCATTGTTAGAGAGGCAGGGTACACCCTGAACTGGTCGCTGTCCTGTAAAAGAGTCACAGACACTCACCTAAGGGCAATTTAGAGCCACCAATTAACCTAAAAAGCATGTTTTGGGGCCTGTGGGATGAAGCAGGGGTGCTCAGATAGAACCCATGCAGGCACAGGGAGAACATGCAAACTCCACACCAAAAGCCCTGACTGACATGGTGTTCAAACCAGGAACCTCCTCGGTGTGGGAGTACCTGCTACGCCACCGTGCCGCCCTCAACAACACAGATTCAAATCAAATCAACAACTGTATAACACATGCATGTCCACGGCTGAGGTACATCATAGACACAGACACGCATTCTCCACCCACTGAGGAGTCTGAAGACCCTGACCTATCAGTTCAGCATCAATGTGTGTGTGTGTGTGTGTGTGTGTGTATGTTAGCCTGTTTATTTTCTGACCATGAAAATAGTTTCAGAATGCAAACTGGATTGGTCTGTTGACAGACATAAACTATGGCAAATGACTCCACTGTCAAGCTCCTTACAGTACATATGGACGTTCTGACAGAACTGAATAAGCAAAAACAAATTTAAGAATTAAAAATTGCTCTTCTTTTAATCTGCATGAATCACCTTGACTGCATATTACGCAGCAGGAGCTGGTGCCAAACATTTGAGCTGGATGACATTTAAAAACATTTTAATTGCTATAATCAGGGGCTGGATATAATCAGTTATGGAGGGTGCAGGGCTTCTTACCCAGGTTACTCAGATGGCCAATGTCCTCTCCATGATTAACAAACATCGAGCTCTGATCTGTGTCCACGCTTTTGGAAAGCATGTCTGATAAATCCAGAGTGTTCACTTCAGGTAAGCTGGAAATACCTGCAGTTTGGAAAAGAGAGACATCATTAATGACAAATAATTCATTAATAAGCTAAGCTAAAGAAAACAAAGAAAGCATTATTTACAAAAAAACCTGGAATGACAAGTTAATGGTTTACAATGTAAATGCCAATCTGACATTGCCCCAGGTTTTAGTGACAAAAGTGGCCAACTTGTAAAGACAGGAGGTGAACATTCATTGAAAAATCTCTTCTTGATTTCAAACGTTTTACTCATCAAAACGGAAGGTCAGGGGTGTTCAAGCTTTTTTCATTGAGGGACAAAATATCAGGATGACAGGGCCCCCTTTAACATATCCCAACATTCTTCAAAACAATCTCCGTCAATAAAGCTGCCATCACAACTTCTTATTTCTGGCATGGGAGAGCAAATAACCAATAATTATGAAATTTTAGCAGGCATTAAGATTTTAGAGTCTTTTTCTGGCCTGGCTACCACTGGACCCACTCCCAACAAAAACAGGAACAAACTGCACAAAACAGTGTTGGTGCTTCATTAATACTATATCAGGGAAAATGATTAGTTGATTGCTGCAATGCCGCCATGACTCATCCGTCTCCATGCAACAGAGAATTCAGATTTTGGTTTCACTTTGGTTGTAAATTAGCCAAATACTCATATTCTTCCTCAATTTCAGCCTTCTGACATTACGAGCTTTATAACCTCATACTGGCTATCAATCATTGCATTTTAAAATCAGACAAGAGCCAGTAAAAACAGACCATGGGCAGCAGTTGGCCCCAGGTCACAGTTTGGACTCCCCTGGTGTAGGTCATCATGGAGGGGACAACATAAATGAAAATGAGAGACAAGCTTCACTTCTCCCATATGACAAGGCTCACTGAGTCTGTGTGCCTGCAGGGTCTTTTAAAAAAAAGCTAAATCAATCGCCAAAGGAAGGGCTGCCCTCCACTGAGCAAACAGCGACTCTAACTTATTTTTAGATCTGCTTTAACACAAAATACAGCAGCATGAATAGGCTTGATTTGAATATTTGTCTAAACATTTTTTTAAATACAGGAAGTAACATTTTTAACTTTGGTCACACTGGACGATACTGCATAACAGCTGACAAACTCAATGATTCTCTTCTATATTGATACAGAGTCCAGCAGAGAGAACAAACTCTTCCTTCTTAAAATTAGATCTGCTTACCTAAGCCTGCAGCTGGCTGTGTGGGTGAGGATTCATCCAACTCCGGTACGCCTTCTTTGATTTGATTTAAATCGATTTCACTGACACTGGAGAGGTTCAGTTCAGAAGATGAAGGCACCTGAGAACAGAAACCATGTGCGTTAAATTAGAATAAAAAATCTCACCAGGAGTTTCGAGCAAAGAACATTTGATCAATCAGCCATGTACTGACATGCACCTCGGTCTGTTCGCTTGGAAGCAGCTCTGGTTTGCTCTGAATCCCAGCTGATGGCAGAACAGTTTTGTTTTGGAAGGCTGGCAGAGCTGGACGAGTTGGAATTCTGTGTAGGTAGCCGTAGCCAATGCCGCAGCCTAAGCTAATTTTAAAGATGAATGGGATATTGTTTTAACTTAACATTTTTATGAGTTTGTTTGTATTTCGCTGACCTGACGTAGTGCCTACCTTCCTTCTCCACCCCACGCTCCATTTGGAGTCACCACCACCTCTCTACATCGGTCAGTCCGAGTGTTGTACACCAGCAGCTTCAGAGGCTTCCCCTCATTGACTTCAATCAGAGAAAAGAAATCTTCAGACTGCGGGAAACACACAAAGACATGGTTTTAATATATACTTTAACTTTTTAAATCCATTAATATGAAGAGAAACATAGAACATCTTACATCTTGCAACACCTGGTCTGCTCCAACGATGAAATCACTGTAAGCCTGAAGGTTGGCCAAAGCTGCAGGAGAGCCGGATTCCACGTCCTTAAAACACGGAATAAATGTAAAACTGTTGCACTTTCACCAAGGAGATTTATTATTTATTTTATGAACTTTAATAGTAATTCTTAATGGCCATGGCAAAAAGTCTAAGTACGAAGTTAAACTGATTATTATAATAGAGGCTGTGTTTTTGTTGTGCTTATACATTGATTAAGACCCTTGATCTGACGAAAAAATAAATAGTTGATGAAAAAAGTCAGCAGTTAAAATCATGCTGTTGTAAAACTTGTTTTATGTGCCAAGAAAACACAAAGACTATCTTATATTGAGTTCCCAACACTGTAAAAAAAGACTTAAATTAACTGTAAATTCTCCTGTCATCCACTTATGTCTTTCACATTTCACCTGTTTCCTGATACTATTGGTATCCCCCAAGGCTCTGTCCTGGTGCCTCTCCTGCAAATCATCTCATTATTTTCACCACTGTAGATTAAAGATCAACTCCCATCGTCATGTAGACTATATTCAGCTGTATCACGACCTACCTCAAATCTTAAATAGCCCACCCTCTGTAAAGTTAATAGTGGTGTCCCCCAAGGCTCTGTCCTGGTGCCCCTCCTGCAAATCATCTCATTATTTTCTCTTTGGTATAACCACTGAAGATTAAAGATCAACTCCCATCGTCATGCAGACTACATCCAGCTGTACCAATCCACCGACCTACCTCATATTTTAGATAGCCCACATTCTTTCTGAGTTACTAGTGGTGTTCCCCAAGGCTCTGTCCCGATGCCCTTCCTGCATATGATCTATTTTGCTTCCTCTAAGCTATAGCCACTGTAAATCAAAGACCAACTTCCATCGTCATTCAGACTACATCCAGCTGTGCCTGTCAACTAACCTTTCCTATCCCACTCTTTCCCAGTTACTATTGGTATCCCCCAAGGCTCTGTCCTGGTGCCTCTCCTGCAAATAATCTCATTACTTTCACCACTGTAGATTAAAGATCAACTCCCATCGTCATGTAGACTATATTCAGCTGTATCACGACCTACCTCAAATCTTAAATAGCCCACCCTCTGTAAAGTTAATAGTGGTGTCCCCCAAGGCTCTGTCCTGGTGCGCCTCCTGCAAATCATCTCATTATTTTCTCTTTGGTATAACCACTGAAGATTAAAGATCAACTCCCATCGTCATGCAGACTACATCCAGCTTTACCAGTCCACCGACCTACCTCATATCTTAGATAGCCCACATTCTTTCTGAGTTACTAGTGGTGTCCCCCAAGGCTCTGTCCTGATGCCCTTCCTGCATATGATCTATTTTGCTTCCTCTAAGCTATAGCCACTGTGAATCAAAGATCAACTTCCATCGTCATTCAGACTACATCCAGCTGTGCCTGTCAACTAACCTTTCCTATCCCACTCTTTCCCAGTTACTACTGGTGTCCCTCAAGGCTCTGTTCTGGTGCCTCTCCTGCAAATAATCTCATTACTTTCTCTTTGGTATAACCACTGTAGATTAAAGATCAACTCCCATCGTCATGCAGACTACATCCAGCTGTGCCTGTCAACTAACCTTTCATATCCCACTCTTTCCCGGATACTATTGGTGTCCCTCAAGGCTCTGTTCTGGTGCCCATCCTGCAAATCATCTCATTATTTTCTCTTTGGTATAACCACTGAAGATTAAAGATCAACTCCCATCGTCATGCAGACTACATCCAGCTTTACCAGTCCACCGACCTACCTCATATCTTAGATAGCCCACATTCTTTCTGAGTTACTATTGGTGTCCCCCAAGGCTCTGTCCTGATGCCCTTCCTGCATATGATCTATTTTGCTTCCTCTAAGCTATAGCCACTGTGAATCAAAGATCAACTTCCATCGTCATTCAGACTACATCCAGCTGTGCCTGTCAACTAACCTTTCCTATCCCACTCTTTCCCAGTTACTACTGGTGTTCCACAAGGCTCTGTCCTGGTGCCCCTCCCGCAAATCAACTCATTATTTTCTCTTAGCTATAACCACTGTAGATTAAAGATCAACTCCCATCGTCATGCACTACATCCAGCTGTGCCCTGTTCACTAACCTTTCATATCCCACTCTTTCCCAGTTACCACTGGTGTTCTCCAGGGTGACCCGCCCCTCCCACCCCCCGTTCATTATATATTTTGTTTTTCTTGGCCACGTCACTACATTCAAACTCAACTTTAATTGCCATACTGTTGACACCCAGCTCTCCCTATCTAACAGGCTTATCCCCACCCTTCTACCTCCGTTTGTGACCGTTTACAGGAGATAAAATACTGGAACCTTCTCAAACGATTCCTCTCAAATGGCAGCTCATCCAAACCCTACCATAAATCCATCAAGACAAAAGTTTTGTGCCTCACTTTTTATTTCTTAATTTAAGTTATGCCTCTGGTTGTTAATAACAGACTATCTTGTAAAACTCAGGTGAGTAATGTTACACAGTCTGTTGGCTTCACTTCAACCTGTCCCTCACACCCAGCAGCACAGCTTAAATGTTTACACCCTGGTTAGACATTTATTTTTAAAAAATGCTGCTGTCTCATAACCTAAAGCATTTTATAACCAATTGATTTTATTAATATTTTTGATATATCATTTTCTTTTTTGTTTATATATGTAAGATGATCTTGAAACTTCAATGTTGTGATGAAATTGTTGTGAAATCCTTTTCACGCATTTGACCTTTTTAAGCTGTAAACTAGAATATATACGACTCAAATGAACATGAGCTGACTACCACCTCAAAACCCACAAAATAACCAATACCTTTACTGACAAATAATGAACGACCAATGTTTACTTACCAAAACATGCCAAACATTCTCATTGGCTCCTTCGAAGCAGCAGAAGCGGACGCTTGCCCCCAGCAGACCTTGCCCACCCCACATGTTACTGGGTGTCACCTCCAGCTCCCTCACCCGCTGCGTTTTTGAGTTGTACACTTCAAGTTTGACGGATTTCTCCACGTTGGCTTTGAGGAGGTCTTTAAGCAAGTCGCTTTCCTTATTCTATAAAACAGAGACACTTGGACTATTTCAGCTGTGGCAATAATAGACAGAGAAAGCAGCTGTCACGTGAAAGAACCGGAAATAAGGTTAGAGTGTCCTGCACGGCCATGTAGGCTGTAACTCATGCCTGATGGTTTTGATTTCATTTGAGAGGGGAGCAAAAACAGCACAGAGCCACAAATCAATGCAAACTATGTTCAATGGAATTTTTCATTCACTACAGCTTGTTAGAACCAACAGAAAACAAGGAAGTTGTTACCTCCGCCATGGAGGCTATGATTCTGCTGAAATTTGTTAGTTTGTTGGTTTGTAAACATGATAACTAAAAAACTATACAACAGGTAATGATGAAATTTTACAGGGAAGAACTGATTAAAAATTGGCAGAGCTGAATCTGAAAGCTGATCGAAGAATGTAATTTGTTAATATTACCAGATAGGGCATTTTTTCACCTCTTCAATAATACCTTGACAACCTCTCAGTGGATGTTGATGACATTGTCTGGGAATATTGGTCATGGCAAAAGGAAGAAGTGATTACAGTTTGGTAACCAGAAACCAGATGCGATTTGGTAACACTGCGACACAGGGCAGTTTCCACTTCTTTAACAAGTTCTCAACTGACTTTGATGACAATTTCAGTGCATGTTGATCACGGCCCTGGGGAAACTGTTTCAATTTTTGGTGGTGATACAGATCAGGATGTGGATCCAGGATTTTCTTCAAGAGTTTGTTAACATCATAAAAAGGCAGTGTTATACATTATTGAAATATCTTGTTTGACATGCTGTAAATACTTTGGCAGAGGTGGCTCTGATTTTTCTAGTTATTCTCTTTAAGACTCAATAAATTGTATCACTGAAGGACAGGGTTGCACTGGTGCAGATATGTTCCTCTGCACAACATACTTTGAAACCTGTCAATAAGTCACAACTTTTAGTTTTACAATTGTAAGATTAACTTGGTTATAACTGTATGACAAACTTCTTATTTAAAATAGCTCACTCAAATTAAGTCGTCCTTTTATAACACTCCATTTCATACACTCTTTATCAAGTTATACTCTTTAAACACTTTGTTAGTATTAATCTAATATGTGAAACCAACCTTGACTAAACATCATTGGAGGTTTACTCACAAGTCTGGTATTTCCAATGGAGAGAATGAAGTCAAAGAATGGCTCGAGGCCAGCTTTGAGGGCAGGGGAGTGCTCCTGAATCTGAAACATGAATAAACACATTCATGGGTTAGTTTACTCGACAATTAGAAACTGTTTTGTCGCCCTCTTGTGTCGAAAACAGAGACTGCAGTGCCAACATTTTGGGGGTACTCGCATCAGGATTCCAGCATCTTGGCATGATGAATATGTCGAAATGTCACGTGAAAATTAGCGCTTTAAACTTTTCGACACAACATTAAACAACAATGTAATATTCAACGAAGGTAAATAGATTGGGCGTGTGCCAAATGCCACCTCATCATGGGCGGTGTTGCGGTTCAACGAGTGACCGTGTGATTCGGTGGCTGTCAGCCAAATGCGGAAGACGATAAGTGTCGTATCTATCACTCATGCTCATTTTCACATCATTAAAGATACTTCTCATTCTGTATTCATGCCTTTACATCGAAAATGTGTGTAACACCAGTTTATTTGAACACATTTAGTCTACGTTATCTGTTTCACTTACGACAGGAGCGGTCGTATTCGGAAGACGTCGTCAGTTTATACGGTCACTGTTTTCTGCTGAACACCGGACATTATTTCGACCGAGCAGTTTTATTTATTAAATAAAGTACACTTCCAGGAAAATAACAAACAACCGCATGAGTTTCTTGTTTAATTAATAACAAATAATATAAGAGCCAGAATGTTACTGTCCGCAATTAAATATCCGAAACACCACGTTTAGAAAGTCAGCAGCACGTCATGGACAGAGAGGGGTTGTAACCTTACTTAAACGTACCCCGTGAACATGGTATCCACAATTACTTCCCCCGTCCAGCAAAAAAGAGCTTTGTTGCAGCCCCATTGCCTCCCACAGATCCGCAGCACTGTTACTGGCTGAATGTCACCGAGGTAGAGAAATGTGAGAAGTCATTACTGAGAGCTGTGCAGCTGATTCAAGCTAGCTCCAACAGCGGAGGTTCACTGGAGAGATGGGTCGTCCGTGAACGAGTCGGGACTTTGTGAACGTCCAAGCCGGCTACTTTACAGCTGGTTTCTTTTGTTGCCTGTTTAATTTGGCAGTCTGCATTGGACATCTTCATGAGGCGTGTTTAATGTATATTTTTGAGCAGTTTCTTGAAGGAGCGTATTCTTTCCAAACTTAATAGTCATTCCAGAGTAAAACAAGCATTTCCCCAAAAGTAAGCCACAAAGACAGAAAGAAAGACAACCATTCAAGCATGTCGGGGCAATTTTAAGTCACCTATTAACTTAACAAGCATGTGTTTCTTTTTCTTTTCTTTTTTGGAGGAAACTGGAGTGAGAAAACCCATGCAGACATGAAGAAAATATGCAAACTTGACACAGAGTTGAACAAACTCTTTGCTGTGAGGCACGCACGTGAACCTATTGTAGCACTGCATCACCCACCTGGCGATGCATTTCCTGATAAATCAAAGATATCATATCACAAAATAATAGGTTAAGTGATTCAGCAGCCTTCATACAATAAGTAGCCTGTGTCATTAAAATTTTGGAAAATACCATCTGGTCCATTAATGTCTCGAGCGAACTAATTTGGCCTGGGCTAAAACAAATGTGATACTAATGATTCGTAGAAAAACATCTTGCTAATGGTATTACTTCAACTAATATTAGCTGTGCAGTCTTTTATAGTATCAGTGAATAAATAGAACACATACACAAATTTCTATTAGCTATAACAAATACATAAATGAATAAAATACTAGAATTTGGCTGATTTTTTGAAGTTGTGAATTCATTAGAGGAAGAGTAGTAAGAGCCGGATCTTGTCCTCGAGTTGAGTCAAAAAGTCTGAATCATTAAAGAGAACTAAAACTCCCATCATAAGTTCAGCAGCCGCAGGCTTCAGGGCTAGGCAAGGCTAATAAATAGAGATGCCAGAGCAACAGAGCTGTGCAGTGGTTGATTAGCTTTCCTGGAGGACTGTCCACGGGGCAGAGTGCCAGAGTAAAAGAGATAATTTCATTAATAAAAATACGCCCCTGTTCGTGGGACATGTGAAATTTAATGATAGAACAAAAATGGTGTAAAAATCATTTGATTCTTAGGTTTACAGCAAACACAATTACCACATGTTTGGGGATATTTGTTTGGCAATTTTCATGGGTAGGCCTATACATCTGATTCACAAACTAAATTTTGTCACTATTTGTGCTGTATTGTCGTTGTAGCTGTTGTGCACCTGCAAAATGATCAAAACATATATTGGTCTATGTATAAAAGTTCCATTTGCTGCCAAAATATCTTTAATTAAATGCGTGCAATTCTGGTTTCCTGCTCCTAGCAAAAACTAGAAACACTGCAAATCCTCAGGACTCTTTCTCTCTACCCCAATGAAAAAATGGGAAACAATGTTTATTTTTTCATGTTACTTTGTCATTGTCTTAAGTTACTGTACAATATTAGAGTATTAGAGAAATGAGAGGCAGGTTATTTATTCACTCTGTGCCCTTGCAGAAAAAGTCAGCTTAGTGACATTAGAATTAAAATGTTGAGAAAAGGCTGAAATTCAATTTTACGAGGAAAGGTTTAATAAAATGAGGAAAATGATGAATTAATGAAGTTGAAACCTGAAGGATAAGGCTGAAATACATTTCTTAAGATTGACATTACTTCTTTTTTTCTTTTTTTTTCTGTAAGTCTTAGCCTGTGCTAAGTGAGAGACATGGCCAAGTTAACAACAATATAGTCCCAAAGCACATTAAACAACTTGAGTAATAAAGCTGTTTAAAAATGTTTCAATTATGCAACTTCTTCAGTTCTGCTACATGTAAGTTAGAAAAAAAAAAAACAGAGATTATATGTAATCATCTCCATTTGAAGTCAATCCCATGTTTTCTGCATCAATGTAGCTGATGTCTATAAAGGAAAATAATTAATCTAAAACTACAGACAATTGCTATTATCTCCTTGCAAATTAAAATGCAGACATATTTTACAGTTTAGTTTCTATTATCAAATGACAAGTTGAAAATATCACAGGGCCAGAAACCACCGAAAGATCATTCACAGTTCAGGAATATAGAATAAAAAGATAACAATAAAACAGACAAACAAAAATGTCCAAGCACTACCCAAACCAACTATCTTGCTTTCCTTCTCAAGTATCTGAGACAAAGTTAGAGAGCTTTAACACATCAAATCTAAACAGCCATTTCAGTTCTTGTTTATCTGTCCACAGCGATACATCAGGCTGCACATGAGCAAATTCATTAAACAATAACTCTCTTGAGAGAACATGTTTAATACAGTACCGGAAATGAGACTTCAATCAGGTTTCACAGTTCCCAGTTTGCTTGGAATATTTTTGAACTATCTGACCTCAATGGCAAGAGGTAGAAAAACATATTTTAGTTGTACTATCAAGGACCTTTGGCCTCTGAATAACCAAGTTTACAGCTCAGGGTGGACATTCTGTTTGATCTGAATTTTAGTCCTTAATTTTGGTTGAGACAAAACATTTCCAAAACATTTTTCTTAAAACTAAGGCAAGAGTTTATCCTTTATGCAGGTAGCATAACAATATGGATTACTCATGTAAATGTATCACATTCCACCTCTTGGAAAAGAGAGAAAACCTCTTTGGTCCTGGGAGAAATTCATATTTTACCACATAAAATACATTCTTGTTGATTTTGTCATCTGTCATTCTGATTTGTTGATTCCCAATCAGATCATTTCACATGTTATATGTTGAAAATTTCTACAGAGTGAGAATTTGGACCAATTTCTGTGTCCTAGTCAAATTTTGAATCATGTAACTCAAGCTTAAAAATCATTCCACAAGGCATCACCCTAAAAATGCATTTAAAACACCTTTGGTTCATTGATTCAAAATCTCACAAAACTACTTATTGATTGATGACATATTTTTCACATATGGCAAAGATAAATCCTGCAGACATGCTGCAGAACATTATGTTATTGACCATTTAAGACTCTCATCTGTTTGACTTCACATGGTCTGGTTGGCTGATTTTGTTTTCATGTTCAAGCACCTGCTCTATTCCCACTGTGATAACAAATAAGAGCTCATGTTTTCAAGTTTCTTTATGGACATTAAACAGCTATTATATATCTAAAGACATTATTTAAAACAGTGATTCTGACAGACTGTGGTTGCAATCGGCCGATTATGACGCATTCTACATCATGTAAACCGTCCCTCGTCACAACATGGCCTGGCATAGATCCAGGACTTATCCATATGGGCTGCTGATGTTGCCCAACATTATCTGAAGCTCTAATAGGGATGTAAATAGTTCAAAAGCAAACAGCCCCCACTCTTAACTGCTCCAAGGTGATTGGACTTGTGGCTTTTCTGTCCTGCATAGATAAGTTTATATTGAATAATTGTCATGATTTGAACACCCCCCCTTAACAATCATAGTTATTAAAGGCATAATAACTAAGATTGTTAACGTGCAATGCAAAACATTCACTTTGATTTTTTCTTCATAATCATTTAAAGGAAAAAAAAATAAAATCAGTTTTGTTGACAGAGATTAATTGTGTGAAAAATATCATTTTGTTACATGGAAATTATTTTAATTATTAAAATGTGTTCATCAGGTGCCTAATGCACAAAAACGGTGACAAAGGACGTAGTTCTGAAAATCAATCTTAATTCATATTCATTGTACAGGGCTGTCGGACTGACGTCTGCACAATATTTGATACTGTGAAATTAGAAATAAACTCCTAAGATTCATGACTTAAATTTTGTTTTAGGCTGCTTAAATTGTGAAGAAAATTACACTTAAAATCCACTAATTCTCTATTTTGATTCCTCTATCATATAAGTGGATTGTATATCGGCTCAATTCAGGTTAAAGAAAATAATGCTCATCAAATGTTATTATTAACTGAAGTTTCTCACTCCAGCTAGAGTATCTCAGATAATTTTTTAAATAGCCAGAAAGCTGTTCTTTAGCCTCCCCAAATAAATAAATAAATAAATTAAATTTAAAAAATACAAGAACTACTACACACAGGGTGGTTCTTCTTCAAAAACATTAACCTCAACTGTTTTTTTCAAGCTTTTGGCCAAAGTGGAACCTTAATTAACATCTGCCAAGGAGTTTTTTTCTCAATGCAGGAGGAGATGGGCTCATTCCAGGTTGCCAGGTATGGCAAATAAAAGCATCGGCCTTTAGTCGAAACAGATTTAATCACTTAAATGTTTACAACATCTTTTTACATACTTGTTTGAGAGCATTTTTAAAACAGCCTTTTTGAGTTTGTGCATGTAAACAAGGCTGCCCATAAGTGGGATTAAATTAGAGAGAGGGCAGTATGGGCTGATATACCTCTAACACCCAGTACCTGCTGCATCATCATACCTCATTATGACTTGCAAAAATATTGATTTTAATTAAAATATCAGTTCTCTTATGTAAACCCTTATTATTCTGACAACAATGCCAGCATTAATGTGAACAATCATCATCAGCACCCAGCAGATCTTTAGCCAAGGCTGTAGAGGAGAAGCTGAATAAGAAGTCCTGTTCCTTCGGTTAAGTACCACTTCCCCCCTTAAGACTTGTGTCTCGTCTTAATGCTTCCTGTCACAGGGTGACCCTGGAGCCCCCCTGAGCTCTTTCATTGATGGAGCCTGGAGGGTCCACAGCGTTGTCAGTTATGGTCTGTCTGAAATGTGCAACCAGTTGAAGGAAGTACACCATCTTCACCAGGGTCACCTATTTGAAGACCGGATCTACTCAGTGAGTCAATGCTGTAATAAAATCTGAACATGTCATATTTAATCTGCCATTTTCTGCTTTACTACTGGCATTATTTTCTTCAGGTTTATATATAAAATTCTTTGTTGTATGTGTGTTTTTACCATATCAACAAACGTAGGCAGTGACATGATTTAAAAATGCACTCCATTCATTCTTTTATTACAAATGTTTAGGGCTGCTTGCAGCTCTTAATTTCACCAATGGGGGGCGACAGTGCCTCATGTGTAGGATAGTCAGGAGTGGATCCTGTCAAACATTTATGTGTTCTTGGCAGAAATGTTCTGCTTAATGGTGATCTTTTTTTCACAAGACTTAAGAAGTGTTTTCAAACAGGGATGCAGTTAAACATTAAATGGTGAAATGCATAAAAAATCTCCATGTTTTGCCTTGATCAGCAGAGATTCAGTGGTGGGCACTTATGCAGGCTGCTTAAAGACTTTCTTGAGTGTCTTTACTGTAGTTTGCACCTCAAAAGTTCTGATCTTCTTACTTCTGAAAGACAACTGAGGTTTGATCCCCAAACAGGGCTCAAATCTCAATTCAATTTTTTTGCAAATAAAGGTAAAAATACACTGCTTAGCTCCAAATAAATAACCGCAAAATAAAGATATTTAGGCAACTCATGTGGTGCATTGTCTTTAGAAGTGGTCATAACTGAAAAATAAAGCCACGTGGACCATCATCCAAATTAATAGTAACAGCATTGTTCTTGGTCAAACATCACTTTAGAATTCTGTTGTATTCTTGGAGCATCCTTCCCCTTACACCACATACACAGGATGGACATTCACAAATGATGGGTGGTTTTATGTATAATTGATATGTTTTGACTGATGATTATGCTGTTTGAGAAGTGAAGAGCAGAACAGATCCTATCATTAAAACACCACTGAGTAGTAAGTTAACATATTCATTAGGATCACTATCAGCTGTCATATTTAGTCTGTGTTTTGGGGCAGTCATTTTGTTAAAGTAAACAACATCCTGCAACCTGAAACAGCAGATGGGCTGTTCATTATATTTCACTCGTCCATCTTGGAAAAAAGTCCATAGGAAGTGTATGGGAATGGGCAGAACCTTTTGAAAGTATATCTGACAGGTGATTGGACAAACATTCTGTCACTTACATTCATTGTGGGCCAATCAGATAAGGCAGACACGGTTATGGAATAAAGTACAAAATATAAGCCACTTCGTAAAGCAATCTTCAGCAAAATATGTCAGGAGTAGAGTGAAAATGGGTTTTCTACATGGACGTTTGTATTGTTGTTATTTTGCTTGTCATTTAACAAAGAAATGCAGTCCAGATCTGATAGCATTAATGCTAATCTCTGTACAAGCAACAAGTACCTCTTACTGCTTTAACCCTTTAACTCCCAGCTCAACCTTTTGGCAGAGGTAAATAAATCCAGGAATATTTAATGTGTTAAAAAGAATCATCACTTGTTTCTGTAAATGCTTTAAGATACAGAAAAAACCGCAAATGAACCAAAACAACTGATATTTTTTTGTGTAGAATTTAAAAAGCAAAAGGTTATCATTAACACCATCATTATTATTTTAAATACTTAACTGTATATAGATACATTTAATCTTTTTCATCACAAACATTTTCTGTATGTGCCAAACTCAATGTCATTTATTTTAGACTATTATTTTGCTATTTAATTCACAAAAAAACTGCCTTTTGTCATTGATTTTGTCCCAAATATTTGTGCATATTTGTGTCATCATGTAATCAGCTGTTAGCTTTAAAACCTTGAAGTCCCATTCCATGAAAACATCTGTTTTTTGGTGTGTTTGTGCTTTTCTCTGTTCCCTTAAATGTTAACAGTGTCAAGCAATGACTTGATTTGTTCTGTTTAAAAACATAAAAAATCACTGAATTTATTGATGACTTCTGCCACTGATGCGCTGATAGTTAAAGGGTTAAAGGACCCTCATTGGGCCTTCCTCAATTGCAACGCTCACTATCGCTGAAGATTAGAGCATGGCAAGATTGATCCATCTGATTACAGACATTGATCAGACTGATCCACCTGCACTGCAAGGTTGAATATTCTGATTAAGTTAAATGTATGTTAGTATAAGAAACACTATTTTTTTCTAACTTGGAGACAGTGACAGCATTGAGCTGCTATTTGCTCCTTACTGGGTTTTCTTTCGAGTTCTGCAGAAATGTTTTATGGGCACATCTCAATAGTTCTGTGTATCAATTAAAAAACTCCTGTCTCTTATTTCTGTCTCTATTTCAGACATTAAAATGAAAAAAAGGAAACCTTTGATTTCTTCATAGTGCAAATCACAGGGAGTTGTTTCCTGCCCATAAATGTCTGACACCACACGTGACACCACTTATGACACCACCTGAAAAAGCTTTCAGTATTATTTACAGTCTGTGTATTGCAACAGATGAGGAAATCGCGTTGGTTTATTGGATGTTCTGTTTGTTTATTCATTAAAAAAAGCAAACCTGAGCTTGTTTCCATGTTTCCAAAGTTTGTGTCTGTTCCAAATCAAATAATTCATTGTCATGAGTATTTGAGTAATGAGTTCGCTGGGTTTCAGGCTTATAAAGAATGACTGGGGGATTATTTAAGTGTCACTATAGAGTTCAAGAAGGACATTTCATTTCCTGAACCAGTGCTTTGACTGGAATGTAGTCACACTCTGGTTTGGCTATAAAATAAAAGGATGATCGTTCTTTTCCTGGGCACCCATGTACATTTCTTAACTCTATTTTCAAAGGTTTATAAAGAAGATTGTTGTGCATTTTGATAATACATGTAGATATGTTTCTAAAAGGTAGTTTGAATAAGTAGACACACTTTAAAAAGTGACTCCTTGCTCATAACATTAATGCAGTAGCTTATCTGCTAACCAGGTGTAACCAACTGTGACTTTTCAGATATAAAGTTGTCTACTCTGCCCACTAATGAAGAGATTTCATCCCAAAGCTTTAAAAGGCAAAATGGCCTCTAAGGCTTTTCAGTGGCCAAAAAAAGGTAACCACCCCTCTCCAACCTGCCTACTATCCTTGTTATTTTTGGCAAAACGTGAGCTAAAATGAGTCACAGGCTCATCTGGACTTCCTTTCGTCCCTCGTGTTTGCGGCGGTCGTCAGGAGACTTCAACATGACTTCATGCAGCATGTTTTTCTTTACCAAGGAGACCAGAAACCGCAGCTGCATTTCTGTGGTTTACATGAAAAAAACTCACCAAAGGGCTGTCAGCTGATAAAATGAACGCCCTCTGCCTTCAGAGCTAGAAAAATTTGTGATCGCTGAAAGCAAAACACCATTGAGCAATTTTCCATCAGGAAGGAAAGACAGCAGGAAATTTGTCACTGCAAATACAGACCTGCAAATCACAGCCTTGAGTTTAAGGAAGAGCAAAAAAAACTGCAAGAAAGTTTGTTATATGCTTAAGCTTAGGTGGCAAGTCAGCAAAAATAATTTATCTAAATTAAGATGAATGAGGTTCAGTCTTTCAGTAACGTATTTTTTAATATATAAAAACTGATTAATTTACAAAATATGATGATATACTCTCATGACTTATTTCATTAACAACACAGGGTCAATGTTTAGAACTTGAAACAAGTATTTCTGCTCTCCATAACTTTAATTGTGTCTGTAGGGGCGATTCGGGTTAGTTGTTACACTTTTTTCACGACCAAACCATAAAGCTCTGTTTTATCATTTTATTTGGCCTGATACAATGACACTTATTTTTAGTAGCAATTTTATGGCACAAACAAATCATTTTGTTCAAAGGTAATTTTGAGACTTTTGTGGATGAGAGTATTTTTCATGTACAAATTCTTTTTGTGTTAGGGTTTTAAGTAATACTGCTTTACAGCTTAACAACTACTGAGAAGTAAAAGATGGAAGCTTCATTTAAAGCTACACAAGGTCAGATAGGGTCAGTTTTCAGACTTGTAACCCATAAAGCACTACTTTTTTCATTCACTCATAATAATAATAATCTTAGAAATTAAGTGCAGTATATTATCATTGTTGGACACAAACCTCCTAAAAAAATCACTCACCAACATTAAAGGTGACGAACAGCACTGTTTTATGAAAAAAATGAAAATTACAAAAAAATTGAGATTAGTGCCTGATGGGAAAGATATTATACCTTTAACAGCATCATTTCAGGCCTAGATACACTTTTGTCAGAAACCTTTACAGGTTCTTGTATGTTCCTGCTGAGTGAGGTCAGTAAAAGCATTTTGTTGAGATAATAAGGAAAACTTTTTGTCCTTTTTTAGGTTATACTGCCGCCTGTTGGCAATCTCAGTGAGCGACAAATCCTTATTAAATTACCAACTGAAAACCAGCAGTAAAGTTGCTGATGTGCTAAAATAGCATTGAGTGAGCCTGACTTATGAATTCCAAAACTGATGACAAAAAGCTTAAGCATGTCTCATAAAAAGGCATCAATCAGTAATAACATTATGACCACCAGGCACCCTGGTACAGTCCCATATGCAAATAAGCATTATGTACTGTCTTCTGAAACTGTCTATCAGAACCAGCATTTACTTCTAAAGTATATTTAGCGACAGTAGCTTGTCTGTTGGATCGGATCACATGAGCCAGCCTTTGTTCTCCATGTGCATCAATGAGACTTTTGCTGGTGGTTGTTGGGCCATATCATGATAACTTCGAACACATTAACCCTGAGGACAAATTCTTACATCCCGCCCACTAACAGGTGCCATGAGGAGATAATCAGTGTTTTTCACTTCACCAGTCAGTGGTCATTATGCCTGATCTGTGTGATGACAATGTAAAATGGTGAGGTGAAGCTCAAACCTCAAGCTCAAAACAATCTGAATAAAGCTTCAACACCCTGTGTTCGAACAAAAATTACCTAGAAAAATGTCATGATTTAAAGTTCTAAACAATTCTACATGACCATCTGTTGTTAATATAAGAAAACATATATCAAAAATCTGGACCAACATTTTGAACAGGAATGAGGAATTTCTGAGTACTTTTACTTTTTTATACTAAAATTTGAGCCAAAGCAAAGGGCTTCTCTGAGAAGAGGAAGTTAATCAGGCATAAAATCTAACCACTAAAACTATTGGTATATAACCTTGATGGGACATCTTCATCAAGAAATAAGTCATCCCATTTTTTGTTTTGTTTTGTAGTGAAATTGCAAAAATTCACAGATAACTAGAAAAGCACTCAGAGAGCGCAGACCTCCATCAGCGCCATAGTCCTCACCCATATTTTGATTTTCACCATAAATATAAGCATAACATACCATTAGTAATTGGATTCATCATGATATCTATTTTAGTTCAGTAGTTATTCACCAAAATCACATTTTTCACCATGGCGGCCAGGCGCTGATCCAGATAAACACCAAAATTGAATCAGTTCTTCCTTTTCCCATGCTGAACATGTCCTGAAAATTTCATCAAAATCCATCCATAACTTTGAGTATTTTGTTCAAAGACAGACGGATGGACAAACTCTCCTGAAAACATAACCTCCCTGGCGGAGGTAATTAAATTTTAGTGTAAAAAACATAATTTCAGCTATCAAGCATCTACATGCTGGTGTATTTACCATCAGAGAAACATTCAAGTGTTTAGGCAATTACCAATAATGTTAATTTAGGAAAGCTGTGGCACAAACCTTTCATTGGGTGGTGGACTAATCAGTTTAAGCACTGTTTATTGAATATTGCCATTCAGCTAAAAACAATTAAGATATGAATTTTGGTCCTTATTCCCCAGCCCTAGGTATCGGTATTGGTAGCAAAACATGAAACCTAAACATATCAGCTTTCTACTGTGGCATCAAATTTACTTCAAAAATAAACACAACAAACACTGTCAAGTTTTTAGAAAATGCGTTTTTTTATTACTATTTGGAGGGACAGGCTGTCAAAATGGCTTAGATGAAAGAAACTGTTTTTGAACAGCAGGTTAAAGTGTGAATATGTAAAAAATAAAGCAGCTTTGTTTGCTCTGCAGGACCATTCAAGCAGAAATATGTACAACACAAAAGGCAAAAAAGTAAGACACGTTCTTTGAAAATAAAATCTTGAAAAGCTGTACTGTAATACATTACATTGATAGACACTCACTGTTGCCATTTCTTCATGAGAATCTGATGTTTTTATACCAGAGAAACAAACGTTTGCTTGCAAAGAAATCAGTGCCCTCTTCATGGCATAAGAACATATATCGGATGGATTTCAAAGTAATCAAAAAGGCAAAAAGCGAATAATACATTTCTGATGTGCGCTCAGCACTTTTCAAAGTATACAATTAATCAGAACAAGTTTTAACAAACAGGACCTGCATGCATAATTTCTAAAGGGTCCAGAAAGGCTGCTGAGACAGCTGTAGAAAGGGTGAGATATGTACATCAACTCTCTAGTGTCCTCAACTGTTCACACAGGCCACAGCACAGTCACCTTTGATAGGTTTTGTTCTGTAATTAATGAGGCAACTTCATTTTTGAGGGCTTTAATGTGCGGTAAAAACTGTATAATATATGCAGTTTTTACCCACAAAAACCCTTTACATGTGTTATTAATAACATAGTGTAACCCGAGTCATAGACTTCCAGAATACAATCAAATTGATCTTTGCAATTTACTTAGTTTTAGTGGCATTGCGCTAAGATATCAAACCATAAGGCTGCCTATGAAAAATACCTCTAGAGAGTGATAACCTTCATAAGTAGACATTTCTCTATAATTCATATATTACAAAGGTTGTCCCAGATTGAAAATTACTCATTTTTGCTTTCTTAATAAAATATTCAATTTGTCAGCAATTAGAATTCTTTCATCAACCTACATAAATTAGTTACAAAATATTAGTGTCATTTTCTATGGTTACATTATAGGCAGCGATACAACAGACCCATCATTTAGTTTCAGTGATTAGGGAGATCCACAGTTTTCAGTCCCGAAGCTTAAAAACAGGAGCACAATGCCAACAGCGGCACGCATGGCTCCGTTTCATAAGCAGGCACGTCCAGTAAACTTCACAACACCCTTTCTTTATTGCCAAAATGTCTTAAATTAAATAACTGAAATGATGACAATAACTTACCAAAAATCAAAGCATAAGAGTAAAGGTATTAAATACTTTCTGGTGGACTCATGGTCCCATTTCCCGCCTAAATGTGATATGGAAGAAAGAAAAAGGAAGGAGGATTGCACTTTCAGGTGAAAATATCAAACCACAGTGCTTGTTGAGTGAAAGTATCTGAATAAATAAAATAAGGAAATAATTTAAATCAAGAGTACTAAAGACATTACAGCTGTTGATGGTGTGAGCACTATTTTCCTGCTCATAAATAAGGAACTCCATAATTCAGCATTGAACTGTTGAATCGATCCCATACAACCAGAACAATGCCTTTTCATACATAACTATTTTCACAGATAAAGTGCTGATCGAGGAGCTTTTTAAGGGATTTTTTTGTACCATATACTGAGACCCTTGGGAGAGATTTTGAGGAGGACCGGACATATTCAAGGACACAAACCGGACTGTGTTGGGTTTAATGTGAAGGCCGTTACAGCATAGGTCACCATACATTGCCTCCAAAAGCTAGAAAGCTAGAAAAATATCCCTGAGGTGCACATTCAGCTGTGTTGAGAATCCCATCCTGGCCCTGATTATGGTTTCAAAGATTTAGCGTGAAGGTTGGTGATCTTGGTTTGGTTTCAAGAGCTTTCTTAGGAATTGAGAGCTATCATTGGTTTCCGTGGGCCTGGTCGAATTTAAATCTCCTGTTCTCGTTTGTTTAAACACTAGCTGCCATCTCACACAGCAATAATCCCACACTGCTTAGCTAACTTTTTGAAGGCAAGCCTGGAATTTGAACATTTTTTTGTTTAATATAAATCACAGCGTCCTCAGAAATCAACTTCTTATGTGCATGTTCTCCCAAAGAAACCCCCGGTTTTTGTTTTTTTTGCACAGTCCACATATGTGTCAAACTTTCACAGACTCCATCACAGACAATTTCATGGCTTCCTCCAACAGCTGATTGTCCGTAAATGTGGCGGGGGGCTCTGGGACAGATTCTGAAAGTCCAATGAGTGACTCCAGGAGGCACGTGCCTGGGTCGCTCACTGGAGGGAGACTGGGGCAGCTAGGCAACTGAAACTGGAAAAAGTTGTCCATGTGTTCATACTCCTTTAAGGAGTTGTAGAGTGAGCTGGGTCCCAAGCAGGGAAAGCCGTCAAAGAACTCCAAATCAGACTCTGAAGAAAGGCTAAGGTCCATGTTGTAGCTCGCTGATCGATCCACTGTGGGCGATGGCGTACGTGGAACATTACTGCTATGAAAAAGGGCATTTCCTTGGTTGGCGTTCTCATCTAAAAGTTCTGAGATAGCCATTCCTCGATTGTCTGTGTGATCTTCTAACAAAGCGGCGTCTATATTGTCATTTTCGTCTGCAAAATCCACCATGCTAAAGCTGCTAAAAGCCTCTTTTGATGGCTGCTGCTGCTCTTGCCGTTGATCTTGGCAGGAAATGTCTTTATGTTCCTCACTACTCCTCGAGCAGTTCTCTGTGTCGCTGAAGCTGAGAATGCGACTCAAGCCTTTCTCATCCATGTCCAGCTGAGTGCGACTCTCACACAGTCCCTCGCTCCCCTCAGAGCACTCGCTCTGACCAGAAGAGTTTGAGTCCGTCATGTCGCTGCTGCAGCTGTCTTCGCCCGCCGCCACCTGTTCTGAGTTAAAGGGAAAAGAGGGCACTGCTGGTAAGCTGGTGGAGTTCTCGTCCTCCTCCTCCTCGGTGCTCGACTGCTCCTCTAGCCTCTTCTCCAGCTCCAGCTTCATGATGGTGTGGATGTAATGTGTCTGTACCCTGGTGGAGTTGAACTCGATGCGACCCTCGATGTTTCCGCAGCCGTCCTTTGTGCAGCCACATGGGAATGAGGAATGATCCATCTGTGGGTGGAGGGAGAAGATTAAACTAAAATGAAACCTTGATAGATAATTTAAAAAATACAGTCCTGCAGTGGTGGGCAGGCTATTAGCTTACAAAAATATAGCTTAACTACATCAAAGCTATCCTTTAGGAAAATGCTTCAAGTTAAGTTCATGAAGAAGTCCAAAATATTAAACTAAAACTAAGCTACGTCCCTGGCAGTCTCAGGTACATCTGTTATTAACAACAACAAATATCTGCCTGTTTGTTTTGAACCATGACAGAATGTTTTGCTGCTTTTACACAACGTTGCGTGAAAATTAATCTTGCCTGGATGCTACCTCACAACTTAATCAATGAACCACCCACGATGCTATAGAGCTAGTTAAGCCAAAAACAGTAACGCTCCCACAAAGCTCCTTAAAATTTAGTTACACTTCTAACTCTATTTGCAGTGCCATTAATGCCCAACAGCCCGTCTTTCATTTGAAGTCTCCATCGTTGAACCTCTTACCTGACATTTGATGCCTGCCAGACTGCATCCGCAAGTCTCAGGCTCGCAGAAGCCCTGACAGTCACAGCCGCAGTTCTCCCTGGAGATCCTCAGGTCGTGCAGCTGCCTCTTCTCCTCCTTGTCAATCTTCTTCACACCAGCCGCTTTGAGCAGAGCGTAGCGGCGTTTAGGCGGGTAAGGCTGGAGAAAGGAACCCTCATCTAAGTTGGCCCCGCTGATGTCGATGTCCTGCTCGGGGATGTCGTTCACCGTTAGCCGATCGGCCTCATCGCTCTGCTGAGTTCCGTTCTTGGTCAGCTGGGGAGAGCAAAAGGCACCAGGTTAAAGCACCAGGTTAAGGCTGAGTCTGAGAACGCTGTGGCTTTCATACCAGGTGCATTTGTGTGCCATCTCCCTGCTGACACAGGTCTTGTTCTCTCTCTGTACCATATATATCACTCTAGTTGTGAGCTTCTATAGAAAATTTAGGAAGAAACTTAATAAGTCTCCCCACAGGTAACTTGATACATGGATAATTGACCAGGGAATCTGCATAATAAAACATTGAGCAAACATGAGGCTTTCTCCATAGAGACGGTAAACTAAGCTATAATTTTTAAGAGGCACTGACAGGAGGAGCAAATGAATGGTTTCTATCTTTTCTGTGACATGTTCTATAGCTGTGGAAAGCAGTGCTGTTTATTTTACACATATTTGACTTTAAGGTTTAATATTGTTGAGACCACAGCATTATGGTTTAAATCTCCATCCCTAAGTTGCTAGCACTAGTCATCAGTCAATGCTGGACTCTTGTCTTGAAGCACAGAGGGAAATAGAATCACTTTATCTATAATAAATCCTCTACTTTGGGCTAACAATGCTCACCTTCAGCCTCAGAGCCTCCAGCTTCTCCTCCCTGAGTCTATTGAGGAGCTTCTCCTGCCGTAGGAGCCGCTGCTCCACAGCAAATTCGGCGAGGGTGTACGTCTGGAGCAAGCTGTGGCGCTGCATCATGCCTAGTGTGCATCCTCCTCGACTGGGGACACTTGTGAAGCCTTGGCACCGAGGGAAGAAGAACACCGTGACCTGGTCAAAGGTCACATTACCTCGTCGCGCTCTCTTGGATTTCTTGAGGATAGATGTTGCTGTAAACAGAGAAGCAGGAAGGCATTAACGTCATGTTCTGAGAAAAACTACTTGCATTTATGTGCCACTAGATGGCGTAATCCCCCAGTCCTTGAAGTCAACAGAGGAGAGAAAGCCCTGCTGAAGGCTGTAAAAGGACACCCCTCTGATTCATTGCCCTTGCCTGCAACCCAGCCTTATCATGTACCCAATTAAAAGACACTGCGAACAGGAGTCCAACACACTTACATCCTGTAAAGTGAAACCTGAACCAAGCCAAGAATTCCCTCAGCCTTGTTTCTTGCCTTACTGTGCAACACAAACCACCCTGCCCAGGAATTTCCCCTCGGTGGCGGACACAGAGGAGGAAGCAGAGCTGCCAGGATCATACAAACTGGTGAGTTAATGCTCGGGGTTTCCGGAAAGGTCTGAAAGTGGAAGTGCTGCTCTCAGGGCAGGGATTAAAAAAAAAAAAAAAATGCCCACCCAGGTTCTCGCTGGAAGCTGAAAATCCCCACAAATGGCCCAGTTACTGAGAGGAGTCAAAGGTTGTTTCTCTGCTGAAACATTCAGTGAGCAGACGTCTCTGTGCACCCAGACGAATACAATAAAACCATATGGGAATCAGAGTGGAAGCACATGTGGGAACAGGTCCACACATATTCCTGTTTTATTATATATTCCACTTCCTTAGGATGGGACTGTAACATAACTTTTGATTTAGCTTGAAGACAGATTGTCCTTCTCAGCAAGGGTGATAACAGGAAGGGGAATTCCTCATAGACCCGACTTTGGAACTTTCCCTGAACAACTCTGACAAGAGGTTCTCTATTTTTGTTGTACTGCATTGTTAAACACAGTTGACACAGTCATGACACAATGTCCATGAAATGCGAAAAAGGTTTGCACAAATCCTCTTGAATCTTTTTTTGATTTTATTAAGCAATTCCCGCATTGGTGTTAACATTGGTTATAATTAAAGCAAACACAAACATGGCAGCCATGGGTCATCACTTCACATGGTCACTCAAAGGGTATTCCCCCAAACAGTTTTTTTGTGATATCAGAGTGCTTTATGGAGCAGTGAGGGCGGCTCAGTGTATGTGTAGGCATGTAAGTAGTCTCGTTAGCAATGTTGAAACCAGCAAAAGTCCACCAACATTAACAGAAGTGGTAACATTGCAAAGTGACATCACATCGAGGAGAAACCAGTGCAGTGTGACATTTCAAGCTCAGAATACAATTTTCCTGTCGCTACAGAAAACTGTAGAGGGAGTTGAAGAAAATCTTTAACCTGGCGGGAGTTTTCTTAAATGTGTGCTCTCACGGAAAAGGCCAAAAAGCACATAAAAAGTTACATTATCAACAATTCTCGCCTCCATGGATGTGGCCTAGGGCTCAGACAAAGAAAAGCGACCTTTAACTTCACGGCAGCACCAAACAATAGCCTTACTCTGTAGTCTAATCTGCTGCAGGGGGTAATAGAGATGAAACAAACTGCCAGTTTCAGCTCCACATCCATCAAATCCAGTCAGGCTTACAACACCTGCAGGAGACAAATGACACCTTCTCTGCTGCCTCCGAACGAGAAAGCTTTGTTGGCCGCCCCCCCTCAAATAGTATGCAACTTTCCGTCCAACACAAACACCAGATTTATACTGGTCTGCTCAATCTGCTTTCTTTTCTTGATTGGTCTAAGCCCCCTCTTTTTTGTGTCCCTTCACCCAGCCTCTTTCAGCACCTGTGCTGGGTGCATGCCTGGGCTTCAGACAAGGCTCCGTGTGTTTGCAGCCTTGGCGCCCGGCCACACTTTTCTCCTGCTGGCTCTACGCCCCGCCATCCTGGAAACCTCACCAATGTTTGCCCTGCTCCTCCTGCTCGACCAAACCTCTACAGAGGCCAGCAGTGGCACCAAAAGGTCCAGACGGAGATGCCCTGCAGCGGCTCGACCCACATCTTTACAGGGGGAAAGGTGAGGCTTTTTCTGTCTGCGAGGGACCTGAGATGGGAGAGCCAGCCAAGGTGAGCAGCCACTGCACAAAGCGATTAGCCATTTTTGCAGCTTTAGGGCTTGAAATCAAAAGGGGTATTCATTGCAGAAGTCTGAAATCATTTGTGGCGTGTTTCATGAGCTGCCAGATGCTCAAATTCCTTAACTCTCCTCTGTTTTATGAGTTTGTTATCAGAGCCCTCCGTGGAGCAGTAAAGACGAGGCGAGGGGAGCCCATTTAAAAGCATGTACCATCAGCTCTCTCTATGATTTATCATCGCAGGAAGAGGACACTCACTGTTGAAATGTGTTGCTGGGGAGCTGGGGTTGCTGGGAGTGGAGTCGAGGGTGTCCGAGTAGCAGCTCTCTCCCTCGGAGTCCCAGCCGGAGCAGGCAGAGGAGAGGGAGGAGGGTGAGGAGTAGCAGGGGTCCTCATCCACCTCCTCAAACTTCCTCTTGAGAAGCCCACTCATGGCGTCAGCATGAAAATCTGGGGGGAAAAAAGGGCAAATTTGGGGGTTATTCCCAAATAATCCACTCTTTTACTAGTCATTTATCATTTCAACTATAAGAAAAACAAAAATGTTCCTCTTGTAATAGTTGAGTTCAGCTGTTATGTTAAATGCAGTGCAAGAAAACATTTAGAAGTTGCAGAGGTGACAAACAGACACACCAGCATCATCTGATCCACCAGTTCTTATGGAGAGCAGTGTGTATAAATAGATTAAACAGTGCACATTGTGCTGATAAATACCTCTACTGATAGAGAACTTAGCGTATGTAACCTAAAGCTTATAGTCACTGTCAATCACAAAATCATATCTCCATTGTTCACGTTTTTTTTCATAAAAACAGAGCTATAATCAGCTTTCATGTTGGTAAGTTGGGTTTATTGACTTTTAACCAAATATTAGCATAAAAGATCAGGAAAATACATTCTTCATCCATTTAGTAGTGGAGTATTTTTTTTTAATTTCCTGAATAGTAGTAGTTCTGGAGATAGGAGTTTTGGACCTGACAGTGAAGTTATGTACAGTTCATAAAACAGGGGCTGTCCATCATTTAAACTACTAACATTTGATTATTAATCATGGTTTTTGTGAACTATTTCGGACAGTTATTTTGCAAATCAAAATAAAAGTTCATGTCCATGATGACAACTTGACACAATGCTGTCCTGACATGCAAAGAAATGTGCTTTAAAAACATGACTTATAGATTTGTTATTTAACCCTTTAGTGTCCCTAAGGACATAAAAGGGTCATCTTTTAATTGTATTTGGCAATCATGTTGTCTGTTCATGCACATTGCATTTTTGATCTGCATGATCGCCTTGAAAGACTTTATCCTGATTATTCTGATAGATACTGAGAACTAACCTAATACACCAGATGGATGGTAAATAAATTTCAGTGGTCCATCTGGGAAAGAGCCCATAGAAAGAATTTTGTATTGGAATGGGCAGACCCTTTCAAAAGTGTATCCAGCAGGTGATTTGATGATCCATCAATTACATTAATTACAGGCCAATCAGATAAGATAGAAGCTGGGTGCCATTACCAGAACATAACTCAAGGTATCAGGCCCTGATCTGATAAAACTGTTATATTAAGCTGTTAGCATCTATGCTAATCTCTGTACAAGCTGTCACTTTCTGCTGTCTTCTCTCTGAATGCTTCCACCTCTCCCTGCTCTAAAGGACATTGATTGGGCCATCCTGCTTTGGGACACTCACAATCAGTGTAGATTAGAGCTTGGCAAGGTGGATCTGCCTGATTACAGACAATGAATCAGAAAATACTTCAATCCCCTTGGGAAAATTCTGTAAAGAACAAGTAATACATGAATTTACGTGAAAAAACAAAAAGTTAATAATGTAAGCGCAACATGCAATGAGGCACAATAATGTCTTCATCTCAATTATTCATCTTTTATCATTGTGGGGAGCAAAATTTTTCTCATATAAGTTTTGGACATTCTGTCTTGAATTAGCAGCAACAATGAAATGTGTACAATATAGATTACACTGAAGCCATCCTGCACACACAGGGCTTTCTCCCCCTCCTGTCTTATTGGTACAAGCAAGTCCTGTGCTTAGCCATGTGAGACCATAGGCATCCAGATCTCGTGCTGCACTCAGCTGAGAGTGGAAATAAGCCACAGCACAGGAAGCAATCAATCAGGCCTATTCACATAAGTCAACAATTACTGGACCCTTTGCTCCCCTCTAAATCCCATCAGCCCGGCAAATGCATTGATTAGGGAGAATAAAGTGAGAGCAGAGGGGACCGAAACATGAAGACATGGATGTTAAGTTCCAATCATTACCTTCAGGCCAGAATTAGCTATCTCATATCTGAATCAAAGCCTTGCTTGTGCTCTTTAACGTCACCACTGTGGTTTATATGTCCAGCTATGCATGGTTAGGATGTTTTCTTATGCAACTCGTGCATGTGTTTCTTCAAAGCTCTCGTGAGAGGGGCTGCTGGTTCAGCGATAAAAACAATCAATCCTTTGAGATAGATGGGCAGGCAAGCAGGGAGAAACAGGAGAAATAAATGATCCTGAGTCCATGAGAAAAAGGAGTTTTATCTGCCCACTAATCTTTGAGGCAATGCCTAATATCTGTAACAACATGTCTCTTTGTAATACCTCTATGATATCTTTAAACCTACTCCAGTCAGTGAATTATGCTGTCAGCTTATTCTGAGACAAACTAAAATCCCAGACATAAAATATGAACATGTTTGACGAGGCTGGAAGGTTTACAGCAGGGCATATTTCACCATTATGTGAAGTTAGCGCATCACAAAGCCGTGACAAACAACAGACAATATCCCTTGCAACTTCTGGGAAGCACAGTGTGATGGGGGAGTGAAAAAAAAGTGAGGTTATTATCGCGGCCCGTGGGCAGAGTTCCGGCTAACTGAAAACAAGGAGGGACGGAGGGGGAGGAAGGAAGTGAGGGGGAGACGGAGGGAAGACATCACCGGGCTGGAGTCCAGCACAGACACTCCCTGCGATGATGTGGAATTGGAAAGCAGGCATTTACTTTCCCCATAAAAGATCATTTCACCATCAAACTGTTTATTGTCTGCAGAATCGTGGCCAAATCACTTGCAGCTGCTGCAGGTCCAGTGTGTTATGGATGCGCTTCAATTTTTGTGTTATTCTTAGCTGTTCTAGCTTCTTTTTTCCAAATATTTGCTTTGTGGCACCTATAATTTTGTAGGAAAATGCCTACATGGCATGTTAATCCTGCAGTCTGAGTTTTTCTAGTTTGTTTAAAGATAATAACAGACTTTGAAATTAGTTAAATTAAGGTTCCAGGAACACCAAAAAATTGCTTGAATATGGCATAGACTCAAAGACACAAGGTTGCCTTGCCAGTGAGCAGATTCAGACATTACAGCTTCTTTGAGGGCAGCTGAACATGTCCGTGCCTGTATGCAGTAGGAAAAGTCTGTTTTTTTGTGCCAATACATGCCGACCTGAAACTGCGACTCGATTGTTCTAAATCAAAAAGCACAACATTGAAATAACACACCTACAGTACATAATCCCTTTGCAGACTGAGTTAGCGAAGCATTTCTGTTCACTGACGGAGGCTCTGTCAACTTTGAGGTTGTCACAACACACCAACATAAGATTTCAATGTAAAATGGGAATAATAAAATACATCTGATGCTACCTGCTTTTGAATTTCAAAGCCTTGTTGTGTGTTTAAAACAACAGTTGCTCATTAACTTCTTACAAGGACTACAAAAACCTGACAGCAATATTTCTGACTGTTTTAAATAAGTTTTTTGTATACTATTGCCACAGCAATGAGGACCAACTTGATCAGGTTATTTGATTAAGAGGAAATTCTCAAAGAAGAGGATAAATAGGTAGTGAATATAAGGGTTTCTTTTTTAATTGAATCCTTATAATTCCTAAAGTAAGGCATTACCCAGTTGAAACGGAAAGAATCTAGTCTTTATGTTTGATAATTTCTGGAAAAAAAAAAACAGCTGTGGCCCTTGCTCGTGATCAATCAACTGTGCATTGGAGAGGAGATTGTCAAACTTTATTTGCTCAAGGCACACTTAGCATCATGCTAAAATCTAGTCATAAAAAGTCTTAACATGTGTTAATATACATTTTAAGGTTGTATATGTTCATTTTTGACAACCAGATTTTTAATATTTATGTAAATAATGTCTTTACAAATGTGATCAATCTATTCAATTCAATGGCACACATCTAAAATTATGTACATTTATAGATATAACACAAAAGTTACTATTCCTTCCACCTGCTAGATTACTTTAAGCAGCAGAGTTCTTTAAGTTTTTACTTTACAGAAACATTTTCAGCCATACAATTATTACTGTACATGGACAACTAGTGTAGTACAATTAGAAATAACACATGATTATACAAATTCCTGAATAACTCATCTTCCCTTGCCCACCCCATTTGAAATCCTCTGCTTTAGAGTTTAATCCAGTAATAGATAACATGACAGTCCAAGATATCAGTAGAGAAAATCTATCTGTTTCACGTGGTTGGCTAGTCTCACTTTTAAAAGGCTTAATATGGTGTCACTAAAAAAGTGAAAGTATTGAAGCAGTTATGAGTTTAATAGACCTAAATATTTGCATTATTATAGTTGCTTAAAATGTGTCCTATCATGAGGAGAACTGCCCTTTTCATAACTTCAGTTGATGATCACTGGCATAGAGTATGTGTGAGTATGTTGTCAAATGCTTTCACTAGCCAATAAACAATCCATTGCAAACTGTCTAGAAAAGCCCATCATGTCAAGCTATAAAAAGGGGAAATTAACCCTGACTGCCTCTGACAGAACAGATTCACCTGTGCACATATTGGGACAAAGACAGCTGTCAAACTGGCTCAACTCTGTATGTAAACATAATGAATAGCAGAAATGTAACAAGGCTCTGCCAAAGGCTTAAGAACTTGAATTCCATGTCTTCACTGCATGTCGTACTCTTACGCAAAAGGCAGCAATCGAGGAACAGGAAAAATAACTGCAGGTACACAAGGAAGAGGTCAATCAGCGTGCAACAGGGAGCAATTATGTGAAATCAGCTGTGCCTCTTGACAAGGATAAAAGAGAAGCCAGAGTCAAGGGCAAGAGGCTGACACCTTTGTTGCAGCTGCATGCGGGGTTATTGTTATTGCTGCCGTCAGATGATATTGTCCCCGCTACACGTATGATGAATGAATCACCTTGCAATAGGTCAAGCATGATCTACAACATTCCCTGCAACAAACAAAAAGGCATCCTTTTACATCATGACCACCTCGGGGCTTAAGCGCGCTGAATGTTCACAAATGGATGAGAAATAGAGTTGCTGACTTCCAGTCCAGCGGAAAATAATCTCCAAATGTGTTCCACGACTACCAATAATACCACATCAAGGGATTTGGGTTGAAAAAAAAAAAATTGGTAACACCTGGATCCGCATCTGTTGCTACGTATGCAGCGATCAGACAACAAGTGTGTGCTAAAAAACACACACATTGCAGAAAAGAGGAGTACACATGGGTTCTCCTTACATTTTTGCACACCCTCCCCTGTAGAAAAAATGAAAACAAAGCTGTGAGGCATCCTCCAGGGAGTGCAGAGCGCCAGCTAAGCAAAGTCTTTTTAATTAAAAGCTGCAGTGAGGCAGAAGTGGGAGGAGAGGAGGAGGGGGGGGAGAGGTGGAAGGAGGGGGCCGCGGTGTCAGAACTGGGTCATTGTCTCTTGACTGCAGTCTACCTGACACATTGATTTGTTAATCCTGTTCAACGGGCAGAAACAATGGCGAGAGGTTAATCCTGGCGAGGGGGACGGCTTGTAGTCAATCTGGAGCTTCTCAGCCTGCTCAGCCGCTGCACCCACGGAACAGGGCCAAGAGAGCAGGAGAACGGATGGAGCAAGGAGCAAGGGACTGAGGGCGAAGAAAAAAAAAAAACAGAAAAATCGTGCAATGACTCATTTGCAGAAAATAAGGGTGAAGGGATGTGGACAAAAAGATAAAAGAGGATAACTCAAGGCAGCGCCTGTTAATGCCCCCTCTAAACAGAGAGTGGATGTGATCAGACAGCCAGAGAGAGGAGGCAGCGCAGCATGTTTTCAACGTGCGCTAAATTATGCATCACTGTCATTCCATCAACCACATACAGGCAGGCAGATAAAGGAAGCATCCGCTGAGGTGATCCCCAGCCAGTTGTCACGGAGTGGGGGAGATAAATCTCAGGCAAAGAAATTTGTCACCAGAAGCACTACACAGCTCAAGTTAGATACAAAACTATGTCAATCGAATAGAATTATCTTGAGACATAACACGCAGGTATGAAATCAGGATGCTGATTCACTTTTGTTTCTTCTGCAGACTTCTAAGTTTCATTTATGAATCTTCAGTGACTCATACGAAGAGGATTGTTTAAAAGTTCTGGGAAATCAACCAGACAACATTCAGGCAGGTAAGCTGCAAATGAGTTTTGAAAGACCGCCAAAATCTCAAACCGAAGCAAATGTACTTATCTATGATCAGATTTTTCTTCCATCACAATCAAAACAAATCCAGATAACTTTTTCAACTTTTTATTTTCATTTCATCTTTTAATTTCCCTTTTGTTTTTCTTGTTTTATTTCTATCTTCAGTTTTTATTTCCTTTCACAAGATCACTTGTGTTTTATTTCAATGCCTTTATCTTAGTTTTTCCTACTTACATAATGTGAATAAAAGCAACTATGAAAACCACTTATATGGCTTATATTAGCATCCTCCCTCTGAGCAAGTATTACTTTTTGTTACCCTACCTCACTAGCAAAGAAAAACAGCTGAATTATACTGTAATGAAACACTGATTTAAGCTGGTAAGTGCTTCAAGACTGATGATATTGTGTTGACGCCCAATAACAAGGCGAGAAAAATCTGCTTGGAATTTTTCTAGTGGCCATTCATATACCAGCTATGTTATTTTGAGGTTTGGGAGAGCCGACATTAAGTGCTTTAGCTGCAGTTTGAGAATACATTTTCAGACAATGTGTAAACTGAATGGGAGAGCTCAGTTATAGCAGCTAATAATAGCATGTACCCAGTTTTCAGCAAGCATTACACCACAAGAGAGCTCTTAGGGTTATTTAAGCTAGCAAATTCTTTTATAGTTTTTAGCAGCTTAGTCATGACAGCTTATAGCATCTAGGCTGTACACTTTACCACAGTAAAGACTTGAATGCTAGTGTTTGATATCTTAAGATGGCTGCTCTTAGTCTATGTTTCAATATCAACATACTTATTGGCAGTGTTAGCTTGAAGTCTAATGTTAGCCATCGGGTAGCTAAGCAGCTAATGTGGCCTTTTTATGTAGAAGATGACTTAATGTTCATTTACGATTTTCATTTCATTTGTTGTTACAACTGCAGATCAATCAAGAAGCAGAATTTACAAAATCTTTCAGTAACAGCAGACTTCTGACCAAACAGTTAGGTTGTCAACAAAGATGTCTTCCAAGTAGGCATGTAGGGTCAGTGGCTCCTTTTCTGTGTGTCATTTCCCACTTCCAAATCTTTCTACTGTCCTAACCAAATAAAGGCATGCAACAGAATGTGCAATGGTGCCATTTATTTACAGAGAAGCACAAAAACATTAGATTGAGATTCATTGCATTTGTGCAATTTGAACATAAAAGCTCCAAAGGAAAAGACTTGCGCCATCTTCTGCAGCAGCCTGCTTAAACTGCCCCCATCTGCCCGACAGCCTGACAGGACAAGTCATAGTTGACTTTGCCCCCGTGCATCTCCTGTTCAGCCCCTCTCCAGCTGATAGCTGTGTGGGCGGGAGCCACAAGTCACACCAAAGTCAGCCAGCAGGGAGAGCATTTACATGGTGCACTGACAACCCTGTGTGCACTGACTGAATGAGTGTCTTCACTGAGTTGAGTGCTCATAAAATGTGATAATGATGAGGCTGGGAGTCTTCCTGCATGTGTGGAAGCGTGTCCAGGCAGGCTGCCCCCCCCTCCCTCCTGCAGACTTCATGGTATTGCACCTCTCACTTCCAGCTCTGTCACAGAGAAGATGGAGGTAATGATCAGAGCCATCAGGGTGACAGGCTGGGGGAAACACTGGCTCATTTCTTAAGCTGTGGCTAAGAAGTGCTCCACCTGCTGGAACAAAGCAGGGGAAATCTGCTGCTGCTGCTTTTTCCTCTATGAGCCTGTTGTTTCCAAAGCTCTCTGCGTGTGCAACTGTGCCACAGAAACATTCTGTTCCTCTGCCTCGACCCGTGTGCACACTGATTCCAAAATGGAGAGGTAGTGGGAGGAATCGAACAAAACAAATAAATAATGTCATGTCTCCAGGCCGCAGGAATTCCATTCTGGCAGAAAAACTCTTGCTGTAAGAGCAGGAGAGAAACACAAGTTCTATCCATCCCAGATGTGTTTTCTGCTGCTAACCACTGGAACGTCCTTTTCCCATGTCCCATGAGGCAGGCCTGGTGAGCTACCTTCGCTTGCCACACCTGACAGAGTATTAGCGCGCACGTGGACCTCACATGCCCTCAGCTGTCATTAATCTGATATGCAGGCCAGACTTCAATGACCAGGTTTTGTCTGCAGGATTCACAGTGTGTACTCTTACTATTCTGGGTTAGTTTGCACAGACTGTGGAGCAAAAAAGGAGGCAAAAAAGCAGGGTACGTTCTGATCATTTGGAGGGAACGAGCAGTAACAGACTCGTACTCATTTTTCTTAAAGCAGAACTACAGGACATGCACAAATGTGACCAAGCTGCTCATTACCTCTTTTAAGAGTTAATTAAAAGTCTCCAAATCTCAATAGTTTACCTCGTGTTTAGACAAAAACTCCATTCACGCATTAAGAAGAAACTAAATTTTCCAGAGCACCTGAGCTTTACCCTGAGTTTCCCTGCTGTCACCCTGGTATTCCCCACCCCAACACTGACTGACAAACAGCAGAAAAACTCCCTGTGGTGTAACAATGTAAGTCTAGGAATTTCATGGGGGGTTTATAGAGGATTTTTAAAAAAAGTTTAAGCATGTACACAAGGGTAGAGCTTGATTTTTACATGTGAAAAAGCTCTGTTATTACATTTTTTCTGTCACAAATCATATTCTTATAATTTATTTAAAAGCATTTACACCACAGTAATCCAAGTCTTTGAGAATTTGATTTTTCTATGTAGGTATAAAAGTTGATGGGGGAGGTTGAAGGTGCTTGATATAAAGACAGTAAATCTTTTGGTGGGCTTTGACCCAGTAGAGGACCCAACGGTCATTCTGAGGGATTACTAACTCTATTTATGATGCATTTTGGATACTTAGTCTGCAATCTAACAGCTCATTTTATATTTTGTTCCTTGAGGCTCTGAGTTGCATGAGGCCTCATGGGAGTGCCGACATTTGCCTACAAGTAAAAGCACCTATACTACAGGATTTTATTGAAACGTTTACTGTGTCTGCAAATAATTGCTTAAAAATAATCACATCACCAGATATGAAAATATGTGTCCTTATAGTCAAATGCACGTCCCCAACCTTATAGCCTTATATATCTGCAATAAATTTGTGGAGTGTGTGCCTTACAGCAAGAAGGTTGCTTGTTTGATCCCTGAGTCAGTCAGGCCTTTCTGTGTGGAGGTCTCCCCATACAAATGGGTCTCTGTATGTGACCCTGTGATTGGTGAATGGCTCAAGACGTAACCCTTCTCTCAGCCCATTTCTAGACTTTTAAATAAGGAAATTTTGTTTTACTTTGAAAGTATCAGCTCCATGATAAAGCCAGTTTTTGTCTGCAGGTTGTGCTGCTCAGTGTAGATCTTTAAGTTAGTATCAGGAGCATTTTACATAAAACATGGGTGTTGTCTTAAAAAATATCTTCAGTTATTCCCATATGTTGGTACTGAACTGAATCAAACTGGTTTAGAAATATCAGCACGTCTGATAACTGCAAAAAAGTCCAACACTGTGCCTCTCAAACTTATGCTTAAAATACTCTCAGTAGAAACCCTCAATATGCAAAATCAGACAAAAAAAGCCAGTGCAGCATGTGCCCGAAAGTGTGCACAGTCTTGAGAAACTAAAGTGAAAAAAAATCCTTTGCATAACATGCAGCTTTAGGCGTGTGTGGAGAAAGGGATGGGAGGAAGGAGGTGGTTGTGGGTTCAGGGGTCGTGCTCCAGTCTGGGACACTTGCAGTGAGGAATGCTGGGTGAGGACAAAGCAGATGGGAGCTCTTTCTCTCCATCTTTCTCTCTCTCCACTGCTGTGTGGGAGACCGTCAGCAGATTCCCCTGCACCCCCTTCTCTCCTTTCCTCAACCCCCCTCTCACGTCTCGCGGCACAAAAGCGTGAGGGCCGTCCTGCGTGACCAAAATGAAGCAGGCACAGACAACCTTGTCTGAACCCTGCTGCACTGCTGCTGCCTCTGCCTCCTCCTCCAGCTCGGGAGACTGAAACCCAGAGTGTGTGTGCGAGCTTCCTGAGGTTGTGAAACATGCACTAACTGCGGTATACAGGAAGTGGCCATCCAGATTATCTGTGCTGCCTGACAGCTGCAAGGTTAGCCAAAAACAGGATCAAATAATGGAGGGAAGGGAACGGAAGAAAAATGCAACCTAGAATAGGGCTGTGCAATAAAGAGATTTCAGAAGTATTGATGCATTTCCAACTTAAACTGCATGGTAAGACAGTACAACACATGAAAATACCTGGTGTTACTTAAACTAACAGACTTGCAATGCTCAAAAAAATGACCTATTTTCAATCTCATCTTTCTTGAAACTTGGCATTGTGCATCTAGTTAGCAACAACAGTTGTTGTGTGATATTTGGCCAAAGCAGATCTGACATGAAACTTGACTTTTTCTTCAAAGAGAAGAATATCAAGCTGTATCCATTTTTCTACATTCAATCAAAAATGTTAAGATATGGTTTTGGTCCATGCTGCTCATCTCAACACAGAACAAACTGGTAAAGAGTAAAGTAACATATTTGATAAAGATCCAGAGACAGAGATGTATTTGACAACACTATATATGCATACGCTAATGAACACTTCTATGTACTGCCATTAACTTTGCTCCCAACTGAAGTTCAAAGTACTTGGACAGCTGAGGTGCCAGGTGGAGGAGTGAGCTCCTGCCTCAGCCTTTCTATTTATGTATTTACTTACTCGGTGACCATAAAAAACAACCAAAAGCCAATAAAACTTGTATCACAGTTAGGTGGCGCTTTTAATGCATTGGAATCCGTGCATGCAACACTTAAGTTGAGGAAAAGGGCAATAAAACTTTGGACTTAAGTGAGAACAACTGAAGCTAACCTGAATCTTTGCAATAAATACTAAGATAAAATGTTGTTTAAAGCCATAAAGCTATAACTAAAGGGGGATAGAGTTTGCAATGTATTACGCCAAGTAACGTCAAGGAATACACCCTATAATGCCACCAGCTCAATTGAAGGATATATTACTTATAGTCCACGTTGCCCAGCCATACCACAAATCTCTGTGCAACTTAAGATAAAATGCAACTTACTGCTCAGTGGAATTAAAATCTTCAGTCGGTAGAACTAGAGCTAAAATTGACATTTATGGGATGAAAAGGGACAAAATATTCCATCTAATTGCAAATTCCTTGAGAATATTGAAAATGATATTTAAATACAGTATACGATGTGCTGTAATTCAGCTCATAATAATCATTTATACATGTATATATTTTAATATACCTTATTCAGTTTGCACAATTTTTAGTTTTTATTTTATTTTTATTCTTCCTCTAAATTAATTGTCTTTTGAACCACTTAACCAAGTCAAAGTCATTTTATGTTTAAATATAAAAGATAAAGAGTATGAGATTAAGTATAACATAGTAGCGTGATATATTTCATGAGGAAGACTATTGGAGTATATTTGATAAATTGACAACTAGCTGAAAATATGTTAGGATTTCTGGTCCTTGTCACCCATCCCTTGCACAGAGCTCCATGCAAGTTTATAGTCAGAATTATAAGCCACAAAAATGAAGATAAAGAGTCATTTAGCAGCATTTCACATTCCTGTGAATAGAAAAAAGGCATGCCACATGAAAAGCACAGCTTAGCCTGCTGCTGTATGCCCCCTCTGTAAACAAAGGATCATTCTGCTCTCCCTCTCTGTAGCCTAATTCCAGAAAACATGATTCCAAAAAGGATCCGGGTGAGGTCGCGCTAGAGACGATTGAATTGATTCAGCCGCTTCATCAAAAACAGATCGAGTCTAAGGCTCTATCAAATAAATACCTCGGACTACATGCCCAACAATACATCAATAACACCAGCTAGGGACTGAGAAGAGTCGGAAATGACATCACTGCAAACATTAATGCTTAAATGCAGAGGGAATATCCGAGATAATGCTGAAATAATAAAGAGGCTCTACACCTGGCTTCTAATTTCGCGCGAGATTTCAAATCAGCGAGAATTAATAGTCAAAAATAGCTCGAGGTGAGTGTCGCGCGGCCAGGTGCTGACCCTGTCGCTCCTCGTGATTAATGTTAATTCTAATGACAGCAGCCCCCCTATCTGTCAGCTGTGCGTATTAGTGTGTGCTCACATGTAGTGCCTTCAGGAGTCGCTCGAGTTACAAGAGGCGCACCAGCACCGCTGAGGTGAACGAGAACAACTCCGATACACAAAGCCGACCTCATCAACAGTTCACAGTGGGCTAAATACATGCACAGCTAAGAAAAACACCGCCATGTAAAATAATTAACCACACTAGGCGCCTTCAGTGCGAGCCACAAGGCTTTATAGCCATCTTGAGGTATGCGTAATTGATGTTTAAATCGATAAGTGAATGGAGCGAAATGTTGGACCTTCGCCTAAATCAACAAATCATTTTAATTTGTCGTAAATGACGTATTTAAATCACCTGTGCGCGCGAGACCAGCTAGTTAAAAATCACTTGAGCAATTAGCAAACAGTGTTAATATTTATTTATAATAAAGCGTCAAGTTAAGCGACTTAAAGAAATCAAGTCCGCGCCGCGAACATTTCACTGACAGCCTCTATTACTCTAACACACAAAGTAGTCCCTTTAAATGACACGAGTAAGGACATTTAAACTATTTGTCTGCTCTTAGGTTAAACAATTAAACACTGTGATTCTACAAGCCAACAGCGAAGTGTACTCACCACCAATACGCGTATCCAAACACCATTAGTGGCAAAATATCGCCGGGTTTAATCAGCCAAGAGGGACAATCGTAGAAGTAGTAATCCAAAATGGCACGAATAAATAAGAGTGTAGGCGCGTTAACCCCGCATTCAGGCTCCACGGCTCTCCGTTTGAGCTATTGTCTGTGTAGGTCCGCCCGTACGGAGGCTCCGCACCAGCTGAAGCGCTTCCCTTGTCTGTAGCAGACTGCCGAGCAGCGCAGCCTTTTTCGTCAGTGGAAAACTCCCTCCTGGCGTCTCTAGTCTGACGCAGGCGGTGACACAAGGAGGCTGCCCACGCTGCTTCCTGCCTGAGCTCCTCACTAACTCTGCCTGTGCACAACCTGCAGGAGCAGTGTTTCACAGGCTGCGTTTGGTCATCGACTCTGTTCATGTAGTATTTGCCTCATTATTGCGCCCTTGTTTGGATGAAAACCTGGTGGTGAAATCGGGAAAAGATTTAGTTGTTCAGATAAACAGTGGAACTAAAGTGGCCTGAATTGGAACATTTAAAAGGTTAAACTTGTGGTTCTCAAGAGTCAGTCTGCAATGCATCTTAAACGATTTGCATCCAAAAATGTGCTTTGCTCAAATTTAAAAATAAAGAGTAACTTCATGTTGTTTTCTCCAGATCTCAAATTATCTTATCATTGGATAACGAACTATGACAGTTTCTCAAGATCCTTGAATAAAGTTAAAATGTACAAGTATTAATACAAATTATGTAAAGAAGGAATGACATTAAAATTGTTGAGAAATCTTTTCAACTATAAATGGTTATTGGAAAACATTTTGAACAGGAATGAGGAATTTCAATCTGAATTCACCTTTTATAAAAATAAAAAACAGCACACAACCACAAAACTACTTTTTTTCAGCCAAGGAATGCAAATAAATTACAATAATTTAACATCTAACGAATAATAATAATGTGCTTCATTATTTCTTCTGTGGTGGTCGAATTAATTTGTTAATTTGGACATAGTTTTGTAATTTGCCTTGTGATCAAATTATTGCAATGATTTATCAGACAAATATAAGTACGTCATAAAATTCCTTAATGGATATTCTTTAATTTTTTATTTAACTGTGTATGTATGATTTATTTTTCAAAATATAACAGTTGTCACAGATGACACAAAGTTGTTTTCCACTGACATGTCTGGTAAACTTGGACACCATGTTTGGCAGCATGACAATTTATTAAAATGAATCATTTTCCATTTACTTTCTTGACTGGTTATTACTTGGAAATGTCTGGTGAAATATCATTACATCAGTGTGGTAAGGCTGTCACATGAATGAGTGTCAATTAAAGAAAACAAGTTCTCTTGGTGTCGGTTATTTCTGCAACACACAATCAGTTTACAACTGTTTTACAGTTTATAAGTAAAACAGTGATCATGAAACATTCAAGGAGAGCGTATCATACATCTCATCCACGTTTCTGTTCCTAAAAGTACATGAACCAAATTATATCTTTTCAAACCTTAAAGCACAACACAAATAAGCATTTTATGAATCTGAAGCACATTAATAAACCCTCTTAATTAACCAGCATAATCTTAAGGGAATCTTAAATATGCTTCAACTTTGTGTCAAGCTCATTGGAGTACGTTATTAATTTACTTTCATTTTAAAAGTATAAATGCTCATGCTCATTTAGATGAAATTGTTATAGGTTTTAATGTTAGATTTTAGGTCCTAAAGTTTTAAGAAGCAGCCCTTCAGCAGTGTATAAACTTAATGTGGCATTCTTTGCAACTAATTTTGTCCTTATTTAATTAACATAACACTACATTTTTTCCAATACATGGAGCAATAAAGTAAAAAAATGTATAAAAAATTCCCCATGTTTTGACATAACATCGAAATGAACTAACTCCCTTCCTGTGTTATTATGATAGAAATAGTACAATAGTACTGCTTCATGAATTCTTTATTGGAGATTTATAGCCTTTCCCAGTGTTTTCCGTCCATATAATTATTGAACTGAGTCATGCCTGTATTATAGGTATCTATTTCATATTTTAACACCTTTAAAGGGTTTATTTTAAGTCCAGATAATTTTTTTAGAAGTACATACTTTCCCTGACACAAGAGGCATTGATAAATAGATGTAACCACAGACAGACAGACGGACTGACAGACAGAAAGAAAGAAAAAAACTTAAGTTGCAGGGAGGAGTTAATGCTCTGATGATATATTGGCGTGGGTGGTGCTGTCATGCTGTGCTGTGTGGCTTATTTCCAGTTAAAGGAAAACACTGACTAAGCTCTCTGAAATCATGACTCAGTTTCTTTTTTATGGAACAAAAAACTGAAGTAGAGTTTTTAAGGGAAATGACAGCCTTTACTATAACAAACTGATTTTAGAGTAAGTCATATGAATCTGTTACCGTTAATGTTGTCATGTCTTGATTGAAAATGTCAAGTTTGTTTTGGCATTTACTTAAAAGTTGAACTGCTTTAACTCAGGCAAGCTCCAAGAGAAAAGAAACAAAGACTCAGAGATAACTAGTCATTAGGTTTCGGGTGATAATTTCTCTCCTCTGGGGTCAGGTCCTCTGTATTTATCTGGCTGTTAGCTTTTTCATCAATGACTGGTATTTTATAAGTACAAGTTTGTTATTCTGCCTGACACTGTTTTAAGTAGGGATGCTCCCAGGTTGATATTTTTATATCAAGCTGCAAATTTAGGTTACAAAGTTAAGAAAAAACTCAGGAAACAGTAAAAAGTGAGCACTTTACTTAACACTGCATCAAAGCATCAGCAGGTCAAGGATGTGAAGTTAGATTGTAGTGTATTTTGGCCAATGTTAGCAGAGCTAGCACAACAGCAAGATACTTCCCTCTTTATCATCCATATTTCTGTGCTGGATGTGGTCTAGACTGGTTAAGTAGAGTCTTCATGAGTATAGTGCCCAATAGCCTACATGCAGCATAATTTCCATTTGTGGACCAAAATATTGCCAAAGTGTTGCTACTAAAGGACCCCAACAAAAGGGTTCATTTCATAGTGGTCATTAAATGTAATTTATTTTCATCTAGGTTGAGGGACACTATGGGAACAAAGCAGCAGCCTTTAAGCAGATCTTTACTGAAAGCTAGAAGCAGGCAGCAGCATTACAGTTTGGACAGAGCATTTGACTTGGATTTTGGGCCTTTGTTGACTATAAATCTGAAAAAAAAAAAAAAAACAATCTGGCCTAAGCAACTTGAAATCTGTTTATAACTCCTTTTTTTTAAACTTAAAATGCTCAGTCCTGTAACAATGCACATCCCTTATACCAAATTCAGTTTCTGAAAGTCAAGCTAAGACTTTTGGAGTAGGTGTACTCACACATGCTAACATGAAGCAAGTAACTAGCTCAGAAGTAGTATTTTAACACCTGCTGTGATAGTTTGATGTATCTCCATTGAGTGGTTAAGTATCAATGGAGAGACTTGAGAGAGACAGTGCACCTTTAACAACAGCTACACTGTAAAATCCAATTAGTTATCATTACTTAAAAACCGGTTGCACTTAAAAAAACAAGTGCAGAGAACTAGTTAATTTTAGTTGTACTAACTAGCACTTCCTTTGTAGAGTACACTTACAAATGAGTTTAAGCAACTAAAACATTCAAGTAGAGTGTACTTGATATCTTGCAAACTTCAGGCCCCTGTCCAACCCAGGAACTGAACCAGGTACCGTCTTGCTGTGAGATACATGCACTACCTGCTGTCACACCATGCCACCATGCAAACTCAATTCCAAAAATCTGAGTGGTTCAAAAATCACACGAGTGAGCTTAACTATTGCGAGTGAGCTTAACCAAAAAAAAAAAAAAAGAAGTAATCTTCACTTAAAAAAAATAAGTATTTTGCATTTATTTTGCATTTTTACACATGCAAGTGATTTTTACTTAATAAATACTAGTCATAAAGGCATATTTTTGTTAACATAGTAAAGTTAACTCATGTTTGCAAGTCAAGGCAGCTATTGGATTTTTTCAGTGTGAGACTGTGTTTACTACTTATTGTTGCGAGTGAGCTTAACTATAAAAAAGTAATCTTTACATAAAAAAGTAAGTATTTTGCATTTTTACACATGCAAGTGATTGTGACTTAATAAATACTAGTCATAAAGGCATATTTTTGTTGACTTAGTAAAGTTAACTCATGTTTGCAAGTCAAGGCAGCTATTGGATTTTACAGTGTACATTTTTTGCTTGTTTGCTTGTAGTGTTTGTTTCATTAATTAGTCAAAAAGATATTCAATACAAGTAATAAAAATTATCAAATCCTGAAGGAAAGTTTGAGCAGAAAGAATAATATTCTTACATGATTTTCCCCTATTTTGCTGTATACTAATTAACAAAGTACATATTAAAACCCAAAACTTAAAATAAAATAGCTGCAGATAAAAGATGCCCTCGTATCACTCAATAAGATAATCTGACACACCAGATGGATTGTTCGATATATTTTTGTCATCCATCTGGAAAAAAAATGCCCAAAGAAATAGTTTGGCAATTGACAGAACTTTACAAAAGCATAACCGCAGGTGTTTGGACTGTCATTCTGTCAGTCACATTAATAACTGACCAATCAGATATAGTAGTAGGCAGGCAATGCTGCCACAGTGTAGTGGACATGATGCAAGCCACTTTGTTAAACAAACTCTTGCCAAAACATGTCAGGAGTGGAACAAAAACATCATTTATATAGAGAGGTTTGCAGTGTTGTTATGTTACAGTGTTTCTTTTTCAATCTCTTAAAAATATGGTCTAAATCTGGTAAACTGATTAACTGATTGTGCATGTCAACAAATCTGTATGAAAACAAAGTAACACAAGCAGCCACTTAGCTTAGCCTTGCATAACAATTGAGGTTAAGCATACTCAGTGCAGGCTCAACTGTTAATGTGATATTTCATGTTTACATAAACAGAGATGATCCAGGGAGGTTTGTTCTTATATAATGTTTCTTTTCTCTTTTCCTTTTTCCCATTCTTTTGAGTAGTAAGCTGTTTGAAATGCACTTGATTTGGAATTTTTGGATTTGCCAATGAATCCATAAATAACCAAAACCATCATGCCAGAGTGCCCGAAAAGCAGCATTTGTATAATTAAAGACTGCTGTTATGCAATTCCATGAGTAAATAAAAATAATCCTGGAAGAAACTGCATAGTTCAGATTTAATTCACTGGAAAGAAAGGAATGTTTTGTCCTTTTGTAAACATTTCTTACTTCCCACTTACTTACTTACAAAAGTCTGATTTTTTTTTAGTCGGGTAGTTTGACAGTTGTTTAGATCTAGAGGACGAGAAAACTTGCCTGAAAGAATCTAATGGAAAATTGACCATGTGTAACAAAGGAAACTCCAAAAAGCAATCAATATAAAAATCAAGCACAACATATTATATTTACCTTTTGTGATGGGATCTTATAAGTATGGAAGGCCTATTTCATTGAGATTTTTAGAAGTAAAGTTCACAAAGGTTGCATTCTGTACATTAAAAAAAACATTGCAGTGATTTGCAAACTATTTCCATTTTGTATTCAATTAAATACACACTTAAAGACAAAATATTTAATATTCTTACTGATAAAGTGCATTTCTTTTCTCCCAAATGTTACTCATTTTGAATTTGGGGCTTGCAACATGTTCCAATAAAGCTGAGACATAGGCTACAAATGATTGGGAAAATTGAGGAATTCTTTAAAAATACCTGTTTGGAATATTATACATGTAGAAAGGCAGCCTTTCTGAACGGTTCAGTTTTCATCATCTACAGTCCATGATATCATTAGAAGATTGAGAGCAAGCAGCAAGACTAAAAAACAACATTTGATGCCTGTGACCTTTGGTCTGTGGGACAGCACTGAATAAAAAACAACATCACTCAGCAAAGGATATTATCATGTCGGCTCAGGAGCACAGGAAAGCTACTGACAGCTCACACTGTTCGTCACTTTAAGTGCAAGTTAACACTCCACCATGCAAAGCGAAAGCCAAAGATCAAATATTTTCTGGAACGTGTTGCAGTCCTCGAATTCAAAATGTGTGAATATACACAAAAATATAGTTCATCAATTAAATGAAATTTCTTTTGTTTGTATTGTATTCTACTGTATACAGGTCAAAAGGGATTTGCAATCATTGTATTCTGTGTTTATTTACACAACATCCCAATTTGATTGAATTGGGGTTTGTAAGATACATTAAGGTAGTTACAGGCCAGTGTAGAATAATCAAATAAAGCTCATCATAACAAAATGTGGAGTCTCTCCATGAATTAAGACTTTCCACTCTGTTTACTGCTGTGGTGCTGCTTCACAAGGTCAAAAATGACGCCTGTCTCTGAATTACTTATTTCACGTCAGCACAAAAATGTGAAATTCCACCTCACTGTTGTCACTGATTGAATCAACACTTTCCTACAGAGGCAGCTCGACCCCCACACACACCCCTCCACTGTTAAACTTCTCTCAGGTATTTACAAGTCCTGTGCACATGTTGGGATGTTTTGCTTTCATTCTCAGTTGGACCTGAACACTGAGGCAAAGTGTTCTCCCAACGTCAATACAGGTGCTTGACTCACTATATTTGGGGAGAGGTCTCCGAAAGCTGTGTACATAGAGCTATGCTAATTGTCTTGCACCAATAGAGGGTCCTTTCTCACTGGCCTGTTGAGCCCGAGGGGCCTCATTTAGAAAGGCAAAACAAGCACATCAAGCTCAATGACAGTGGAAAACACTCCTATGGCTCCACATGGGGCATGTACTTTTGAATTTGACTCTGTTTTTAACGTTTGCTGGGGAAATTGTTAAAGGAGACATATCATGCTTGTTTCTCCTTTTCACTATGCCAGGCTAGGATGCCTGTAAAGCATTTCTGCCCTCAGTACAAGTCATTTAGTTCCTTCATTGCCCCACAATAGCGTTCTCAAAATCCTCATTTTAGGCCATTATCAAGCTCTCGTTGAAACGCTCAGTTCTCAGGCTGATCGACAGTAACCTTGCAACACACAGCCCTTTGTGCTCTGATTGGTCAGTTCTATCAGAGCTGCCGAGAGCCAGCCTGTCCTTCTTCTTCTACTGTATTTTCCAGCAGGCTCAAAGCAGCGACCGCGTATTGAGTCCCCCTACAGGCCAGAGATGGTAATGAGTGAATGTGAGCTAGGGAGCTATATACTGCTGGTTGATGGATGTGTTCCTCGGTGAGGGTTTTGTGGCTAACAGACATTACAGAGGAGGAAGTGTTTTTATCAGATTACTCCAATAAAAGAAATGTACCTCGTGTCGTCCGACAATTTAAATCTCGCGGACATCTCGCAATGACCTATTTTCAGAGGCATCAAATCTCGTTCTAGGATATCAGAAAAAATACAATATCTCATTTTTTGAAAATTAAGGGGGTGTAAGGTCTTGTTTTCAGATTTATTATATTATATGTAAATATTAAATAAGTATTAAAGTATTAAATGTCTCCTTTAAAGACAATACTGTTAAAGTGTGTGGGTTTTGTTGATCTCTGTTGTTTGCTTTAGCAGCGGTAGTTTCACCAGACATGTAAATTATCATCCAAACAGGAGGGAATGGCTTTGTGATAATGAATGTGTTAGATAACAGAGATTGCAGCTGGCTGTGTAACTTATGTGTGAGTCATTTAAAACTAAAGGGCAAATTTGGGAAAAGCTAATGATTAACACAGTGATGTTTTTATGTTTACAGGAATACATTAAAAGGATTTCATAAGAAAAGAAATGTTTCAAATATTTAACATCAAGACACAGTAAAGGTATTAACAAGAATTTTTTCAGCTACTTTCACAGTGTCATGAGTTGTTCTGAAAGTGAAAACAAAAGTGGAGATTTTAAGTGTTATTGCAGCCTTTATGTTACGTTGCACATTCAAGACAAAAATGGGGGATTGGTAGAGCAGTGCTGATTTTGTACTGGATGTTAAAAGCTGATTTAAAGCATAAGTGTGAAGAGGAGCTGGACAATAAACAATCATCTTAATATTTCTAGGCTTTGCCATTAATTAGTTATCAAGTGGGAAGGATTTAACCTGTTGAAAAACAAAAGTAAATCACTTAATTATTTACAGTTTGTTGAATAATGTGGATCAAATGATATATCATTTGAAAGTTGTTTGACTGTGCAGACTACACTCTAAACCTTTGACTCTGTCACAGTTTAGATGAATGAGGAAGTACAACTTTAGATGAACTTATGGTTAACCCATGTTCTTATGCACTGATCCAACCATAATCTGGATGTAGTTGTAAATATATTTGACTCTGCGATATGTAGGACAGTCAAGGCACATGAAGCCCTCAACTTCCTGATTTTGAAAACTGAGGAGACAATTCAGAGGTATACAGTGTTATAGAAAGTGTTATCTCAAGGCACTTGACAATAGAGCAGGCTGAAGCCAAACTCCTTATTTTATTGCCATCCAGACAGAGATAAAGAGACAAAAAACATTTATGATTAACCCATGGACGCCCAGATCATATATCCATCCTCATCATGTTGTTGTTAATGTAGACATTGACCTTTTCAATGTATTCATGCAAAATAATAAAGCTCTTATACCTGACACAATAAAGTAATCAAAGAGCCAGATCAATATTAGCTAGTGCTATCTATGTAGGATACCTTTCTTTATTTCTCTGATAGCACAGCACATGTTGTTACTGTAACACTGAATGCTTTTGGTTTTGTTATCATGCACCCAAGGCGTGTCTACTGAAGGTGAGGGTGTGTTAAACTCCGCTGTGAGCCTGGTAGTCAGTGTGTCCAGACAGACCCCACCCAATTAGCTTCCCCTGACGCCCGGTGACTCTTAAAAGTCTCAACAATGAAGCATCCACGGCCCCGAGGAAGAAACCAACAGTCACATGAGCGGCAGCAGGAGTCACAGCCATTACTGAGGAATTCTGCTCTCTTTCACACAAAAATACCTAATAATCACCAGCATTAACAATTAGCCCTCTGTTTGACAAGTCCCAGAGAGGGAGTCTGGAGACACTCCTCCTCACTCAGCCTCCTCTGTGGTTTGGGTCTGAGTAAAGCTTATTATAGCAGCACAGTGCTCACTTTATGGATAAAAAGTATGACTAAAAATGTATATGTAATGGCTTTGTCTCCATGACAAAAGGGACTATAACTGGCTTGAAATAAAACATAAATAATAAGAACTCATTTATACAAGACTAAAATGATAGACATTTAATATTCATAATATATATGATGTTTTGAAAAGAAATATGATGGTATATGAGTTCTTATGTAAGTGTATCGCACTGATAGCAGAATGAATGAGTCTAATTAGCAGAAATGAGTTAGCATTTAGCACTTTCTGCTTTTCACAGAAAACTAAATTAGACTGAGAAGACTGGTTTCAGATAAATACCTGAAATACATTTTGTGGTGAATTAATGCAAATAACATTTCAATGTTTAATGAAAAATAGTAAAATTAATCTAATGTTGCCTTCTTTTGAATCTTAAAGCCTTGTTTATTTAAAACAATGGCTCCAAACTAACAAGGATGACACAGACTCAATGGCAAGCATTTCTTATTATTTTTTTATAATCAACAGTATAGACACTATTGCCTCAACCATAAGGGTTAATTGATGAAGTTGTTTGATTAAGAGGAAATTCTCAAGCAAGAGGTGACAAGATGTTATGTACTGGAGTTATTTTAGTTCCTTTTAAATGGAACCACAATGCTGTAGTTTGATAGCTTACAAATAGCTTTTCACTCTTTGCGGAACATTTAAGCTTAAAATAATCATGAGAAGTGGGTTTGGTTAAGTTTATCATAAAGAACAGAAAATGCAGGTTTTGTAATTTTCATTTGACACAGAGCTTATTATCAGTAATGATATAAAATGCAGTGGAAAACCCCATTAGCTTTTGCTAGCCTTGCAGTTGAGGGAACCAGTGTGATGCTAACGTCTGCAAACATCTGTCATCTCTGTACCACTCTATAAGGACTTCTTGTAAAGGACTTTCAGTAGGGGTGTTTATATTTAAAAACTAGACTTAAAATACTCCAGCACAGGTTAAAGCCCTTGACCCACATGTGTGAGTATTTTCATCAGGTTATTTTAGGTTAATAAAAACATTCACAGTTTAATAATCTAAGTGAATGTCATTAATATTAATTATACATTGTTTAATTCAAAAATTCAAAATAAAAATGTTCAGACTAAAAGTAATAACCAAAATATAAGCACTTTATAGTGACTTAAAACTCACATACTTTTCATTTATTGTGGAGACTTAAAGACTATAACTTTCAAGGCCAACATTCCAACCAAGCAAGAACACACCTGATCCAACAAATCAACCATGTAAAGACAATCCAGTTGATTGAATAATTTGCGTCAGGTGTGTTTTTGCTTGGTTGGAAAGAAAACCTGCAGCCACAGTGGCCCTTTACTGGATCAGTTTGACACCCCTGGAAGTGTGGTTTGAAGCAATATGTATTTTCCTCTAAATTAATTTAATTAATTTTTCTCCAAAAAATGATCTGACAAATAAATAAATGAAATAAAATTATGGAGATAAGAGGTTTGGGCTTGACAGCAATGATGAGTAATGCCTTCTGTAATTGACAAGACTAGGTCAAAATTAGCCTTTTAGAAAGCACTGGCTGTCTGAAGGGTTGTTTTTGCCCCCAGCTATGAAAAAAAAACTTAAGACTGTTTACTAAAATTGAAACACAGTGAGTGTGTCTGGGTAGATATTCCCTGGTGTTTAGAACATTTTTAAGTTTCTTGCCTTAATATTCACTTTTACATTGGCCACCTCTGAACCCCTCTGTTTTAGCCGGGGCTGGTTAAGTGTAAATCTTCATAAGCTTTGTTCAGTTATGTCCTCTCTTGAAGTTGATATGACTTCAGGTCTTTGACCTGTGCTTTAATGTTTACAGAGGCTGCAAAGACATGCCCAGACAAGGCTCAGGGAGTGTCTCCTACCTGGGGAGGTGGTAAACCTCTGTGTGACATCACTGAGGAAACTTTTCAAACTGTAGACAAACATTTTCTAAAAGGTGAATTAAACAATAGAGGGGAGGTTTTTGCTGCCAGTGGGGGATGGTGGGAAAGCAGGCAATGGACATACTTCTGTGTAGAAACTATTATGAGGATTTTGTATAATATGGAACCCAGACTGTGGGAAAAGTCTGTTGAGTTAATTCAGTTAAGGACTTCTTTGACCAAAGTTTATTTCTTTCTAAATTTAATTGACAAATACATGACAAAAACTTCAGATGAATGAATGCAATCTGACTAAAACTAATACTCATATCTGTATCAAGACCAATACGGCTTTCCACGGTGCTTGCTTATCTGGTTTAACCAGTAATGTCTTAGTCACATGTATGATTTTTGTATTAGAAATCAGGCTACCAAACTTTTTAATGGTACTGGATTTGACATTTTTGCATGGTGAAAACATGGAAAAGGAAATGACCAGTTTAGCATTTCAGTGGATTCTTTGAGCCCAGAAATCAGATGCTGTTTGAAATTTAGTGAGGAGCAATATCCACAGAAAAACTCAAGTGAAGATAAAAGCATTGGCGGCCCAGAATGTACAAATAAACAAGAAAGCTGTTTACTGTGCACCTCTGCCAATAACACACATTGGAAATGGACCATAAAACTTCGACGAGGGTAGCTGCTCATGTTCACTCTGTAGCAGCAGCTTTAGCAAACATCAGATCACTGACAGGTTCAAACAATGCTGTTTTGATGAACAAACATTATGTAAGAGGAAAATCTTGGAAGCGTAAGGACTTGTTCTTGTGCTCCTGGTCTTTGATGAAGGTCCTTCATGAGGTTCTCTCGAGATAAACAGGAAGTGTGTTGGCGGTGGAATTTATCCTTTTTTATGTCCCTCTTTGAAGTCCCCTGTCATGCTCGTCAATTCCCCTTTCTGATTAACAAGAACAAAACTTTCAGGGCACAGTGCGACTCACACATGTTTTTCCCTCTCTTCTCAGAAAAAAAAAAAAGAGCTTCGTGTGTAGGATGGGGGGGATGGTCGTGCCAAAGCCACTGAATCAGGCCTGAATACATTAAGGCCACTCTCTTTAAAAGTGTGCCAGAGAGTTCATGGTGGAAGACGCCCCTCCAAGAGCACAATAATGGGCTTCAATGCTTTCCATCTGCGGAGGGAGAAAGGCCTGTGACTGCACGTGCTGCGTGGAGTGGCCTCAACAATGTATCAATTTATAGCCATCACAGGCATCATAAAACTGCTCCTATTCAGGATATTCAGAGCAGCTATTCTCCTCAGATGTCACTCTCAGGACTGGAGGCACAAGTCCTGATTAAAAGGTGTTTAAATGCTTTTACTGAAAAACACTGCAATACATTTCCATTTATCATTCATGAAATAAAATGACCAGTCGAATACAGAAATACTGTTTGATATTGATATTTCAAGTTAATGCAACACACTAGAATGTCAATTAGCTTTCATTAACTATCCATTATCTGTATTGCTTATCCATTTAGAGGTTGTAGGGTGCAAAAGCCTTTCCCAGATGACAACGGGTGAGAGACGGGATACACTCTGGACTGGCTGCCAGGCAATCTTAGGGCTGACATGTAGAAATAGACAACAATGTACATAAACAACCACATCTAAGTTCAGTCAAGACCATGTTTAAAGGTAGCAATTGTTCTTAAAAATTCAGGTTTTACATGACTTTTTGCCTTCCATCCAAATACAAATGGAATTTTCTGTCAATGTAAAGAAATATGTTGAAAAACTCCTTCTAGGTGAAGACTTTTAGAAACTTCATTTCATGTAGACAGGGATAATAATGTGTTTGGCTATCAACAAACTATGAGACATTATCACTTTGTCTACTTTATACTGTTGTGCAGTGGCAGATGTTACTATGCTTATGCTGGTTTCAGTGTCGCTGACTTGACAATTTACATGTTTCAGACAGGAGAACAGTCATAGTGACCAGTAAGGTACTGTTGATGAGTTGAGTTATTTTGCATAATTGTGTGAGTTTTGCATAAGAACAAGTCATGAAGCGTTGTTGAGTCATTTGTTTGATTAGGCAAAAAAACTGGAAATTGCTTCATTTTCCCCATGTATTTGTTCTTCTGCCTGCATGCACATCAATTTCGCCGATATGCTGTTTTTCTCTTTGTTCTCAGGAAGACAAAACAGTGGCAGAGGATGTTAATACTTAACCAAATGTGAGTGAGTTTGACTCAAGTGACAGTGAGGTTCCTGGTTTTGTGGATGCATGGGGCTACCTGCATAAACAGGAGAGGAGATTGTAAAGAACAAATTCAGCGGGTGGCATTAATGTGCACAGGCGGGAGCACAGTGTAAAGTAGCTGCCAAACACAGAGACTTGCTGAGGGAAAAAAACAAGTGCCCTGAAATTTTCTGCCTAATAGTAAATTTCACCTAACCAAGTTCAATGGCTCATTTTTATGTAAAACAAACAATTACACAAAATTGGTATACTGGTTAACAACAGTTTACCTTACTGGCCCACTCAGCTTGTTCTCTACAGAGATGTAGGACTGTAGGGACCCTTTACAGCCACTTTACTATTGTTAAGAACCCCATTTCATCTAGCTTAAAAAATTGTGAAATCCCTGTCCAGTGCTGAACATTATTAACTGTTTCTTTTGGAGTTTCCTGAGTGCTGAGAGAAAATGAGTCCCAGGACACCCCTGCCTTGGAGTTACCAATTAATCTGATAAGCATACTTTTGGTCTGTGGGAATCTGAAACTGAAGTACCAGGAGAGTATCAAGGTATGCACAGGGAGAACATGCAAACTCCACATTTGGCCCTTTTCCATTAGCCCTACTCCACTCTACTCACCTTGTGCTGCTTTTCCATTAGCCCCAGTCGCCTGCCCAACGGGGTGCAGTGTCGCTGTAAACAGCTGAGCGGCACTGCGGTGACGTCATTTTGAGCACAACACAACAATCTGTGGCTTTTTGTCACAAACCGAGTCAAAAGGAAAGCAGAAGAAGGCTGCAGGTGGCAAGAAGAAATACCCCTTGAGAAACACAGGAGAGTTTTGGAGGCTATACAACAGAATGAAGCCGAGGACGAGAGCAATCGAGCTGCAAAGAAAAGACGTATGAGGGTAAGCCAATGGTAGCTATTGCTAGCATGCTAGGTCATCTGGCTCAAGATTCATCGATGAAGACATTGTCTGACCAATCAGTAGCCGGCAGTCGGTGACGTCATCTTTTAGTATCGACTCAGCTCGCTTGGAACCAGAGCGGAGTAGGTACTGAAACTAGCTTGTTTTAGTGGAAACATGCTGCAAATCCAGTAGGGCTGAGTAGAGTAGGGTCAAGGTGTGCTAGTGGAAAACGGCCAATTGACAGACCCTGACCAACTTGATGAGTAAAACTATGAATCTTCTTGATATGAGTCATGAGCACTTATCTGCTGCACCATAGCACTGCCAATCTTCCATGAGGAAGTAGCAAATGTGAGAATTCAACTAAACAATGAATTGGCCAAAAGTGGAACGCAGACCACCTGAAAAAAGATATACAATGGAAACCAAAGAGCCATTTATATGACAACAAAAAATAGCAGAAAACAGAGTTTTTGTTGTGTTTGTGCCTTTCGTTAACTCGAGAGCGATGCCCAGAGTGCCTGAATCCACAAACTCTGAAAACCAAGGTCCAGAAGGAAAAGCTTTGAAAACATTTTGTTTTTTGTCTCCATCTAAATAGTAATCAGCATGGTCAGGGAAAATGGTGACATGTGGCACATGAACAGGACTCTTTCAGGTTGCTCGCGCAAACCTCGAAATGACAACAACAAGAGCAGCACCACCTTTCGTCATCTACGAGCTGCTTACTGTGCTTGGTTTGTTATCCAGACAAAAATATTCAGACAAAAAAATCCTGCGCTTCTGTGTGTCCACTTGCCATTGTTTGAGAAACGTTTTACTTCACCGGAAAGCATATGCATGTTGTAATACCGCTGTTTCACTACAGCCAACTACTGGCCTGGCGCGTATACGACTGCATTTTAGGTTGTTCTTGTGGATCTGTGTGAACACGTGTCATTTTCACATTCTGTCCATGTGAATGTGAAGAGCTGTTATAAACACAAAGGAAAAACTTCTCAGTTTCTTTCTGATATTGTTGTCGTGCAAACTGGACCTAAAACAAAACAGACTTAGGTAAATGTTTGAATAGCATGTCCTAGAAATAACCCAAATGTAAACAAGAAGAAAACATTAATAGAAGTTGAAAGTGTCCCTTGGAGGAGCAACACACCAGATGAGACAGTCTGATGTTGTTGTTCTGCTGGTCAGGCCGGAGCAGACGGACACATCGAGGCTGGAGGGGGGGCGGGGGAGGCTGATTGATAGCTCCAGCTGTCCAAGAGGAGAGGAACACAGGCAGACAGCTGGTCACCTGTAGCCTCAGACACGGCATTGTGTTTCACTGCAGAGGGCAACCAGTGCAACGCAGAGTTCAGACCAGCGTTCACGACAGCCAAGAAATTGGGGGGTGGGGGGTGGGTTCAGATGATACTTCAGGAATCAAAGAGCACTCTAGGAAACTGATTTAACACAAGGAGGGTGTGCAAACAGCTAACTTATTGGATTTTGAGCATTTCCTTAACAAGATTAATTAGCTGTAAACACACACCTCATCACCTGCCCTCCTAATCACATCATTGTATGACTGCTTTGGAATAACTGTTGTTTTGGCAAGTTACATTTGAGGAAAAAAATGAAGATGAGCTCCCTCAGACTCAGGGATTAATCCAGAAGCGAGAGGAAAAGAAAGAAAAAAAGACATCACCCTCCCCCCGTTCCTCACAGATGAGTGTGAGCCAATCAGCATGCAGAGGAGCTGGTTTACTGGGAGACCGAAGAATCTGTTTGTAGTGATATGACATCATGAGCACCCATTAAACCAGAGGTCATTTCTTCATTTCCCTCCACCAAGAAAAACAGAGGAAATGTGCTGTTTTCCAGGAATGAGCTAGAATCAAAGAGCATTTCAAGAACCTTCGGGCCATTTTTCCTCTTGTTGAGATTTTTTTTAAATCAGGCATGGTTGAACAGGAAGGTCTTCATTAATATTTTATTCTCTCTTCCAAAAAGAGTCGGACTGTTAAAAGTTTTTGATTAAACAGTTTTAATGACTTATAACAGGGATGGACAACTTTGGAACTTTTGACTTTAAACCATTTAAAGGCATTACACTTCTAAGTATGGAGAAATATTATATCAATTACAAATAATTAAGCAGTTAATCCTAAAGAAATACTGAAATAACCATCTTAAAGCACTGAATTGGTCTTATCAGCCACTTACACCATTATAAAGGCATTAGTGATGCCTCCAGGGGCAGCACCAGGAATTGTGGACCCCGTGAAATGATTTTAATGAGGGGCCCCTTCGACACTGCACAAAGCAACTCTGCAGTTGCTTTAAGAGCACCTACATTATGAAAAATACATTATAAGTTTAAAGGGGACATATCATGCTTGTTTCTCCTTTTCACTATGCCAGACTAGGATGCCTGTAAAGCATTTCTGCCCTCAGTACAAGTCATTTAGTTCCTTCATTGCCCCACAATAGCGTTCTCAATATCCTCATTTTAAGCCACTATGAAGCTCTCGTTGAAAGACGAGGGTCTCAGGATGACCTACAGTTACCTTGCAACGTCACAGCCCTTTGTGCTCTGATTGGTCAGTTCTAACGGGGGTTGAGCCAGCTTGTCCTTCTTCTTCTACTGTATTTTCCGGCAGGCTCAAAGCAGTGACCATGTATTGAGTCCCCCTACAGGCCAGAGCTGGTAATGAGGGAGTGTGAGCTAGAGATCTATATACTGCTGCTGGACGAATGTGTTCCTCGGTGACGGTTTTGTGGCTAACGGACATCACAGAGGAGGAAGTGTTTTATCAGATTACTCCAGTAAAAAGAAAGGTACCTCGTGTCGTCACAACGATTTAAATCTCGCAGACATCTCGCAATGACCTATTTTCAGAGGCATCAAATCTCGTTCTAGGATATCAGAAAAATACAATATCTCATTTTTTGAAAATTAAGGGGGTGTAAGGTATTGTTTTCAAGTTTATTATATTATATGTAAGTATTAAATCATGCATCAGCATGATATGTCTCCTTTAAACAAGTATAATGCAAAGTGCTCAACAGTTATCTGTGTGCCCTATGTTCCAAGATTTATGTTCTTAACATGGGTGAGATGGGTGGGGGTCTCGCCTGTCGCCCTATCCCATATTTCTTTCGTCACTCTCCTCATCAGTTTTCTGACCACTTTTTCCTTTTATCTAGTAAAGGAACAAGAAGCCTATAAAATATTATTTATAAAAAGGCCACCTCACATGCCCTCATTTTACCCAAGAACTGCCGATTTGAACATGTATGCAATGATTACAGCTATTTATTTCTGTTTAAGGACAGCTAAATAGCTTAAACATCTTCATCATAATAACTTATATTAGTTATTAATGAATTGAACTGTTGTGTAAACACTTCTCTTTCCTTGGGGCCTTTTTTGGTTTAAAAAAAAAAAATTAGTTTAGTGATATAACACTGACCTAAATGATGCCTTTTTTGCAATAATAACTAAAGAAAGACACAGGCATGGAGGCCTTTGACAGAAGTGCTACAAAAAATGTTGGCCTCATGAAAAGGTTGGACTCATCCTAAGCCAGCTCTGCACAGTATCATGGACAAAACATTTGTAAAGCCAATGCATAAATATAGTGGAACTAAACAAAACAACAGCCATAAAACAGACCACTTGTACTCATTACAGCCAAGAGACAAGTAAGCTTCAAATAGAGAAGAAAACACAGTTCAAATCACTGTTAAAAAAATATTTTTTCCTAGAATAAATTTATATTATGTTCTATAAGGGACTTCCTGGCATTTAAACCAGTTTTAACCTTTTAAATGTTTTATTCGTCATACCAATGCACACAAATCTCTGATCTGTCAACCAAGTCATAGTTTACACTAAATAACTTATTTAAAAGACCCAAATATGTTTACATGGTAGACATTCAGATGAACAGTAAAGGGATTCTTTTATGTAAACATCATTGCATGAGAATTAGGGGTTAGGGTTGGGCTAAATTTAGGGATTTCCTTCCATCAGTAAAGCTAATTACAAGTAAAATGCTTTGCAAATAATTGAACACTATAGACGCTTCATAAAGCATGTATTCATTGTTTACTAATGCTCCCAGGTGATGCTGTTGTTATCAATAAATGATAAATCATACTTAATATTTTTCCCTCTGTGGTGCCTGATTAAATCAATTAAACATAATGGAGAGAGCGAGCTGCAGTTGTTTAGCTCAGAGACAGGCACGATTCAGACAGTTTTTTCTCCTTTGTTGCTGCTACACTGACTCAAGAAATGTTCAGCATTCAATGCCTCCATTCATTCCCTCACAAACAGGCACTATGTTTGGGTTGCCCTTGCTGCATACAGTGTGTGTGTGCGTGTGTTTTCTCTTACTGCGTCTCTGTGCGATGTGTCTTTAGCTTTAGGGGGAAAAAAGCTGCCAGTTTGTGTTTTGTTTACTTGGCAACGTCACAGCACAGCCTGACTAATGCACTCTGGATTGTCTCTCCCAGGACGTTTGTTCTATGTTTTATTCATCACTGTGATGTGCTATAGACTTACCCCCTGACATAATATTATTGATTACCTAATAGACTATCAAAAGAGAGGCCCCACTCAATGCATCAAGAGTCAGAGTAACTTATTTGTATTGGTAATTGGATTTTAAGAAAGCGATGCTGCATGTTACACTTAGTTTCATTATTGATTAATCTGCTGAGCTCATTCATAGTTACTTTATAAATGTTTTGATATATAGAAGGTAAGAAAATTGATAAAAATGCATGCAAAGCAGAACCAAAACTTCTGACCACAAAATAATTCAATTTACTTCTGCATAGTATGAAAAAAAAAGTCTAAAATGACCATTTGGATAATTGAATTGGTTTCCTGCTAATGACATATCTGTTTTTAGAGCAGTAAAACCCCCCAAAACTTTGCGGATAGCACATCTAATATATGTATGAGTAAGAAGATTTGATCATGCACATTAACATTTTCAAAAGCTAAATAAAAAAAATGCATTTTGAAAAATGAAAAGTGCAGTGGTCAATAGACTGGATGATTATATCTTTAGTTATTTTTCTGTCGAATAGCTGTACAACATATAGCTTTTTGTTTTTGCTTTGTCTCCAAAAATGACACATTCTGATATTTTCTGTTTTAAAGCGCATTTTGGTACATGAGACGTGAATCCACATAATCCTCCACTTTAACCAAACCCCAGCATGAGACAGATGGCACTGGCACCTAGAATATTAATAGGCTGAATCTATTATTGCAGCTTTTTGCGCTCTGAATTGAAACAGGTAGCGGATCATCACATGGTGTTTATCTCTCTGTGCTGGATTGCAGGAAGCACTGTCGCTAAACAGAAAGCGAGAAAACAAGTTATACTAATCTCTCTTGGTAAGGGTTAATGGTGATTGGAAGAGGTATTAGAGAAGGGGTCCCCTGATCTGTCATTCCCACCACTTTGTGACACTAAACCTCTGCATTGGCCTCTGCAGTCAGCCTTTATCATCGAGGACCTCACTGTTATGATAACTCAAATACTCACCTTGTAGCCTAATGTCACTGCAGGGTAGTGGGTCAAAAAGCCTGACTGAGTGGCCTGATTGGTAAAAATCTAATTTCTAGTAGTGTGGGTCTTTTGTTCTGTAATAAACTTGATTGCAGTGGTGGCAAACATTATGAAGTTTCCTTAGATAGATTAAGCACTGACTGATGGTCACCAAAATATAACCAGTCCAAGATTACATGTGTCAGAAGAATTCCCCAAAACAATTGTTCAGAAATTATGTTAACAAGAATGGATATACAGAAGGCCTGCCCTTACTCTCCAACTTCCAAAATATAAGACATTTATCTTTCAGTCTGAGTGGACATTTGTGAAATGCTTGATCTTGACTTTCATAATCTGAATTTAAATGAGAGAGTTCTGAATGGGCAGAAGGTGAGACCCCAGTGATCTTAAACTTTGACTTCAGAAATTCAGAGAAAATTCATATCAGCATTTCCAGCTGTCACTTTTTCCAAAAATTAAACTCAGTTGGTTATCTGTCATTAAAGTTAATAACAGAATGTATTCGACCCTCACCAGCCTGGCTCCAACACAGACAAGAGGCATTTTCAGTACATTATTTTACGATACCCCTCCTGGGGCCACGCTGGTGGGGCGCATGTCCTTGCTTATGAATCTTGAGAGTGTAAAGTTGACTAATGGTTAGTATAGGTTGGGATAGGTAACCATCAATTACATTCAATACAAGCCAATGAGATAATAAAGTAGCGCTACTTCTCCGATGTAATGCCTAAGTCACACATTCCCGTTTCTCATGGCAATTGTGCTCGACTGTACACGATTGAGGAGGCTGGTGTGATCGCTATGATACAGGATGAAATGACTGTCTCACCCCTGGACACACCCGTAAATACACCGTCAGTAGCGCTTCTACAGCGCTTCGTGGGCATTCGTCCCACTCCAGTTAGGTTAATACAGCGATATGATGAGGACTGCATGAATATCCATCCCGCTGACACAACGTCAGCCCCGCTTGAGCTCAGTTCACGTCACGTAAGCCCCGACTGAGCCCCGTCGCTTGCGCCGTCTTGAACGAGACACAATCCGGGCACAAATGGATACATCCGTGTCAGTCATCCTCATAAAGCTTTCTGGATTGAGCCACGATCAGCCAGACTGAGCTCCGTACATGCCACGCTAATACCGTTCGCATTAGGACTGCATTAGGCTTTCACCCCGCTACACTGAGAGCGTCGATTCTCCACGACAGTTTTGAACAGTTCAAAACTGTCGGAACCCTTCTGCGTTCCCCGCCATTCATCCATGACTATACAAGGCTGATCACATTTTATCAAGATTATCACAAATCGCGGCACACAACGCTTAAGAAAAGTAATGTGGATCAAGTATGAGGAATAGAACGCAGAACCACTTGAAACCACTTCAGCTAAATATATCAGAAATGGAGCGAATGGGTGTGTTGGTTTGGCGGATGGTAAGCACTTCAGTTTTTGAACAGTTCAAAACTGTCGGAACCTCGTTCCTTACGTTCATCCATGACTATACAAAGAGCTGATCCAGACCAAGCGCAACTACACAAGCCTATCCACTGTCTCTCTCTCCTATCAATAAAGGCACAAATGCCCAAAAATATCACAATCGGATGCACTAGGATCGCCAGTAGAGGAAGGGAAGTGTGGACATTTTTTTTTTCATCTAATCAAAGACTGTGGTCCAGATCTAATAAAAATGCTATAAACCGTTAGCATCTAAGCTAATCTCCATATGAACAGTACTGCTTTGGTTATATGTGCATCTCCCACTTCTTCCTGCTCTAAAGGATGCTGATTGGGTAGTCCCTCTTTGGGTCTTTCACAATTGTTGTAAATTGGAGCTTGGTGAGATGGATTCACTGAATACAGACATCAGATCAGTTGGATGCATCTACACTGCAAGGTTATATTTTTGCAAAGTTTGAATAGAGTCCCTCAAAATGTTGTTTGGCCATTGCTCCACGAAGCAACGGATAAAGCTGAGGTCCATGTCTGGCCTTTGACACAATATACCTGGTAAGTTTCCCCTTAATTAAGAGTGGACATTTGTACAAATTTAAAAGAAATTTAGAAGATTATTTTTTCAAAAGAAAGAGAGAAACATGAGGATCTAGTAATTTAAGTTTGAAGAAAATCCCTCAAAGCATTTTTAACGCATTGTGTTGACATGAACAGCCTGGATGTTGGCATGTGGACAATCGTAAAACCTGAAAACATCATAAAAACAGTTAAGTCTCTTGAACTACCATCTCAGCTGATTGCCCACGAAGCAAGGGATAAAAGCTGAGGTCCATGTCTTTGACACAACACACCTGGTAAGTTTCCCCCTAATTAAGTGGACATTTGTACAAATTTTAAAAGAAATTTAGAAGATTATTTTTCAAAAGAAAAAGAGAGAGAAACATGAGGATCTAGTAATTTAAGTTTGAAGAAAAATCCTCAAAGCATTTTTAACGCATTTGTTGATATGCACAGAGGAGTCTGAGGCCCAGGAAGTGTCTGCCACAAATGAGTCCTCTGATAACCATGATAGCATGTGATATGATTAAACGTGAACATTAACAGACAGGATTAAGACAAAGTAAGCTGAAAGATTTTACGTGATTTAAAGCCGCTGCACTGTCAAAACAACTTGTAATTAAATCTGATCCAGAGTAATCCCCCTCTAACTAACTTTTCTTTGCTACCATGTCAACATAAGTAATGCATGAGGCATGATTTACAGCCTCAGACTGACTTTCACAAACTTGTTTCACAAAAACAAGATGAGAATTGGCCTGAATGAAATGGAAGTCCCTCGTCACGTCACACTCTCACTGACACAAGAAGGAAACCACATGCTGTCAAGTTTCCCGTCACAAACGGAGCACTTCCTCTTTTGTATTTTGTCCCCATTGTGTGTGAGAACATTTCTAAAGAGTACAGTGTAAGATGCAGCGTCTGCTGGGAAAATACAGCGGACATGCTGAAATGTACAGCAAAAACAGAAAAAAGCATGCAGAGAAAATACTAATGAGTCATTTATCAGCTGCTTATTCACTGTGTGAGTTCATGAGACATTTATTCCTCTCTATATAGACAGAGATATATTTGAAAGGTTTGTTTGTTAAGATTATCACAAAGAATTGAAAATGTAGGCTCTATATTTTTTGAGCTTATTATCAGCAATGATTCACGACTCAGTGAAAAATCTCATAGGCTTTCAGTAGGTTTGCATTAAAGTGAACAAGCACAATTCTAACCTACGTGTTGGCATCTTAGCACCACTTCATAAGAATAATTCTGTTGTTCTAGATCACTATTGTAGTTTATGTTTAATCAATGAATAAAATAACTAGTTTTACTTTGATTAGTTTCCTTAATCTCTTGTATCTAGTATTACAATTTAATATTAAGTATAATTTAATACAATGTTCATATAATGGTAAATGTATTGTATATGTATATTTAAAAATTGGTGAACATTCATTATTTTGTTGCAATTCTATATCAAATTAATTTAATTTTTGTATCATTATTTTATTTTTAAGAATGAATGTATGAATGTTGGTATAACCAGTTTTAATCACATCTTTTTTTTTGTTTATTCATGTAACTTTCAGCTGCTCATTAAAGTGAACAAGCACAATTCTAACCTTGTTGGCATCTTAGCACCACTTCATAAGAATAATTCTGTTGTTCTAGATCACTATTGAATGAATCAATGAATAAAATAAACAAACATGAAAATTCAACTCAGATCCAGACCTCTATATTCTCATTGCTAAGGACATTAATTATTTTTTTTAAAAACTATCATGTTGAAGATGAAAATATACTTTCATGGCAATTCCAAATTTGACATTTAGTGATGGTAACAATGATAATTTGCTTTATACGATGTTTTAGCTAAACACGATGGTATCAGCACAGGTGTTTGCCTTAACTCCTTCTTCTCTATTTTCCTCTCTGTCCAAGCAACAAGTAAAGAGGAGATTGACAAGGCGCTTGAGGGATTTAATTCTGAGGGTGGCCTTTAGTTGGCGAACAGAGAGATGTGTCTTGACGAGCCTTTGACTCGACTTCTCATCAGTTCATCTGTTCAACAAAAGTAATTGATTACCTGATGAGAAGAGTCAACACAGGGCATGGAATTAATTATTAAATGGTGCAGTGGGGATAGCAAGTGTGCCATGATCCAGATGAGGCATGACATCTGGCGCTTGTGTTTAGGTAGGACACAGTTTTAAAGTGGTAATGGTCTTATCAGTGTCATCTGCCCTTGACTCAAGCATTATTAACCATAAAATCCCCCCAAAATAAGTCACAATTGTATTAAAGCCAAAGCCAGTTCTTGGATGTGAGCAATCTGCAGTATCCATTTAAGTGTGTTGCCCTTTTACCATTCACTAAGTGATCCAATGTAGGGTTCAGGACCCTCCAATGGTCAGAGGACTCTGCCAAGTGGGGTTAAAAGATTACAGTGATTGAGAGTGACCCAAAGTGGCACAGCCCTATCGATGTCCTTTAGAGCAGGAAGAGGTGGGAGCTACAATCATGATGACAGCAGACAATGACTGCTCATATAGAGATTAGCATTGATGTTAACAGCTTCAGTCACAGTTTTATAAGCACTTCTTGGCAGATCAGATATTGTCGCTTCACTTCCGACATGTTTTGACAACAGCTTGTTCTACATAGTGGCCAACATTTTGTAATTTACACAGAGGTAGTAGCTCTTGCCGACTAGGTTATCTGATTGCCCAGAATTAAATGCGTTTTTTTTGTCATTAAAGTATTTATTTATTTATTTAAACATAAAAAAGCATAAATAGACAGTGTTATTTTGAATTACTCAACATTCAAAGGCCTGTGATAAATATCTATACACAAAACAACCAAAGTCAATATTAAACAATTGTACTGACATGTATGCAGTCAGTTACATCATCACATTGGTACAGCAGTGTTACAGGAAAGAAAGCAGTTCCATGACCTCTTAAAGTTCTCAATATCATCATTGATCTTAGCCGGCATGTGTTCATATGATACAGTTTCTAACATTAATTCCATCCATTTTTTAATATCTGGAGAGGATGTACTTTTCCATCATCTGAGGATCACTCGGGCAGCCGTGACTACTCCCACTTTTATCACAACAAAGTCGTATTTTGATATATTGGGCAATTCTGATTGGTCACCTCGTAGGCATAATCTTGGGGACATGGGTATCATGTTTTTCTATGTATTTTATTATTTTAAATGTGTTTGATGAAAGGATCATCTAAGTCACCTTCTGGATTTCCTTTTGAAAGGTTGTGCCCATTCCCAAACACTTCCTATGGGCTGTTGTCCTGATGGACTATTAGTGGCCAACATTTTGTAATTTACACAGAGGTAGTAGCTCTTGCCGATTAGGTTATCTGATTGCCCAGTATTAAATGTGTTTTTTTTTGTCATTAAAGTGTTTATTTATTTATTTAAACATAAAAAAGCATAAGCAGACAGTGTTATTTTGAATTACTCAACATTCAAAGGCCTGTGATAAATACCTATACACAAAACAACCAAAGTCAATAAACAACATGTACACTGCAGTCAGTTACATCATCACATTATTACATGACAGTTACAAAACAAGTACACTTAAAAAGCCCTCCTTAAACTCTTTGTCACTATTTGTTTCATATGACACATTCACAACATAGTCTGAGGATCACTCGGGCAGCCGTGACTACTCCCACTTTTATCACAACGAAGTCGTATTTTGATATATTGGGCAATTCTGATTGGTCACCTCGTAGGCATAATCTTGGGGACATGGGTATCATGTTTTTCTATGTATTTTATTATTTTAAATGTGTTTGATGAAAGGATCATCTAAGTCACCTTCTGGGTTTCCTTTTGAAAGGTTGAGCCCATTCCCAAACACTTCCTATGGGCTGTTGTCCTGATGGACTATTGAATGGATGAGATATATTGATGGGTGAGATATATGCTGAAATGTGAGTAAAAAGTAAAATAAACTCTAAGATTGTATGCCAGTACATGAGAGTTAGGGACAGTGGGAGTCCCCATTGTCTGGCAATGCTTTTTAGGAGGATCCCTGATCCATATTGTACTTTAACTCTCAGCTGGAGGGACTGTTAAGAGCTGACTCAGCCTGTCAAAGTTAGACAGGCAGCCTCCACTTGTTCTCTTAATTGTACATTTAATTTGACTGTCAATCATATTTTGTTACTTTCACAGATTTTTGGATTTCTCTGCATCAGCTACTGCTTTGACCCTAGGCATTTGTCTTGAGATTGTCAGTCTGTCTTTCCATCAATCCAAGTAGTTGAACAAAACCTAGCAAGAGCACTGATCAAGAACAGTCAAAGGTTAAGGTCATGAAGTGTTGACTGACCACCAGATTGAGAACTATCAGCTTATCTTTATCTCACAATTAAAACTAATCTGGGCTACGGTGTTATGCTTGCTTAAGGCCAGCTGCATAATCCATTCAGTATATTGCCTGTTACCACGGCTACAGTGACATGCAGTCCAACTGCAGGTGCCAGGCCAACAACAGTGGGGCCCAATTAGAGACCCTGGGAGAGGGGAGATAATAAAATCCAGCCCTCTGAACTGACGTGGGTTAACTAAATAATTTGGCAGTCGTTAAGTGTTAACAAAAAAAAGACTACAGGGTGAGTGTTGGGGCAGGAAAAGTTAGAGACCCCTGAATGGCTCTTTAGATTTATTTACTGGCAGACTAAGGAGTCAACTGAACATCGTCTGCTGAAGACTTTTCTTGTCTGTATTGTACATTTAATTTGACTGTCAATCATATTTTGTTACTTTCACTGATTTTTTGTACCTCTGCATCAGCTACTGCTTTGACCCTAGGCATTATGTCTTGAGATTGTCAGTCTGTCTTTCCATCAATCCAAGTAGTTGAACAAAACCTAGCAAGAGCACTGATCAAGAACAGTCAAAGGTTAAGGTCATGAAGTCTCATATTCCTCAGTTTCTTGTGAACTTGATAATCCTGCAAGGGATTTTCTTCAAACCTGGCACAAATGCCCACTCCGACTTAAAGGTGAATTGAGCTGACTTTAGCATCCATGATTTAAAAGAGAAGGTCATCAAGCCCCAGTTAAACCCTTGCTTGTGATCTCAACAATGCTTTAAAGCGCAGGGAGCACAAATCAGCAACTTTCTACCTTAGATAGAATATTTATGATAATATGCATACTATCAACTATCAATTTAAATTCTAAAGTATCAGTATTGAAGTTTTTAAGGGGACTTGGAAAGTGAGCAGGCTTTAAACAACCACTGATGATGTAACTGATAAATTGGCCAATTAAAAAAAAAGAAAGAAAAACACCAAGTCCAGCCAACAACACCACTTCACTCCTGCGTAGTTGGCCTCTTTAGCTCCATCTTCCCTTACATTTTGAACTTGATTAGAAGCCATTGAGAATTAACCAGACACATTAGATGGACCCTTCAATATATTTTAAGGACTCCATAGAAAGTATTTGGAAATAGGCAAAACCTTTCAAAAGCAAATCCAGCAGGCTATTAGAACATTTTTCCACCAATCACATTCATTATGAGCCAATCAGATAATGTAGTAAATGAACACTACTACCACAGCGTAATGAACATAAAGTAGCACGAACGTTGTAAAAATATCCTTTCCTGAGAAGTTTATAGTGTTGCTGCTTGGTTTTTAATCTCTTAAAGAAATGCAGTCCAGATCTGATAAAGATTATACTGAAGTTGTAAGCATCTATGCTAATATCTGTGCGAGCAGTAGGGTTGCAAAATTCCAGGAAATGTCAGGACTGGACACTTTCCATGGAAGGGAAATGGGAATAAATCCAGGAATGATGATTTCTAGAACACCAGACCATTGAAATCACACATCTATGCCAGTGGACAAAATCAAGTGAAGTTTAATTTTCTTGTTCAAATAAAAAATAAACGTTGATAAAGTTCTGCCTCCAAACATACATTTTTTGTTGAAATGTCATTTTTTTAAAATCGTACTACTTTGCAGATGTCTGCCTACGATTAAACAAAATGTTAATATTAATGTTTGGATATGACAGTTTGTTTAATTTACCCTCAAGTCCCACTTCATTCCAGTAAATTTCCATGGAGAGTTTCCAGTTTGAAATATTTCCAAAAATACCCAACTTCAATTTAACTTCCTGCTGTTGTCTTACTTGTAGCTCCTACCCCTTCCTGCTTGGAAGGACACTGGTTGGGCCATGCCACTTTGGGCTACTTGCAATCCTTGTAGATTGGAGCCTGGTAAAATGGATCTGCCTGATGACAGACACTGATACCCCTTTCAGACTGATCCAAAAACCTGTTTAAACCCTGTAACAATCGGCTCCTGTTGGCAGTTTGAAAGGGTTTAATCAGCATTTGGACTCAGGTTGACAAACCCTGCAAGTGACACAGGTTTTATTCGGCTCGCCTCTGATCGCCTTCAGTGAGAACATCACACCGGGGTCGACCCGCTAATTTATGGATGACTTCGGTGTAACGTCCCCGTGGCACAATATGCACAACGCCCACCCCTCAGTCTGTAACTTACGTGGCTCTTTGCCGTCTCAGCAACTAATTCCATCTACACTTGAATCATCAGCACTGAGTTTGTACATTTTTAAAGAGGAACAAAAGTAAAACGTACAGAAAACCTGATGCCATCAACATGATGACATCAACTTGATGCACCAGAGTAACAAACAAAGCCAGGCAGCTTGTCTGCTGCCGATTAGACCCTGGTCTGCTGGCAGTAGGAAAAGAGTCAATTACAGATTGGTAGCGTGTCAACCTGCATTCAAAAAACCTGTGTTGACGCGTTAATTTTAGTGTGAAAGCGGTATGAGTCATGCTGATTGGCCTGCAAGGTTAATCTAGACTTTAAAAAATGCAGCAATTAAGGTCTTGATTTTAGAAGTGCAGGCAGTCACATCGTCCTGTCATCACAGTTCATGTAAAATTCAATTTAGCTGCTGTTTCATCTAATTTCACCAAAGATCTCGGGTTAATTCTCCACTTTACAGCTGATTATTCTCTGACACCTTTGCAAAAGCACATCCACTTCAATCAGTAGCTAGCAGTGAACTAAAGATGTCACATATTGGAAACTTACAGATACCCAACCTTAACTATACAACACTAGGGGTGATTGTGAAACACGTGGCCCTGCCCTCATAAGAGCAGTCTTATAATATAACAGCCATTTCTTGTATTATCATAGTCCAAAGATTTCTCTCTTAATCACTCCAGTTTAGCTTCGACACACACTTCTCCCATCACACACCCAGCACAGCCTCAACCTCCGGGCAGACTGGCCTCTGAATGTGAGAAAGGGACAAGTAGCACTGTTTACCGAAGCACTACTGTCCACACATCCGTTCCCACAATGGCCCCATTGAGGGTGGGCCCAGGTTAAAGCCCATTTAAAAGGCTTGTTTAACACTGAGAAGAGGGGGCCGCATACCCGAAACCACAGGGAAGGGGGAGGTTTTGAGGGGAGGAGGGGGGGAATTCACAGCAGGCTCCTCACCCTCCACCCCGGCATTTTTCTTCAAAGGCGAGCCTGTGTTGTGCTGACAATTCACTTTATCTTCTTTTCTCCCGCTGCACTTCTTTTTCTCTGTTTTCCTGTATGCTTTTTTCTACAAAATTGTTTTTGCAATAATGTCCTTGTGCACATGTGAGAGTACATGTGGATGGTTTGAGTTGAGGAGAGGACAGGGGGAGGGTGGGTTAGTTTTAGAAGAGGAGGGGAAGCTGGATGGATGGGCAGAGCGGAGGGAGAGAGAGTAGAGGACAGAGAGGGAATATTTTCCCCTCCACCTTCCTCTCCTTCCCGCCTTTCTCTCCTCTCCTCATGTGAAGGACAAGCCTGGCAGGGCTGCGGTCTGGCCCTGCGATTGTGTACGGCGCCTCGCGGTGCCTCACACAGGAACCCCATTAATCACTGGAGCAGGTCTCTCACTCCTGGACACAAAGACCCCACACACTGCGTACACTTGCACATGCAAACACACCAGCACACTTGCATTTCTGCTTTTGGAAGAAAAAAAAGAGCAAGCAAGATTCCTTAGTGTTTTCACAGAAGTACACGTAATTATTTCTAAAATGTTTTGGCAGCGCTCTGCAGAGAGAGAACTAAGAAAGGAATGCCAAATAGTTTGGAGTTGCACCAAGAGAGCAGTCTTGAATTGGTTTAGCATTAAGTCGTGGAGTGATTTTGCTCCTACTACACGGCACAGCACTGAAATTTAAGAGATATTAAAGAGCCCTGATCCTGTGGTGTCAGGAAAGCTTATCTCATGCTGCAAGAGGAAAAAATCTGATTTAATTAAGGGAGCCAACAAATAGCTAAAAGATGACTCCAGTGTCTCAGAGTATTACATAGCTGTGCAAAGACATGCAGGAGATACACATATTATCCCACAAGTCAAGCAGGCGATGTTTTCCAGGTCATTTGGTGGAGAAATCCCTGCAGCAATTCTATTTCCATCGGCCGCCGTGAGCGCAAGTCCATGTGTGCACAGTCCGTCTATAGTAGGAGCTGAGGAAAGGACACCGCTGAGGTCATCCCCTATATTAAGACCACAGGCTCCCCTTACCCCCAGCATGCACTGCAAAATATTAATATGGCTGTTAACAAGTCATTTAAAGAGAGGATGTGCCCATGTTTTATTTGTGTAGATCTTCTACTGTCTTTCTGACCAACAGCGAACATGAAGAGAAGCAAAGTGAGAACCAAACACCCAATAAGCAGGCACAAAGAACACAGGCCAAGGCACCCGACATGGTCCAAAACACACAAAGGGCCCTTAATTCCAAGGGAAAGAAAGACAAACACAAAAAAATTAAACACAAAAAAACAATTAAAAGCAACAAAGGAAAACATTAAATGGACTGTGAGGAGAATCTGTTTCCAGCCACATTAAGACTTTGCTACCCATGAGCACGCGCAGTAACTGTCGTAATGCTGTGTTCCAGTAACCTCGGAACTGGGAGTGACATCATCTCCCACTTATCGGCGTTCCAGTTGAAGTCGGAAAAAACATGCCGATCTACCAGGCTACTGTTAACAGTTGTTAGCAAGCCCTGTGTTGTTGTATGAAGAATGTGATTATCACTATGGCAGCATTTTTGTAAATATAAGTCTAACGATACGATGTATACAGCTGATCTAGAGCGACACACCCCAGTCAGAAGTGCTAATAAATGGATTATTACAGGAGCTAAATAACTGTTCACACTGGGGGCATCCAACTTCGATTGTCAACTCAGGGGTGGCGAAGTTTCACCGAGTTCCCAGTAGGAAATTCTGACAAGGGGGACGTTTCAGTTGTAGTCTCCTACTCGGAACTCAGAAATTCCAACTTCCGACTACAACTTGAACGCACCACAAGCCAAAGCGTGTGTTTGTTGTGATGCTAAATGAATGAAACTCGGACCTCTACATTCCTTTACAACTTCTGTTTTCAACAACTTACAGGAGGCAAAGCGACGAGGTAATGTATCTCTTTCTAGTTACGTAGTGGTAGTTTTTGATGTGTGACAACAAGCAGTTTTGGAAAACTTAGTATCATAGTTTTGTAGCCGGCTATATATCACTACATACAGCCCGGTGCCCTAAGACGTGTCCGAATAATATAAATTTGCTCTAGTTTTAATTGTCTTGTTCCCCAAGTTGAGTATCCAGGCCAGTCCAGCCCTGTCCGACCCGACCAGAGGGCTAAGGAATAGCATTTATAGATAACCTATTTTGATGCTATAAAACTCATCTTAAAGTGTGTATTTGGATCAGGAATACATCTAAATGTGAGACTTTTTTGTAATTATTTAGAGACTCCTCACAGTCCCTTTAAAAACATTCAAAATAATTTAAAAAAATTAAATCGATACTAAGCATAAAAATCTGTTTCTCTTGTATTATGAGGATTTCTTTTGTTCGTTGTTCTGTTTTGAGCTTTGTTTTCCAATTATAATGTGAAAATATTTTGTGCTTTTTGTTTTGAATGTTGAGGGTCACTTTAAATCTTCCTTTGTTTTTGAAAAGTTACTGTGGAAAATAAATGAGCAACAATAGAGAGAAATTATTATTTTCCAATGGGTATGAATGTTAAGAGTGCAACCTCTTGCAGAGTTTTGGAGAGCTGCTTATATGACAGAGCATGTATTGTCCTTAGTTGATGTTTTCTCAGACAGTTGAAACTTTGTTAACCTTCAATGCTTTGATAAAATGCTAACAGGGCTCTGGTAGCATAGGTGTTGTTAATGCAGTGCAAGGGTTATGTAATTTTGTAGGCCAACACAGAAATCAGCATCATGCTGGTCCCTCAGCTAAAAGCTGATGGGATTTTTAGCTGTATCTAGATCACTGCTGATAATAAGCACTGTAGTAAACAGAAAATATGCAACTTACATGTTCTGCTCTTTGTGATAATATTAACAAACAAAACAAAACGTCCTTGTTTGTTTCTGTCAATGTTTTAGGATACAGAAACAACTACAAACAAACCAAAGGAAAGTAATTTGCTTTGTTTGGGATTTAAAGGTTTAAAAAGCAAAAAGCTATGGTTATCTTTATTATTAGCATCATTTTTTATTTTAAATACTTATTCATTTATTGATGTGATGATTTATGTATATGCACATATTATCTGTTCTTCATCAATAAAATTCATTTTGTGTGTTTGCCAAACTTAACATAATTAATTTTAAGCTATTTTTGATTGATATTTTACTTGCAAAACTTTCTGCCTTTTCTGATTGATTTGATTTGTGCATCTTTATGTCACCATGTAATCAAATGTTCACTTTTTAAACCTTCAAATCCCACATCACAGAAATATCTGTTTTTATGGTTTGGTTGTAGATTTCTCTGTTCCCGGAAACGTTAACAGTATCAACTAGAAAAGCACTCGAAGAGTGCAGACCACTGCCATCACCACAGTCCTCACACATATTGTGATTTTCACCATAAATATTAGTCCTAGCTTTCTTTCATCTTATTATTTAGATTCCTTGACCATGAAAGCATACCATTAGCAACTGGATTCATAATGATATCTATTTTAGTTCAGTAGTTATTCACAGAAATCACATTTTTCGCCATGGCGGCCAGACGCTGATACAGATCAACACCAAAATCGAATCAGTTCTTCCTTTTCCCATGCTGAACATTTCCTGAAAATTTCATCAAAATCCATCCATTACTTTTTGAGTTATTTTGTTCACAGACAGACTGACAGGCAGGCCTTCTTGGCAGAGTTAATAATTTGAACTGTTTTTTAAAACAATAAATATCCCTGAATTAACTGTACACAAGCTGTTGGTAAGCTATACTTTAACATGGCAGTTTGACTTAGAAGCACCAACAGTATCTCCAGTGTATAGCATTTGGTGACCACTTGATCAAGAATTTTCTATTAATCAAATGGCCTGATCAAGTTGGCCCTCATGTCTATGGTGAAAGTGTATGAATAATTGATTACTGAAAATGTATCTGAAATGCTTGCAGTCAGGCCCCTTGCCATTTTTGTAATCCTTGTTAGCGGTTTGTTAGCGACTCTTGTAAACATAATAACAGTTCAAGATTCAAAGGCAGGCAAGATCACATGCATTTTATTATTTCCTATTAAACATTAAAATCTCATGAGTGTATGTTCATCACAAAAATGTTTTCAGGCCTTTATCTGAAACTGGTATTTTATATCCCACAAAGTTTTGGGCTTGGGAACCAGGAAGTGCTAAATGCTAACTCACTTCTGTGTTCTGCACCACTCTATGGGCTGTTGCTCTCAGCACTGCAGCTTGGGTTCAAGGGCCCATCCACACGAAGACAAACCGAGGTCTAAACGCATACATTTTTTGCAGAATCTGCGTATCATCCATACGAAGACGATGTTTTGGGGGTCTGTAAATGATCATTTCTTAAACCAGGTTCCAGAGTGGAAAGATTTTGAAATACGCAGCTCCGTGATTACTGGCTCTCTGCAAGTTTTCAGATACGCTTACGTCATAGTTTTATATCTTCATTGACACGCATGTGCCACACGCGGCAACAACGACAACAACAATGGCGGCGTACTGTGTAGCTAGTGACCCTACTATCCCTGTTGCGGCAAAATCTCCCTCTTCTCAATCACCACCAAGTTGAACAAACAATTATCGAGGACACATTACGCCACTTTACAATCACTTCACAATCTCTGTTTACAACTTTTGCCGCAAGTGCGCATGTCCACTGTTTTTTCGTCTGTTCCGTCATATCGTCACAGTGCCCCTAGAGGTCTGGCATGTGTTTTACAGCGTTTTCATGTGTATCGAGAGCATTCACGGAGACGCACACATTTTCTGAGACGCCTTCGTCTTTATGGCGATCGTTTTTGAAACTGTTAAGCGTTTTGTCTTCGTGTGGATGGGGCCCAAATCTGACCTGAGGCTGTCCCTTTTCATGCCATTCCCCACTTTCTTTCCCCTGCACTTTCTATCTAGATGTAATCTACAGCAAAAGCATAAGTAGTCCAAACAAAAAACAGCTTGTTAAGTGTCACATATGCTGCATGTGTATTCTAACCTGTGAGTCTGCAGGCATAAAAAGTAAAAAGGTTGACAGGAAATCCAGTTGATTGATCGAGCAATCTGCAGGTGGAGGAAGGGGAGGAGCTGTAAAATGTGGAGTTGTCTGGCATACGGAGAGACAATCATGCATGTGGGTTTGTGTGTATTTGTTTGTTGATGTGTGTGTAGACTCTCCTTAGCTTCTGCCCCTCAGACATCCCCCCTCTCCTCTCTCATACCTAATCCCAGCTCTAGCTGCCATAATTTACTGCCCCATTGGTAACTAGCCATCGACAGGGAGGAGATGAGGAAGAGGCAGGAGCCAGCGGCAGGCTGAGGGTCAATGGCTATATCGAGCACATAAAACCCCATGTAATGAGCAATATTTGTGTACCAGGAGGAAGGTCGACAGGGTGAAATGAAGAGGGAGTTACACGTCATGCATAGACACAGGACACCATTAGCCAAAGCCAGAGAGCCCATGTGTTGAGCTGTTTTGTTTTCAAGTGAGTCAACTTGATTTTACTTCTTTATATCAGTCTATTTTAGCACGTATGGCTCAAGTTAAAAAAATGACTATCATAAAAACAGCTATAGGAAAAGTTCAGGATTTTTGAAGTGGGGTTGCTCAAGTCCCACGACACTGGTGAATGTTTTCTACTAAAGCAGCTTGAGAGATTTGTCCCTGACGGAATAAATCCAAGGGAAGACGCTAGCCAACATCTGGCAGTGCGCGGTGCCACCAAACAGCTTGCAATCAAACTTCTTTATGTCTAAATAAAAAAAACAGCATTGGCTCAACAAGATGCTACAGAAATACCACTTTCACACTAAAATTAGCAGATAAACACAATTTTGTCAGCGCAAGTTAACCTGCTAACAAGTCGGCAAATGACCTGTGAGGCTATGTGTTTTGTTGCTGTTTGTCTTGTTCAGCTTCTAACAGAGATTTCTGATCTTCTGACTCTAATGTAGACAGGTGGAGATGTAACTGAAACCCCATCACTTCAGAGGGTGTTTATCTCCCTTTGAAAACAGGAGCTCACCATCATGTTTCAGTGTGAATCATTATCCTCATTATGTGTTATTGCATAATCAATGTGTTTATCGTAATGAAGCAGATTAGTTTGTGTTTAAAACCTTTCATGAGGTGAGGAACAGCGAATTCTGATGCTTTGCCCATCACGATGTAAACATAACTAATGGGAGCAAAAGCAAACAACAAAGTGAATCAGAAACAAGCAGCTGATACAAACCTTAGTGAACACATTTTTTTAAAGGGCTCTTTTTTCATGGAGGAGTTGAGGATTTGTGGAGGTATTAAGGCGGGCGATGTCATGGTGTGTTTAAGATTTGCTGCACATTGTAGCAACTTTAATCATCTCACTGCTAACCTGACCTCCCACTGTTGTAGGGCACTGTATGTGCATATACACCCAGCAGCAATCAGTGCTGTGTTTTTAAACCTGAAACATGAATAAGAATAAATCAAATATCTGTAATATCTTTAGTTGAAGTAGCACTGTTTAGTGAAGTTGATATTGTTGCTAGTGTTTGTCTGTTTTTTTTTTTGTTTGACTGTTGTCAAGATAACTTGAAAAAGTTAAAGAATGAAATTTGATGACATTTTAAGGGAGTGTTGGTCATGGAAAAAGAACAAAGTTACATTTTGGTAGTGATCCAAATCTGACTGTGGATTCGGGAATTAAAAAAAAAAATGTAAACACTGAGGAATAGTGTCCACATTTTTACAAATAACTGCATGGCTTTTCAACAAATTTTATAGACATTATCATAGAGTGTTCATCATGGCACAAGAAGAAGTGATTAGATTTTGCTGGTGATCTGAATTCAAAAGTGCCTAAGTAGTTTCTACATTTTTGACAATAATTCCCTTTACAATGTTGAAAATTCTGATATTTATATTTAAGAATTGATGTGATTTTTCCACAAACAGGAACAGAATATCGTTTTTTGTCAACAGAGTTTGTTTTAGTATAAATTTTGGAAAACTAGATGAAGGGCCTCGTGTTCAATTAAAATTGTTTTACAACAACTAAATGTTATGTACTGAGCCCATAAGGTGCCACGGGGAAAAAATCTATATAAATCGTGTGGATGAGATTCTACAATGTGCTCATGATATACTAAAACGTGCGCATGATATATTAAAACATGTGCACGTTTAAGACAAAACCCCATGCCCCATGATATATTGTTGTTGGCTGCCGTTACAAACCAAGAAAGAAGGCAAGCCGGGCTCGATTGAATCATCCCAGTAACCAGCCAACGTTAGCTGTGACATGGCCCAAATCTGAGTACTCCTTCTGCCGGCTGAGCCTGTTGTCTTTTAGTATGCGCAGTCAAGTTCTCCTACCTAAGATTACTCCATCTCTCATGGCAAGAGCAGCAAGAATGTCATTACATGACAGTCCGAGGTGGAAGCAAAAGTTAACTAGCTCACTTCTTCTCTCCATTGTGTGTGTTTGTAAACATCTGACGTCATTGGAAGTCGTAGTGGACAAGGACAATAACAAGTAAAAACAAGGTAAATAACTTTATTTCAAGTGCATGTTTTAGCTAAAACTTGCCCACGAATAAGTATTTCGAGTGTACGATTTTTTTTTTTTTCCCGTGGCACCTTAGGGCCTCTGTAGTTATGTGATAATTGGCCACAAGATTATCAACTGAGTATGATAAATTTATAGTAAAGACAGAAATGAAGAATATAGACAAATTCCAAAAAAAAACCCCCAAAAAACCACAACAATATACTGTTAATATTCTTTAATACAAAATATGTCTCTATGGCCTGAAAATTAATGAAAAGATATCAAATGTACTGAAAGTCCAATCAGATTGAATGAAGTTGCTAGGTACACATTACTCTGATTTTGTGTCATATTGTCAATTCTTTCGAGAAAAAGAGATATTTACTCTGTTCTACCATCAAGCTAAAAATGGTAAGTGATTATTGGTCCATGTTGCCAAGCCCTACCACAGACTCATCCTGAAGCTCCACAGGGATTGGCTGACTCCTAAGCTCCATAAGTGATGGTGTTGGGGGACGTGGAGCGGCAGCATGTGTTTCATAATGATTAAAAGCTAAGTGAAGAGCCCCATCAGTGACCGTGCATCACACCTCCAGGTGCTGTTAATCATCTAAACAATACACTCCCCCATCATACACACAATGGATCCATACGCACGGCCAATCAGCTGTGAAACCTAACAGCCCTGTCCTCATAAAAACCACAGTGACAAGTGTTTTTTTTAGGGGGGTGAAAATCGGAAGCTGACTGATCTGAATCAATGTGCTAATGGCTCTGTGATACTCTAATTAATTAAACTAATAAAAGCGAGCAGCGTCCTTGTATTAAGAGCTTCCCGGAGTTAATTGTGGAGTAGATCAGGGCTATGATTAGGAAGCAAGACATGATGTTGATGGAGTCTGACACCTTGGCGCTGTTAAAAACCCACAACATAGCAGAGGCAAACAAACGGGGTTTAGACGCCACAGCTTGCAGACGTAGTCATCTAATAGAGCCCTCTAAGACAAAGACAAACGTTCTTAGCTGGTGGATAAGGACACAAAGGTGAGTTGTGGATCTTAATAGTGGGTTGAAAACATTTCACAAAAAAATGTATATCCATGAATTTAATTTTTTTCCCGTCTAAACAGTAAATGCAAAATTAGACATTCTGTTTGTTTTTTTAAACAAGATCCACCCTTTGTTTATTGAGTTATATTGAGAAATTAAAGCTGTTTTCCCACTACAATCAGGTAAAGTACATCATTTTACGAAAGAACCAACATTTACCTGCTTTCTGTGACCCTGCAAAATGGAATCAGCTCATCCCTGAAAAGTATTCCTAAGATATAACAATCATTACGTATTATGCAAAAGCAAAGGATGATTATGAAGCTCCAAGACCTTAACCTTTGTTCTGTAACTACCAAAGTCTAACCAATCACTCTTATGTCAGAGTGGATGTTATTGTAAAAGTTTGCTGAAAATAGAAAGAAATGAAAGTATGTCTTTGGGATACTGAGTTTACATGCATCGATGACCTTGTTACCTTGAATTTTCTAAAATTAGGAGGCTCCAAACTATTTTAACTGAGGTCCACTTAAATAAAGACACAATGAAGAGCAGAGAACATATTTTATAATAGAGATTAAAGCTTCAGTATCAAAGCTTACCAGATCTGGACTAGATTTCTTAATTAAAAGAAAAATAAACGACAGTATTTCTCGATAGAAATGATATTTCAACTCCACTTTGGACATGTTTTGGTGGCTTATGTTCTCTTCCTTTGCACTCCAGTTGTGGTGCTTGCCTACTACATTATCTGATTGGCTCTTATGATTATGATTGACAGCATGATCAGTCCTGCTTTTGAATGGCCCTCCCATTCCCAAACAGTTTCTGTGAGCTCTAGCCCATAGGACAAGAGGAATATATGGAATGGTCCATTTGGCGTGTCAAGTTACAAAGACCCCTAAATTTGGTAAAGTCAACCTTGAGTCAAAGTTGACATCTGTGCAAAGTTGGAAGAGAATTGCTCAAAGTATATTCAAGATACTGTTGGAAAGACAAATGGCTTCTGCTACGATGAACTGGTAAAACATTTTCCCTTTCTCAAGGTTGGTTGTAGATAAATTGTTTGTTTTAAACCTAAATTCTATTAAAGTTATTATCATTTTTCCTATAATATCATGATAACATTTCATTTACTGTTTTTAAATTTCACACATTTGTGTTATGATTTCTCCGAGGGAGGTTCGGGTTAAATCCTGGGGCTAAAACAGTTAAAATCACTGCTTCAAGAGGTCACATGCATTAAATATGCAGCCTGTAAATCTCTTATAATCTAATTACAAGTTGTTTAAAAAGCCTTTGCTAACCCTGTATATGTGTGTGTGTTTAAATTGAGCCTTGCTGAAACCAAAAATCAGTTTCACTAATCTGTAAAGATGTAGCATGCCGAGGTTTGGAGAGATTTGTTTGTTGTTTCTAGAAAAAAAAAAGAGCTTGTGACCCATGCCCACTCCACAAAATTCAACAACAGTGGCTTACGTTAAGAGGAGGCATTACAGAATAACATGTTTCCTTTCTGTCTGATTAATGCATCAGTGACAGATGCTGAGGGGATTAGGTTTAGATTAGTATCCTTTCCACTGGCTGACTCTGTTTGCCACATTGTGTTTTTCAGTGGTCCCTTTTGAAGAAACAAACAGGATTGGCTTCCCCTTGTTTTTCTTTAAAGTGAGTGTCTTATTGATGTTTTATAATCTTTATTTTCCCCACTTTTACAAATCGACTGCTTGAGCTTAGTTGTAAGTAGTTAATGCCAGACTGCTGAGCATGTAATAACAGGCCGTTTCCCTTCACTGCTACTGTATGTGCTCCAATGTTCAGTCATGACTCATTATTTCATTATAACTGATGTCACTCAGTCTGACTAATAATACAGGAATTATATGTTTTTTTAAATACTCTCAAAGCAACTACACACCATAATGCATAAGAAAACATTGGTAAAGGGTTAGGTTAATTGTTTGTATAAACAGAGCTGAAACTTCTAAATTATCAAATAAACAATCAACATCTTAATTACTAAAAATGAAGGTGTTCTAATGAATGGTTTAACATTTTCATAATCTATAAAGTTGGGAAGTGAATAATTAAAGATAGAAAGGATAAGTGCATTAACCCTATAAAGCCAATCGTATCATATTTGATACATACTTTTATAATACCTCTATATACTCAATATGATCAACAAATTACAAAAAAAAAAATCTGAATACAATCAGATAAATGATAAAAATGTCCTCAAATGGATTATCAGTTGCCAAAAACACCTAATGTATCAAATGAGATATGAAAAATCTATATGTTGAATTTTATGGACATTTTGATTTTTACGGATTTTTATGGTCTTGGGCTTTAAAGGGTTAATTTTGGTAAAACAAATGTTCCATTCATAAAATAACTCACGATAATGTTGAGTGTTTTTCTAACTTTGCCTTAATAAAGGACCCCTATGTAACATTAACTGCTGATAAGGGGGTTTAAAGGGTAAAGCTTTCTGGAGCCCACAAAGAGTTTAAAAACTAGAAAAGCACTCGGAGAGCACAGACTTCTTCCAACTAGATCAGTTACAGCAGTGGCTTTTCCACAATCTCTATAAAAACTACAGTTCTAGATCACCACACGCTTTGACTGGACGGTCGAGTCTTCGTTTATGTCTGACCATGTGGAGAACTCCTCTGCAGTGCAAGGGAAGCTGGGAAATGTAATGACAGGCTTTAAAAATGTTGACATTAGTGTTTAAATGAACTACAGTTCCCATAATGACGTAAAAAGGGAAGAACCCTCACAGCAGCTGAGGAGAAGTGAATGGGATTTATGATCTTCAGTGCTTTTTTTAACATCAATCTGGATGGGATCCAGATGGAATTTACCTCAATGATAGAGTTATATTATATATATTATCCTGTAAATTTTGAAGCAAATCCATCAAGTGATGTCAGAGATATGATTTGTTTTTAAATACGGCCCAATGTTAAGTTATAGAATTTTCAGCAATCTTTTTGCTTGAAGACAAATATGCATCTCACCACCAAACTGAAATGGCTCCTTTCTTCTACCAAACCACACTCTGGTAAAAAATTTTCTTGTAAATCCATCCATCTTGCTAACAAACAAACAAACAAACAAACAAAAGATCCTGGCGAAAACATCACCTCATTGGCAGAGTTAACTGGTGCATCCTAAATCCTACATTGAAATCTAAACCTTAATACTTGGCCCTTCACTTTTGTATCATCAGTGACATTGATAGGCCAAGGGGATCAAGAGCAGTCAACTTAAAAATTAATAGACAAGGGTATATCTGGATAAGACGAAATAAGCAGACCCAATTTTTAAACTTATTTTGTTATTTTATGCCGTTAAATATTGTACATTTTCTGACTTATATATTTAAAGGCCCAACTAGGGACAAGAGTTGGAAATTAGCATATGCTATCAACAATCTGTGCAGTACATCAGATTCATGCTCAGCGATGGAATTATGTTAAACTGCATCGTTTCTATAAATAAATTCAATCAATCAATCAACCAATAGATTACAAGATGCTCACTGTTGTTACTGTTGTGTGCCCTGTTTGGTGTAGAGTGGTGCAGGGACTGGCACTGGTTCTTTTCACTGCAATCCAAAAGCTTATTGGGTTTTTCCACATGTTTTTGATTATTGCTGATAATAAACTCCAAGCCAAGAAAAAATGACATTTACATATTCTGTTCTTAGTGATAATCTTAAGAAACAAACTTACTTCTCATAACGTTTTAAGCTTAAGAATAATTGATGAGAGTGAAAAGTTATCAGTAAGCCACGAGGCAACAAACAAGGATTATGACAGATCACACATTAATGATGAGGACTATTTTATTTGCACCATACACTGAGCTAAAGATTGTAAATGAACAACTGAAGGACTGATATATTTGTACTGCGTTTCAGCATTATGTATTTTTCCCCTCCATGGATATTTAATTGGGGTGGGATTTTTGTTTGTGTTTTTATGAGCTCATGTAAAGGACATGGGGCATTGACTGTTTTTTTGTTTGTTTGAATCTGTTGCTGTTGTTATTGTATCCCTTTTATTGTGATTTATTTGTTACATGTTAGTAATAATGAGTATATCAATTTTAAAGAAAGGAGGCTACTATGAAACTACAACATGGCAGTTCTACTTAAAAGCAACTTTAATATGTCCAGTGTAAAACACCTTAATATGACCTCTGGTTTGAGAGCGTCTTCATAATCGAGTGACCTGATCAAGTAAATCCAGATGGGCTTTGGCACAAGTGTATGAATTATTGATTAGCAAAACAAAATCTGAAATGCTGCCATTGGGTCCCTGGCCATTACTGTAGTCCTTGCTAACAGTTAGTTAGCAACCATTGTTTAAAACGCACAACAAGGCTTTAAAATTCAAAAGCAGGCAACATCAGATTCATTTTATCATTTTCATTTAAACATTAAAATCCTTATGTGCGTTTGTTCACCATAAATCTTATTTCAGGCACTTATTTCTAAATCCCATTTTGTCCGGGTGAATTGGAACGAAGGAGTGCTACATGTTGACTCATAAAACACATACCCATGTGTTTGAGCTAATTCCTGGGACCTATTTATGAGGCCTTTCAGAGACTCAGCCATGTCTGTGCCCAGCCCTGGACATTAGCATCCAGCCTAGACAACCTCTACCAAAACTCTATAAATTGGTTTATGGATTTTTTATGGCTATGACTTTTGTAAATGCTGTTTCAAATAACCACTATTTGGTCTAAATAAAATGAACAATGACTACACTCTGGACCTGCTTATTTGTAATTTTTGAATGGATATACAAACAAGTTTACAAAAAAAAAAAAGCTATCACCAAATACTAAATATTAAATTATCTTAGAGCGTACCTGCTTTTTCTGAGCATGGTATTGCATTAGGTGCCTGTTTAGCCACCCAGAGATAATGCTATCAGTGTTCTGTTCTTCATTGATGAGCAGGACAGCCGTCCCCTAATGAAGTGCATGTAAGTGGTACAAAAGGACCCGGGTGTGTCTCTTCTTCTCTAACCTCGGCAGCGCTGGTTTCTCTCAGGGCTCCTTGAAACTGCATTCATAAGCAGATGTCTGCTGGCAGAGCCTGTCAGATAATGACAAAGGATTAAATCGCCCGATTCCCACACCGCCAGCCCAGTGTGTTTGTCTACTCTCTTTAGCCACAATTTATGGGCTCTGCAGAGCTGTGATAGATCGACCAGAGGAGTTTAAGCCTCAGAAGAATAAAGAGGGGCGCTAATCAGTGAGGAATTATTCCAATTCAGGGGAATGATTTGGGATTAATAAAAATGCAAATTAACAGAGATGTGATGGAATGATTTCTTGTGTTGATGACATATTAAGCTAATATACTTTACATTTATAAGCTTTGGAGTTTCATCATTTAATATCTGAGAATCACTTCATTTAGAGAATTTAAAAGCAAATACGGTGCATTTAATAGCACAAGGATATAAAGAGCCTGGCAGTCTCTGAGAGGTAAACCTGTGAAATAGTTCTGGTTAAGATTTGAAAATGTCTCATTTACTTGAGGAAAGAAAATGACTTTTAAAAGGTAATAAACAAAGCAAAGATGATTTAGACGACGGGTTTCGGGTCAAAACCTGAAGTGAGGTATACAATGATCCAGAGGAGTGGACTTGAGTCATGTGACTTAGACTCGAGTCAGACTCGAGCCACAATTTTGATGACTTTGGACTCGACTTGACAATATCATCAAAGACTTACAACTTGACTTGGACTTTGACATTAATGACTCGAGACTTGACTCTGACTTTAGTCTGATGACTTGAAAATACTTGAAGTTTGCAGTAAGACAGTTGAATAAAATGTGCTCCCATTCAAAGTATTCCACTAAGTGACTAATTATTGTCCTTTCCAGCGAGACAATATTTTTTCCCACAGGATCTACCCCATTGAATGCATCTATTAACGTCCAATCAGGGTTAAGAAGAATAAACAAACAGGGTGTGGATTACACAGTTACTTCACTGAGCACAAGACTGCAGGAGTGCAGGAACAACCTAGAAATGCGGAAGCATGCTACCAATGATAATTTCATTTGCATGCACAAAGTACGATGTCATAAACAAAAACAAATTGCCGTTTGCAAAACCTGCAGCGTGAGAATAACAGACGGAGAGGCGACGACGTCAAACTATGTTCGGCACCTGAAGCTGCACAAAGAAAGGTATTGGTCTGGTACCTGTTGTGAGATCCTTTTGGGTAACTTTAGCTTAGCATCCGTTATATGCAACAACGGTATATGTTTGCTCGTAAACTGGCCGTGGCTAAAAACTGAGACTGACGTTAGGTGAAAATAATTGTAAAGTTAAGGCACAGGGTGACCAAGTGTCCTGTTTTCATGTCCTGCCCTGACTGTCCTGGTTGTTTTTTATAAAATGAAGAAACTGTCCTGGTTTTTATTATTATTTTTATTTGGTCAACGGTGCTTATGACTTGGAAGGACTTGAAAATTTCAAGCTTATGACTTCAGACTTGACTTGTCTTGTCTTTACTTGAGACTCGACTTGGACTTGCACGGCTTTACTTGAGACTTGACTCAAGACTTGGGTTGAAAGACTTGAGACTTACTTGAGACTTGCAAAACAGTGACTTTCTCCCACCTCTGCAATGATCGCATGGCCATCGTGAGCCTCATTTCAGGCATTTCAGTTTAATTGGAAATAAAATACGGGTTTGATGTCCCCTCCTTTTGAATCTCAAACTGTTGCTGTGTGTTTGAAACAAGGGCTGCAAAGGAACTGCTAACAAGGACAACAAAAATGGGCAGTGACCCGACTGCCAACATGTCTGGTTGTTTTTTTTAATAATCATTAACTATACACTATTGCCACAGCCATGGGAAAGCTTGATCAGGTCATTCGATGAAGGGGGATTTATGGAAACAAGAGCTCACAACAAGATTTATACATTGAAATTATTATTATTGCATCAAAGTTGAACTTCCATGTTGAAGTTCTATATGAGCTTACTAATATCTTTTCACTCTCACAGATTACATTTAAAGATGCTATGAAGAGTTTCTAAGTAATTACAAAAAAGTCTCACTTTTAGATATATGCCTGATTGAAATACACACTTTAAGATGAGTTTTATAGCCTCAAAATAGGTTAGTTATAAATGCTATTCCTTAGCTAAGTGGTCGGGTCGGACAGGGCTGGACTGGCCTGGATACTCAACTTCGGGAATAAGACAATTAAAACTAGAGCAAATTTATATTAATTGAACACGTCTTGGAACACCGGGCTGTAAGTAGCGATATATGGTCGGCTACAAAACTACGATACTAAGTTTTCCAAAAATTGCTTGTTGTCACACATCAAAAACTACCGCTACGTAACTAGAAAGAGATACTTTCGTCGCTTTGCATCCTGTAAGTTGTTGAAAAAAGAAGTTGTAAAGCAATGCAGAGTTCCTAGGAAGGTCCGAGCTGCATTTATTATAGCATCACAACAAATGCACGCTTTGGCTTGGGTCACGTCTTTTGGTGCGTTCCAATTGTAGAAGTAGGAATTTCCGAGTTCCGAGTAGGAAACTGCAACTGGAACGCCCCCCGAAGTCGGAATTTTTCGACTGGGAACTCCGTGAAACCTCGCCACCCCCCCGAGTTGACAATCAAAGATGGATGCCCCCAGTGTGAACAGTTATTTAGCTCCTGTAATAATCAATTTATTTGCACTTCTGACTGGGGTGTGTCGCTCTAGATCAGCTGTATACATAGTATTGTTAGACTTATATTTACAAAAATGCTGCCATAGTGATAATCTCATTCTTCATGTGATATTTGTGAACAACAACGCAGGACATGCTAACAACAGCTAACAATAGCCTGGTAGATCGGGATGTTTTTTTCCGATTTCAACTGGAACGCTGATAAGTCGGAGATGATGTCACTCCCAGTTCCGAGGTTACTGGAACGCAGCATCACGACAGTCGTCGAGCTAGCTCATGGGTAGCAGACTCTCTTTGTCTTCGGAAATAGATTCTCCTCATAGCATCTTTAAGCTTAAAAATTGTTAATAAAATGCATTGATTTGTTAGGATTATTGAAAAAGAACAGAACATGCAAGTTGTGTATTTTTTTGTTTGCTACAGGACAATTATCAGCAATAACCCAAAACACAGTGAAAAGTCCTATAGGCTTTGAGTAGATTTACAGTCAAGCTAACCTGTGTGATGCTAACTTCAGCATTGGCCTATACATATAGTACATTATCCCTTCACCACTCTATGTTGTTCTGAATGTGCCATATCACAGTTTAAAAACCTGGCATTATTTTAACCTCATCATTGCATTCTGGAACAGCAGCATTAGGTCTAAATGCCTCATACAGTGTATCCTTGAATACACCCAAACTCAGAGGGGAAACTCGCGGTGTAGAGTTTGCCTTAATCCGGACACAACTGACGCTAGGTAAGCTGAGCATTGGCAGATGTCCAACTTTTGTAAGGGTTTCTGAGGGCACAAATGCAAACTCATGTGTCAGCCTAGGTTATCTGTCAGTCAATCTTAGTGAGAGATGAGCTTATTTTTTCTATAACATAGTTCATAGTTCCTGTTTTCTTTGTGAGTACTGCAGTACAATGAAGCCTAAATGAAATAACCTGTCACAGGTTACACTTTGTGTTTTTAAAGGTGTATTTCTTACATTTTCCTTCCAAAGGGTCGTATGCAAGAGTAAAACTCTCTAAAAGTTGAGCAACTGGAAGTTAATAGTAATGCTGAAATTAGCCAGATCAAAAATGGTGCCATCTTTAAAATTAAAGACAGACAACTAAAAAAAAAAAAAAAACACAACACCCTGAAATTTTTCATGAAAGTCAGATATTTCAGTGTAATTTGTCAAACACAAAAGAGCGCACTTCATGCTCACTGCTTTTATCAAGTGGATGATTTGTGTACTGAACCTGTCAGGCTGACGTGTGTGTGTTTTAGCGCTGAGTCCCTCTGACTCCTGCGGATCACCCGAAATAACACCGTGTGTTTGTCATACGGGGATAATGTAGCCGTGTGGCTAAGGAGCGCAGCAAGGCAAAGCAACAATTAGAGATCTGTTCTCCTCGGCTTTAAAAGGAGACGAGGGGAGGTCAGTGTTTTCATTTTCAGACGTGGCGTTATAATCAGCTTCACAGCTGAGAAGGAGGCAGAGTTGAAAGAGGGACATGCATTCTCACTTCATGTCAGCCTCTGGAGAATGCAGTGTGAAATGAGGGATTCATATTTCTCTCACCTTTGTGACTTTGTTCATGTACATTTCTATTTATAACCTCCCAAAGCTTGAATCTACTTGGTCTTACACAATCAGAAACACGGTATGTCCAGATGAAAGTGACAGAGAAAAGTATTCTCGTCTTTGTTTGCAGTAAACTTCAGTGCTCACCTGACTGCAGCTGCACCAGCAGCCATCTAGAGATGTCCTGTATGTGTGTACATCTGTTTGCCTGTGCACACACTCATTTCAACAGCAAGACAAAAAGGGGAGGGTGCGCATAGGCGCCTATGTGCATTGCTTTGCTGGTTTCCACACAGTCTGGGCCCCAGAGGAGGATTTTGCAGGCCAGATAGGATTAGACTCCCTCTCTTTACACAACAGTGATGGGGATAAGGAGTCCACAGAGCTCAGGAGCACTCCAAAGCCCTGTTAATACACGGCAGCAAAAACCACACAGATGAGTACCTTAAACAGCTGAGCTAGCTATGGCCATGTTTGGTTATCGGCCGCAGGGCCACTGGTCAGTTTATGCCCACAACCTGGAATCTCACTGGGGTATTCACCAAAAGAGCCAAATATGACAGGCATCCTTGCGTACTGACTTACAGACCATATATTGTTTAAAGGTTAATTATCATTTCACTCAATAAAAGCAAAACTGCATTTGCTCGAAGAAATTAACTCGAGTATCTGATCTGACAGAACATGTACTCAAGATTGCTAGCATTTCAAGTGTCATGACCAGTGTTGGGAGTAATGCATTACAAAAGTAATGTGATTACTGTAATGCATTCCTTTTTACTGTAACGTAGTACTGTAAGGCATTACAACACCCTCCCCCCCCAAAAAAACAGTTGTATTTTACTCGGTACAAACGTCAGTAATGCAAGTTACAGTGCATTTTTAATTTTACCTGGCATGAAGAGGTTTTTTTGTTGTTGTTGTTTAAATACAAATTCGCCGAATACTCCATGAGACCAGCGGAGGAGAAAAGTGTTACAGTGTTACCCTGTAGTGAAAACTCAAACACCACTGCACTTTTAGGCAAAATTCAAGAGGCAAAAACAGACTGAGCTGAAAGCTAGCCACACTGCATAGAAACTGCTCATTGTTCGCTCTTCTGAGCACTATGGAAATCTGAATACTAAAACATGGTGCTTAAGTTCCTTTTTCATATTGAATCGCTCAGAAAAGATCCTATGTACCCCTGCAACTTATGTTCTTGACTATACATTATTCAATAAATAATTTTAGACATACTGACACAAACTAAAATCCATCAATGTTTAGATGCCTTTTATAATCAAAGTTTCAATACCTCCACCAGATTATACTGAAACAAGACAAAAAGAATCAATAACAACTGGGTTACAAAAATTAAAGGCAGTGATAGAATAGGTAAACTGTAAATTATGTAACAGTTAGTCTTAACTGACCCTTACTCATTCCTCTTATCCCAGATTATGTAACAAGATCTACTAGTGTTTACAGAAGTCACAGTGTGTAGCAAGAAACCAGTCCCAGTACGTCTCACACTGGGCTCTTACTGGACAGGGTCCTTCCTGCCTGCTGTGGTTCAAACAGCCTTAATCACATTAAGACAAGCCACTTGCAGCTGAGTTCAATGTTTTTGTGAGCTCTCTTTTCGCTCTGATAAGAACTCAGACTCATCAGACACAGTTTGTTTCACTTTGATCCTTCATATCACTGCCATCATGTCTTTATGTTCAGCAGTGATATGAAGGAATTCACATACTCTGCCATTAGTTTGACTGATTTTCCAGTAAGGAAGTCTTAGCAGGTCATAAAAACGTGCCTGTGGTTTAATCTCTTTCCATTTTCCTTTTATCTGCGTCTTCAGAGCTCATCATTTTCCCAGTCTTATCCCAAAGTCCCCTCTTCTGATGTCTTTCATTCCCTGCCTCCTGCAGAGCGTATTGATCTGTCTACAAACTGCCAGTGGCATGTCCCTAAAAGGCTGCTGGGACTGGTGTTTGGCACTGGGAGTTCAACTGCTCTGTCAGACAGAAAATGTACATAAAGGCAGAAATTGTCCACGGATGGATAGTTTATTTGAGTAACTGAAAAATTTAATAATCCACTGCAATAACACAATGAAAAATTTGTCTCTGTAGAGGATCAGATGCAGCTTGTTTCCGCTCCCCTCTGGAAACACTCGAATCTGAAGGAGTGAAGAGGCTTCAAGGGGCTACAATAATGAGCTCTGTGCTGATTATCTGCTCAAATTAAGTCTGATGGGAAAGGGTAGGATGAATTATTGTCTGCAGAGCAGACTTTCAGAACAGTCATTACATCTGCAGAAAACACACATGTAGGCAGAGACTGTATAGCTATGACATAATAAACCTCAGATAGTAAAAACACAGCATTTCAAGGGACATTTCTTTAAAGAGGTTTAGAGCATTTCACTATGAACTGAGAGTTTTGTCAAAGGTTCCACGTTCTTCTGCTCCCAGTACTCCTGTAACAACATTAATAGCAAAGAAAACTAATTTTGGGGGACCGATTAAAGGAAATTGTCACATAATAGTTTTAAAGACAAACAGTTTTGCATTAAATGGCAAATAATTACTGGAGCTCTGTAGACTTTTGTTTTTTGTTTTGTTTGTCTGCTGTTTTGTGTGTGCAACAATAAGAGCATTGTAAATATCTACACTTGGGTTTGGTGGATAAAAATGTAAATAGGCACACACTAAAACTAGAAAATAAGTGAGATGTAAACAAACAAAGTGAAGTGAGACAAAAACAGACAAAACATATGGAGTATGCTGTTCTCCAGGACCAGTTATGCTCACGGTGGTAGTAGAGGAGCAGAAGACATTTCTGTATAAGCCATAACAAATCAGAGACTTCTGCAGCGAAAACATTACATTCTGCTGTTGTTTCTGTTGAGATACATTCATGTGGCTTAAGGGAAAGTCTGGGCTGTGAGGTTATTGTTTCTGAGGATGAACGTTTTCATTTTACATACAGAAATGCCAGAGCGGCGTTTTAAGATGTATTTACTCTTTGACGTGTTCCCATAATACTGGATCCATGTGAACGAAATACCCATATGATAAAAACTTTTGCCAATACTCATGAACATGTATCTATGTGGGTAGTCCCTGAGTGGGTAAGGGGCACAACTTCACGTACTTGTATGATGATTTTGTATGACCAAGGCAAAACGTAGGGTACTGTTTGACATGAGATCAGAAATCAACTTGTGGCCTGGGGTCCACATCAGGACCTCCTGGACATCCCATCCAGCTCCCAGAATATGATCAAATTCAGAAAACACGAGGGGGAAGAATCTGTTTTGACCTGAAAAATTGCTGATTTCAGATTTGATCTGTTTGCAAAAATCAACCCGTTAAGACAATTTAGCCCACAATTAATCAAGAAAGTATATTAGAACTAGAAAAGCACTCAGTCCCCAAACATATTGTGATTTTCACCATAAATATTTTTTCTACATTTATTTCATCTAAATATTTAGATTCCTTGCCCATGAAAGCATAACATTAGCAATTGGATTTATCATGATATCTATTTTAGTTCAGTAGTTATTCACGAAAATCACACTTTCCGTCATGGTGGGTCCAGGTGGTGATCCGGATCAGTCCCAAAATCTAATCATTTGCTCTTTGTGCCAATCCGGACATTTACTGAAAATTTCATCAAAATCAGTCCATAACTTTTTGAGTTATCTTGCTAACAGTGAAACAAACAAACAACAAACTAACCAACAAAATAAACAGACACCGGCGATAACATGACCTCCTGGCGGAGGTAATAAAGCATATTGGAATAAAACTCAGTAATGGAAAATCTGAACAAAACTGCTCCAAGTGGCTGGCACTAAGTGATAGGGAGTGATATCAATTTTGCGGGCAAAGACATATTTATAGTTTGGAAAAAAAAGAGATATTGAATTACTATTACATTAATTAGAGAGAAATACACAATCAACCTCATTTCAGGTCAGTAAGAAGGGCAGGAGAGGAATTAATCCATCTAGAAGTGCCTGCAAACATTTGCACACTGTCTAAATTGCACAAAGGCCTGCACTATTTGGTTTTCAAAAAAGCAACCATCCAATATTAGATACCTTGGACTTAAAGGAGACATATCATGCTGATGCATGATTTAATACTTACATATAATATAATAAATTTGAAAACAAGACCTTACACCCCCTTAATTTTCAAAAACTGAGATATTGTATTTTTTCTGATATCGTAGAACGAGATTTGATGCCTCTGAAAATAGGTAATTGCGAGATGTCCGCGAGATTTCAAACGTCGTGAAGACACGAGGTACCTTCTTTTTATTGGAGTAATCTGATAAAACACTTTCTCCTCTGTGATGTCCGTTAGCCACACAACCGTCACCGAGGAACACATCCACCAGCAGGGGTATATAGCTCCCTAGCTCACATTCACTCGTCACCAGCTCTGGCCTGTAGGGGGACTCAATGCGCGGTTGCTGCTTTGAGCCTGCCGGAAAATACAGTAGAAGAAGAAGGACAGGCTGGCTCAGCCCCCGATAGAATTGACCAATCAGAGCACAAAGGGCTGTGACGTTGCGAGGTAACTGTAGGTCATCCTCAGCTCCGAGTGTTTCAACGAGAGCTTGATAATGGCCTAAAATGAGGATTTTGAGAACGCAATTGTGGGGCAATGAAGGAACTAAGTGACTTGCAGTGAGGGCAGAAATGCTTTACAGGCATCCTAATCTGGCAGAGTGAAAAGGAGAAACAAGCATGATATGTCCTCTTTAAACATTTATTGCTTTGGTCTCAAAACAGTTACTAACATGCTTGAATCTTGTGGTATTTTATTGAAGTTCATAATTCCACTATTGTAAAATCCTTGTTTACTGTCTGAAATGGAAGGATTATCGTATAATAATCATAGAATATGGAGATAAATCCTCAGTATGGGCTGGGTAATTCCACAAATTCAGGATGCCTTTAGCTGAAAATGACTTAGGATGTTCATACTAACAGGTTGCTCGATCACGTGGAATCATCCAGAGAAGATTTGCTGGATGCAAAATCCAAAATTTCATGCTTCTAAATAACTTGTCGGTGGCAAAGTGCTGATGTCAAATATCCTCATTGATCCAGAGGAGAGGAGACTGACATGCAGCAGTTAGACAGCTCTCTGCTGAGATTATTACTTCTTTCACAGTCTCTTTCTGGTGTTTAAGATATAAAAAAATAGCCAACTGTGGACTGGGAGGACTTTATAAACCAATGTGATGTGCCCAGGGGCTTAAATGCACCACAATTTTTCTCACTCTCTGTGTGTAAAAAGCTGATTAGCAAGACTCGCTCTTGATCTAAAGAGGCATAGAAAGGGTGTTACAGGGGATGGCAGTCCATGAAAGAGGAGGGAGGTCGTAAAGAATCCTGTTTCCGCCGCCACAGACTCGTTTTTTACAGGGGTCTCCTCCGCCATAGATCAAGGGGTCAGGGGGTCTGCGTGTCTGTGTGATTATTGAGCAGCCAGCAGCAGGGTCAGATCACGGTCAGCATGTTTATAGATGGAAAAATATGATCTAAAAACACAATGCTTTACAGAGAAAGCACAGGATAAGAGCTCATTAAAAGCCGCAGCTGCAGATAGATGGAGAAATGGAATGAAGGAGGGAAAGGGAGACTGCTCTTTCTGTCTGTTTAGGTCTGCGGACCTGTACATGCAGGAGGGAGGGGGAGGGGTGTGGGGTTGGGGGGGTCGGTCAGCTGTATTTAGCAGGAGAAGCTTCCTGTGCGTGGGCCTCATGGCGCCGAGCGGGGGGACGAGATCCACAATCCAACTTGCTGTCTCCACAAAACACCCTTTGCTATAAAACACACACACACATACACAGAAAAGTACACACCCTCTGGCACCAATTCTGCTCTCAATTTCCTGCCTGTAATTCTGGCTGCTGGTCAGAAGGAAAAAAAACACTTCCCAACAGTGAAAGAAAGAGTCCGGACAGTCGTTCCCTACTTAAATCACGTGTAAATAATCATGCTTCATGGAACAAGAGACAGAGATGTTGTGTAACAGCGGAAGAAACGGGATGGTGAGGAAATCTTATTTTAACTATTAGTGACAATGAAGGATGATGATGTAAAGTTCCTAGAGAGCTATTTTTTACTGGCAAATAGGGATGTTAGGGAACTTTAAAATTTATATAAGTTTCTAAACAACCTTTACACTTTAAAAAAAATCTGATCTTAGTTATGATTCCAATTTTTGTTGTAAAAGTTTGAAGGTCTCATATTCATCTGCTGCTTGTGAGCACAAAAAAGAATTTCTTCGGACCTGGCAAAACTGTCCACTGTGACTCAAGGGTATGATGATGGAAGTCAAATGTCAATTAAACTTAATCCTCATCTATTGCTTGCAAATTAATAAAAAAAAATGCTCTTCACTATTTCTTTCAAAGATTTCATAAACAGTCAACTCAATTAAAGAGTGAACTCAAATTAACTTTGGAAGCCATGGGTCGTAAATGAAAGGCCCCAAGTCCTGGTTTGTTTGACCGTTTACATCATGTCTTGGGAATTTAGCAGGAGTATGATGTAAGTTAAATTAAAAGAAATCAAATAGTCCCTTTACAAGATCAGATGCAGCTCTCTTTTCCTCCCCTTTGGAAATGCTTTGATATAAGGGGCCAGGGAGGCTACAGGTTGCTATGAAAATGAACTCTGTGCTGGTTGGCTGCCCAGATGAATTCTGATGGGTGGATGTTTGAGGGGTTTACAGGCTGCACAATGAACTCTCAGAGCAGCCATGACGTCTGCCTGCGTTGGACAGAAAACACACGTTGATGGATGCTGTATAGCTATGTCATAATAAATAGGATGTAAACATTGAGCATTCTCGAGAGCATTTTTTAAGAGGCATAGCATATGTTTCTCTGAACTGAAAGTTTAGTAAATGGGGTCATCTTCCTTAGCTCCCTAAGCCCCGAGCAACATTGAAGGCAATGACAATTGAGTCTGCAGTTCTCTCCACTGCTCCCACTGCAAGCTGCTTTGCAACCCTCCTCCACCCCAGCTTCTCCTTTATGTTTTTCTCTGAGTTAATCGATGTCAGCTTGCTCTTGGGGGATTTAGCTGCTTGTCTTCCCTCTGAAGGAGGGCACAAATGCCTGCTATTCCCGCTTTGGGCTTCCACTCATATTTCACACATATGAAAAGGCCGGGAGAGCCCCTATCAGAGCCACACTGCCAAAACAAAATATGCTTATCAATGTCGATAAAGCTAATTCATGCTCTTGTGCCTGTGTCCTAAGAGGAATATGATTTTGGAAGTCAAAAGGTAATTGGACATAGTATATATCACTTGTTTGTCAATCCAATATTAAAAAAGCCATAACCTTTTTTTCCTTAAAGTTTATTAAAATTCATCCTGACTCATGGATTAACTAACTAGATTTTGGAGGTCAAATGTCCAATGCCAAGATCATCAGGCCTCATATTCATCAGTTGCTCCTGAAGGAGAAATCTCGAGAACATTTGAAACATTTTCTTCAAACTTTGCACTGATGTTCACAGTGACTTCAAGTTGAGGAATCCAACTTGGATAAGACGGTGGGAGCAATTTTATTCCACTGTTCCTTTAATGGTTGTGCTTCTAACTATGCTCCTTTAGAAGCCATTAGCATTATGTCAGTGTAATGTATTTGCAGCCACAAACCACATGCCCCTCATGAAAGGTAACATTAACTGTTCAATCAAAACAACAACCAAAGTTCATTTAGAAACAACAAGTACATAGGCCTAGTCCAGGATCCAGTAAGAGCACCATCCCTGAGCTGAGTCTTGATTGGCCAACAAGAGGGTGTCCCTTGCTATATGCTAAAGGCTTAATACAGAGCATGTGACGAATATCCAATGATCTCTCATGTGGTCTCAGTAATAAGTTGCTGACAGGTGATCACGTATTTTGGTGCCAATGACATAAAATGAACTACTTTTTGTGGCTTCATGAATGAAACAAATAGACCAAGGTCAAGGTCAGTGAGCCTCATATTCATCCCTTCTTGGAGATCAAATATCTTGAAACATATGAAAGGGTCCTTCCTTAAACTTTGCACAAATTCCAAGTCACATTCATAGATTCGATCATGGGAATTGGAAGGGAAATGTCAGTTAATTTGGCCCCAATTTAAAGTTTTGTTTGTAAATGCAAAGTTAAGAAATGCTCTTAGTTATTTTCTTCAGAGTATAAAAAATGTCAACTCTGACTCAAAGATGAACTACTTGGATTGTGTAGGGTAAAAGTCTAGTTTATTGGGTCTTGAAATATCTACTAGGCTATTCTGTGCATCAAACACAATGTTGAAGCATATTTTGGGCAAAATGCCGACCTTGATGATGGTACAAACATATAGCATAATGCTATCAAACAATCAAATATCAAACAATTACAAGGACTAATTCACCCAAAAAGAGCAATCTGTAAGATTAAATCTGAGGTTGTTTACTTTTTTGGTCTGGGATTTTCTCCATCAACAAAGACGTGTGAGGTTACACCCTAATGCTCTTAAGAAGCTTCACACAATGTTCCTACCATCTAAAGTTAAATCAAACACCACTGAGAGCACCAAATAAGACTTAAAAACGGCCACAAGGTGCTAAAGCTCTAATTAGCCTTGCCTTTGGTTCTCACCCAGGATAAACAATCTGAGCAAAGATAGCTTTGTAATTAAAAACCTGAGAAACCTTGTGTCCACACGCAGTAAAACAAACATTTATTTCTCCAGTGTCTCTAACTTTATATGCCGGCTCTGGTCATCTTCTCGCAAACAATTCCTGATTCACAGACATTACAGGACACCAGAGGATGTTCCTAATTACAGGGCGCGTGTAAACCAAACCAAGCCTGGTTACCCCCGGAGGGCTGAGAACACAAGAACATCAGGCCGGAGCCGTTTTTTATTGTTGTTGCCAAGGCTGAGGGGAAGAGCATGGAGGAAGTCCTAAATCAATCCTGCTCACCAAGGGGGTCACAGTGGGGAAGAGGCTGTTGTCAACAGGAGGTGAATCTGTCGTGATCAATTACAAAACTACAGGGAATAGCACTAATGAATTCTGGAAGCATCTTTTGTCTCACTGTGCTTAAATTCTAAACTTTTATGAAGTTGATGGTGCCTTACCAGTTCATAACTACACTTTGATAGACATAAAGCCAACTCCACTCAAATAAAGCACATTTTAACATATTTGAGTACGACAATTAAGTTCAATGGCTGCTTTAGTATTAAAACTGATGGCAGTCTTCAGCCATTTATTTTCTAATAGATGTAAGTGTTCATAAGCTGTGTTACCTGATCATACTCAGAAAATAACCTTTATCTACCCTTTTTTTTTGCTTTATGTCACTTTCTTTATTCTCTTTACATTATATTGCGATTTATCCTATTTTAAACAAACTTTTTCCTTTCTTTAAATGCTTTAAATTTGCTTTTCCCAGCTGTGGGAAACACGCTGAATTGCTTTGAGTATGGACAGCTCTCCAAAAGCATGCCTCACATTCAGTAATGCTTAGGATGTCATATCTTCCATTGTCAAATGTATTAAACACTAAAAGTTTAATCTTTTTCTTTGTATATAAAATCCAAAAGTACAACAGCTTTTAATCATCCCATGTCCTAGTGTATTTGATGATTTACATCATGTCTTGGGTGAGTGTGAAGCATTAATTTGATCCCAAGTTGAATTGAAAAAATATTTCAAACTTTGCCTCCATAGAGGATCAGATGTAGCTCTTCTATCCTTCCCTTTGGAAACGCTTGTAATTGAGGGGGTGGGGAGGCTATGCGATAATTAACTCTGTGCTAATTGTCTGTCCAAATGATGCCTGAACCAGTGCCAATCAGTGTTTGAACCAGCAGAGCATGTCTGCTGGTGTCCTGTCACCCAAAACAGCACAATGTGTCCTTATTAAATGCTTCAAAGTCATTCTTTTTGCCAAATAATCCTCCATAATTCCTGATCCTCCTGGATTCCCAGACTATGATGACCACTCCTTGAGGCTGTCTAGTACCTGCAGTAATTTATAACAAAAACCACACTGTTGTAGCACATGCAGAATGTAGTTTTCTAGAAAGATGTTACTTGGATGGTAGCATATATTGCTCCAAAACCTGAATGTACCTTTCAGCAATAATGGTGCCTTCACAGATGTGCAAGTTGCCCACGCCATGGGCACTAACACAGACTCATTCAATCACAGATGCTAGGTTTTTTTTTACTCTGTGCTGATAATAATCTGGATGGTCCTTTTCCTCTTTAGCCCCAAGGACAGAGGTCTGTTATTTCCAAAAACAGTTTGAAATCTGTACTCTTCAGATCACAGTACACTTTTCCACTTTGCGTCAGTCGATCTCAGATAAGCTGCGGCTCAGAGAAGCCAATGGTATTCCTAAGTGTTGTGGATAAATAGCTCTTGCTTTGCATGATAGAGTTTGACTTACACTGGTAGACAAACTGTGGAACTGACAATGTTTTTCCAAAAGGTTCCTAAACCCATGTGGCCATATCCTTCACACAATAAAGTCAAATTCAGTGCAGTGCCACATGAGGGATCAAAAGTCATGACATTCAATTTTGTGTTTTCTTTTGTGCAGATTTCTCTGTATTCTCTGCATCTTTTGATGATATCATGGACTGTATGATGAAATCCTTAAATTCCTTGGATTGGACATTGAGAAAAACTCTTTTCTCATGCCATTGATCACATAGTATAGTGAACCTCACCCCACTTTTTGGAGATTTTATACCAAATCATGACACTAACCTGCTCCAATTACCCTGTTTACCTGTGGAATGTTCCAAACTGGTGATTTTTTTAAGCATTCCTCAACTTTCTTAAGTCTGGCTCACACTACAGTCTTTCTTTGCATTGTCCCAGCTTTTATGGAATGTGCTGCAGATATCAAATTCAAAGTGAGAAAATATTAAAGCAATAAAGTCAATCACTTTGAACATCAGATATCAAAGTCTTTTTTGTGTATTCAATTGAAAATAGGTCACCAACCCACGGCACTCTGTTTTATTTGTTTTACATAATGTCCCAACCTCATGGCAATTTGGCTTTATACAACAAAGATATGTGGAACAGCAGTTACTTAAGTTACCACAACATTAAGGTTTGAAAGACTGGCTAATTAACAGGCAATTCGCAATTCAACTATTTTGGGCTGATAGTAAAGTAAAAGTTCAGACATATTCTGTTTTTCAGGCATACTGTCTTTCTCTTTGCAAACACACCATTAGATAATAAAAATGCTCAGTAAGTCCTTGAAACAGCTGCTGTATAAACACAGCAGCTCCATTAGTCACTCTATTGCCCTAATTGTTGTGGGTCCATCAGTGTTATCTGCAGCCACATAAGATACACCTCTACTCTGTGAGAGATTTAATCTCATTGTCCTCCCTACACGGCTCAAAAGAAAGGCAGGCTGAGCCATGAACATGCTGTTAAAACCACTAAAGTGTGGGACAGGCAGAACAGAAACACTCAAAGAGAAAGGAAAACAAGTGTTATGGAAGCCTAAATAGGTCAAAAGTAAATCTGAGAGGTTTGTTGTGGCTGTTGTGTAACTCACGGTTTCTTTGAGTTGGAGCTGACAAAGCAAACAAAGAGAACATGCTGGGAGTGGCAACTAAACCAACAGGGCCATAAATACCCAACATGGAATAAATAGTTTATGTTTTTAATAGGATGGTCAGTGTTGAGGATAAACATCTTAAATAAAATCATTTAGTGCTTTTAAGCTGCAGTTTTGTTTCAGTTTTGTTTAAGTATGCTATCATTGCCAGTAACGGAGGATAGTGATGGAAAAATAAGAGCACTGCTGCTCCTTTGATTTTCTCATTTAACTCTAAAACCAAAACAAGTGTTCAGTGTGGAGTCAAAAAATGTATTGCATTTGAATCAAAATGTATTGATTAAAAGACACACATTAATTTTTAGAGACCTTTTTCTCAACACATTTTTACAGTCATAAAAACAAATAAACATCAATATTTTAGAAATCTTTCAAAATCTTGTTTTAAAAAGAAAATGTTCTTATTAGACAAACATTTTGAACAGGATTTAGTTTTAAGAATTTCAAAACAGATTTGAGGAGCATTTGAGCAATGTATGCAAATTTGTTCGTTAGTGTAATCTTAGCTTTTCATGGTCCTTAGTTTTTGTATCATTGCTGCCATATTAGCAAGGACCCCACGGTAAAAGAGATATTCTAATGCTCATTGGGACATTTCTTCAATCCAGTCCACTTTTACATAGCACATTTCAAGTTTACTCATGTGCTGCATAGTGACTACCAAGCAGAAATAAAATAGGTAAAATAAATAAAACTAACATTAAAAATCAAATAATAAAACACAACCAAGCTAAGGTCATAAAAATGTAAAAAGCAATTAAAACACATTATCACATACAACAACTTTCCAAAATATAAGCAAACTTGAGAAAACAAAAACAAACAAACAGAGACCACACAACTAAAAGTAAGTATGAAGACAAGATTAAAGTAAAGGTGAAATTTAAAAAAAAAAAAAAAAAGAAGTCAAACATTTCCCAGTAATGGCTCAGATCTACAGTCTAAATAGATCAGCCTGATTTAATGGCTGTAATCAGTCAGATGGACCCATCTCACCAAAACCCAATCTACAACGACTATGAACAGACAAAAGCAGCACGGCTCAATCAGCCGTCCATTAGAGCAGGAAGAGGTGGGAGCTATAAGCTAGACAACAGCAGGGAGGGACTGCTTGTGCAGAGATTAGCTTAGATGCTAACAGCTTCAGTAGCAGTGACACCTGCCTATGTGGTTGACAGGTCGTTCATCTAATCACCTGCCAGCCATGCTTTACAACATTTTCATCCAATTCTGAACTTGCATCACAATAGAAAACAATATGCGGCACAAAATAGATCAAGAAGTCAAGATCATGCTGCTATTTTGTTGCATTTTTGGTTACTGAACTTTAGGGTGTTTTCACATCAACCCTATTTAGTGCGCACCAAAGAAGTTTTGGCCCAGGGTTTGGTACGTTAGTATCAATGTGAACACAACCACCACACTTTGGTGCGCACCAAATCAGCCGGTCCGAGACCTCCAGGTCGATCCACTCCATCTCCCTACATTTGGTGTGGTTTCTGGTGTGAAACAAAGTGGTCCAAACTGATCTACTTTTCATGCATTACTTCCTGTTAATCCCACGGTTGAATCTTTTGCATACTCAATTTGTCGATTTGTCTATCCTGGTTGAGGATTATGTTGATTTAAGAGGGTCCAGAAGGTCGCTGATGCCATTTCAAACACGCTAAAAAAAAACACATTTGAAGGAAAATGTAGAAGAGAGCGAAACGTAAACATTGGTTGTTTGGTGTAGGAAATGGTTACCATGGTAGGCTCTTCTTCGTTCTCCTCCGTAGCAGGTTTAGTTTGGTAACCAGTTACATGCATATCGCCCCCTGCTGTTTCAAACTGAGTAAATACACAAGTGGGCCCGGGCACAGTTCGATGTTGCAAGTGTGAATGCAAGCCAGCGGGGGAGGGGGAGGTGGGCGAACCGTGCCGCAGCATGGTTCTTGATAAAACTTATCAACTGCTACTAATAGTTGACAAAATCTAACCTTTTAAAAATATGACAACATGCTGAGTTTGCAGCTATAGCCAACAGGTTGCGAACAATCTCCAAGTATATTAACTCAACTTTATTTATGGAGCACTTTGAATACAAACAGAGTTTGAGCCAAAAAGCTGTACAGCAGAAAAGTTTAGAATAGAAATAACAAGAATTTAAAAATATGGTGCACGCCAAATGACAAGACAATAACATGAGACAAAAAAAATGTTATCTGTTTATTTATACCTAACAAACTTGTTTCGGATTACACCACCTTCATTAGTTTCGCTAAAAGGCCAACCGTAGAAACAAATGCAAGGACACTGTTATGTATCGATTCCTGCGCAGATTTACCAATGCTCTGCCCATATGTAGGTCAATAAGGCTGCAGACTCGCTCAAGTGCAGCCTCAGTCAGATATTTAGGTCACACCCCAATTACAGCGAGGCAGAGACACAGAGAGAGAAAGAGGAAGAGATGAGCTCTGCGGGGGAAATATCTTCATGGAACACAGCCATTTCTTTCAATATTATTTTGTAGATATTTTCCAACGAAGCCCTGGCAGCGACTTGAAGCAACAAGCGAGTCAGAGAGAGAGAGAGAGAGTGAGAGAGAGATGACAGCTCGGGTGATTGGGTTTGAACGTGGACCTGTCTAGCCTCTATGCTAATGCTCTGGCTCCTAGACGGTCTTCTGCTGGCGACGCTCTGCAAGCCTTTTCTCTCTCGTCTAGATGACATCACCATTCATACGGGCGTGTTGACATCATTGTGAGAGCATGTTTGGCAATCATAACAGCAACATTAAAAGCAGGGCAGCACTTTTGTTCACACATCCCTCTGTCATATCAACATCTTGTCACCCCTGCTGAAACCCCCACCTCCAAAAAGAAGAAACTCACAAAGTCATCCTGCAGGCTGGGAATTACTGTTAGGGTTTACAAGAGGCAAAAGAATGTTGCCAACCCTATTTTACCTCTCAGAAGGAAGCCCTGAGAGAGTAAGCAGCCTGAATGTAAAGTCAATACCATCATACACCAGCTCCGCATGTGGTCTGCGTCAGATCAGCCCCGGGAGCTACTCCCAGTGAGGAGGGGGGAGGATGGGAGGGCTCATTTGAAGTCCTTTGAATGCACAAAGAAGAGAAGCAGATATTGTTGATGGGTGGAGTGGAGATGACAAACATGCTGCTGCAGGTGCTGCTCTATAAAAAAAAAAAACTACTTAAAGGAACAAATAATAAAGACAGACATTTGTCAAGGGGAAGGAAAGGAAGGCAAGAGAACAAGTGCTCCTTATTCACACGATTGTGACTAGTGTGACAGATTTAGTGCACACTGACAAGAAGGCCTTGCTCTGTAATTGGGGGTTTTCAGTTCTGTGTGTGATTTTAAACAAGCTTAAGATTATTAAGGCAAAGTGACAGTAACTCAACTCCCACATATGCTGCCGGCAAGATTCTTGTGGATGAAGAAGTGATTCCGATTTGCCAAGATTAAACTACACTTGCATCATGAGCAGAAAATGACAAATCAAATTTAATGCAACCATATGTTTTGGCTAGCAAAATATCTTTTAAGAGATAGTTTAGGATTTCTGAGGTGATGCATATAGCTATATTTCAATCAAGCAGTCTGGTTCAGTTCAGCTCAGTAAGGCATGCATTTACAGGTGTCTCCACGGTCAGATAAGGAGACAAGGTACCCAAACTGTACTGGCCGATCATTTTTGCCAGGCTCTAATCTACAACAACAGGAGTGGGCCAAAGCCGCACAGGCCAAATAATTGGGCCTTTAGAGCAGGAAGAGGTTGGAGCTATTAGCGCAAGGAAAGCAGGAAGTGACTACTCAGACAGAGATTAGCATAGATGCAAATGGCTTCGGTAATGGTGTTATCAGCTCTTTTATTAAATGAAAAAGAAATACCAACAGGACAGACTAATCTATAGGAATGGGTACTTGCTCCACCCTCAACATGTTTTGCCTTGAGTTTTACCCGTTATGAATGTGACTGTCAGAACAATCCCAAACACCGTGTTAAGGTATGAAACCAATCTTTTAGTATAGGACCCAAAAGCTGAAGGCCGGAGGTAGATAGTAGGTGTAACAGACTTTTATTTGAACAGGAAGACCAGGTGAGGGGATTCAGGGGGTAATCCAGGATTTGTGAGGGAAATCAGTTTATAGGTGCTTGGCATGGTGAGGGCTCGTGGAGGCACTGTGGCGAGAAGGAGCTGAGGCTCAAGGTAAGTATTCAAGCAACAATCCAAAAAACACAGAGTATGCACAAGGGCAAAAAACGTCCAACGGAAGATCAAAAGCTTTGCTCAATCATAAAAGTTTTGGGGCAAGAGAGAGATGGCCAACAAACCACTGGAGTTGTGGAATCCACTGGTACTGGAGATGAGTTCACAAGCCAGCCTTTTAGGTGCGGTGATGACATTATTCTCGTCAGGTGTGTAGCTGCAGAGGATCAGTGCAGGGGGAATCCACACCCACTTCCCATGCAGCACCAAGGCAGAGGATTCATGAAAACTTCCATGGAAACAACAGCCCAAACAGGGGCAGAGAAGGGGGAATCCTCACACATCGGCTGCAAATGCTTTAACAGGTTCTGTCCATTCCACAACACTTTTTATGGACTCTTTCCTAGATGGACTAGTGATATGTATTGAATGGTCTGCCTTGCGTGTCAGGTTACTGAAGGGGTGCTGTGCATACCAAACTGACCCTAAAAGTTCGAGCTTAAAGCCATGCAGTTTGTTGGTAGGTCACAAAGTTGTCCATTTTTATGTGAGAGCAGCAAATAGAAGTAACAAGTAGGCATTTGACAAGGTTTTTTGTGCATGTATGAACACAGCATCAAGCCCTGTTTTAGCAAAACCAACTGTGCTGAGCTCACCTTTTGACCTCTGCTGCAGTTTGTTTGCAGTTCGGACAAAATCAATGCAGCAGTTGACACAAACTGGGTGAAGAGTTAAGTTATTACACTGTTATAGTAGTATAAACAGCAGTAGTACTAATAATAACTGCATTACAGCATCCAGGATACCAGGCTGATGACAGAGTTCTATTTATTAAAATTTTTCTGTGCACCAGCAGAATGTAAAATGCAAATATGAACAGGGTTAACATTACTCGCAGTCACTACATTGTTAGAAGTTCCCATAATATTAGATAACTCCCATTAAATGGTCCTCTTCCTAATCCACAGAGTTTTTTTTTACACTTACAGTATATCGCAAGGCATGTCCAACATTGATAAATGCTTACATTGGACATTCTTATGTAGAACACTGGCATAGGACATTTAATATCCTCCATTTTGCTATCATTATAAAGTTTTATGGGAAGTTCAACCTGCCAGTTTACTTCCTGTAATGCACAGCCCAACTCGTACTTACTGGAATGCCGGCATGGACTTGACTCAGCTCAAAAAACTAGCGTGAACATGAAACAGGAAGGAAACTGATGAATTTGTGGATTTTTTCTTTCAACTGAATCAAAACAAAGCAAGTGAGCTGTGGGTGTGAAAACCATATAAGAGTTTTAAGTGAAAACAAGCCACAAAAACAGCTTACAGTAAATGCAAGAACACATTTACAATAACTTCTTATGTGTTGATTCAGCAGTACTTAAATGTGCACGTAAAAATTCTGCCTTTTGAGATTACTGGATTTGACAGGAAAACAATACAAATGAAAGATAACATTTACAAATGAGAGTATAGAAAAGTTGAGCTAGCTTAGTATTGTAAAATGTATGGTTTAATAGGAGAAGGAGTCAACAAATTAAACTTTAACTCTTGTATTAGATCAGCCAGCATTTAGCGTTCAAGTAATCAGGAAGCAACTTGCCCAGAGGATCAACAGTGCATTCATCTTCATGCCAACACCAGTGTAATAAGCACTCATGTATTTTCTTTTTTATATTGCTCTTATAAAGAATCAAGCCCTTCTCACCCATGTGGTGGGCTGACTCTGAGTTTGTTTTATTACCACCTGACTGTCTGTGGCACATAAACCAGCCCAGCTGCCGGGTCAAGCTCTTCCACAGAAATCCCCTGAGTGATGTTGTGCAGAAATGTAAACAAATATCACTTCCCAATAAGGACAAACTTTGATTATATGAACTGGTTGTCATAAAGGCATAAAACAAGTTGTGCTTCATTGAAGTCTATAAAAGTTCTGGGAAAGTCCCTTTTATTTAAGCACAACTGAGAACTTTTCCTTTTACTTCCTCTGTAAAATTAGCATTCAAGTCACGAATAGATATTATTTATTTTGATTTTGATAAGATATTGCATGTAGAGATGATCAAGCCAACCTGAACCTGTGGAAGTTCAAACCCAGCTTCAGAATTGGGAGGAAAGGTGATTTAGGTACATTTTCATGGTGGAAGGATGTTGGTGTTAGATGGGCTGGTTTGACTATTTCAGAAACTGTGAATTTTTACTGGGATTTTTACACACAACCAACAGCAGGGCTCAGAGAGAAGGGTCCGGACATTTTCAGTTATGCCTAAGTCACACATTCCCATTTCTCATGGCGATTGTGCACGACTGTAGACAATTGACGTGGCTGGTGTGATCACTATGATACGGGATGAAATGACTGTCTCATCCCTGGACACACCCCGTAAATACACTGTCAGTAGCGCTCCTACAGTGCTTCAGGGGCGTTTGTCCCGCTCCAGCTAGGCTAATACAGCGATATGAGGAGGACTCCTTGAATTTTCATCCCGCTGACACCACGTCAGCCCTGCTCGAGCTCAGTTTGCATCACGTAAGCCACGACTGAGCCCCGTCGCTTGCGCTATCTTGAACGGGACACAGTCGGGGCACAAACGGATACATCCTTGTCAGCTGTCCTCATAAAGCTGTCAGGATTGAGCCACGATCAGCCCGACTGAGCTCCGTACATGCCCCTCTAATACCGTTCGCATTAGGACTGCATTAAGCTGCCATCCCGCTATACCGAGAGCGCCGATTCTCCAAAACAGTTTTGAACTGTTCAAAACTGTCGGGACCCGTTCACGTTCCCCGCTGTTCATCCACGACTATACAACGCTGATCCAGACCAAGTAGTGCATGCACCACGACCAAAGCACGTTTTATCAGGATTATGACAATCGTGCACAATCGCCATGACAAACGGGAATGTGTGACCGGGGCTTCAGAAGCAAAATGCAGTGTTGATGGTCAGAAGAGAAAGGAGTGATTTAATAAGGTAAAAAGGCAACAGTAACTCAAATAACTACTCCCTACAACCAAGGCATGCAGAAGACCAACTCTTAATGGATTTTTTTGTACCCCTGTACAGCACTTTGGTCAACCGAGGTTGTTTTTAAACGTGCTCTATAAATAAACTTTGACTTGACTTGACAATGTTTGAGGGCACCCACACCGGGTGCCAGACGTGTCAGCTTGAACAGGAAACTACAGCTCACTCTGATTCTCAGAATCGGCCTACAGAAGATTGAAATATGTTTCCTGGTCTGATGAATCTCAATTCCTGCTGTGATATTGAAGTGTAAGAACTTGAATGGATCCATCTTGCCTTGTCTCACAGGTTCAGGCTGGTGTTGGTGTTGTCATCACATCATCATGTGTATGAGCTCTGGCTGCCTAAGCATTGTTGCTGCACATGTCCATCCCCTCATGACCACAGGGTACTTTTCCTGGTGGCTTCTTCCCACAGAATAACATGACACAAGGCTCAAACTATTTTTGTTTTTAACATGACAGTGGGATCGCTCTACTCCAGTGGCTTCCATATTCACATGGTCCACTACAGCAGCTTTGGAATGTGGTGGAATGGTAGATCTTCATCTTTAATGTGCAGAAACAGATCTGCAGCGACTGATTGATGCCATCATGTCAACACTGAGGGAAATGTCTGTTCTGCATCAGTAAAAAGCTATCGTTGAGCTACTATGGAACTACAGCATGGTGGTTCAACTTATAAGCAACTACAGTATTTCCAATGTGTAACATCTTACTGTCACCTCTGCTTTTAGAGTTTCCTTATGATTTAGTGACCTTATCCTCATGACCATGGCAACAGTGTATGATTTATTGATAATTAAAGACAATCAAAAAAGCCTACAGTTGGGTCCCTGGCCATTTTTGTAGTCCTTGTTAACAGCTAGTAAGCAACTGTTGTTTTAAACAAACAACAAAGCATTAAATTAAAAAAGAGGCAATATCAGATGCATTTCATTACGATGCCAATAAATATTAAAAGAATGTTATGTACCTGTTTTTACAACAAACTTTATTGTAAACACTTAACAGAAACTTGGCTTTTCTAAATTTTATTTACTCTGGGGTTTGGGAACCTGGAAGTGCTAAAAACCAACCCACCTTTGTGTTTCTGAACTTGCACCACTATACAGAGAAGACAAAAATTTAGGCAATACTCTATAACAATATTAAAAGCAGGTATCACTGAAGAAACCCCCCACAGAAGAGTTTTAAAGCTGCGTCTGCTTGTCCATCCACACACTGCATGGATGGGCAGCATGTGGATGTGCTTTGTCACTGAAATAAAGACATTAATTCAGTTTTTAAAATCATTTTAGTGTTTCCTAGCTTCATGAAATCATATTCTTTCTTCCCTTTGTGTACTTTAATAAGCTACTTAGAACACAAAGTTCCCTGTTTTAAGCCCTCAGTAGAAAAAAAAGATAATCTTACAGTTTGGAAATGCTTGACTAAAACTTGGCTTTCTCCAAAATCTCTTCCCTGTTACTCATCACTAAAAGCCACATCGGATATTTGGACTTCTTTCCCACAGAAGAATTCTTGCGAGCTGTACTAACAGTGAGTGAGAGCAGAAAATATTTCCTCCTTAATCTAAAGCCTGTTATTCTAAGGCTCTCTCCCTCTGGCAGAAAAGACACACAGAATGGCTTACCCCTGTGTTATCCTTTAAATCTTACCCAAGTTATTGCTTGCATTAGTCTGGCTATTTCAGCTGTGATATCAAAGCAGCACAATGCATGCATCAGGACACAACGTCACGAATATGCATGAAAGAAAACCAGGAAATCGGCATCAGGCACCTAATCAATTCCTGAAGCCGAGGCAGGTCATGGAAGATCTTTAAAAGCAGTTCAACATTCATTTATGTGTGCAGCAAAAGGAGAAGCACTAAACGTTAGATCAGCTGGCTGTTAATTTATCTGCAGCTGAGAAGTTCACCTAGTTGTACAATTGCTCTCTACACATAATGGCCCACTTCCAAAGGATAAGACCTATAGCATCACAAGAGAGATACGCTGACGTTTTGTTGAAGTGGTCGAAGGGCATACACTAAATACTACAAGTGCTTAAAGACCACAAAGCTCCACCAAGACATTTTATAGTTACTTTTAGCAAAATTCTGGAAACTGCTCTCTCTCTCTAACCTCCCAGTGCCATTGGATCTGCCCAGGTCCATCAGCTCCAGTCCACAAAGCAGCATTACCCTCCCCTTAGAGCAGTAAGAGGGAGCTACGAGCTTAGTGACAGAAGGAAGTGACTGCACATCAAAAGATTAGCATAGATGCTAACAGCTTCAGTAGCAGTTTTATCTGATCTGGACCATCCTTCTATTTAAATTGAAAACAAATATCAACACGACAAACTTATTTATCATAAAGATATTTTTGCTTCACTTTCAACCTATAGATAAGAGTTGGTGTACAAAGTGGCTAACGTGTAGCACAGTAGCACCCGCCGACTGAATTAACTGATTAGCCTGCTTAATTGTGATTGACATGATGATCACCCAGTCACCTTCTAAAAGGTTCTGCCCATTCCTAAATATCTTCAATGGGCTCTTTCCTATATGGACTACTGAAATGTATTGAACAGCCCACCTGGTGTGCCTGGTTACTATCTCTCAATGTAAACAAATCTATTGAAAAAATTGTGAAACACAACCAAATCTAATATCTTCTACCTTGTGCCATGACCAACATTCCCAGATAATTTTAGCTAAAATGTGATAACTAATTTTAACACACAAACAGATTGATAGACAAACACACAGAAAAACACTGACAAAAACACAACTGTCTTGGTGGGGTGGCAGTTAGCTTGTCTTTTCATTAGCAACTAACACACTAGTATCATTGTTTAAGGTTATAAATGGCCCTTTACCCATGACAAAGCAAATGAAAGCAAGTTAAATGTAATTAGAATTAGCCAAGCTGCACATTTAAATAGCAAGCTAGCAAAATATATTAGCCTTTCTGAAATCGAAGATATCAATATTCTTTTCCTGATTTTGTTAAATGTTATTAGAATTGAGATAGGACACAACAATTAAAAGAGGCTTAGAAATCCTTTTGTCTTTCTTTTTTTGACTCCAAATTTATAAAAAGGGCAAACTCAGGAAGGATAAGCCAGACTGTGGAAGCTAAGCTGGCTAGCTAGCAGCAGGCTTCTATTTCAATAGGTTCCATCAACCACAACAATGGTGTTTTCATAGTTTTCTTAATTGGTGATATATTATTATAAGGGAATGTTTCGCAGTTTTCTTGTGGACCCAGGAGCAGAAGCTAGAGACAGAGTACAAGATGTAACAAGAGAATTTATTAATGCGAATCCAAACGAAAGGGGGAGGAAAGGCAGTGTTTAGAGCGTGGAGGGGCTTATGAAGGCATTGCAGTTAAGGAGCAAAAACACACCGGTAAGACAACAGCAAAAGTTCAAAAGCATGAGATTACTCAAATGACTGGAGAGTACAAAAGACTTGAGGGTTTGGCCGAACTACATGGAGCTGCGGGAATTGTCTGTCACTGGTGATGAGTCTGTGTGAGGTAAGAAGTTTGCAGGTGATTGCGTGATGAGGTTCAGGTGTGAGGCTGCAATGAATCACTGTGCAAGGAAACCACGCCCACTCTCCATGGGGCAGGGAGCACAAGAGATCAACAAAACTCCAGGGGCAGGATGAGTCCAAAACTCTGCACAAAAGTCACTTGGGTGGGTATCAGTGCAATTATGACAAGAATTATTTTAAATTGGTCTAAAAAAGTATTACAACCGGAAAAGTTTGTCGCATTCACATGAAGGTTTGCAGTAATCAATGTTAAACAGTATTTTAAGTATTATTAAGCTTTATATTCATCATCATAAAATAATACATGAAATGCCTGACCGAAATCATGCAGTTTTTTCTGATCATGAAAGTTATTGTTTGTGATATGTGTTTACATTTTGTGATCTGGAAACTTTTTTTTGTACGAGAAAGGCTAAACTATTGCATGTATGAGGATGTCTGTGAGGAAACATTTTACATTACATTATCTTGCAAAAGATGTAATGAGTCTTTAAATCTCGAACCAGACCTGTTACTTGTACACGAGGAAGCGAGTGGCGATAGATATATTTATATGGTTTAAATCACACACACATAAGCGAGCACGTCTGCCTCAGGAGGTGATTTTTACAAAAGGAATGTATGATGTCAGTGTGCAAGCTGAGGGTAAAACCAAAGACTGGAAACTACGAGACCAAGCCCTCAAAAGTTACTGAGAAGTCAACAACGTGACACAGAGAGAGGGAGCGAGGGTGGGGTTTCCCGATGAACACACCCCCGGGTTTTTTTTTTTTTTTCTGCTGATGCCATGGAAACTTCAAAGAGAACAAGACGAGGGAAAAAGGACTTGTTTTGTTTTCCCCCTTCTGCCTGCTACTAGGTGACTTTGCAGATGGCTGTCGGGGAAAAGGAAACCACAAGTCTTTACAGTGGAGAAGGCTTCAAGTCATCACCGACCGCTGATGCCCTGATCATATCTCCTGACACCTGGTCAGCCAGAAACAGCAGTCTGATTGTAATCAGTGAAATACATCAAATGGCTGAGCAGTGTTACCAGGCTGCCATACAAATAGCATTAGTCATGTGTCTGTAATGTATACTCAAGGAAATTGAAACAATATGTGCTCTGTGTATGGGAGACTGGACCATTTCTTCTCACATTTACCCCCTGATTTTGCTTTAATAAAGAATACATTTGACATAGATGCCCACTGAAATTGACATTTGTATGCCAGTGCTTTTTAAAAAGAATAATCTATTTATTTATTGAGTAAAAATAACCTAAACAGTTCTGAGTTCATGAATAGGTGAAGTTTATACTGTACATTCCATCTTTGCCTATTGAATTCTAGGTTAGTTATCAAGAAAAGCCCAGAGTGCTTTTCTTGAGAAAACTTTTGAATAAACAAATAGATACTGATTGATTGGAAAATTAAATTTGAGCAAATCTATGGTGGGGTAGTTCAGTACTTCTACATGGTACAAACCCCAATTACAATAAAGTTGGGATGTTGTGTAAGATGTAAATAAAAACCAAATGCAGGGATCTGCAAACTCTTTTCTACATTTATTCAATTGAGTGCACTACAAAGACAAAGTATTTAATGTTTACATGAGTAAAGTTGTTGTTGTTTTTTTTTTCAAATATTCAATCATTTTGATCATGTTGACTGCAATATGTTCTGAAATAGCTGGGAAGGGGCAACAAAACAAATAAAAGTCCACATTACAAATTGTTTTTGGAAAACAAAGCACAAAGTTCAAAAGCCAGCATCTCTGATGGTATGTCGGGGTGTTATTGCCCATGGCATGGGTAAGTTGCACATCTGTGAAGGCACCATTTATGCTGAAAAAAAAGTGCTGTTCCAGTTTGATGATAATCCCTAAAGGAATCAAGAATTAAAACATATTATCTGTACTTGTAATTGTAGGGGTTTTTTATTTTGAGATTTCTCCAACATCTGTTGGTAAGCCTGACAGAGTGGTCCATAAATTTTAGTATCTCTAAAGTTGAGTCTCCAGTCTATTTTAAAAGACACGTGCACCCAACCAAAATTTAAAATGTATTGTTTCAGGCATCAGTAGAAACCAAGACCCCTGACCACACCCCTCCCAGATATTGGATGTTGCTGCAGCTCCCTTGTTCTGTGCTCTATTGTTTACTGTGGTTGTACAGACATGTCTTGATTTGTTTGTATGCTCGACAAACACTGTGCTAGTGTACTGTCTGACATCTGAGGATAGTTGGCCTATTCCCAAATGATGTCATTGAAGCTGTAGTATCCAATTTTTTGCATGTCACTAGTCCCCTAAATAATGTGATCACCAGTCAACATCTTAATACAGAAACCACAGAAGAGATCTTTAGACATCTGTGCCCCCTCTGCTCTGTATCAAGCCTTTTGAAAATCTAGCAAGGACACCCACAGATTGTACATGTAGTATTAATTTTATGAAAGGACAAGTGATTTGTGGCTCTAATGCTAATAAGTAAAGGCGCAGACACAGTTGATTGGTTGTGCATCAGGGATGGGACGTGGCTTGGAGCAGAACCATAAGAGGTTCAGAGTTTTACTCAAAGTGTTTAAGCATGCATTTTTGAAGGTGGAACGAGCAACAAATGCATTGGCTTTTGACATAAAATGGAAACATATTCATGTAAATAAATAAATAAAACAGTGTTTTGTTTCAGACCTCTAATACTACCTTGCTCATTTTTGCTGTTTCTTTACTGACTCACTGGTACACTGGTATACTTGCAGAGATAGAGTTTTAACATAGCAAGCAACACTAATAAGCTTTCTAAAACCTTTTCTGGGACTGGTGAGTAATGTCTCTAAATGGCCTCTGAATTGTACACGCTTGAACATTGTAAGCTAGAGGACTATAAACAGTCTTTACAACAGTGCCATTTTCGCTCCATGTTCCTCTTGTATGTTCAGGGGATTTTATGTACCTAATTAATGTATTGCAGCAATTTTAAGACCCTATACTAATGCTAATGCTTGAGCACTGAGGGAAAGAAACACTCCCTATCATTATCAATGTACATGATATGGAGCTTTCTCTTGGTTACAGGGCAGGGAAATGAAAATGTCTCTGCTCATACACCAACATTAATGTTTAGCAGAGAAAACACTGCAAGCCTCTCTGGATAATTTCAGCACTATGCTAATGTAACACTAAAACAGCATGACATTCCAGATAAATCATAACAAACACCTTTAGGATAGTTCCTGGCGATTACTGAAATGTTAGTGTGGCAATTCATGCCGCGGATGGCGGATCCATTAGGCTGCAAGACTACTGTCTGTTAAATTATTTACTCGCGATGAGATTACTCCCCATTCATCACACATTCAGCCAGAGAGCCCCCTCTGCTTTATTTGATGCTCCTCTATTCATACAGATCAAAAGGAGAGCACCTGAGCTTCCACACGTACAGACAAAACACTGCGACATGGACTGTCTCCAGTGTGAATACATTACCAGCTTAGTTACTTAATTAACTCCTCAGCAGCAGCACCTTTAACCTTTTTTATAGTTTCCCACAAGATCAGAAATTTTTTGATTTAAGACTGTCTGCTATAACTGAGTCTTCTACCAAATGAGCTATGACCTGCCAGTTTTTCGCCTTCATGAATGGTACAAATGCCAGAGGGATAGGGTAGGTCGATGGATCCAGACCACAGAGTGGTTGGGGTGTTGGTTGTCATTAACCTGACTCACCTGTAGGCCTGTCACAACATCAAATTTTGTTGGACGATAATTGTCCAAGAAATTATTGCCGATAAACGTTATTATTGTCAATATGGTTTTGAAAAATCATTTTTTCATTAATGTAATTATAATATATGTCAAAATAAAGTGAGTTCACCGTTTCAAAAGCAATAATCTTTAATGTCTTAACAGTATTTAACTGTAATTGGAAGGTCAAGAGCTTTTCTTAAAATAAATTAAACAAACAATATAATAAATTTAACCAAAAAAAGAGAAAGAAAACCCAATAAAAATTAAATGGACTCTCTTTTGGGAAAATTGCATGTAATTAAAAATCATGATACTAATCAAAAACAGTAAAAAAACAGACCCTTTTTCAGTAAAGAAAAAACTCAAATAAAAACACACACAACAATAAAAAACAATTAAATAAAATTCAGTTTATACAGTCACGCAATTGTTTGTGACATGTACGTTCTCCCAGTCAATTCGTACTGTCTTTCAAATGGTCGTAACACTGCTGGCTTTTTAACTGCATTGAAGGGCTGCATTTCTTTTGTAATGTAGCGAATGACACTGTCGCACAGCGCGCACCATTTTGCTCTTTTTTATTTATATTTACTTTGCCGACCAAACGCCTCCGTCAGCGCTAACTGTCAGGATGAAGGCTCTGCTGCACCTTCCCTTCTTCATCGCCACTACTTTCAAACAAATAAGACACATCAGCTTGTCGGTGTTCATGGGCTCACACCTTGTTCATTCTGTTTAAAACCAAAATATTCCCACACTTGGGCTGTGGCATTCAGCTTAGAACCCGAAGCTTTCGTGCCATCACTCATATTAGTGTTTGTTTCCTTGTTACTCCTCGGGATGCTCACTTACGTTCTGTGTGTGTACCTGCCTCCCCCACAAAGATTGATTGAATGACAAATGCTCACTCGGCTATAAATCCACTAAATCTGCTGTAGGACCCAGGTGTTGAGAATGTTGCACAGAGTGACCCATCTTCTCATCCAGCCTATTTGGTAGAAAGAGAGGAGGAAAACAAACATGCATGCACGTGTCAACTTATCAAGGTCGGCAAACTTACCAAGGATGTTTTTATTTATCGTGTGGTTAATTGATTTGATTATCGTGACAGGCCTACATACCTGTTAATTTATTTCACTAGTCCATCTAAGAATAAGCCTGTATAAGTGTTTAGGAATCGGCCTAACCTGTCAAAAGCCAATCCACTAGGTGACTGGAAGATCAGTTCTGTCAATCACGTTCATTATGTGCCAAAAAGATAATGTAGTAAACAGACAGTACTGCTGGGGCATAAAGGGAAGAACTTGAGCCACTTCGTAAAGCAAACTCTCGCCAAGACATGTCGGAAGTGGAGTGCAAATATCCTTTCTATAAAGAAGAGTGTAGTTTGCTTTTATTTTTTTATTTAATTTAGAAATGCAGTCCAGATCAGATTAAACTGCGACTGGAGCTGTAAGTATCTATGCTAACTCCTGTAGGAGCAGTCACCTCATGCTGTCATCTTATTTCCACCTCTTCCAGCTCTGAAGATCTGATTTGGCCGTGCCACTTTAAGAAGCTCACAATTGTTGTAGATTGGAGTTTGGCAATATGGATCTGCCTGATTACAGACATTAAATCAGATGGACTCCTCTGCAATGCAATGCTAGGTGATTCCAGGAAATCTTACAAGCAAGTTATGAAGAAAAGCGCTATCGACAAACCTTAAAACAGCCTCAGCTATTGTGGCACAGAGGGATATGAACTTTAATGCTGAAAAACAGGACATCCAACCAGCAAAATAAAGCTAAGTTGAGTGATTATCTTGTCCTGTCAGCGGTCTATCTTTATCAGGCCTCTTATCTCTGTGTCGGCCCTGACAGCTGATAGCTCCTGTAGGGAAACAGCAGTCAGTAAAAAGACTAGGGGGAATAAAAGGCCTTAAATGGTGAGTCGGCAGCTTTGAGCCAGGTGCTCTGAATGTCCAAAGAACATAGTCAACCAAAGGTCACTCCAGTGCAGCGCTCCAATTACATAATCAAAGTTTGTTTTGGGCTTCAAATACATTTTCAGATTAAGTGTTCTGAATGTGCTCCTGATTCAAAGCCAGTGCGCTGGATATATTTGTGTGATCGCTGCTCCTGATATCATTTTATTTCTTTCTGATGGAAAATGTTTGTGAAAAAACAAAAAAACAAACAAACAAAGCCTCATCATACCCAGAGAAACTGGTCCAGATTTGTTGCTTTTGGGTCAGTTATCTTGCTGTCCCTGGATCAGATCCATATTTCAATGCAATAGTGTCAAATACTTAAAGATGCCACAGGATTTTTTTTTTTTTACAGTTAATAAAAAGGAAAAGCATTTGTATTATTTCTATGATAGCTCTGAAGGCATTAAAAATCCATTGTGTTATTACAATAGTGGTCTTTTATTTAACTAGAGTATATTAAAATCAATAATGACAAAAATCATACAATACAAATACCTTTTTTAGGTAGCGGCAAATCCAGCATTCTATTGTACCATAATAGAATGTTTACTCCTCACTCCTCACCATTGCACTAAGGTCTATTCAGGAGTGCATTTGTTGTCTCTAACTTATTTCTATATCATCTTGTGCAAAGTTAAGAGAGTAAAGTTAATCTGAGTCAAATTCCTAGTGTGTACAACATGTCTTGCCAATAAATCTGATTCTGATACAGAAATATTAACACTTTGCAAACTCTGAATTTATCAGTTATGACCCTTAAATGTCTTCTCACTGAGAAACAGATCTTGCATGCACTCTTAAGCTATTTTTATGCATTCAAATAAAGATCAAGTCAGCAACAGGGTAAAACTGAATAAAAAACTTCTATTGAAATTTCACAGCTGTACAGTAAAAATTTCAAAAGGCTTATACTGAATTGCAAAGCATGTTCTATTAGCTGTTCTCAGAGTAACTTAATGTGTTTGAGTGTGTATAGACGGTCAATATGACCCAAAGTTCAAACCAAACATCAGAAAAGCTGTTGATTTTAGTGACTGATTTTTGCATGGCCGATGGTGCCAGAAGCACTAGCCCACACATTACAGGCAAGGTATGAAAAGCTCATTTCTGAGTGCACAACACATTGGCCAAACAAGCTACTGCAGCATAGAGGATTGATAGATGTAGGGCCAGAATCTGGCTTGAAAACATGGATCTAGATTGCCTTGTATGATGTATCATGCAGAAACTATGTATTATAGTTTCTTGGCAGGTGTTGGGCCCTTTAGCCCCACCTGAGAATTGTTGTTGACCATGAGACCATCCCCTCATGTAGATGGCATACCCATCCTCTGATGGCTACTTCCAGTAGGAATACCATTTCACAAAGCTTAAATCATCTCAACCTATTTTACTGAACATGACAATGAGTTAATAGAGCTTTTCTGAGATTGTGGACTGGAATATTTGCATTATGGATGCAAACCCAACAAATCTGTTGGAAATGGGGGGGGGGGGGTTACTATGTTAACATAAACCAGAATCTCTGAACAGTGTTTCCTTCACCTTACTGAATCTATGCCAAGAAGAACTGAGGCAGTGCTAAAGGCGAAAGACGGTCAAAACTGACATTAACAAAGTGTGCCTAATAATGATATGGCCAGAGCATGTAAAAAAGCTATTTTTTCCCATAATCAAAATTTCAGACATGTGTGATAACTTGAACCATATCTGCCACATACCAACAGCCTGTAAAGGAAAGACTGACTGCAATGTTTAACTTTAAATATAACTTGGCCATTTTAACTTAAAAAACTTTTTATGGCCTCAGCTCATATGAGCTTGAAACGAAGTTGTTCAATTTGTAACAAAGGAACATAAAATAACTTATTTTTGGCAGTGAACTTAGGTCATATCTTGAACTATGAGCTATGAATAAGAGTAAACCAGTTTAGTTTCTGAACTGAACTTTGAGCCGGCTCAAATACAGATGCAGGTTTAATTTACTGAAGTGTTTGGGTTTTCTGCTGGTTTTTACATTTGTTTAAAGCAGTACTACGGACGATCCTCGCTTGACCGGAGAGAGAACTCAACTACCCATGAGCTCTAGCGCGCGCATACTGTCGTAAGGATACAGATCTGCCGGTCGCGTGCGTTTGTTTTGTAGGCGAATCACAGAAGCCAGGACTTTGCTCAAAAGTATTCTTCTGTCTTCAGCGGCTGTTTGCAGGATGGGTAGCGACGAGGTAATGTATTTATTTTTGACTAAATGACGATGTTAAAAATCGCTAAGTTCAACTTGGTTTTATTACTGTGAAGTCGCCCCCGTCCTGTTGAAGCGATAAAGTGAATAAAAGTAAAGACAACGACGAGCTGGTGATATCACACACTTGAAATAGGTCTAAACAAAACTACATACTGGTATGTTCTGGATTTGTTGTGCTGTACTTTTTTCCTGTCAAGTTTTTTTGAGGAACTTCGTCATAAATTAGTCGCCCAACATACCTGATAGTAGTCGGACATCCCTCCTCGTCTTTTATTTCACACCAGCGAGTGAACGCCGGACCGATGTTTATTCTGGTCTGAGCATTCAGCTTGTTTCTCTCTCGCTTTCTTTGTTTTGTATCCTCCGACAAAACTTTTCTCTTCCTGACGTTGTTGCCTCCGCCATGGTGAAAGCTCTGCGATTGGCTTTCGCCGAGACTTCCGTGTTTTAAATGAATCGGGAATCGGGGGAAGTGACGTATGCCGTAAAGCAGTCCAAACGTGTAGTTTTTTTAGTGTGGCAGGGTTCCCACCATCCACCTCGAAGTTACATAGCGCCAGTGAAAGGGATACAGACCACTCCAGAGGTTTCATTGAACTCATTGTAAAGTGGTGGACCATCACAATGAATAACCAAGGATTATATTATGTTTGAAAAGCTACATAGTGTTGGTTTAACTCTGCTCCCCGAACTAGACAACTTCCCAGTCCTCCTAAAGTGGCCTTTCATTTTGAAATGCAGGAAGTGTCTCCAGACCTAAAACCTAAAATATGACAAGGGGCACTTAAAGACCAGATAATCACAGGCCTCCCTGCTGTGAGGTAACAATACAGAATCTCTGAGCCAAAGTCTAATGTTCAGACATTTTAGGGAAAGCGAGACGGTGTGGTTACGTCGTCAAAAATAACAATCATCGAGGAGCGTTGCTGAATAGGCTTTCTTTGCACATCATCAGCCTCACAGTTTCCCATGCTGCACTCATGTTTAAATAGAAACAAGCTGTTGCTCAGGACTGCAGGGAGACGGCTGGCATCTTTGGGTGGTCCCGCTCTCCCACGTCCCTCCACGGTGTCTAACGCTGGTGTGACATTCCTCACAGGGGTTAGCGCAGGGTCTGTCCTTTCTCATTGATGTTTGGGAAATTTTAAGAATTTTTATTGTGCTTTGTCCGTCTTCCTGCTGTTTGGACAATAGGGGAGGCATGGGAAGGAATGCATGGATCATTAAGACATATTTTTGGCACTTGTCCCTACAATACATGGTGGAATCCAGCCAAAATGATAGCTTAGCTCTTTATACATGTTAACTGATGATAGTTAGAATATTTGAGGCAATTCAGGTCTGCGTCATCAACTCCGTTATAGGTTCCTATAAGCTTACACAACACAGGAAGAAGCTGACCCAATTTCAGATAAATAGTGTTAACTACTTGTTTACACATTAACCTCACACCTGAATACTTTTATAGTGTGGTACATAGATGAAAGACTGTCTGGTGTGTTATTATTCACTTCTGGCATTTTTTAGGAGCTGAATGTGCTGACTAATCTGTATTTTAAGAGAAATATTCTGTAATATTTGTTATATTCATTCCCTATAATAATTTCATCAATTAAAATTGGGTTTACTGAAACAACTAAGTGTAAGGATAATGTTCAACCATACCTGAGAATACTTTGGTTTGTTTAACAGAAATACTGTCCGGGGTTACACTCAACCCATTTTTATGACTAAACTCACCTTTAAGTTTTTTAATTCCAAATTATTAATAATTGAGTTTATTCACCCTTTTACACCAATGACTTTAAAAGTCCAGTGTATGGTTAATATTCAAGCATTATCCATTCAATCTAAACTCAAACTTTGGGCATGCATGTTAATAATTGAAGATATATTTTTTTTAGCTTTTTACTATTTATCTCTCCCAAGGCTCCACCAACATGTAGCCACATGTCCCTGCAAATTAATCTTAAATCAATATGGAGGTATGTGCAGATATGTAACATTACAATTCTCATGTATGTGTTTACCACAAACAGTATTTCAGGTACTTATCTTAAACCAGTATTCTAATTCCTATTAACTCCAGTGGGTTAAGACCCAGGAAGTGCTAAATGCTAACCCACAACCCTCTATACACACAAGTGCCAGCATCCTGTGTTTCAGGTCATGTGACCCACATTACATGTAGTATTGTTTTTTGTGAATGTTCTTATGTAGGAGGAGAGGCTAATCTTTGTTTTCAAAATTAACCACGTGTGTTGACCCAAGTGTACAGATTACAGTCAATGCAATAATTTGGTTAGTTTTGACCTCCACATTGAGTCACTTAAAAAACTAATAATAATCACAACAAAAGTAGCTTTAGGGTTAATTCTTCAGTTTCTTCAGCTTTGTATTGGAGTAAAACTACACACAGTATTTGGTCTTCTTCACTCCCTTTGTTAAACTTCCAAATTTTTGGTGATATTGATCTAAGTAAAAGGGTTGAATCTCTTCTGGCGGGTTATTTAAACATCTCTGATTTCGTTCAACGGAAAAAATCTGACCATCCCTGTCTCCAAGATCTTAAAATTCAATCAAGAATGTCTTCTTTTCTATTATCATTGCTTTAGCTCTGAAAGACAAATAACCCCTCAACTGATTTTATGGAGACCTTAGGATGTCTTTTCCTCTTTAATAGTTTTGACAAAGCAAGCATCATTTGTCAGCCTGGCACAAACACTTGGCCTCAGGGGCCACAGACGCTTGGCCTCTGATGCCTCAAGGGGGACTGAACAAGTTCTCGAAAGAGGAAAAAGATACACACAAACCTCAAGGTCCTATAACCCTCTCTGCTTCTAATATCAGATATGAGGGATTTTCTTTTTCCCTTAGATGACCCACACTCCCTGGCACCCCCTTTCCTCCTCCCTTTGTCTTTGAGCCTCCGCGGGCTCTGTTGGCGCTCCGTGCGAGGTGTGTGGAGGGCAGGAGGAGCCCCACTTGGCACGAGGGAGGGATGATTCCCGAGCAGCCTGTCGAGTTCGCTCCCTAATGCGCTCTTGCCTGCCCCACTGACTGAGTTTTTAATAAATGATGAGACGGGATATAAATAAACCACAAGGCAGCGCAACCGCCAAAAGGCAGAGAGGGAGAGATACCAAGGTAACACACAAGAGGTGATAAATAAGTCAACAAGGACTCATTTGCAATACTTGGTTTCTAACGTTGTCATTCAGGCAACACGGCAGATTGGATTTAAAAGCTGGAGAGTATTTGTGTGAACGCAAAAAAAGCTGTGCGGCACCTCTTAATGATTTCTAAATATAACTCAGATTGAGGGGAGCCTGTTACGGTCTTTGCTCTCTCTACATTAACACAGTTTTCATAAATTTACTGATAAGGCTGCTGCTGAAGAAACTTCTTTATATCTCTGACAATAAATGTTCATACACAACTGTCTGTTGTGCATACTGGCATAAGGTTGTTAAATAACACTAAAGATGGCAACCTGTCACTTGTTACCAAGCGCATCATGAAACAAATAACTACAGACTGATCTAAGAAAATTCTCATTAATATTGGTTGTCTCTTAATTTTTTCTGCACTTGCATTTATTTGAAAGTGCTAAAGTATTATGGAACATGATTGTTTAGATACTAAAGAGGTAAAACATGTCCTAGTTTTCTGTAAAAAAAAAATGAATAAATTAAGAGTGCTGAGAGCACAAATTGCTGCCAGGGCATTTCCAACATTGTCTGGCAATTAATGTCCATAATGTGAAAAACTGCCCTTCATGCACTGTTACATCTCCTTAAAAAAGTCCTTGATTCAGGTTCTGATTCTAATCACCACCAATTGATTAGGCTATCCTAAAAATGGAAACAGATTCTGTTTTGTACTTTTGAGTTACCCGTTAACAGATTAACAAATGCTAGCAAAAACATTCTTAGTGAAGGTAAAAATCATTACTAATGACAGCGGCCTTTTCAAATAGATTCATAAGACCTCAAATTTGCATGTATGTGATTATAAATTGCTTATGTTTAATAATCTACATACACACTGGCCACTTTTACTGCTAGAAAATGGTGACCATTTACGTTCCCGACCTACACTGTCAACCAAAGTTGCTCTTTGTTGGCAACTGTCCTGTTAAAGACATGAAAATAATTTAACCCTTTAAAGCCAGAAAACACAAGTTATAGCCACATAATTCTGTCTTTTTTTAGCTGAAAAGTTTAATTCATTTTCTACTGAAATCTAAAAAAGTCTACATTCCCAAAAAATGTATCATATATATTGTTTGTATCTTATTTGATACAGTAGGGGTTTTTGGCAGCTGATATTCCATTGGAGGACATTTTTATCATTTACCAGATTTTATTCAGATGTTCATTTTAGTAATTTGATCAGATTGAATAGATAGAGATATCATAAAACTATGTATCAAATATGATATAGGCTTTAGGGGGTTCAAGGTTATGAGTCAGGCAATGTCAGACACATTTTGTGTGCTTGTGCTCACCATTGGTAGCATTTCTGGCATATTTAACGAAAACCAATCAATATCCCATAGACCTTGGAAATAAAGGACCAGTGCTAAAATAACATCTAATCTACAATTAAGGACTCATTACTGCACCACTGATATAATGCCATCATATTCATGTTAAAGGTCCAATGTCCTGGTATGTAGTAAATGATCAGATTCAGCTCCTTTTCCCTCCCCTTTGGAAACACTTGGATCTTAGGGGCAGGGAGGCTATGATAATGAGCTCCGGGGTTTAATTGGCTGCCCAAACAATGTCAGATGAGAGGGTGAGGCAGATTTAAGTTTTCAAAACTGTCAGCCTGCGGTGAGCAGGAAAACACGCATGCGGGTGGTGCGGTATAGCCACCAGGCATTTTCTAACAACATTAAAAGCACAAAACATTAATTTACAGGACATGACACCTTATAGACAAATATCAGAAATAACACTTAAAATGAAGTGGTTGATATGATGGAATAGTAATCCTAGACATACTTAGGACAGATGCTGTATTTTCTGAAAGTATGTGCAGTGTCCATACAATTAAAAAGTGGCGTTTTTTTAATAAGCAGTTCACTTACATTTTTGTAGCCTATTAGACATATGATGTATCAACTGAAAGTACTTGATTATTGATATATGTGCCACAAAGGGAGAGAAAATGTAACAAAAAAGTGTTTTCATTTGGCACTGCATTAAAGGGTTAAATGTGCGTGTATAATAGCTGCCATAATCAGAATGAAAAAAATCTGTTATCCAACAGTATCATAAGCGACAGAACATTGACTTGAAAAGACCTAAAGTAACTCTGTTAGTCCGCCTCCATTAAAAACAGGTCAATGATTCTTTTGTTGCGATGTGCAGAAACCAAAACAACAGAGCTGACCTCTTTATCTCCAGCCAACTATTGAGAAAATAGTGATTTTGCAACAGGATATCAGCCTATATTCCAACCTTGTCTCCGCCACGTTTGCTCCACTTAAGGTCTGCAGATAAAGACAAATCTTGTCCCAGATTCTGAGGGGGCTCAAGCTGGTGCAAAAAGAACTTTAAAACTAGGTGAATATATCTTATACTGAACTGGACAGCTCATGAAAAGGCAAAAAAAAGGGTTCTGATATGAAGTAATGCATTGTGCTACATTTTATGTAACTTGTGTAAACTCTTAGGTAAGTGATGAGATTGATGAAAAGTTCTGGGCAGTAATCTCCAAAGCAAGCGCAGCCCTGATAAAAAGGAATCAGGTTATCAAGTGTTTATGTGGAGAAGAAAATATTCAGTAGACAGAGAATGACAGGAATTTTCGGATGGTATTTGGGGCTCAGATGTTTGGAAAACTTCCATTTGTCCACACTTTTGACCATATTTGTCAAGTATAGCATGAGAAGGAGACTAAAAGGTGAAAATATTAGGACAAGACTGGCCACTTTGATTGAAGAAAGATTGGCAAAGGCAAAGGTAGAGATGAATGGAAATGAAGTGAGGGGGTAACAGGGCTGAAAGGTTGTAAATTACATGGTGTATCAGGATCCAGCGTTAGTCAATGGAGCTGAAATGATGAAAAGAATGATGAAAGGCAGGGGTGAAAAGCTGAAATGAGGTGGAGGTAGTGGTGGTGGGGGGTGTGTTTAAAATGTCCTCCGTTTCATCAAAGTGATTATTGGGGGTACTTAGCAGCTTTCATATTAAAATGATTAAGGTTCCTTTGAAAAACTAAGAGCTGGTGGAGCTGCAGACGGTGGGAGGCCGGGTAGAAAGGCTCCTTGTGGTAAAAGAAGAATGAGGCTCAAACACCTTGTGGACAATGACCAGTTTGGCACGTTTTTGGTGGTGTTGGTGCTGGTTTTCATCAGTTTTTCGCTTTTATTGACATGTTTCTGCATGAAAAATTATCAGAAGTTTAAACAGAGCTCCTTTATAGCCTGTTAAGAATGACCATTCAAAGGTCATCTATTTCTGGTTGTCCATTCATGTCATTTGGTGCATGCCATTTACATTGAAGGTGCATCAGGAGAACTATGAAAAAAAAGAAAATCCTAAAAACATGAAGATAGGTTTATGTCAGACAGTAACGATGTACAATAACATCATAATATTATAAAGCATAATAAATATACATGTGTGTAATAACTTTGATTACACAGTCTAAGTTCATTACGATACTAAATAATGTTTATAATGTGATTTTAATGTACTAGCCCCTCATTTTGACCTGCCTATTACTGTGGATACAGTCCAATGGCAAACCTTTTGAAGGTCAATGAACACACCTCTCATATTTCCCCCATGTATCCCTGTCTTAACTTCATTTCAGTTTACGACAAGCACAGATTCACAGTATTGTAAAGCCCATCTTTTCAACAGATGGTCAACACACAGCAAACAGGTGAGGAGCTGTCTGTTACGGGCTGCTCTCTTTAACATCCTCTGAGACAGATGCGTGGCCCGACTAGAATACACAGTAAGAACCTGAAACCTAATACCATCTTCCACATAAAAGCCACATTACTTATTTTTGAGTCAACGCTAACACTGCGCTTCTGAGAACAAAATGCATATTAGCAAACACAGCAGTCTGCCACATTATAAATTGTTAGACTCACTTTGCGGTAAATGCAACAGAGGAGCAAATATTGATCAATTGATTAGCGTCTGAATGTGACTTTGCTCGGGTGAATGTTAATGGCAGTGAGCAGATGCCTGGAGAGGCGCCTGCTGCAAAAAAAACAGCAGCTCTACGTTTTGTCTGGATTAAGGGATTGTGTCACAAAATCAGTGACTTAAGTGAACAGGAGAGGTCAGGACCTTTCCAGTGGGCTCATTCAGTCTGAAAACTGGGCTGATGATTTGTTAGTTTGGAATAAAACAGGGCAGCCTGTTCTCAGAGTGCTGTGAAAGAGATCACCCTGTGCTGAATTACTAGCTTCATAAAACATAACAGAGCGTTCTCTCCTCTCTGCAAAACTGGAAACAGGTAAGAGGTTAATATCGAGATGAGTCCTGTTGGAAAGTGAAAGCATTCACTTTACAGGCTGTTATGTGGGCGTTCACAAAATGGTCCATAATTCAACAGCCTGAAGCCAACTCATGCTGAGAGGCGGTCAAAAGGATCAGAGCTTTTCTCTTTGCCTTTTTTTGTTCTGAAAGTCTCACAACTAAGTTCAGTCTTTAACTGGACCTTTTACTCTGATTTATCTGTTTTATTCATCAGTTGGACTTTTTTATGCTGTTTTATTCTTTACTAGTGAATGATCTTACATCAAAAATTCACATTGATTTATTTTGTTTAACTGAAACGTGGCTTTGCCAGGAGGAATATGTCAGTTTAAATAAATCTACTCCTCCCAGTAATTTTAATACTCATGGCCCATGAGACAAAGTCTGTTATGTTGGAGTTGCAGCTGTATATCATTTTTGTCTCCTTATCAATCGTAGACCAAAGGCATACACATTGAGGCTGAAGCTAGTTTTTTGGTCAGTGTAGCACTGATTTAAAAAATAAATATCAAAGTCAAGATTTTCCTTTTACGAGACACCAAAAAATGCATTTCATAATGTCAATGCAGAATTTTTTTCAGAGAAAAAAAAAATTAACACATGGGATTAAAACACCAATAATCAGCATTGAAAATCAAAATCAAGCTTTAATCCTGATTTAAAAAATAAATTATTAAACTATCCTTATGATGAGGCATAAGAAACAGTGGGACTGTGTTACAGGATGAAGTGAGGGGCAGCAGTTTTAGCAGCTCCAAAGGTGGATACAGTAGTTATCCATCTATCCTGGTGTTACCTTGAGCCAGTGTGATTTGAGGACAGGACCCCTCCCCACGTTTTTCACTCCTGTGATGCTAAGCCAGATGAGCCATCGTCCAACCAGACAGGGTTAGCTGAGGATAAGATGCCCTAGTTGCTAGGAGTGATTGACTGTCTCTGCCTCCTCTGAGAGTGTGTATGTGTGTGTGAAGTGAGGACAACATGCAGCTTCCCGGTTCCCAGAGCTTTATGACACATTGCGTATTGTCCCTGAAGTTGCAGCAGGAACAGTCCGGCTCTCGGTGATCTGACAACCAGGTGGTAAATTTGAAGCCTCACTGTAAGCGTCATCTTACCTCACAGTTCTGTGTACATGGGCAGCTTCTGAGGTCGTTGGCTGCATTGGAATGTGGTCTCCTTATTATCATGGCGGCTGACTCACTGCATGAACACTCTGTTTATTTGAATATTTACTTGGAGAAGAGCTTGATAATGACATAAGTGAAATAGTGAAAAAAGATATACAAGATACAGTGAAATTAGGATGATTAAAAATTGCAAATAATTCAAAAGAATGTTGACAGAAGCATTAAAGAGATGCAGATGTCCAACACATGGTTAAACAGAACTTTTGGAAACACATTTAACAAAAAGCAGACTAGACTATAACCAGTCTTTAAAATTCATTATGGGCCAACCAGATAATGTAGTGGGTATGTGCTATTGCCACGGTGTAAAATACAAAACGTACGCCAGTATGTAGAATGTAAATCATAACGTGTCTGAGGTGAAGCACATGTATTATTTACATAGAGAAATGCCCATAGCATTAGGATCTATGCTAATCTCTGTATAAGCACTCACTTTCTGCTGTTGTCTCACTTGTAGCTCAATCCTCTTTCTGCTCTAAAGGATGATGATTGGGTCATCTCGCTTAAGGCCACTCACAGTTGTTGTAGATTGGAGCCTGACAAAATGGATTTGCCTGATTACAGACATTAAATGAAGCAGATCCGCCATCAATGCAAGGTTATGAAAAACTACCTCAATTAACTCAGTTACCAAATCCTCAAAAAAATCCCTGGATTCACATCAGATTTTGGATTACCACCAAAATCTAACTTCTTCTTCCTTTCGCCATTACCAACATTCCTTGAAATCTTTTTTTTAATCAAAATGCATTTATACCATTTGAGTTATCCTGATAAAAACAAACAAACAAACAAAACATGCCAGAACTTACATAACCTCCTGTGCGGAGGTAAAAAGCACAATACAAGCTCAAGTCCATTTACAAATCTACCATCAAAATTTAGGCTTTTTCTTATTTTAGTTAACTCATAAACACTGTTGGCACAACAAATTCTTTCTTTGTTCTTTTTCATGTCAGCATGAAACCAAAGCAGTCATCCATTGCTACTGCGTCTTAATCCTTCTTTACCACACACCTGGTTGATGATAGTTAATTGAACCCTATAGCCGCTTTCATCATAATTTGACTGATGCTACTCTGCTCTCTATGCTCATCAATAAATCAGTCTTCAGATCTTTTAACATGGACCAGAAACAGAAATGAATTCTGCACTAAAATGGAACCGTTTGCTCCTCCACCATGCAGAAATCAATCCATTTCCAGCTTTGAGTGAAAATGCAGGAAAAGGAATGAAAAAAAAGAAAAAAAAGTCTCTTAACATCTCATCTCTGCCGCTTTTCCACAGAGAGCCTTGGCATTGTCTAGAGACGTTGGAGAAGATCTTCTAGCGAGGCTTATTAATTCACTACTCTCATCTCCCCGAGCTGGCTATCATTACAGCCCTATATATAGAGCCACGCTGGGAATAGTGAGGGATGCACACACACATTAACATTAATGACTTTAGGCTCTGTGTGCTCACTCTCAGACACACTCACACATACAACCCAAGAGAGCAAGAAATAATCAGCCATGTGTGCGTGCACCCTGTGAAATAAACCCTCTTTTGTTTACAAACAAAAGAATTCTGGTTTCCTCTCCACTAGCATCAAGTTGATGTTGCATCTCTGGTTTCATCATGGCTGCATTCATGCTCGGTTTAGCTGCAGGCAAGGTCATCAAATGATTTGGGGATTTTTTTTTGCAGTGGGACTGGGAAACCAAAAATCATATCTGATATGTTTCAGCTGATTGTTGATTCATGATTTAAACACTATATTGATCTTTTTTTGTTCTGCACCAAAATATCAAATGGTTGTGACAGTTACAGAATAATTAACTTTGGTATGATTCCATAATTAAATTAAGCAATATTAATACTTATTTGAGACCACAACAACAACAGGGAATTGAAATACAAGTTATTTGCATTTTTTGCTTTAATTTTCCACAATGGCAGCAAAACTTCTTCACAGCGATTTGCATAATTATTGTACAAGAAACATCTGTAATATTTATGCATTTCTAGATTTTATTTTTGCTAATGCCACATATCTTTAGTTTAAAGGTGCTATGAGGAGAATCTATTACCAGAACATTAAGACTCTGCTACCCATGAGCACGCGCGGCGACTGTCGTAATGCTGCATTCCAGTAACCTCGGAACTGGGAGTGACATCATCTCCGACTTATCAGCGTTCCAGTTGAAGTCGGAAAAAAACATGCTGATCTACCAGGCTATTGTTAGCTGTTGTTAGCACGCCCTGCGTTGTTGTTCACAAATACCACATGAAGAATGTGATTATCACTATGGCAGCATTTTTGTAAATATAAGTCTAACAATACGATGTATGCAGCTGAGCTAGACTGGCTGCAGTATAGGTCAAATCTGCGTCTCCCCCATTCATCTGAACGGGCCGTAGTGAAACTTCAAAAAATTAATACACCTCGTAGAAATATTTCTCCCATCCGTATGCTGTGGTGATAGGAAAGTATTATTGGGCTGCGTTTTTTCCAAATCCTCTGTTTTCTGAAAAGTTTCTTTTTCATCAGTTATTAGAGTTTAAAAATAACCGCGGTTTACGGCAGCTTCACAATGATTGTGTACGGCGTATGCTGGGGAGTTTTGCGACAGTTTACAACTACGTCCAGATATGGTCCAGATTCTCTACTGGCTGCACAATGGCGGCGCCCTGACGGGGGAAATTATGGCTTCAAAACCGTTAAATGGTAGAAGGCGGAGCCACGCTATCCAGTCCTTATAATACATCCATGGTCACACCCCAGTGCTAATAAATGGATTATCACAGGAGCTAAATAACTGTTCACACTGAGGGCATCCATCTTCGATTGTCAACTCGGGGGTGGCGAGGTTTCACCGAGTTTCCCAGTAGGAAATTCTGCCTCCGGGGAATGTTCCAGTTGCAGTTTCCTACTCGGAACTCGGAAATTCCTACCTCTGACTACAACTGGAATGCACCAAAAGACGTGACCCAAGCCAAAGCGTGTGTTTGTTGTGATGCTAATAAAAATGCAACTCGAACCTTCCTCAGAACTCTGCATTGCTTTACCACTTCTTTTTTCAACAACTTACAGTATGCAAAGCGACGAGGTAATTTCTCTTTCTAGTTACGTAGCGGTAGTTTTTGAAGTGTGACAGCAAGCAATCTTTGGAAAACTTAGTATCGTAGTTTTGTAGCCAGCTATATATCGCTACTTACAGCCCGGTGCTCTAAGACGTGTCCGAATAATATAAATTTGCTCTAGTTTTAATTGTCTTGTTCCCGAAGTTGAGTATCCAGGCCAGTCCAGCCCTGTCCGACTCGACCGCGAAGCTAAGGAATAGCATTTATAGATAACCTATTTCTATCAGGCATATATCTAAAAGTGAGACTTTTTTGTAATTACTTAGAAACTCCTTACAGTCCCTTTAAGTTAATAGTAAAGTCATAAATGACCATCAGTCTTTTAAACAAAAGAGGGAGACAGCACTGTCTACGTCTCACAAATATTTTAGCAATATAGAAAAAAATAGGGGGAAATGGAAAGTCTATCTTTGCCAGTTCTTTCCGGTTTTACAATGTTGCCAACATATTTGTGCAACATGAAGGACTTTATGATTATTTTGCTAAAACACATTTTTCAAAGTTTCTTGCCCAAAAATCCTCTCAGATTTTGGATTTTTCAGCCCTATTTTTTGTAAATCTTCATGCCACCTAAAAAGGCTAAAGCTTTGATGCTCCAGAACTGTGCTCTAATGTTTACTGTAGAACAGGAAGTCTTGACATGTTCCTTTGGCAGGATCAAGTAGTGAACTGAACATTTTTTGCTCAGGAGTGCCACTGATCTGGAAGAGGCTGAATATCGCCAAATGACCATTGGAGTCAGTCAAGTGATGTGTATAATTATTTTAAAGACAACACACCTGTGCACGTGGCTTACAGAGACCTGGAAACTCTAGACCTATAAGACACACTGCGATGAGATTGAACAGCATCAATTTAGACTGTTTGCGTGAGTTTCAAATGAGATGTCCCCACCATCAAAGTGCTCTACAAAATCACAGTAGGTGCCACACAAACTTTATACATATGTTCATGACTCAAACACCCCTGGCCAGCCACCTCGGAAGATGTAGGATGCTGTTGCCCAAAGTCCGAGCACCACATGCTACTGAGGGAAGAAGAGGCCACTAAGACCAGCCTACTCCAAGCTCACTGACTATGAGACAAAAAATGTCATAAATGCTCGGCAACGCCAAGCACACGCCCATTGAACAATGGGCCTCTTTCACAGATGTGCTGCACACTGATGCCCAGGATGTATCCACACCCTGGGCTGAGTGTTCCTGCACCCCAGGTGGCAAAGTTTCCCCATTTCTTCCCCAGTTCAATCTACTTCTTCAGATGCTGCAAGCATATCACTGTACTGATGATGTTAAACTCCAAGCTATTACAATAAAGACAGAATACAGGGATTTCCCTGTTACTCATGATGGCACAGCAACAAAAATTCAAAAGTATTTACCCAATTATGGGCATTTTTTTTGTTTTGTTTTTGAAAAATTGCAGCAAACTTCTTCAACCTGTCCAAAACTTACAAAACATTTACATTTACCTGTAAAAGGATGATAGGTGACCCTTGTCTCTTGTTCTCTTACACTGGTGGTCTTGATCTAAAATGTTTGGGAACTGTGAAAATTCCACCTTGCCCACCAGTTACATATTACTATTAGTCTTTCTTCAATTAAGCAAGTCTTTACTGGGCTTTGGCTTTTGACATTGGTTCATAGATTTTTTCATATTGCTCTGTCTTATTTGAAAATACATTATATTGATGTTTGTTAAAAAACTTCTTGTTTTTCCCAGCCCTACTCATCAGGTTGGTGGAGTGTGAGCCCCCACTGTGTTCACTAATGAACAATCATCAGTGTCTCCCCCAGCGGCTGTTGTAAAGGACCAGTGTAAAGCTCTTACTGTGAAAGCAGGATTACTGCGTGCTGGCCCTTCCCTAGTAATTCTATCCCCATCTCAGCAGGAGCCTACACAGCCCATTGCATTTTCCACATCATGTTAATCAGGATCTAATGTCCGACATTGCAACCACACACTTGTTAGTTTGGGCATTATTTTTTTATGGAACAGAATCCTGCAGGACAGGATTTTTTTGGGGGGGTAATTTCATTCTCAGTCAAATCTACCAATGTTGCAAGTTTGATTACATGATGCAACTGCTGTTTATATGGAGAATGGCAAACATTGATTTTGATGCAGGAGAGAGGCAGTGGTGTTAATAGTAGTGACTACAGATATATGCCACTGGAGTCTTCGTTTATAATACAGCTGCAGGGCAACGCAGAGTTTTATGCTATGATCCCAATCTATGTACTTACTACAGTGAATCATGATAAAAAGTAAATAAACAGCACTGGGGAAAAGAGTTGAGAGAAGCATTGCACCACAGAGATGATAATGTAAAGCAGCATCACCGCATGCATGATGAGAAAAAAAAAACTGCATTGTTTTAGCTCCGTATTCAACAGCAGCTCAATATAGCTCTTTGGCTGATGGGAAACTGAGTGAGTGGTGATTGTTTCACAGCAAATGATCTTTGATACTCTGATGATGTGCAGTGAAAATAATATTTTAGAATGTCCAGATGCACTTTTGAGTTTGTTTTACTCTCCTTAAATTTGGCTAAAATCCTCCTGTTATGGTCGTCGTTGTTGTTAACTACCTCCACCAAGGAGGTTATGTTTTCAGGCGAGTTTGTTTGTCTGTCTGTCTGTCCGTGACTCCATCTGTCTGTGAACAAAATAACTCAAAAAGTAATGGATGGATTTTGATGAAATTTTCTGGAAATGTGCAGCATGGAAAAAGGAAGAACTGATTCAATTTTGGTGTTGATCCTGATCTGCGTCTGGCCGCCATGACGAAAAATGTGATTTTTGTGAATGACTACTGAACTAAAATAGATATCATTATGAATCCAATTGCTAATAGTATGTTTCCATGGTCAAGGAATCTAAATATTTACATGAAATAAAGGTAGGAATAATATTTATGGTGAAAATCACAGTATGGGTGAGGACTGTGGTGCTGGCGGAGGTCTGTGCTCTCCGAGTGCTTGTCTAGTCCATCCTGTTCTAGTTTTGCCTCTGTTGCACAGGATGATATCACCACCCGTCCGACTTAGGGATGAGAATCAAAAATCCATTCCAGTTGAGAATCGTTAAAAGCTCCATCAAAGTATCGCTATCATGAGTCTTTTTTCTAATCAGTTCCCTTATCAATTCCTTCCACTGACAGGGTTCAGAAGCGGTCAGAATTGTGGCTTAATTTTTATTTATTTTATTTTTTTAACAAAAGTGCGCCTCCTGCACAACCTGTGACGTGTTTGACATTGCTGCCAGAACAGGCCAGCATTTGCCCACACGGAAAATCCGCAGGAATCAGTAAGGAAATCGTTAAAGAATTGGATCAATTAGCAGGATCGCTAATCGCAAAGGTATCATTAAAATCTTACCAATTCTCCCCCAGCCCCACTTGAATCGAAGAATTTCATGGAGTATTCACTTTAGCATTCACACATTAGTTCACTCGGACTTTACGTGGATACAGTACTGGGGGGGACCAGATGAAAAACCAAGTGGAAAAACTCGGCTGTAAAGTCCAGAAAATTTCAGGTGCTGTTTTGCAAGTCTGAATGAGACATATGCAACAATCTCACTGTTGTTTACATTCATCTGTTGCTGCAGACGTTGCAAACTGTTACTGTTTTAAAGTATTGAAAACTGGACTATTTATAGTGATCCATGAAAAGTTTGGATAACAGGATTAAAACAGGATTATCAGACATGTTTTGGATTGAAATATAATGTTGACAGGGATATTTTCAAAGAATGAAGGAGGATAACCACTGCTTATAAAGATACCCCCTACGTGTGGACGGACAACCACCCAGAGTGCACTGACTTCATGTGCGCTTCATTGTTTGTTAACATCCGGTGGATTAGTGACTGAGTGGATATTATTTCAGGTATTTTTTTGGTTGACTACAGCTCTAATAATGACACCAAAAGGGTTAAGTCCTTCATGTCCTGCAGACCCCCTCCTCAGGCCCCATCCTGGGTAGCTCAGTAGTAGGGTAGCAGATGGTGCTAAAGGGGGTGGGTGGGTGGGGGGGCATGCACACAAACTCCTGTCCCTGTCCTGTCCTGCACCCCCAACCCTTGCACAAGCCCTGGGGGTCTTCAGCAAGGGCGATCCAGTGGGCTTGAGCGGCAGAATGTGACCACTCTCTCCCCCCCTCGCTCTCTTGCGCTGCCTTCAGGCCTGAACACGGTCAGCCACGCATAAACCAAAGACAAGGCCAATGCCCTTCTCCTCTGCAAACACTGACAACACACATGCACACAAACCCCCCCTCCCTCCCCACTTTCCCCACAAACACAAGAGCTACCGAGACGGGTCGATTCCTGGCTATTTCCCCCTCCATCGAGGATCCATTAAGTGTCTTGTGCATGCATGTTGTTCGCACGTTACATTAACTGACAGCAGGATGAATGATTTATTTGGGGGGGCTTTTCAATTGTCAGAGATGGATGGCATCAATAGGGGTTTTGTCCTTGCTGATGAATCAGGCAATTTGCCACTTTAAACAAATCTATCCTCATGCTGTCGTACAAAGCTGATGCACCCTAAGAGGGAAAAAAAAGACTCAAGGGAGCTCTTCTCTCCCTGTTTAGAGACAAAAAAGATGGAGGAACAGGTGAGGAGAGAGGGAGAAACTGTTAAGAAGACAGAAGGAGATTGCAGTGTATATACCCTAAGCTCCTCACTGCTGCTGCTGCTCCCCTTCAGTCTCTTTGATATCTTTATGCAAATATGAGCCGGATGATTTGGGAGTATGGAGAGGATTAATGGCTCTCACTGCGGACTTGGTGTTACACAGGAGTAGAGGGTTGTGGGTCAGAGAGCAGAGACCCTCCAGGGCATGGTGGGCATGAGGACTCCAGGTACACAGCAAAACCTGCATAAATAAATTAACTCTATCAGAATTATTATTAACACGTTTTCACTCTTTTGGAGAGTTGGTACCTTATCTCTAATACGATGTAGTTCTACATAGGTATGAGAATAACAGTACACTTCTACGTAATGGTTTGATTGCTCTGTCTCATATTATATTTTTAACTGGGTAAGTGTTAACTTTTTATCAACACTACAAGGTGTAACATAGCTGCACTTATTTACTTTATCTTAAGGGGGGGAATTAGCTGACAAAGATACCATGTTTGGTTTGAGTAAAACACAGTAAAAAAAAAATGTCCTGCAGTTTTCATGACATGGGTTTGGGGCATTTATTATCCAGTACTGGCGGGCAGGCTGGATGACTGACTCTACAAATCTCACTGATAGGAATAGAGTTCTGAGAATATTTCTTAGAGTTAAAGATCATACATTGGGGTGCTGGTTTGGTGGAGTGGTTAGCAACCAGGCTTCCCATGTACTTGCTTCTGCCGGTCCAGGTTCAAATCCCACCTGTGACCAGTTTGCAGAGTGTCTTCCCCTACTCTCTCTCCCCCTTTCACAAGCCTATCCACTGTCTCTCTCCTATCAATAAAGGCACAAAATGCCCAAAAATACATTAAAAAAAAAGATCATACATTGACACCTATAGATCTGATTTACTAAAACGTCATTTTTACACTTGTATTCGACTCTAATCTTCAATTTCATGAGAGTAAACTTGAAGGGTTTTGACTCCATCCAGATTATAATTAACACCAAAATTACAACTCTCCTTGATTTACTGTGCATGAAACAGCGGTAATTTATCAACAAATGATACCAGGCCACTTTATTTCCCAATAAAAATTAGACAACAACAATCCAAAAATGAAAAATAAAATTTGTCTTCAAGCCCACATAGTCTAAGCCACTGCCCCTCTGGCTTCTGCTGAGAGGTGTTGGATGTTGCCCCTGAAAGGTTATCCATCCATCCATTATCTCTATACTGCTAATCCCTTTGGGGGTCATGGGGGGGGGGGGCTAGAGCTATCCCAGAAGAGGGGTACAACCTGGACCGGTTGCCAGCTAATCACGTGGCTATGTAGAGAGACAGACAACAAATCTCTTACACATACACACCTAAGACCTAAGGGGATCCAGCTTTCACCAATGCCACCTCCACACTCTGGAACTCAATCCCGCTCCACATCAGAAACTCAGACTCTCTGCTGTCATTCAAACAATCACTCAAAACTTACCTGCTCACAAATGCATATGACCCCTAACCACTCACAGATTTTTGTTTTGTTGTTATCTCCTGTAAAGCGTCTTTGGGTCTTTTTGAAAAGCGCAATAAAAATGTGATGCCTTATTATTATTAAGAGGAACAGAGTCATCAATTTACCTCATGAGGATTTGTTTTTTTGTACTGTGGAAGGAAAATGCAAAAACTGCAGGAAACCCACGCTGACAAAGGAAGCACTATAGAGCTGGGAAATTAATCAATCATCAATTACAATTATGAAACTTAGACAACTGAGATGTAAATCTTACTCACATGATATGTTGCTCTTCTTTAGTCTTTATTCCATCTATTATCACGTTTATTGTATTATTTATTTTCATTAATTATTTGTATCACATTTTCATTTATTAATTCATTTTTGATTTTCAGAATAAAATAATCCCTGCCTCAGCATTTCCAACACTGTAGAGTGAGTTATTGTCAAAATGTGCCAAACAGCCCTATTTTGCACATCAATATAGATCACCATGGACATTTAATTACTTCTCCCTTGCACCATAACATTCTCCAAAATATCACCAAATCTGTCAACACTTAAGTGAATTATGAGCAAAAATGTATAAACTGCTCTATCTCATGATAGCCAGGTTTACGTGGAGCCTAATATTCCGATTAGAATCGACTAGAGGCCCAAACCGAATAAAGATGCTCCACCTAAACACCTCAATCGGAATAACAGGCCAAATCCGAATGGGATAGTATATTCCTTTTCCCAAATTGATTAAAAGTAAAATCCTGTCATGTAAACGGTGAATCGGAAAGTTGTCAGGCTGGGTTCTGTCTGCACATGCTCAGTCTTGATGTAAACGAGCAGTGACGTTTACTCACTTGGAAACATGGCGGCTTTCAAACAGAGCACACAGCACTGGTCTGCGTCGGAGAGTTTGATTTTTAATACAAACTCTCAAAGAACTAAATATTATCGCACGTTTAGATACTGGGAAAACAATAAATACTGAACTATTTAAAAAAGTCCACAAAAAAACTCAGCGTAGCCGGTATAGACCAAAACGTCAAACAAATAAGGAAACGTTGGAAAACTCTGAAGGCTAGCTATTATAAGGCTAAACAACACAACTCTAAAATAATTCAATAAAACACCTACTTACCGCCATCTTTGATAAATTATGTGATGTTTAAATAGATCTGCGAGTATCACGTGTCTGTAAAACAGCTGTTCTGATTAAATGTTGTGGCACATGTAAACACCAGATCGGAATAGAGCGCGTCACATGTAAACACGTCACCAGAGATCTTCAATCAGAATGATTTTAATCAGAATGAAAAAAGTCTGCATGTAAACCTGGCTAATGTTAAGACATTTTTGAAAAATTCTTGCATTCACATCATAAATATGACAATAAACAGATATAAAATCCCTTCTTTCGTCATGACCAACATTACCTAAAATTCTAAAAAACTAAATTCTATTCACCAAACACCAGAAAAAACATTTTCATTGAAGGAGGTAAAAATAGTTTAATTGACAAAACCATTATTTTTCATAAATATCAACTCCAGAAATGCAATGTACTTTTCCTTCTTATTAAAAGACTAGTATCACATTATCACGTGACTTTTTTTTTCAGCATCATTTTAGTCCTTTGGAAGCAGCAACACCTGGATACAAATAGTTCAATTTAATTTGCAATTCTCTTAAGATTTGCGTACCATATTAATCTATTAATAATTAATCTACTCCCTTATCTTAAGGTTTCAGAGATACCAGTCTGGTGTAAGTGTACCCCTGTGGAATTAGCCGATAAATTAGCCTAAAGAATATATTTGAATAAGCACCCATTTAGCTTATTCAGCCATGGGAATACTGAAATAACACATAATGATAAACAATTAACAAGAAGATAAAGCAGCAATTAATCAAAAATGAATGACAAGAGGATGAAAAACAGCATCACTGGAGGAGTAATGTGATTTAGTCATGCAGTTTTATGATTAAATCTGCATTCTTCCATGGCAAGCGCCTCACACTAGACAGTGGGACGTTGCAGCGCTGTGAAATAGGCACAATAGGCTGAGCTTGTGTTTTCCTGGAGGCATACTGCATGCTCTCGTGTCAGGCTCTCTCACTGCCGCCAATGACCAAATCCATCATGACATGTGGACAACAAAGAGCTACAAGAACGCCCTGCCTTGGCGTGCACTCTAGCGCACACACATATATGCCACAGTGCATCTTACAGTGCACTATCTCCCCACAACACAAGCCTATCCCCATGCACGGCGAGCATTACATGTCACAGAACACAGTGAAATCTCTAAGCGCCGTATCCAAAGGAAAAAAGCCCCCCTGTCAAATAGCTCTACTCCACATGAAATACAGTAGAGCGTGGAGTGGAACTAGTCAGCACAGGGGGAATTTTCCAGATAAAGCTTTCTGGTAGAAAATTGGGAGAGTCCAGTCATCAGTATGTTCCAGGCAATTCTTTAAATTAGCACGAGATTAGGGAGTGCATGGTGATTAAGCTCATTTGAAGTATTGAGGATCCGTCTGGGCATTGGCAACAGCCACACTTTAATTAATCTGGTAATGGATGAGAAAAATAAGCACTCTTACGCACATATCAGCATTTTGCTGAACAGGAGGAAGTGGAGGAGATGGAGGGGGGATTGGGGGGGAGAGGGGTTTAAAGGCAGACACAGGGAGTGAAATAGAGCACATTGCCTACAGAGAAATTAGCGCTGAGTGTAGGCTGATGAATGCTCCATTGTATCTATGTTATAATGGAAAAAGGAGATTGTGTGATGGAGGGTTTTTTTCTCTTTATCACTCCCTTGCCCTTGTCCGTGAGTTTTCCCTGGAAACAAGGGATGTGACAGGATTTCAGAGCATGTACGGAGGGGCTGCAGCGCCACATTAACACTGAGATGTGGTCTGTGTTAGACAGCAGAGAGAGCATAAGCCTTTTTTAATGCTGTGGATGATGCATTAGAAAGTAAACTGCTTAATTCATCATAATGATGTTTTTGTTGTAATGTGATGTGTTAGTCTGGAATATAAAGAGCTGCTGTTTTATTGTTTCCAAAGTTGCATATGCCCTTTAGTGTGTTTTACATGATATTCTTCAATGCTCAAGAAAAGTCTCACACATTCAGATAACTTCCCCTCTCCCAGTCTGTTCACAGTGCCAGTAGCTGCCTGAAACAGCCCATTTCCCCAACCCTCCCAATAAAACACCCAGTGTCATGCCCATTCACACTGGAAGTGTTTTTGTTTTGTTGCTTGCTGTGTGAGTTTGCTGAACATGTTAGCTCTGGTGCCGTTACAGCTTTCACACTGAGCACATGAATGTCCTGCAGCTTTGGCACATCTCCCTGCAGTCACAGCTCGATCACTCCAAGTATATCAACCCAGTCATGAGCTTCTATTAAAAGTTTAGGAGGAACCACAGCAAATCTCCCTACAAAGAACCTGATTCACTGATTAACTGACCTGGGTTTCAAAAACCAATACTTTCCTAGCAGTGCCAAAATGTGGTATTCAGTATGCAGTAAACAAACATTTCTGAAATCTGATGTGTACCAGGATGTCATGCTTCTTCAGGAAAAAATAGTAGCATGCATGAGACCATCCTGCCTTGCTTAATCTTACCCAAAATGCAAACAGCCAACAGGTCAGCGGACAGCCAGCCTTTGCAATAACAGCATTTGTTCTGTTACATTTGTATAACAAACAAGCAAATTCAAAAATCTGGAGTATTTACATAAATGCTAAACATTTCTCATGTGTGTTTAGTGGTGAAAATCACGAAAAAACAAATAAATTACTCATTAGACTTATTTTAGTCTTAATGAAATTTAATATGGTGATGCTAGTTATTTGCTGACCCACTATTTACATTTATTTTCATGACCAAAAACAGAAAAATTATTAAGTTGGGGAGGAATATAACATTGCTATTTGTACCTAAAATAAAGTTTCTATGATTATTTAACATAGCTTTTGCATTGTGGAAGTGGTTACACTGATCTAAACTTTAGTGGAGTTTCAATGTAATCTCTGCACATAAGTCACTTCTTGCTGTTGCCTTGCTAGTAGCCCACATCTCTTCCTGCTTTAAAGGACTCTGACTGGTCTTTGCCACTATGGGCTGCTCAAAACAGTTGGAGATTGGAGCTTGGCAAGATAATTTAATGACAGTAGTCAGGTGGATCCAACTGCACTGCAAGATAATTTCTTCTTAAATAACACTTAAGAAAGCCTAAAGCACTGTTACTAAACCTCTTTTATGAGCACACTGGTTTAATCATACAAATAGAATCCTTTTTGATTTTGCTTGAGCCCTTCTCTATCTTAAAAAATGATGAAAAAAATGACGTGCATTGAGCCCTTTATCTACAATGTTCCTCCTTTTTTCAATAGTAGCACCACCACGGGCTGGCCTGATGACTCTTACAATGTCCACGTCTTTTTTACAAAACTGAGCTTTCTTCTTCTCTCCTCTACAAAATGATCCCATCCACAAACCTGACGGTCCCATATTTTGCCTTAATGAAAATTATCTTGTAGTGTGAACAGTGACTCAAAGACTCAATCTAGCTCTGGTTATAAAGGAAAAGAAGATTGCATGAGGGTTTTTTTACTGCCCTTGTCCGTGATTTTTCCCTGGAAACAAGGGATGTGACAGGATTTCAGAGCATGCACAAATGGGCTGCGGCGCCACATTAGCACTGAGACGTGTACAGTGTGTGTTACAGCAGCCAGGTTATAACTCTGCTCGCTCTTTGTTCTGCTTATTATGAATGACCTGAGTCACACTCTCACCGCAGCTGACCTGTGCACACCAGACACAGACACAATCACTCATTCAACCTTGTCCCACCAGTTCGGTGACAAATGTCTGCTCTCTCTGCTTGAATCATGTATTTTACAGGGCTGGACAAAAATAGCAGTGTCCATGTGTGTAAGTATGCACAGCAGACGGCAACAAAAGTCAGATTTAGTCACACAGTCCCTGAACCAGGCTGGTGCTTGTTAAATAATTGAACCCTGGGAAAAAGAGTCGGAGCAGTGGCACTCTTCCTTGGTGGTCGGGAGTCTGCCAGCATGAAGGCTTCTCACCCAGGACTGTCCCAGGAGTGGACATCTTCGCCTAATTAGGCTTATGCCCCTTTAACATTTAATAACGGCCGGCTGGATCTTCTGTTGAATACTTAATCCAAGTGGATGCTGGGGGATTTCACCAAGATTATCAGGATTATGAGACAAAAGGCTGTCCCTTCCTGTTTGAATTCACCAATATTTTTCAATTTATCTACTGAAATGATGCATTTGAATTTGGATTATGGCTTCACAACTCCTGAAATGGAGTCAACTATATACAGTACTATATAACACATTAATTAGACCACCTGTAATAGAAAAAATGAGTGAACATACATAGTTAAGCAATCGTCCAAAAACTTGTTTACAACTGAAAATGTTATTGTGATTAGACTAGGGATGTAACGTTATGAAAAATTTGTATTACGGTTATTGTGACCAACATTATCACAGTTATCATTATTATCGTGGTATTGTTGTGGTGTGCTCAAAATGTTCAAAAAGTACTTTGACATAAACTTGAAATCATTTAACCCCTTTAATATTATAATTTTAACAGTTCTTTTTTTGTCTTTTTTGTCAATTAATGTGTCTAGAAATGCCCTTTGAGTACATTTTTTTTACCCTTCTTTCATTAGAAATAAAAGTAAACAAGTCTAGCAAGTATTTGTCATTATTATGTAATAAACACTTAAACTGTGTGTAATTACAAGAAAAGAAAACAACATATTTAAACTTCAAACAGGATTCTCTTCATAAACAATAGAAAATGAGCTACAAATAACCTATTTTACAAACACTCACACACTTTTGTTTGCCTGCAGCATTAGTGTCCATGTTACAGCTTGTTATATTAGACCATGTCATGGCCTTTTTTTTTTTATTACTGACAACAGTCCCTGAAGCAGTTAGCCCCCTTCATGACTCTCCTCTGGTCTTCCCTCTCCATGACAGAGAGTATGATCGATTAAATCCATAAAGCACGAACTTTGACGGAAAAAGACGATCAATTTCAAAATACAGCCAATACGTGGAAAAAGAACAGCAAGAACACACTCCAGAATGATACTAATGCTATTATTTACAAGACTTATGCATTATTTAGACGGAGAATACTGTTAAACCACCTGTAATTCTCTCAGGTATGGCTCATTGAGTCTTTTCCCGCTCTCTTGCTCTCTCTCTCTGTCTCTCGACCTCTCAGTCTCTCCACGGCTCGGTCAGCTCATTTACTCGAGGAGTTATGGCAGTTTTAATCGTGCACGTCTTTTTCTTTGGCTGCAGCTTCGTGTTCAGACAGGGTGACTGTCTTCTATCAGTTTCACCTCGGCAACCTTGTAAAATCCAAAATTTAACCAGACTTAAGAGTCTGTTTCCAGAGGGAATTCTCCGCTGTCTCTTAACTTTCGATGAGGCCAAACAGTCCAAAGTGTGCATGCGCTTCCCATGAGGCTGCTTTGTCCAAGAAGAGCCTCATAGTTCCAGCATTTCCAGTCAAAGAGCAGCATCACCGTGCGTTTTAGACACATTGTGGTTAACAAATACAGTATAATGGGAATTTTTATAGGCCGCCGTAATGATTACTGTGGGAAATTTACACAGGGTTTACCATTTTACCGGTGACCGTTACACCCCTAGATTAGACAAACATCATGAACAGGAATGAGCAACTTTAAACTGAAGTCACCTTTTTATACCTAAAATATAAATGCATACATAAGTCTTCATAGAGAGAGAAACTTTAGAGCTACTTTTCAATCTGAAATTACATCATTGGTCATATTTACAATTTGACCTGTTTAAGATGTGTTGCATTAACCTAAAAAGATCACTTTTACACCCCTAAATAAATTTTTAAAACAGAGGTTAACCCTGGAATTTTTCTTCAATTTTGCAGCATTTTGACATCTAAATTCTACATTTTGGCATGAAATTTGAATGCGTAATTACAGTCAAAAGAAACAAGCAGCTGTGAGAGACTGGATTTAAGTATTTAGCAAAGCATTGACCCATTAAAGGTGTAAAGGTTAACTAAAATAAGTTATACACAATGACCCTAAAGGCTTAAGACATTACCCTTTTCTAAGTCAGTTTGTTTAGCCCAACAGGGACTAAAACAAGACAATTTCACTCTGTTAGGTGAGGAATTGTCAAAAATGTGAACTGGCATCACTTTTGAAATTCATGGATCCACATCTTAACTAGAATGACTATCAAAATTGTATTATTCATATTGATTTACCATGAACATTCCCTATAAATGTCTTGAAAATCCATTGAAATCTGACTGACTTAAAAAAAAATGTGGGAAAACTGTCCTATCTCACAATGTTGACAGATCCCTTCAAGAAATCCTGGATCTGCATCTGTATCCAAATCACCTCCAACATCTTATCACTTCTTCCTTTTGCCTTGACAAATATTCTCTGAAAATGTCATCCAAGTCAGTTTATCACTTTTCAAGTTATCCTGTTCACGAACTAACGAACAAACTAATCAACTAACAAATGCCAGTAAAAAAATAACCTCATTAGCAGTGGTAATAATGTACAAGAAATATTCTACAACAACATAACCCGTTCAACTGAATCAGCCTTCTTGTGCAAAACTAACATACTCTTTCATATTTAACAAAATACTATGAGAGTAAAACAAATAAAAATGTTAGTTTAGCACAATATTTGTGTTACTCGTGTAATTCTTGATATACCAAGAGGAGGGATTTTTAAGGAGTCTACATGTCATAGTTTGTTTAGGAGCTGAGGACGCCTAAAGGACTGGTCTTAAATCTACCATAAATAAGCTACACAACAGATGCCAGGTGTCCGTGGTCTAATACACTGAGCGGGGGACAGTGTAATAAGTGGTAAATGAGAGATCTTCTGAAAGCCTGAACTAAAAAGCCTAATCACATACGTGGAGGTCAGCGGACCATCTGGTGACTGACTGTAATCTTGGACGGCTCCTTCCATACCTGAGCATCAGCTCACTGAAGAAATACCCTGCCCACATATCAAGGTAAATCCACTCCATTAAATAAAAACTATGAAGCACACAAAGAGGAAGGACTTGTCAGAAATTCACAGCAAACAGGCGATAATAACCTCAAAGGATTAATTCAGATAAAAGAATTGTCTTTGAATGAGGGAGACCTCAACAGTCCTGCTTGTTTGCTGAGGATTTTTTCCCTCAGCTGACTGTACATTAAGACATGTCACCATCTATTTACCACCTTTGACATCTTCCACTGGACATGAAGCCCTTGTCAGCTCTGTTCCTAACCAACTTCACGGCATGAGAAAACAGATAATGCTGACGTGGCCTACTTATTTTTCCCCCTGCCTTTTCCTGTGTGTGTAATAAGTAGTGATGGCATGTCCTCTTAAGGCAGTGTAACTCTGAATGTGAGGAGGCCCTGAAGAGCAAGGGTCAGAGTAGGGAGGGGGGAGATGAGGACACCAGCAGCAAGAATGTGACTCCTAAAACAGACTCAGTGTGATAATTAGAGGTAGAGAGTGTGACTGCTTAATTGTGATACTGTTAGATTGGTGGATGGTTAGGATGACATCATAGCTCTGGCCTTAGGCTGTAAAAGCAGGGCTGTAAATTTAGGACTGGTTTATTTCATGTGTGTTCTGTACGCTTATGATGCTAGTCTTTAAATCTGCAGATAGGTGCTGTGGTTTTCATCTTGTTCAAAATCGCCTGGCAAATAGAATACAGTATGTTAAAGGGATATTTCAGTATTTTTCGGTTGGGTAGTATCAAGTACTTGACAATAGTAAAGTGGTGGAGAAGGCTTCCAGCAGCACTGTCACGTTAAGCTTGAACGTTCATGGGGGGATAAGGGGCTATTAGTAACTTTCTATTATACTAAAACATGGCGGTTCAACTTAAAGCTGGGGTTGGTAATTTTGGAAAACTAGCAACCGCCGTAAAACTGAAGAAGAAAAAGCTTTGTGAGAACTTCCACCTGCTGTAGCCTGGGTGGCAGCTGTCGCGAGATTAGAGCCAATAGAACAAACTTAGAAAAACAAAGTGTTTATTTTAGATTTCTTGTACATCCGTCTTAAAATGTGAGGGATACTGGAGCTTGGTTGGGGTTGTGGGACGGCTCATAGTGGGCTTCCCTTATTTTCAAAGACAAAACTTGTAAGGTAAGCATTCTCCCGCGGACTCTGATGCTTCTCATCTCGGCTACACGCACTGAGTCTGTGCACGCCAGCAAAATGTACGTGCAGGAGGGGGGCAGAATGGCGACAGGATTTGATTGGTTTAAAAATTGGTGACACAACATTTTTATTGGTTGGTGTTTTCCCTGCTTACTCCTGCTGTAGATAGCAGATATTTTTCGCTCTGTTTAAAGGACACATTATGAATTGATTGCCATTGGGTTATAAAGACCATTTTAACCAGTATTACAAAAAGTGTATCTAAAGATTACAGATCAGTGTATCTAAAATCAGATTACCAACCCCAGCTTTAAAAGCAACTACAATATTTTCAATGTATAACATATTGTTGTTACATCTTGCAGCCTTATAATCAAGTGACCCTCATGGCTGTAGCAGCAATGTATAAATTACTGATCAATAAAACATAATCAGAGGTTCTAGTCATCAGGTCCCCGGCCATTTTTGTAGTCCTTGTTAGCAGTTACTGTCACAGAGTCACAGTTCATGATTCAAAAGTGGGCAACATTAAATGCATTTATTATTTCCTACTAAATAGTAAAACTGTCATGTGTGTTCACAACAAACCTTCTTTCAGGCAGTTATTCTTCACTCCTATTTACCCTAGAGGGTTGAGACCCCAGGTAGTGCTTAATGCTAACTCACTCCCACATTTTTGGACTCATCTCTGCACCACTCTTTTATCAACGGGGATCAGAAACATACTGAAAAATCCCAGAGGCTTTAAGTATGTCTGATGTTGAGCGAAGCAGTGCAATGCTAACTTATGCTAGCCTGCACCACTCTATTCTAAGAACCTCAATATTTAGGCTCAAACTCTTAAATATGGATTATCTGTGGTAGTTATGGCTGATAGCATCAATAAATACAAGAAAGAGGAATTCAAAAGGATATCAAAAATCACAGCAAATTCTCTAACATGGTCAAGACTGAAGAAATTGTTCGGAAACATTTTTGATTTCACACAAGCTAAAAGCTAATGTTGACGCCAGTCAAAGTGACAGCCGGTGCAATCTTAAATTGAGCAAAGATGTTCTTGTTTCTTGCATACTAAGTGGTCATTTGTAAGAGGAAGATTTATTGCCGTCTTGTTTTCAAAGGGAGCATGAAAAAGGAACAGTCATTACCAACAAATCCACCTGCGAGCTCACAGAAGAGAAAGTAAGCCAGGTCTGAGCAGCTTTATGGGTCATCTCAGTAAATGACCTGTGCTAAGTCAATCAAACAGCTCCGGAGAGGACAGCGGCTCTCGACACAGGATTAGGACTGCTGACCCACACTGCCTGGTTCACTTATGTAAACATAGCATAACAAGCCTGTTGTGTAAAACAAGAACACAGCCTGTAACCTACAGTAGCTGTTGTGCATTACATTTCTGTCTCCTTAGCACTGCACGACCCTGAATTATAAGCAGGATTTTGATCTTGCGAAGAGATGCATGTCTTAACGGTTGCATTTAGCAGCTCCCCCTCCTGCTGGGACCAAGGCATCTTAATTCAGGATGTGGATCTCAGTCAGCAGGTGAATGCTAGTCTAATCAGCCAACCATATGTCCTCCTACCCCCTGGCTGATTAAGGTTTCCTCTCTCCCTCTTGCTGATTGCTGCATGCTTTGATAAATCATATCCCTGGTGAAAAATGCTAATCATATGCTAATGCATGCTCCAAACTTCTGTCCACATAGATAGAGGCTGCCAGCTCTTCAACCCTCATGCTAAACTGCAGCCTGTGTTGGAGAAAAAACAGCAGCTGTCATTTGTGCGAGGTTTTACCGAACTCTCCTGAGATATGAAGCACACGGGCAAGAGATGACCATGAGGCAAAATAAGCCTTGACATAAAAGTTCTAAAATCTAATCAGTTTATCCTTTAACAGTGAAAACACTTGTGTTGAGTGTGATAGATCCAAGCAAGGGATGATCAGGAAGGAAGAGGGGTTTTGCATATGACCTCCAAACTGAAGTAAAGTATTCTTTAGATGTAACGTTGGAAAGCAAGAGATGATCAAGGACACAAATCACCTTTAAACTATCACCACAAACAGTATTTAATCAATTCAGCTGGAGTCACAGAGGAAAAACTGTACGTGCTAAGTTTGAAAGAGGGCTCTGAAATATCATTTTCAAATACAATGGATGGTCATGTGCCTCCATGACCTTTGATCTAAGCCTTTTAAAATGTAATCACATTGTTTCTGTGAGTCAAAGTGTACCTTTGCGCAAGGATAAACAAGAATCTGTCTAGCATTCAACGTCCACATAGTCTGTCTACATAGGTTCCCATCCACTCGACAGCTTTGCACTGATTGTGTATGCCCTCGCCGACTGGAAAGCGCTATGCAAAGGAGCATGGCCTTCATTAGCGAGACTCAACGCAAGATAGATAGATAGATAGATAGATAGATAGATAGATAGATAGATAGATAGATAGATAGATAGATAGATAGATAGATAGATAAGGTGTGGACGTACACAAGACTCTATGACCTTTTTGACCTGTGGACTAATTTATGCAAGATTGTAAAATGACATTTAAAGCAATTTTGAGATATTTTGTTTACAAACAAGGGATAAGCACAAGGCAAAATGACCTTGACTTGCACCCTTTGAAATCTAACAAATTTATTTTGAATTATACTTTAACATGTGCAAAGAGTTTGAAGAACCCCCCCCCCCAGAAGTATGGAAGTAGCACTCACAAGCAAGGGAAAGGTAAGAGGCTCAATGACCATAACGTATGTCTTTAAAAATTTTATTGATTTATCTCAAAATAATGCTGGACCTCTTTGTAAGGTTTGACAGAAATCCCCAAAGTGTTCTCAAGATATATCCATATTAACGATGAGGTGATCATGAGACTTCTATAACCAGTGATCAATAAACTGCAATCTGCATATCTAATAGTCAGAATGGATAATCGTGCAAATTCTGACAGAAATCTCTCAAATTGTTTTTGAAATATTGTACTGAAAAGCTAAGGGTGACATGAGACCCTAGACCCAAGAACTTCGCTCTTGAGCATCAAAGTCGTATTATTTTGTCCGTAAGTCACAGTGACAGTTTAAATAAGTCATTAAAAGTAGCACAAAACACTGATTACACTCTATGCTCATAGTAGTCTTTGCTCAAGAATGTGCTAGCAAGAACATTTTTATTTTTATAAATGACCTAAAGAAGTTATGCAGAAGAAACGAAAGAAAATGGAAGATAACTGGTCTGGTAGTTTTTCATGAAATCTGGAAAGACTCCATGAAAAACTACCAGAGGGCATTTAAAGATGCAAGGGCAGCATTTTATTCTGACTTGATTTTAGCCAATCATTCTAACCCCAGAGTTTTATTTAAGGTTTTAGATTCCCTTACTAACCCCTCCCCCTCCCATTTTACTAATGCTTCTCAAGACACCTGTGAGAAGTTTTTAACTCATTTTATCAACAAGGTAATGGACATCAGGCATCAAATCACTCCCCCAGATCACCCCATACATGCCAGTAGGGATATTATTTGTTATTTTAGCAGTTTTGAGCCGGTGTCCTTGTCCCTTTTATCAGATATTTTAGCCCATATGAAACCAGCTACGTGCAGTCTTGATTTTATCCCCACCAGATTTCTCAAAGAGGTTTTTAACACGGTTGGGCCCAGCATTCTATCTATTATTAATAGTTCTCTTGTAGAGGGAGTATTTCCTTCTGCTTTTAAACACGCTGTGGTCCAACCCCTTTTAAAGAAACCAAACCTTGACCCCACGGATTTTAATAATTTTAGACCAATTTCAAAACTCCCATTTTTATCCAAACTTTTAGAGAAGGTGGTTTCTACACAGCTTTTACGTTTTATTTCTGAAAACAACCTCTTTGAGAAATTTCAGTCTGGTTTTAGAGCAGGTCACAGCACTGAGACGGCCCTCCTCAGAGTGACCAATGACCTTTTTTTAGCAGCTGACAGAGGGGAGGGCTCAATTTTAATTCTTTTAGACCTCAGTGCAGCCTTTGATACGGTGGATCACGCCATTTTAATTGAACGTCTTAGCAACTGGGTGGGTATCAGGGGCACTGCACTTAGCTGGTTTCAGTCATATCTTTTAGAACGAACCTGTGCGGTCACCATAGGCAATCACAGCTCTTCTACTGCTGCCGTTGCCTGTGGTGTACCGCAGGGTTCAGTTTTAGGCCCGATTTTATTTTCTATTTACATGCTGCCCCTTGGCCAAATAATTCAGCGCCACCAAGTCTCCTTTCACTGCTACGCAGACGACACACAGATATACCTTCCCCTGAGACCTGAGGACCCACAGGGCCTAGCTGCTGTCATGGACTGTCTCAGGGACATCAACAGTTGGATGGCAGAAAACTTCCTGCAACTCAATAACACAAAATCCGAAATACTCCTGTTTAACATCAACAACTCCCCTCTCATACAGTCCAGTCTTGGCACACTTTCAACAAACATCAAACAATCAGCAAGAAATTTAGGAGTAATTTTTGATTCAGACCTCACCTTCTCATCCCACATCAGTAAAACCATCCAGTCCTGTTTCTTTCACCTACGCTCAATTGCAAAAATCAAAAATATCCTCACCCCTCAAGACCTCGAAAAAATAATTCATGCCCTAATCTTCTCCAGACTGGACTATTGCAACTCCCTCCTCCCCGGTATAAACAAAAAATCTCTTTCTCGCCTCCAACTGGTCCAGAATGCAGCAGCTAGGCTTTTAACTGGTTTTAGTAGACGGCATCACATCACTCCACTTTTAGCCTCCCTCCACTGGCTTCCTGTCAGTTTTAGAATTGATTTTAAGATTTTATTGATTACTTTTAAATCACTCATGGGCTTGGCCCCCAGCTACATTTCAGAGCTTTTAACCCCTTATCAGCCAGCCCGCAGCCTTAGATCCTCTGGCGAGGGCCTCCTGGTCATTCCAAAGTCGAGGCTTAAAACTAAAGGTGACAGAGCTTTCTCCATCAGAGCTCCTCGACTTTGGAACGACCTGCCAGAGGAGATAAGGCGGGCGGAGTCTGTTGCTTCTTTTAAGTCACTTTTGAAAACATACTTTTACAGAATTGCCTTTATGTGATGCCGTCTCATTTTAGTCTCATTTTAGTCCTTTTAGTCTCTTTTTAGTCTTTTATTTTCCTTCTTTCCGTTTTAGTCGTTTGTCCTTTTATTTGTGTCTCAGTCTTTTTTATTCTTTTATTTGATGATACTTTTCTTATCATTTTAGCTACATTTTCTTTATTATTATTATTATTATTATTATTATTATTATTATTATTATTATTATTTATTTATTTATTTATTTATTTATTTATTGACTTCTTCTTTGTTATTTTAACAGACTAGTGTCTTTATTTACTTTTAATTCAGCTTGTTTTATTTATTATGTCATACTTTTAATTTCTTTATAGAAATCTTTTAAGGTCACTGTGTTATTGTTCTTTCTCTTTTTTCATCTCTACTATTTTATATTGGCTTTTTATATTGCTTTGTTTTTTATTTGGTCCTCATGGTCTCATTTTAGCAGCAGTGTTCCTGTGTTGTCTGGGTTCCTATGACACATGGGGAGGGCCTTTGAATCATGGGGCTGGAGCCACTGGACATAGCACCTATGATGTTAGTTGGCATCATCAGGATGCAGTTTACTCCTGAATGTAAACTGCATCCTGATGTGTGTTGCTGTATCCTGGTGTGTTGTGTCTCCGGCCCCATGGGGTCGGGGCCTCCTCTGTGTCTGTGTTCTTTTGGGGTTAACTGATTTATGTGATATGTTGTGGAACTCTCTCAGCTTAATTTTGCTATTTGTGTATGTCCTAACTGTTCTTTGATTTATTGAACCTTTTTCGGTTGTTCTTTTTTCCTTGTGTTTAAACTCTTGTGCTTTGTTATCTCATGTTCCTGACTGCTGTCAAAGCACTTTGTAAACCAATGTTTTTAAAGGTGCTATACAAATAAAGTTTATTATTATTATTATATTATTATTTTATTGACTTAATTCATGAAAGCAAATGGCAACAATACTTATTTGCACAGCAATGTCTTGAATTCAGCACGGGCAGGTCCCAATGAGGGCACAGCACTTCTCAGGTGCAACTAGGGTAAAATGACGGGGGATGTTGCTTTAAATGATGTGGTTGAAACAAACAAACATGACTCAAAATGACATGCTCCTAATTTCCCAACATCTAAAATTCGTATCAATCTAATCTTGACGGAAAACCCTCATGCATCAAGTATCACTATCAGAAACAGAGGATAATCATCAGGCTTCATGGTCTCAACGCATCACCTCCAAAGTGTAATATGTTTATTTTGGGGGTCGTAGAAGACATTTCAGTCAAGTTTGAAAAAATATCCCTAAAAATGTTTCTTGAGATGAGCTTACATCAACAGGCTTGATGGCTGGACACACAACCAAAACACATAATGCCTCCAGCCTCCACTGTCACCAGGGCAGTAAAAGTTCGAGGCAATTCTGAATGAACCCAATCTCCTTTTCCCATGTTCAGAAATCTGGTGTCCTCCCACATGGCCCATCTGTGTAGTCGGGTTAGTCACAGGAACTCAATCCCCTTCAATCTTTTTGTGGGTCACAGAGGCACTTTCACTCTGCTCTTGGAGATCTCGGTCAAATCGCAGACACAATAAGAAATATCGTCCTGTATAACACCGCTGTCACACACACACATATAAATGCTGTTTTGGTTTCTATATTACTAACCCCTGCTGCTGAACAAGCCAGCAAATATAGGTCACGACCGTTTACCCTGTTATCATGTGCTTTTGTACCGCAGCGAGCAAGTAAACTGTAGTGACGCCTTAATGCAGCTAAAGCCCCTATGAAACCAGCCACCGTGCAGGAGGAGTTCATCCCATTTCAGCAGCTGATGAACATCTGTTCAGCATTAGTGGTTACTGCTTTGTGGTCTGTGGTCCTGTGTGTGCCGAGCATGGCCTCGCTGATAAAAATCCTCAGGTGCAGTCCGTTCAGAGGAGAAAACAGAGAGGATGAAGAAAAAAGGTCAAATTTCCTGTTTGCCTCATGAGCAATCATAAACCAATAACTGAAGCAGGTCACAGGTTTTCAACTTAAAGGCAGGGGTTAAATACTGGATGTGACATGCTTTAGAACAGCAGTGGGCAAATTAGCTGAGAACTTTGGTGCAAGGATGGACAACATCGAGATTTTTGTCACATTGATGAAGGGCAAAAATATCCCAAAATATAGTATAAACCTAATTACCTGCCAATTACCTTGCTCATCTGTGAGAAAAGACCTCAAACTGCTTTAGAAAATGTTGGCCATTGACAATATTTTGGTTGTGATCCATATTAGGTTGTGAATCAAAACATTTTTCAAAAGAAATAAACTCGCGAGAAAAGACAATTAACAACATTTTGGCTGATAACTCAAAACATTTTCAACGGTTTGATGACACTCAGGGAATGTTAGCCATGGCACAAACGAGAAGTGATATTATTTTTAGTGGTAATGTGAATGGGGGAAGGGATATTTTTAAGGATTGTTGACGTCCCAAGATAAGGGAGTTTTCAACATTTTGGCCAATAACTCATAAAGTTATTGGCCAAATGAAATTGTGATTAAAATTTCCAAAAAATAATATACAAGCAGTTTTTAAAAAAAAATGCTGATAACTTACAATATTAGAAATGCCTTGGCAAGGTTGTCTACTACTTCACTTCCAGCTCTAGCACATATAGTTCAACAATAAATGACCAATATAATTAAAACAGAAACAAATGTGGAGACCCTTTCAGGATTTATTGAGTCAGTTTTTTAAATTTTCTCTCAACTATCAGTAAGTCTTGGCTTAATCAGCTAAATATACAATTATGGCCCACTTAGCTACATTTTTATTCAAGATTATATATTTAACTGTATATCTGTATGCATATACTAGCTTTTCAAAAAAGCTTAGTGATGTAAGAACTGTTCATGTATTTGAGTTTTACAAAAACAAATATTGCCAATAAAAAAAGCAAAGAACTAAATATACACCAATTAGCAAAGACTGTCATAGATTGTATGCCTTAATTTTTCATGGCTGATAGTGTGTTGTTTTCATCATGTTTACAATTTATTGATATTTCAACTAATCTTAGCCCCTTCTTAAGTGAAAAGGGCAAATGTAGTCCCCTGACTAGAAGTTATCAATCCCTGCTTTACAGCTAGCCATTAGTATTGATCATAGTAAGGTGCTATCTGATTATCAAAGTGTTGACATGACACACATTTTCACATGCTGAAAATGTTAAGACAAACCTACCCCCAGAAAGCCAGAGCTATAGCTACATACTGACTGTCGACACAATTAACTGGCAACCTGATTTCTTACTCTACTTCCCAGATGTAAATAGGCACAGTAAAAGGCTAGCCAGGAACAGGGTGGTTCGGTACTATTTCATTTAGAAAATGGTATGACAGTTAAATGTTAGCGTTGTCTCGTTGAATAGAATATTGGCAGGAACAATAAGACACCACATAAAGCAATGGCATCTATGAAGGCAGCAGCTTATGAGAAAGAATAGAGGTAAGCATTGTTAGTGCTGCTCTCAATACTCTCACAAAAGTGACATTTAACATCATAAACCAGGCTGAAGAAATTGCTCAATTTTGATTGACATTTTTTGAAAAGTTGAAAGAAAAACCCTTCAAACATTCTTGTGATATTAGGTTCATAAAATTGCTTTGACAAAGGATAAGTAAAGAATTTTAACCTTAGACTTACAAACTGTTAGCAGTACATCTTTTAGTCAGAAAACACATCTTTATAAAGTTTAGTGGAAGCCCTTGAGATATTGCGCTCACATGCAAATAGTGACCACAATACATCAAGAATTTGACCTTTAAACTATGTCCTCCAAAATCTAATCAGCCACATCAAGGCAGGTATCTTTAAAAACAAAGGTTTGTCTGTGTGTTTTGGCCCTCTGTCCACACATAAATGGGATTTTAGGTCACATTTTGAAAAACTTCAGCATGAAAGTGAAGATTTTTGAAAACACTGTTTAGGGTGCTTTCAGGTGTACAGAGGAAACAGCGGTTTCAGCTTTAAACAACAAACTATACCATGATGCCACTACATCCAACATTCTCACCGTTGTGGACTGGACTATTTGCAACACATACTTTCTGTCACTACCTCGAGATGATGCTAGATTAAAAACGTTTGACACAAACACTGTCAGCATTTGGACAAGACCCAGTTATCGTTCCTTAAGTAAATGAGTTTACTGGTGACCCATGGCAGCTTGCTCTGTGTTTTTGGCAAGGCTACAACAGTTGATGAAACCAACATACCGTAAAATACCAAATAAATGCAGAGTTACAATTAATCACCAGTTTCCAAATAAACGCAGAGTGTAGCAGTACATTTTGACAAATAAACGCCCATTTCAAATAAACGGCGGTTGTAATTTATTTGGTGCAGCCTACGAGCTATGGTCGAAGTCTACAGAAGACGCATGCCAACGGAGAGCTCACAGCTGACAGTGCACGCTTGAAAAGAAACATTATCAGACTGGACCTTAGCAGTCGGCATGGTTTATTTGTCTCTCTGGACGTCCTGTTGGCTCGCTTCTCCTCCCTATGTCTGTCAACAAAATGCACGTTGGTGTACGGCGCTCTGTTTCACAACAGTGCAGTTACACTCAACGTCTACGGAATCCACTAGATCGCAAAAAGCCGGAAACTTTACACACTGGGGCTTCATAAATCCAAAGAAGAAGACGTTGCCACTTCCACAGCGTGTTATTTACCCTTAACGTCAGGAGGCTGGACACTCCTGTTTGCGGTACATTGCTGCTTATCTCCATGGCCCTGGTGCAGCCAAAAAACAGAAGTAAGATCTGAACTTATCTACTTGCTACTGGTAAGGTTCCTTACCAGTTTTAAGAGTGTTTAGAGAGTGCTGAGTTGAAAGAAGAAGACAAGAATATAACTACAGTACTGTAATGTTGCTGTAAGGGTGATATTCATACTGGTGAAAATAAATAATTTGATTACATTTACCATATTTTTTCAGTTTTTGTGAAGCAAGATTTTTGTGGGGAAGGAATTAAACGCCTGGTCCCAAATAAATACTTGGTTAGCTCAGTGATTGAAACAAATAAATGCCCTAGCTATCATTTGGTATCTTATGGTATGCACCCACATAACATTTTCATTACAAGATAAGATTATCAGAAATGTCTCAAATTGAAATATAAACAAAGACATTTTTATTCAACATGCCTGCTATCAGCAGTCAACACAAGTTCAAGTGTAACACCAGCCTGACAGACAGATAGAGATATAAAAATAAAATGTAAATGCATTTTGGTGTGGGTAGGGGTATTTTTGAAACAGAAGAGAAAAACCTTTTCTACCTGCCCATATGTGGACATAGCCCAAATCTTGATAGACATGTAGTGAAATTTAAAGTAAATCCCTTGAGGCCTTTCTGATATGCTGCCTTCATATAACTTGACTCATACAGATTGACAATCAGAGAACATAATGCATCCAGTCTCATCTGATACAAGCTGAATAAAAAACAAAAAAGTAAGCAGAAGATGTCAAAAAGGCATCATTGTTAGCCTGGAAATCAGACCCACGTGTAAGCTCATGTTTTCTGGCAGATGTGTCTGGACCTACTTTCATGTAGATATTCATCTGACCTGATTAAGGTCAGGCCAATCACAACCTTTACATAACATCTGACAGTAGGGACATTTGATGTAAACAAACAAGATGGCCCCTTCTGATATAGTACAATCTGAAACTTGGTCAGTACCTCACAGATGGATTGTAAACCTTAAAATGATGAAAAATAGATAATGGATTTTGGAGCTATTTTTACCTTGACAAACACCTAACTGCACTATCAGGTATTTTTGTTTGTATTGTAGTCCACAAATATTGCTGCTTGATGAAAACAATGTTGGAGGTTAAAAATCATTTATCTTGTTAAGGTTGCAGGCTGAAAAATTACCATGAAACATTAAAAATGCAAAAATCCAAACCAATATACCAAGTTTTAGAGAATTAATGTTACTTTTTGACCTTACATCAAGACTGTTTTGACTATTCCAAATGTTTCGAAAACAAGAAACACAGCACTGCAGATCAACCTCTTACTTTGTGGTGTATGGTAGTTTTTCTTAATTACTCTTTATTCACCAGGCCAAGGAATTTTTCTTTTGTGTCCGTGTGTGTATGTGGTTGTGTGTCCCAGGCTGTAAGTGTAGGTGCACATTCCTGTGTATGTTTGTGTGATTCACACATTCCACAGGCTTAAAGAGAGGTCGTGACGAACATATTTCTGCAATCGTGTGGCACCGCTCTGTTTACATACCAGACATGCTCCTGGGAGACAGAGAGACTGACACAATGAGCCAAAGCCCAGGCCTTCTGTCCAACACACGAGGCTCAAAGCATTTCACAATTTATCAACAACCTCTTAAAAGGCGTGCTGATAACACAATCGTGTAAACTGCCATCAGTCAGAGGGAATACCCAAATATGGAGCTGTTTAAGTTATTATAGTGTCAGTTTTGGAGAAGATTCTTGCACATAATAGGGTTTATTAAAAGAAGTGATGGCCTTAGGTGGTGAACTGTGACCTTTACCCCCAGCCTATGGGGTAAAGCTCCCTTTTTCAGAGTCATACTGCCGGGACCAGGACAAGTGGAGGACAAGCAGCAACCTAACTTTGCAGCGTAACACATCTGTCTTTCAATATATTTTATGAATCCACCTAGACCATAGAAAGTGTTTAGGAATGTACAGAACCTTTAAAAGGCATATCTGGCAGGTGATTTTCTGTCAATCATTTTCATGACGGGCCAGTCAGATAATGTAGTAGGTGGGTGCTACTGCCTCGTTGTAAAGGACAGAGTGTTAACAACATCTTACAAAAGAAAAACCTCACCAAAACATGTTGAAAGTGAAGGAAAACACCCTCTCCATGGATAAGTTTGTAGTATTTGTTTCTTATTTGTTTAGAAATGCCATCCATATAAAACTGCTACTGAAGCTGTTAGCAGCCATGCTAATCTCTGTCACTCCTGCCTCTTTCTGCTGTTCTGCACATTCAGTGGACGATGCTCACAGTCATAGATTGGAGCTTAGCTAGATGGACATGCATAATTACTAACATTGAATCAGGCTGATCCAGCTACACTGCAAGGTTACTACTGCTCAGAGACCTTCAGTGAGACCAAAGTGCAATAAAATTAATTTCAACATATTGCTGCTTCAAGGCCTTTCTCAGTGTCAATAGCTTCATCAGATTGACCTAAGGTTAGTCGTGTCCAGGTCTTGCCAGTATGATGTGAAAATGAGTGTGAAGAACATTGAGAAAATTGTATTTCTTTTGAAATGTAGCAAATGACACTGTCTGTGAGTTTGCAACATTTTGCGCTGTTTTGTTTGGGTTTACTTTGCCGACCAAACGTCTCAGTTAGCGCTGACTGTCAGGACGAAGGCTCTGCTGCCCCTCCCCTTCTTCGTTGCCACAACTTTCAAACATATGCAACATATTGGCTCATCAGTGTTCATGGGCTCACACCTTGTTCATTCAATTTAAAACCAAAATATTCCCACACTGGGGCTGTGGCATTTAGCTTAGGAAGTATTGGTTCCATGCCATCATTCATATCATTGTTTGTTTCCTTGTTACTCCTCGCGACGCTCACTTGCAGTTGTGTGTGTGTGTGTGTACGCGCGAGCGGCCCCGTCTCCCCACAAAGATTAAATGACTGACAGGAGGGGTCATTCCACTATAAAATTCTGCTATAACAACCAATGCACCCCGGTGTTAAGAAAGATGGACAGTGTGAACCATCTTCTCATCCAGCCTGTTTGGTAGAAAGAGAGGAGGGAAACTAACATGCATACACGTGTCAATTTATCGAAGCTGGCAAACTTACCGAGGGTGTGGTTAATTGATTTATTGATTATCATGACAGGCCTATTAGAGGGGAACACACTGGTCAGACCAAAGAGCTGCAAAATGCATAGCAGCTCTCTATAAGTTGTCAACGACGCAGTAGAAGTTTGCAGAAAGCTGCATGTGTTTCTTAGGACTTAGCATCAGTCTGAAGCTGGCTCTCCCAATATGCTGGGCCACAGTGTAGGCTTCATAATTCCCTGTTAAAAATCAATGGATATCACTGTGGTTGTGTTGCAATGATAGATGCCAAGCAGCCACAAGAGCAGTAGCTGGTAAAGACTCATCAACTAAAGAGATAGATCTAAGAACACCTGCAGGTGTGCTGCTGTGCATGATGAGTGAATAAATCACACTGTCGACAGACTTTTAAACAATCCAGTCATCTGCACTCAGGCAGATTTATGAATCACAAGATTGCAATACCTTTCACAAGCAGTTATCTTATGAATAATACACGCTGACCATATTTGATGAGCCCATCTACAGGCGACCATAAACTGATTTTATTTGCAGTGCCGGGGTTGGTCTGTAGTGCCTGCTCTTCATAAAAATGAGATCTTCACTTCTGCTGCTTCAATGAGTTAACGGCACCATTTGGGTAATGGCACTCTAATATTTTACATCAGCTTGGGGAGAGGTGATTTACAGCAGCGATGCCGGGAGAATTCTTATGCAATCAAAGCTTTGTTTCACCTCCCACGGTTTAACTTGAAAGACGATTATGAAATCAGGAAGATAAGCTCGACATAGAGAGGAGGGTACAGTATGAAGGAGAATAACACAAAAATGCCCTTAAAATATTTTATTTCTGTGAGTCTATCAATAGCCCAGTGACTCACTTTCTTTCTGCACTGAAGTGCTGGTGTCAAAGCTATCCTTCACTGCAAGAAGACAAGTCGGGGAAATCTGAACAAGTAAAGTCGAAATTAAGATATTTAATAAACAACAAGGGTATTTTATATCAGTTAATGATAAAGTATTTTGTTTAAAAAATTCAAAAGGTATTTTATTTTTTAGACTTTTGATCTCCAATGATCAGACCATTTCTAAAGTTAAAAAAATGTCTCTCTTATTGGCACACTTTTTTGGGCAGAGAAGCAATATGAACACTCTAAGCAAGCAGAATAAAATACACACTAGGCTTGTCACGATACCAGAAATTTAGTAGTCGGTACCAATACCACTTAAATTCTACGATACTTGATACCATTCGATACCATGGTAAAAAAAATAAAAAAATCCCCTGTAGTTCAACATACACTCCTTTATTTGAACAAAGTGAACAACAAACAATATTATGCTTAAATTGAAAGCGTCCGTTCTTGTTGGCTGTGTATCTTGATGCTGGCTTTGCCTGGCTGGTCCATGTCACTGTCCTGCTCTGGCTTATACTGTGAAAAGAAGATAGAGATTTGGGTATAGCTTAATGACTGTATGAGAACAGCAGAGGCAATACTAACATACACACACACACAGAGGGAGCAGCAATTTACTGACATGGTGGTGAAACTTTTTTAAAACCTTTTTATATGACAGTGCCTATTGCATTTACTACTGTACCATATTGATGATCTTATTTTGCTTACTTTATTTCAAGGACCAAATCATATCATACTTGGATACTAAGATAATTTAACTAGCTAATGTACATTTCTATAACATATGAAAACATTCCCTACACCTGCTTCCTCTACTCACTGTCAGTGTTTCCTCTTCTACTCTCTGCAATCAAATTAAATGGAAAGGTATTGGATGTGAAAAGCATGTGAACAAAATACACATGATTCTGGGCAAGTAGCCTCCGCATTGATTTACGTTCTGAACCAGCCTTTACACAGAGCCATAATCAAAGTAGGTTATTTACTAGTCTATATCTCAGTTATTGATCACATTAGCTGCTTCTGTTGATGTATCATGAGTGTGAATAAATCACACTGTCGACAGACTTTTAAACAATCCAGTCATTGTCCGCTTCCTGGACGATGAACAGACCGGATAGCCCACTGTTGATCGAGTGCAAGCATTGATTCATTATGAGATATTGCTGAAGCGCTGACCATATTTGCTGAACTTATCTGACATTAGACAGACTGCACTGTGTTTTCTTTTCGTCCCTTCTTGTAGTGACCACACACTTGGGACACTCTCTGCCATTTCTTCTGTGGACTCTCTGCTTTCTGTCCCTCTCTTTTCTCTTCCTTCATGATTTTCCAGCCGCGCAGCAGCGGAGGTAGCAGGCGCGTAGCATTTACTATGGGCTGGGCTCATCTCATCATCGTAACGTAATTAGATATGAGCAACAATGATAACACGTGAATTAAAATGCACTCACCTTGAATTCTCTGTACAAGTCTGGATGCTTGCCTTTTAAATGTTTCGTTGTTGACGAGCCAGGTGCGTGTGGCTCCGTCATATCGAGTGTTGTTGTTCTTAGCAGGGTAGTCGGTCATGTGATCAGCACTGTGTGAGGGTTGCCAGATAATCGCTCATTTACAGCCAAAAAAATAACGCTAAAGAAGTGGCCAGATCTGGCTCCTCGGTACCTACGGTACTTTGGGTAGTCTAGAAAAGTCAGTACTATCACATTTTCTGAATCTTAGTACCGATTTGGTACCGAAGTATCGGTTCTTGTGACAAGCCTAATACACACAGGTTAATTTTCTGATTATGGTACGATGGATATGGTACATTTCACAAAAAATGTACAATACAAGTAATATGTTTATCAGTCCAAAGCGCTTTTTTTGGCATGAATATTGTGGAACACTAGTGTAAAAGCATTTCATTCATACAAATAAAAAATAGAAACAGAGCTATATACGATAAAAGACAAATATTTGATTACAATGATAGAGATTATGTGCATCATGAATAAGATTAGGATGGTTATAGCTAAAACAATGAATATTTCTGAATAATCAAATTACAAAATAAAAGATATCACTCATATTTTCAAACTGTGTTTGTGTGATTGCATTCCATAGTGAATTACCTTTTACCGTGCACATGTGCCCTGCCAGTTTGTATTCTCTACTTAGGCCAAATGACATTTTAGTTTGCTGTATCTACTAATAAACAAAACAAATGAGCTGGTAAAACACTAATGTGCCACATTTGTCGTCCAAGAGCGAGAAAGTCCTGACATGGGGCAGCAAGGATTGATGGATGAGTAACAATAAATGGATGTTTTTTGTGAAACAGAGTGTTTTTCAGATACCGAAGGTGTACACCAAAATGTAGATTGCTTTAATAACTAAAACAGGGTTGAGTTGCAATTCTTTTTTAACGTCACATTCATACTTAACTTTTATTGGGCCAAGATTCTAGCATTGGGTGAGCATGTCATATTCAAAACACAAAATTTTTCCAGGTTTCAGACCAGGACCCTAATGCAGTGAGCGAATCTTGCTGCATTGAAATACTTTGTCCTTTCGTCATGGCTCAAGATTCTCCTGTTTTTAACAAAATATTATTATTTTATGTTTTGGCTAGGAGGCCACTGGCTTTACATTTTGAAACTGTGCCCTGATTCTGTAAAAAGTAACACACATTTTGGCAGTGTGTGTGAATAAAACTTGATGTGAGAGGTTAAAGTCTGTTTTCAATCTCTCCTCTTTGCATCATATTCACCATCATGCAGTTGTGCCAGCTCTGCCCTTTTTGCTTCCCTCACCTTACACGGCATTCTGAGAGTAGTAGGACCTTGAAAACATGTGTAAACAAAAACCCACACTCCCTCACTCACAGGCTGCTGTAGAAAAACTGTGTTTATCTAAGATAAACTAAAAAAAAGCCTCTGAGTTGTAAGTAAAGCAGCGAGCCGGCCGTAACCAGGCTGGTTTTGACATTCATTAACCAGACAGCTCTGAGCGTGTGTAGTGTAGGGCTGTGAAGTGTGTAGATGTGTGCTTCATACGTCACTCTGAGCTGCAGCCTGATACCACTGGCCCGCTGTGACCTCTGAGCCCGAGCCACGTAACAATCTGCCCGACCTGCTGCCAGCATGCAGCGACAACCTGCATCAGGGTCAGACACAAACACACAATGAAAACACAAAATGTTGGTCATCTCCGGTCTGAGTTCTGCACTATCATTTTATAATGTTGTGTCTGAGTGCAAGATGGATTAGTTTAGATGAATCATTTTGGTTTCATTTGTTTTATGAAAGCTTATGCATTGCCCCAGACTAAATCTACATTGTTTTCTTATTGGCTGAAAAGTTTCTATAAAAAAGTGTGTTTTCATTCAGGCTGAGGAAAATCTGAGTCAAGCGTGAAACACCCACAAAGCAAAGGTTGATCTGATCGGCGGAACAACAGCTAAAATCTTCCATCTCTTCTTTTATTCTTGTTTTCACAAAAATGAAACTCTTAAAAACAGAGAACAAAAGGCTCAAAAATAAGTGAATGTAAAGACATGCATGCTGTCTTTGAAGGACACTGTAAACATCTGATGTATAAAAAAGTCTTAATGCATTACTTACATCTGATTTAGTTCTAGATTCATTTTCTTTATTCCTTAAAAGTGTAACCATGGATATCAAATTTCATCCAGTCTATTTACAGTACACAGGTTATTTTTAGCTGCACAAAGCAGAGTGGCTCTGGGAAACATCTCTCTCTCCCTCTGTCTTTCCACTAGATTGTTTCCGACTAAAATAGCTCCACAACTACTCAATAGTTTGCAGAGAAATATCATGCAAATACTCATAGTTTCCATGGCAACAGCTTTGGAGATTCCCAAAATTTTGAACCAGGAAATGTGAGTTTTTTCTTCATGTGTCCCAAAAAGACAGTGAGCATAGTTTTACCTTTTATTGTAGAGACAGAGGAAAACATCTAGGTGTGATGTGTGATCAGTCCCTTGCGTTTGATTTGTACATTTTTCCAGAGGGGAAAAATTGCTTGAATCAACACTGTCACTGAAGGACTCTGAGGTTATTATTTATTCCTTTTGTATCTTCTCCTCCGGGTTACTGTAATGGCTGTGGAAAACACATGCACAGAAGAGTTTTAATGTTTAATTTTTCATAATTAACTGCATCTGAGGTTGCCTTCTTAAAAATTTTGGAGCCTTGCCTCTAAGTCAAAGAGCAGATGCCCAGGTGAAACAATAAAGAAAAATATTGGTAAGGTTTATAAGGTATAATCAAATCATTTTGAGTCCTCAAAATAATTGAAATATAACTGCATTTGTAGCGTTCTCTTAGTAATAGATTGGATACTCCTATGAAACACTAAGTTAAACCGTGGCCAATGATGTCAGAGTTATAGCAGGTTTAACTGTGGCTTCTGCTCCACTAACAGTCACACCAGTTTGTGAACACTGAAGTCATAACAGTACAAAATAATCACTTCATACATGTTGTTCTGGGCCAACAAATAACTAACAACTGCTTTATAAGCTAGAACTAATATGTTTGTTTCTGCAATCATTAACTTACAGCATTAGAAGACCAAAACTCAAAAGGAAAGAGGTGATTTAATTCAGGACGCCAGCTTCTCTCGTTAGCGCCTCACGGACCAAAACCGGAAGTGACGTCACGGACCGGAAGTGACACCAGTGGGAAGAATTACGCTTAGACACTCTTACTTAATAATGTATTATTGTTAAAGATCAAATAACGTAAGCTTAGCTAAGGATGTATTCAGTAACATGCAAACAATAAAACAAAAATAATTAAGTCTTAATGTCTTAAGGGCACAGCATTATTTTTAATGAAGCAATAGAAGGAAAAATTGTCATCATTAACAAGATGATCATTATCATCATTACTGTCTTTATCATTGAGCCCTCGTGTCCCTGACAATGATATATCATTAAGCATCAGCATACTCAAAGCTGAATTGTTCACCAAGAGCTGGGTCTAAAACTCCATCTACCGCTGAAGACTATAGAGAAGATCATACCGTTGTGTCTTTGACTTTCTCTTAAAAGTAGATAAGAACTGTGTGGATCAAATGCAGCTAGGTAGTTTATTCCACTATTTCAGAACAACAGAGTAGAAGAGTCTAGTTAGTAATACTGAGCCTTGCTGAGATGGGAGTATCTTGCACTGGCTGAGCATAGCAAATAACAAGGAGTAGGCCAGAAGCAAAGCTTTTAACTTGATGCAAATTGCAAATGGGAGCGACTTGCAAGTGACGTGCTGTTCAGGGCAGGTCAAAAACCAGATGTGCTGCTGCATTCTGGATCGTCTGCGCAGGTTTAAGTGTGCCTGCAGGGATAGCGGCAGTAGTCACTTTTGTGAAATTGCCAGAGCCTCTCTCAGAGGGTGTGTTGCCGGCTCTGTAAAGTAGAGTCTGATCCTCCTGATATTATAGAGGGCATAGGCTACTTAGTTTGTGTGTGTACACAAATTGACAGATAGGTAACAGATAGGAAGAGAGTCAGATAGGAAGGCTGGAGTAAATTCAGTAGTCTTTACTTTTTTGTCATTCTCTCCTTTATACATTCCTCTTGGTAAAACACACACCCAATGCAGCATAGTGTGGATGGCTGTTCATTACCAGACTGGGGTCCACAATAAAGCTCCCTATTGCTAAACAGAGATTTTTTTCTTGCTGATATGATGGAGGAATTCATGATTGTCTAAATGGATTCCTGTTGGGTGTTAGATGTATGTATACATAACACGTAGCCTATGTGTGTATTTATATGTGGGCCTATATGTGTATTGATAAAATGAAGAGTTTGTTGCACTTGGGATAATTTGGTGTTATACAAGTAAAAATTGATTAATTGAAAACTGTAAAGAAACAAATGGGCAATCATCAAATTAACATATGCTATTTGTAATCCAAGTCACATGATTACACAGTCAATCAGAAACAAATAGCCAACAGATGTTGAAATTAAGTTCTCAAAAAATGACCAACTGGGGAAAACACAACACAACACAACACCATTTTGTGACAGAGCTACATGACCCGTAAAGGTTGAAAATGAATTATGACTTAAATTTCCTACATTGATCATACTACTTAGCTATCTGTTGTTTTAAGTTTAGTTGTCTAACTTTGCGTGGCTTATCTGAGTTAGAGAGTGGTTTATGCAGCTTTGAGATTGTGCATGTGCACGGTTCTGTGACTGTCATTGCCATATGTCTATTAAGTGAAAAATATGCTGCTGCCTGTCTTGGCCAGGACACTCTTGTAAATAAGATTGAAAATATCAAGTTTTTTTCTGGTTAAATCTATCTGAATATTAGTTTTTTTTATCACACATAGAAACATACAGAATGTGTTATTAAAGTACCCTTAAAACCAAGAACCAACTGAATAAGCAGACATAATCATATGAGACAAAAACAAAGTGTTCCCATGCAAAGTGTAAAGACTCAACACAACAGTCTTCTTTCAATTTTTTCAATTGAGTCTGCAGAACAGTACATTCAGACTCACACAGAACTGATGACAAAAGCAGGGAGGAGGCCAGCACTTGCTGAGCCCACACCGCTTACGGAGGAGGCATGTGCTGAGGCTGACTCACAGCGTGGCCAGAAATCATCAAGTCATGAATCCGTCTGTGTTTGGGCGTACAGAGGCACATATGAGTCATGGCGGAGGGAGAGAGAGAGAGCGCGGGAAAGAGAGAGAGGACATGCAGCCTCAGGTCAGGCGTGCATTAGTTCCACACAGTCAGTCATGGCGACAGTCGGCAGCTCTGAACTTGAAATAAACCCTGTGATGAGCAGCGGGGGTGACACACTTTTACCGCCTTTGTAGTCAAACACACTGATTCCTCCCACTCCTACTCTTTCTTTCTCATCTAAAATGTATTCTTCAGATTTGGTGGATACTGTCAAACAAGGCAGAAGTATTCGCCCTTTCCAGACGCAGACGATTTATCTATACAGAAAAAAAATCCTCCTCGATCTGTGCCCTGTTTTATACGAGACTTGGAGTCTCCCTGGTCAATCTGTGTCAAGGCTTTTTCCTAGACTAAGCCACTAGCAGAGAGTTTAAAAAAACCTTGTACAATCCCCCCAACAATATTTGTCTGTGCGTACTCTATCACCATGGCGACTGACACTCCAGTAAGGCAGTGTTGTGCAACTCTCTGCTGATAGGGTGAGAGCGAGGCTACTGTAGGTGAAGGCAGAAGATAGGTTAAAGCCCCATCTTATGGTGTACCCTAAAACAGTAGGACTTAAAATAAGTTAATCTGATCTATTTTGAACAGTTATTCCAATCAAAATTTAACATATCTCTTTTGCTGTTGTTTTTTCATCACCCACTATCAATCATTTTTTTCTGGAACTCATGTTTCATCCCAGTGATTGTTCTTTTTGATTTTTAATGCCTTTGGATTTTTCATTAGACACTGTCACATTAAGATGTCTTGAAAAAAGAGACAGAGACTTTGAAGAAGACTAGGATTCAAACTCCAATAAATGGAAAAAATAAAGACCTAAAAATCAAAGAAGAAAAAGTAAAAGCGAAGAAGAGCTGCAGCAGTAGTAGTAGTTTAAGGTCACTGTTATACCTTAAGTTTTTCAGACTTGATTCAATTCAGGGGTAAAGTTGCAACGTTGCTTCATTTTTCACTTGGTTTGCTTTCACAATGCACCTCGTCAGGCAGACTAAAGCCTCCCGAACACTGTATGGACTGGCCTCCTGCCACTAGTTGGAGCTGTTGCTGCGGCCAACCAGACCATTGTTGACCCAAGACCTGAAAATACCGGCTTTGAGTTTAACTTGAAGCAGTTCTAAGGTACGCAGTGCCTGAATATAAGGACGCAGCTGCATTTAGGCAGCATCAGGTTAAACCTGCATATTGACCGAAGTGATGTATAAGAATTGTTGATATTAATCTGTTAAAAGTACCAGAGGTTGGCGGCTTCATTTTATTTAACCTTTATGTGGTCAGGCTAGAAAAAGCCTCTAATCTCTCTTTTAAGGAAGACTCAACCAAGACAAGGAGCAACATACAGTCACAACAACCAACACTCAGGTTCATCCAGAGCATATCTAGTGCTAACAATGTTAACCTTAGCCGCACAGTGCTCAATGCTATAAGTGAATGCTACACAAGCCTACTTGCTGTTATTTTATTTACTCTAATCTAAACCACAGTATTTTTATTTGTCTCCCTTGTTTGGTTTAGGTTGTACTGGAAGCAAACTGAGGCCCCCATTTTGTGACGGACCATAGTTCTGTTCTTTGGTATGCACCAGAGTTCATGTGAGCTTAACACCACCTTAAATGAACTCAACTTGAGGACAACTTTCTAAAAAACGTAAACAAGAGTTTGTTTAGTCCAGCTGTTTGGTGTAAAGGAACTGGAAAAAAGAGCAGTTTGAGGGGTAGAAACCTGAATGAACCACCCTGAATAGTTCCACCTCATGCATTAAACTTTGAAAACAGAGCTATGTAAGTGTGTTGGCTGGAGACATCCTCGTCAAAATTTTAAAGAAGCACAGCTCGTAAGCAAGGGGTGAACATGAGGTTAAACGACCTCTAACTTTGACCACAAAACTACAATCCAATCACCTTGTAGTTGGCTAAAACCTGTGTCCATCCTTGTGACAGAGTGGATCTTTTTGCAAATCTTGAAGAAAGTTTCTGAGATTCTTCTTTACAAGCTGTGTCCAGAAGCCCAAGCTGAATATGAGACTTGTTAAGGCCTGCAATGCTTTTCAAGTGAGTCGGGATTGACATTTCATCCAAATCAGAGGTAACTCTTGAAATTGTTCTTGAGGTATAGCATTAGACTGACTGATGGACAAAACTTCTGGCTTTGGTTAATACAAGGAAGAGGAACAGGGATGACAAAATAAGACAAACAAGATGAAAACAATAATAGTGGAGGTGGACAAATCAAACACAGTGGCTATGTCTGATCCCTTTTCTTTTTTCATTCATGGGGCAACATGATACTCAGGATTTGTTTTGGAGTTGGAGTTATGTTTTGGTTACAGGACTTTTCCCACATGTTTCCATGACAACCAGACCAGGACTGTTTGGCAGGGTGGCAGTAAGACAGCGAGGGGCGTCATGCTGTTTGTTCTGCAGATGCAGCCCTCTGTTCCTGAGAAATCCCTAGGTGGTGGGGAGTGAGTGTTGTATCCCGAGAGGCGATCGGGTTTCAGAGCGAAAACAAGCTGACCGGGCTCTGGCAAACAGAATCACTCAATGCTAAAACCTTTCATTTACTAAAAGGCCTTTTCTTTTGCTAGAGGCTTGTTTCCTTTTTATCCTTGGATGTCAAGGAACACGGGAGTAAATTTTGAGCAATGTCTTCAGGAAATATGATTCCCTTTCTTTCTCACTTCTGGGAAAAGACAAAAATCAAACACTTTAGCTGTATTAAAAAGGCCCCCTACTTCAGCAGCTCTACTTTTTTTGTTAAATGTAACATCCAATTTGCAGAATGAAAACAAACAAAATATCTGCAATATTAAAAAAACAGGATGTCAAAAAGATACACAAGAGTAGATATTTGTATTAGCTTCATTTGCATATTTTGAATTTGACAATACGTCTCTGATGTGGGCTTTTCCTGCCTTTCTACACAGCATTATTGGAAGCCCTTAGGCAAGGAGGGAAGTAGCAAAATCCTCCCAGAGCAAGAATCAATGTCAGCTGATACTGATGAAGTCAGAGAATTGCATAAAGGAGGATCTGGGTTGGAGGAGGGTTGCAAAGTAGCTTGCAGCAGGAGCAGTAAAGAGTAGGCAAGCTAGAACAGCACAAGTAAGGCGGTCTGCATGCATTAGCCAATAGCAGCTTAGAGGCAACCAGATGGCTGTCAGCAGTGACATGCTAGATTTGGATCAGCTGTTTAACAATGGAATGCTGGTATGTCCTGCATAAAGTTGCCAGAACCAACTGACAGGACGTCCTGAGCAACAAATAAACCATGTCAAGTGATAAGGTATTATCATGTTTCATTTGGAATATATTACCTTTCAAGCAACAACTGCCAGTTCTTAGCTAAGCGTTTACATGTGTATTCTGTATCTTTGACCATAGCTCATAGGCTGTGTCCGATGGCTACACTGGAGGGACTCAACACAGTGAAGTGGTGGTCACATAGGGTTGAGCTTCTTTATGCAGCCACGCTTGGGTGGAAGGCTGACAAATAGTCTTGCCTGATTTGAAATTTTCCCAAGGTGGTACTTCCTGTGTTGAGGTAAAGAGAGGGATGGAAGGTGTACATGGTTGTGCTCCAGGCAATTTAATGTGCTGCTGAACTGTTTTATTTTCAATTTAAATGTATACTTACAGTTTGAGTATGGACTTTTGCCCCTATGCTAGAGTGAATATTTTAATATCAAGTTTAAGGTGACAGCCCTAATGTAAAAATGTCTGCAGATATGTACTGCCAATACATTGTGTGTAATTATCTGCCGAATATAGTAGCATATTTTGAGTGAAAAATTTGTTGCATAAAACAGTGTGAAATATTTTATAGTGCAGTAATTTATAAGTTAAATCTGCGACCAGGTTGGAACAGTTTCCACAGCATACTGTGTTGGCTAATGTTGTAATTATAGAAAAGCAGGGAAAAGAGGACTTGTATTTTACTGAATCAAATAATTAACATAATAAGTCATCTAGCAAATATGGATGGACACTTGGGGTTTGTAATTACAAGAACCTGGTGATGAGATATAGAGGTGATAATACATATCACATTATATCATAGTACTATTAACAAGGCAATATATCACAGTTTCTTTTAACTTAAAGTACATTTTGTCTTTTTCAGAGATAAAACACAGAAACCACACAATATTTCTTTTTCTAAGGTTAATTACAACTAAGGTCTGAGCATTGTCAGAGGACAAGTTGCTTCAAGGGCCATGCTTGTAAAAATTGTATTAAGAAATGCATATGTCCATCCCTAGCAAATACCAGTGGTAGAGGGAGTTTGTTTGTGCCTATTTCTAAGGTCATCCATGGCATCTGCATGCCAGTCATTTAGTCCGAGCCACATCAACAAGCAGTCACTAAAGCAACGCTGTGTGTGTGGAGGTTGAAGCCTCATGAGCTGGCATTGATATAAAAGGCAACACTTCCTATAAATAGACTCACCCGAGGCCACACAAATGACATAAGTACCTCAAAGCACCACAGTGGTGCAGCTTGTTTCCTTTCTGAGCCCTCTTTATTTACTCGGCACCACATATGGGGAATATTGCCACAGCTTTGTTTTTAACATTGCAGCTCATATAATCTGGATGATGATTCACTTGTTTACGGTGTTAGCGTCAAAATTGTGACGTCAGAAATGCTGAAGCATGATCTACATGACAGCCTGGAGGTTGAATTGTTTCCATAAACACTTCAACTCATACTGAAGCACTTGTTCGCTCACATTATCTCGCAGTCCTAATCAGATCGCATCTCTTGATTGTTATAAACAACCACGATTCCCGTCTCTAATTAGCTCAATAACAATGAAGCTTTTTCATTCATAATGGCACACATTCTCTGCCTGGTGTGACTCATGTGATGTGAAGAGAAGAGGACCCCGTCATCAATCATCCATTGAGCGGCTGATGTCATCCTGAGTCATAATATTAGTGCCCCGACATGTTCGAGCCGTTTCCCAGGTCATATATCCTACTTTCTCTGCCTGCACCTTCACCTCACTCTGTGTGTACTACCCAGAGGGGTTCTGAAACATGCATTTAATTGCAAAAAAAAAAAGAAATAGAGTTTACAAAGTGGCTCAACTAACAGGCAAATAACAAAACTCAGTGGGTGACAGAAAAAGCAACACAGTATGGTCAGTCACACTGCGACGGTGTAAAAATACAATCGATTTGAATTAAAACCAACAGAGGAAAAGGAGTGAATAAAGAGGAAATGAAGAAAGGGTTCTTCCGTCTTTATTTTCAATTTCAGTTATCACTCTCCAGCATTTTTCATTAGTAGATGAATGGTAACTTCTCCTCAGACAATTCTAAAAACTCTTTCCTGGAACACTTGAGCTCACACACATTGAAAATAAAAATAAAAACTTGTAGAAAGGGGGGGGGGGAAACACCCAGAGACCTTTTCAGTATCTCTTTGTACAAATATTTTTACAACTGTAACCCTTGAGCAATGTGAGACATCTGAAAAACAATGATGTTACAAGAAAGGGGAAGTGAAAGAGAAAACATGAGAGAAGGAGTTTGTGGTTGTTCAACAGAAGACTCACAGAAACAAGTGGGTTTCCTGTAACACTACTGATAACAGTTTAGCTCCCAGCGTTCACTGTGCAGCCAACAATATCAATGGCTCTCAGTGTTGCATCTACATCTGCAGCACTGATCCTTCAAGTATTCACTCAGCACAGTCTCTTGTTTTACACATAAAAATATTTTCTTCATGTTTAGATGCTAATCATCTTTAATTTAAGCATTTCATTGCCGATTCCCCTGAATTGTATACATCATAAAACAGTAATACAATAGTATTGAAAAACTTTTTTTCTGTAGAAATATTGAGCCTTTAAAGGAGACATATCATGCTTGTTTCTCCTTTTCACTATGCCAGACTAGGATGCCTGTAAAGCATTTCTGCCCTCAGTACAAGTCATTTAGTTCCTTCATTGCCCCACAATAGCGTTCTCAAAATCCTCATTTTAGGCCATTATCAAGCTCTTGTTGAAAAGCTCGGATCTCAGGCTGATCGACAGTTACCTCGCAACGTCACAGCCCTTTGTGCTCTGATTGGTCAGTTCTGTCAGAGCTGTCGAGAGGGTTGAGCCAGCCTGTCCTTCTTCTTCTACTGTATTTTCCGGCAGGCTCAAAGCAGCAACCGCGTATTGAGTCCCCCTACAGGCCAGAGCTGGTAATGAGTGAATGTGAGCTAGGGAGCTATATACTGCTGCTGGTGGATGTGTTCCTCGGTGACGGTTTTGTGGCTAACGGACATCACAGAGGAGTAGCTGTTTTATCAGATTACTCCAATAAAAAGAAATGTACCTCGTGTCGTCACGACGATTTAAATCTCGCGGACATCTCGCAATGACCTATTTTCAGAGGCATCAAATCTCATTCTAGGATATCAGAAAAAATACAATATCTCATTTTTTGAAAATTAAGGGGTGTAAGGTCTTGTTTTCAAATTTATTATATGTAAGTATTAAATCATGCATCAGCACGATATGTCTCCTTTAAATTTAGCCAATTTACTCTCAAGAACAAATCGACTCAGTGAAGGCATTCATAAGATTTTATTAATACCAGTGCCAGAAATGTACAAATAAATTAACATCAATAAAGTCTTTGTAAATTCCTTAATGGTTTACTATGAATTTTCTGTGCAACAAAAGCAGGTTTACAGGTTTTCAGGGACAACACCACATCGGTGTTCCTGATATTCAGTGCTATTTTGCTGATAGAGAAGTTTCAGAATGTAACTGGTGTTATCAGCCATGTAAAGTCATCTAAATAACTGATGGAGATTTCTTCTCCACATATCATGTTGAGTACAAAATCTTCTGACACTCTTTTCCAAATATTACAGGTGTTGTGACCAGGGGCGTAGAATTGGGTAGGGCTGCTAGAGACACGTCCCTATCAATATAATGCCACTACCGCATGGTCCCAAACATAAAACACAAGCATAGTAAACAATGTTATCACAAAAAATGTTTATATTTATATTTCATACCTAAGAGATACACTTTTTGATTATTTTATTTATCATCCATATATTATTTTTGTATTGAAAGGCAGCAACTGTTTAAGACCAACAATAAAAGTTTGTGGGGAAAAATACAATAAAACCTCTGATTAAAAACATGACTGTATACATTCATATTGTTGGAGAATACACTTATCAGTAATCCTTTTTGGTTTTGGTTACATATTTATCAGACTATAACCATGCCATCAAAATTTCTGGTTGATTCCAAATTGTCCCACTGTTCATATGTCATACATCAATTTATTTTTGTCAAGGAACAGACAGTACAGATTTAGGAGGAGAGGCTGGGGGTAAAGTATATGTTGGTAGAATAGTTTTTTCTGAATGTGATAGTTTGCTTGTTTGTTTGATCAGCTCTACATGACATTAAAAAACAGTCATAAATGCAAAACACATCAACTTTCAGGGTGCCATCTTGGTGCACTTTAATGTCCCCACCAATGTCAAAATCAAATCTACGCCCTTGGTTGTGACAACTTCTGGATCAAGTTTACCCAGCAAATAAATTTTTTAAATCAAATTTGATCCTGGTGCCAGTTTTGCATTTAGTTAAAAATCTGAGCCTATCATCAAAATTCTGGAAAACAAGACAGTTTTTGTTCCATTCCATGTTCCGTTAAGATAACCAGTAATTTCCCTTTAAACTTTTGATTAATTGTTGAAAATTGAAAGAGTGAAAAATGCACGGATTGTTGGTCATGGCACAAGGTTGAAGTGATTCGATTTTGGGGGTGATCCGAGGACGGCTGCGGATCCAGGATGTTTTTTAATGATTTCTTTAAATTGCAAGGATTGCTAGCTTTCTGCATTTTCACTAATAACTTGTCTATGCTCCTGTTTTCTTTTGATAAAAAGCATTACAGTTATGATGGAAAAAATTAGTAATTACAAAAGAATTAGAGTGACATAGCAGGTCCTATTGGGGCTGTATGCTCCAGATAACACAGAATAACCTGGTTTACTCTGATCCATCTATGCACAGTGTAGTGAATCTGTCAGGGATCCAAACAGGAGAGCAGCATGTTTAAGACTGAGGAAGAAATAATCCTTCCGCTCCTTCATTGAGCCCCCGGTCTGCAACACTTTTGGCCCTGTGCCCCATACATCCCTGAGTTTAGGTCGCCAAGCAACAACCACCTCTTCCCTCGCTATAACAGTTTTCATGCATCATTATCCCTGCTTGGATGTCATGGCTTCCAGGGCAACCATATGACCTAGACAGCGTGTCACAAACTGGATCTTTACAAACAAAGCAGCACTGGCCTTTCCACAAAATGTCTGTTTGCAGCATTTGCAAACCAGCAGATAAAAGATTATACGGCTCTGATTGTAAGGTGACGTAAAATAAAGACACGTGTGTAATTTCTTTACAATGAGGTCCATTTTACTGCAGTCATGACGTACAGTAGCTACTACAGTAAATGGATTCCCGATGGAATGAATCCAAAGATAATCCTGCGCTGAAAATGCGAATGATTAATGCTGTTGACATAAATCTACTGTAGATCCCGTCTGCCAAAACCCAAGAACTGTGGTAATCTCCAGAGGTCATTGCCTCCAGTGAACCAGCCACAAAGCTGTGGAAAAGTGCTGCATTTAGATTAGGTCAGAGTTAAAGCTGCGGGTTTGAACTCTGGGGGAGTCAGTCACAAACAGCAGATACTGTATATCACACTATAGCGTCCATTGTTTTTAATGCATCATTTTAAAACTCAAAATCAGCAATTACTAACCAGGTTTAATGCCTTGAGAAGCAGCTGAAGAGTTTTAAAGGATAGTGAACATATAAGAGCACTGACCTCTCCACGAGCGTTTCTGAAGGCATCTGGCGGGTGTGCCACCTAAGGCCTTCAGGTGACATCCCCCCAATTAATTGGATTCTCCAAATGGTCACCTCATAATCTTAAATAAGGAGCGACTCTTTGCCTGCTCAGAAACAGAACTTATGTTCAAAGCTGTTTCAGCTGTCCTGCATTTTAGGCAGCAATTAGCTTTGTAGCAACAAGCTGCAAAGAAGTACAATAGTTTTAATATAAGACTACTTTTTTTGCAGATGATGTGTTTCCGTTGTTTTCTTCAGGCTGGAACATCCAGCAGCTCCTGGCTTTTGTTTCTTCATAGTTTGATTAATAAAACACCTTCACATGGTTTGGAAAGTCTATGCTTATAAGACAATGATGCTGGTACCAATACTGTGCCTATACTGATGTCTTTCAAATAACACGTTCTGATGTTATTTCAAGTTGTGAGAATATGTTATTTTGTCTTCCCCATAAGAAACTCCCTCTCTGAGGCTCTGTCCTAGCTGAGATGAAAACAATGTACGTGTTTCATTTTTCAAAAGTTTTTATATAAACATAACATTGTTTTAAAAGTAATGTATGTGTATTATATCTCCACACTAATATGGTGAAAAAGCTATAATGTAGATGCCAGACCTATAAGTAGTGTGTTACACTACCACATATAAAAACCAGAGAAGAAGACATAGTGCACTTTAAACATGCAGCGTTAACAAACACAAGAAGAAGCAGAAGACTAACCTGCTGACTGGGTTGACTGGGTGTCCTGCCAGAAAAATGGTGTTCTTTTATAGTCTATTGTCAAAATACAGCAAATGATGGATGCATCTTAGGTACAGAAAATGCACCAGGCAGACAAGGATTCCCCTCATAACACTGACCACAAAGTAGTGATTAATGGAAAAGTGGAGAAAATGCAAGGGATGTGTTTTCAGATATATTCATTTTAGGACCCAGTTTCAAAAATGTGTGTTTTTGGGCCCCCAAAACATCAGTTTCATGTGGACAGAACATCCATATGACTGAAAAACATAGTTAGGACTAAACTCGTGTCTGTGTGGATGTTGAATGTTTTGCCTTAACTAAGGTTCTTATGGTCTATTCTGATGACTGTTACAATATACTGTATTCACAATTCATGATGAAAAGAAAACTGTTTTCATATACCAAGAACCTCTGATCCACCTGTATGCTCTCTCGCTGGGCCAGTTACACCAAGGCGGAGCCCTGAGGAGATGCTACTTTCAAATTCATGCTAGTTTTCCAAAATCGCCAACCCCAGCTTTAAGTTAGTTAATGCAAACCAAAATTCTACAACCTGAAGGTGTTAGAGCCACGAACCCAATGTTTATTTTCACAAGATAAGTCCTCAGGATCATTTTGATGTCATGGGAAATATACAGTATGTCTTTTAAAAAATATATCAGAGGAAAGGGCAGCAACTGAAATTGGCTGGTCAATAAGGGGTCTATCCTGTATGGAATATGAACTTCTAATACTTCTGTGGATCTGATGTATTTGAGTTTTCTTTAAACTGATTTTTTGATGTAATTGAGTGAATATGACTTTGACTTCATTACTGTTACTGTTTTCTTTTTATTGCGTGTCCTTTTAATTTGATGTATTTATTCACTGTGTGTCAAATATAAAAAAGTAAATAAAATTAGAAATAAAAAAAGACATGACAATTTTATTTGACCTCTCAGGATTTCTGTATTTACATTTTTCAGTAGACTTCTTGAAAAAACTTTCCAGCTTGTTAGCAAAAGTAGTTTCATTTTTGATATGTGTGTATTTAGTATCTGTTTAGTATATAAATTTAATCAAGTAGTCACATGTTATGAAGATCCGGACTTTTGCTCAGGGAAACTTTCCTAAACTGGACCCAAATAAATTCTGATTGAAGAGCCCTACCACAGTATATAACAGATGTAGACAAAATTTGTGCTTACAGCCACGTAAAGCAGGAAAAGTGAGAAATATCAACTGTGACAAACAAGCTGGATGCATTTGAAAGGTTGCAGGGTTGAGGGCACTAAGTGTTTATTCCGTCTCTGTTTAAGGAGTAACAGAACCTCAAAAAAAAAAAGATTCTTGTCGGCTTGAACTGCAACTTTTTCACTGAGTAAAAAAAATAACACAGCAGACTCAAGGTGCAAGATTTATGTTGCAAATCTGAACGTCAGTTGAAGTGGTTGAAACAGTTGATGTGTGTTTTCCTCCAGCACATGTTTAACAAAAAGCAGCAAATAAATGCTGATGGTGGTTAAAATGTACAAATCTAACAAAGAAGAGGTCAGAACGCCTGCTCTACAAAGATTGTTTTCTGAGTCACAGGGAGCGTTAATGTTTTAATTTCCTCCTTCTCATTAACTATTCCATTTTCTCCCGTTCTGGCAATTTATGTCTGACTACCAGAAATTAGATTATCAGTGTGATACGTCTAGACTTTGTCAGAGACAAATCAGCCGCTGATCTTTGGCGTACAACGTCTAAATAGGATGCCTGGGATAAACGCCTTTGTTGCAACACTTTGCTAAGAGCATCTAAATGAGCCGACCGCTGTGCTCGGATGATAACAATCTCTATAAGTCAGAGACTTTTGTTTGCTTCCCGGGAGGGAGTGAAATACTGATGCTGAGGCCTGTTACACGATGATCTGTCTCGCTCTCTTCCCTCGACAAAGATAATCCGTCTAGTTCAGTGTGTGCAGCGCTTGTTTGCCCGGAGAGCTTCAGTCTGCAGGCTGGCGGTGGCACAGTGAAGCAAAAGCTGCAGGGAAATAGGTAAAGGATGGGGAGGAATCAGCGCGGGCTGCGTCTGCCACTGCCAAAGGCGATCTGCAGACTGGGAAGCACGCCCAGAGTATGTGTACAGAGAGAAAACAATCTGAGGGATCTTTTCTCTACTCAGTGAGCAGGAAATGAGGGTAATAATGGGGAGGTTTACAGGTGAGAGGAGGCGATTCAACACCTTTTAAACTGAAGGAAGGATTAACCCTGCCCGATGTCCTGTTAAAGCCACCTCTGTCTAATCCCAGACTCTGATGGAGTCTTTCTAAGAGGCATCACACTTGTTATCAAGTCAAAAATTCTTTGGTCATAGTTACTCATAAATCCCCAGTTTAAAATCTGTGCCCAAGACCAACTCTGTTTCTAATATGAAGTACGGTCTAGAGCATGAATCAAGTCTGAATTAAGCCCACATTCCCTTAGCCCAGGTACCAAAGGTTGAGTTAGTCTTAAACCATGTGGGACTCGTCCATGAAGATTGCGTGTCGAGTCAGAGTTGAATCTCCATTGTCTGAGTCAGCTTTACGTGACATCCACAGATCCACAGATTACGTCATAGATGCAATGTTTTTGCCACAATGGACCATCGCGATTTTTCCAACTGTTGCTAACATTGACATGGACTAATGCTGCGTTCACACCGCAAGCGACCCAGCTACCAAAGTCTCGTTGCCCACTGACATATCATCGGGCGTCCATAAACATCCCATTTTGGTCACCGTTGCCGTCAGCCGTTGCTCAGTGACGTCACGTCCGCGATCATATCATATATCGTATAATAGGAAGTATAGGCGGACATTATTCCAGCTGTATCCTTTTAATTTGCTTAACCACAAAACACTGCAGCTGATGCCCTGCAGAAGCATTATCTGTGAATTTCCCGCGGTCCGTCTAGGCGGAACTAATGTCCTCACTGACTTACGTTTTCCACACGGATATGGATTGTTCCTCTGTAGTCTGGATGAATAACTGTCTGTCTAAGGTACCGTCGCATGTGCACACACCTGCTGATTGATCAACCTTTTTTTTACTTTCACATTGCACGACAAGCTATGTGGTAGTGTGAAAAGCGGCTGTCGCATCGCGGGAGGGTTAGCCCCATGGGAGACACTTACAGATCCGGTCTAGATCAGCTTACCTTCCGTCTCAGTCTGAATATGTACATTGACTTTGCATGGAAGTGATCACCGAGGTAGTACAAGTAGCGTCTGGTGTGTACGCACCTTAAGAGCAGGAAAAAGGAATTTTGGCAAGGTGCAGGAGGTATTTTCATGGTGTTCTTTCACATTTTTTTTATTCAGAAGAGCTCATTGATTCGTAACATAGGAGGTGGAGCATTCATCTATTTTGTTGAGTGAAAATCATTTACTTTCACTTTTAATACCAAGGGAGAAACTTCGGATCAATAGAGCTGAATATTGATGAGTCTTTCAGACCACCACTTTTCATTAAGTATTTTTGATTTGTTTCTACAGCTGTAAAGCAAAAGGTGTTCAATTAGGACATAATGTAACTGAGACATATGGAAAGATTGACATCTCTAATACAATCATCAACCTGTCAATCTATATTTTTATAGAGCCAATTACTAGCAGTCATCACATGACACTTTATAATAGAGCAGCCTGAGGCCATACCCTTTATTTTATAGGTGAACATATATGCATATGTACACATACACATACATAAATATCCATGATCCAAACCCAACATGAATCCACCATGAGTGCTGCGCTGGGCCAACCTACAGTGCAGTGCAGTTCCAGGGGTCTTACAGTAACAGCGGCAAAAAAAATCTTTTTATAGTAAAAAAAAAAAAAAAAAAAAAAAGGACCACAGGGAACAGGCACAAAAATAACTCAGTCGTATTTAGATCTCACTCACAAAGCTTCTAATTTTTCCAAACAAATTTTAGCATTTAATTGTTTTGACTTCTCCAACCTCCAAGTTAAGAAAGTGAGTTAACTAATGAACTTGGAGCATGAGGACTGCTGTAACACTTGAGGGGGCCTTCTGCCTTCCCGGGGTCATCTCTTTAGTAGTTTGTTCCTCTATCTAATCTAAACCACTTTATTAGACCATGCAGCTTTGAGATGCTCACAATCAGTGTGGATTGGAACTTGGTTAGATGGATCTGTGTGACAACAGACATCAAATCAGGTCATACCCCGCCAGGCAATGTTTATCTCCACTTTAGATTTGTGGACCTGCTTTGAACACAGCAAAACTGACTCCTGGGATGTGCTTGAATCAAAACTTTCATGACTTTTCAATACTGATCAGTGGCAGCTACTTAATATTTGTGTGTAAATGAGACTTCCCATAATTTCTCGATTATAACACGCACCCCATGTTTTCATGCTTTTGCCTGGAAAAACACTGTACTCAAATATGACACACACACAAATTTTGCCCAAACATTTCTTTCAAAAACTCAAAAGTTACTTTTATTCAAAGTTTTAATCAATGAAATGCAGCATTTTAACAACAAATACAAAACAATTTTCTCTCTCAAAAAGATACAGAAACACCTTTTGCTTCATTTATGTGCCCAATTATTCGCTTACTTACTTTTTGCCAAAGAATGCTCGATCCCAGTGTGTCGACCAATCAGAGCGCATCTATTAACATGCTTATGTCTTCAATCAATCACAGCCAAGCTATTTTGCATCCCCTTGCTCACTATATGGCAGCGCTCTGTGTTTGCCTGTGTTTTCCCAGAGAAAGGGAACACTTTGCCTTTTTTTTATCAGATGTGTTGCAATCGCGATGTTGGCGAGAAAGAATATGGTAAGTATTTTGCTTCTATTATTTTGTATTATATGTACCCGAAAAATGACAGCTTGTTTAAAAGCAAAAATGTGTGTGTTATAATGGATGAAATTATGGTAAAAATCAAAGAGACTCTTTCAGACCTCAAAACCCTGGATTTAATTTTTAGACAATTCTTTATACTCCTATAAAACCCTGTTTATGAAGCTATTATGAGTTTTCCTTTGAATAAGGTCCCAAAACAGGACCAACTTCCAGTGGGTTTATGAATGTTTATGTGGGTACGTGATGCATCATTGAGTATGGGGCACACACACACAGTCACACACAATGCTGTGAGCTCTAACTGTGACCGTGACGTCATGTGGGTGGTCTTTCCTGTGTAGTCAGCATTTTTTTTTACCCCTCCTCCTCTTCTGCTTCTTCCTCGCCCTACAGCTGAACATCACACACTGACCTCTGGCCATCCTCCATGAAGAGCCAGGACAGGGGGAGGGAAGGGGGGAGTCAGGAGCAGTGTGAGGGTGGTGGAGGGGGGGGAATAGGAGCCGGTTTGAAGGGGGAAGGTTGCTGAGGTCAGTCTGCCTCTCTATCCCTGTCTCTCCCTCTCTCCTCTGCAGACTGAGCATCATTTGTGATGAATGCTCGCTGACGGTCTGGACGTCTGCCTGCTCGGCTCGTGGTGCCGTCCAGATAGAGAGAGAGACAAAAGTGGGGGAGGGAAAAAGCGGTGGTGGTGGTGGTGGCGGCAGCTCCACACTGAGAGTCTCACATGCTCCCCCCATGTGAGACTGAGCCAAGCAAGAACGGGAGCTGCTTTTTTATGTAAGTGTCTCCCAACAGTCCTGGACTCACATGTTTGTGTTGTGGTCATCCTGCACGGGTAGACAGGAAGGGGAAGAGTGAGACAGAAAGTGAGGGGGAGAAGGGTTTGGCTTGGACCGGTCTAGATCTGCTTACCTTCCGTCTCAGTCTGAATATTTGTCAGTATGTTTGTACTCCAATTTTCTCACTGTCACCCCTCAAGGGCTGAGCAAACTGGACTAGAAATACTAAGTCTAATTCTTTTGGCCATGTTGCAATACAGTGGCTACACTTCACTGATTCTTATTTTACACATAACTTAAAGGGATACACCATTCTTTTGACTGTGCATGCAGTACCAAGGAGGAGATGGACAGAGCTTGCCTACCCAAATTAGCTTAGCTCAATCACTGGGAGTCAATGGGTAGCACTAGCCTACTTCTGCCTACAGCCATCAGATAACTCTTAAGCAACTCTAATGGTCCATTGTTCTTGTTGTGTCTAGTTTTTTTACAGTGTTATGCCACTTTGCTATTTTAAGACTAAGACTGGTAATCAATGTAATTTTCGAAAGAAATCCATCCAAAAATAAACCCTGGGGCACAGACTACCACGGATGTGCTTTGCTTTGCTGACCTAGTTACAAACACATCCGCTGTAGTTTACGCGTTGGTGACAATGAAAACTCATGACGTATCACTTTAATACTATACCATAGCAAACCCATATTGATTTCATTGACCTGTTGTTTCGCTCTATGGACTTAGTAAGACACAACAGTGTCAGAGGAGACTAGCACTGAAACAAACCCTTTATTTAGCACCATTCTGAAGGGTTGCCGTGCATACCAAACAGCCCTAAAACGTGGAGTTAAACGCACTGCAGTGGGTTGATTGGTCACAAAAATAATCAATTTCCATTCAGTGACGTATGAGCATTGTTTTTTATTATTATTTAATAAAGAAATGCAGTCCAGAACTAATAAAACTGCTACTAAAGCTGTTAGCTTCTATGCTAATCTCTGTGTAAACAGTAACCTCCTGCTGTTGTCTCACTTGTAGCTTCCACCTCTTCCTGCTCCAGGTGACACTGAATGGGTCGCACACACTAGTTTGGGGTTGAAGTTTGTCAAGATGGGTCTGCCTGATTACAGACATTGAATCAGGCCGGTCCAGCTGCAGGGGAAGGTTAGCAAAGAACATCGACACAAAACAATGCTCTACCTTAGATTGCTTTACTGTGTCACACTGTGGTGGCATCATGCTTTTACCTAGCTAGAGTGATGCTCTCGGCTTGGCTCGCATCTCTATACTCAAGTGATGGTTCAACTGACAATGGAAACTCAATCAAAAGCAGGGTTAACTGCTCCAAACCATACCAAACTGCTCTGAACAAAAACAGACTACTCAGTGGAAACAAGGCTTTGCTGCATCGTAAACTAGTGCCACACACAGGGGCCTCCTGGAGGAAAGATACAGCACTCTGAATTTTTTTTTTTGACCCAACATAGTTTTGTGGCTCATGCAAAGTTAACTCAATTAATTATGTGAATTAACTGTACTCGACAACAGCAGCGCACATTACCGATAGTATTAGCTTATTTCCTTAAAGGGGCAGCTGTGCTGGGAAAACCTTTCAGCCACTTCACTTACTATTGTCAAGTACCTCATACAACCTAATTCAAAACTAATGAACTAACCCTTTATGCCTTAGCAGGTTTCTTTTTTAATCAATGATGACATACAGTAACTACTCACTTTAAACCATAGGCTACTAATACACCCAACAAGCTTCATGCATTTCCTCATCTCACTCCCCTCCCATCATCTTGTCTCTGCCTGCTGCTGCTCCCTGGTTCACCCCCGGCTCACACAGGGCTCACAGCTGGGACTTGGAGGAAGAAGTGGAGGGGGATAAAGGAGGGAAAGGGAGGGGAGACTGCTTCCCTCCAGACGAAGTGATCACAACCAAGCCCAAAACGTAAACAGAGGCCAATATCTCCTTCACCCAACCAGACTTCTACATCACCTCTTCCTATTGGTTTAAGAAATCTAAATCAATCAGATCCTCTTATAGACTTCAAGAGTGTAAAGCCAAACACATACACCACACACATTCAGCCTCCCACCCCCCACTCCCCCTCCTTCTTCTCTCAGGGCAGCTGGCAAAATACAAAGGAGAGAAGTGTGCAACTGGTGCGATAAAGCTGGGAACATCTTGCTATTCACGCGTCAGCATAATAAACTGGAGGCACAATTAAGAAGGGAGGAGAGGGAAAAAAATCCCCTAAAAACCCACAAGACAAGCGCTCCATGCTCAGCGCTGCAGCTCCTCAGTCCAGCTGCAGGTTGCCTTTAAGGACACAGGGAAAGAAAAGGACAACAGAGCTTTTCTTGGGAATGCAAATGATCAGATGGTTGCACAGTGCATGTGTGTTTTAACTTCAGATGTGCTGCCATGACACTATTAAGGAGGTTTGATGGATCTGTAGTTGCAAACATTGGTCCCTTTGTCTGAATTTCCCCTGAAAGCACATGCGTTGGGATATTCATAATAAGTCAATTGGTTAAAGGTGTTTTGAAACTTTACTAAGACGGGACTATCCAGAGCACACTGCGATGGATTTTGCTGAAACTTTCCACAAATGTCTTCTCTAACTCAAAGATGCATTCACTGGATTTTGGAGGTCAGATATCAAAGTTCAGGATCATTGTTAATTTTGTTTAAAAGTAACTAATGAAAACAAGTGTACATCAAAGAAATGTAAAAGTAAACTGATATGAACTGATATTTTTATCAAAAGTAAAAAAATAGACAAAAATATTTGACAGAGACTTAATCCAATCAGACCTAATTTTGTCATGTATTAAGTCAGGACAAGTTAGAAATATATGGATTCAAAAGTACTTTTATTGTGAGAAAAGGTTGGTTGAGTTTACAAGACATCCAATCACATCTACCTTAGCCTCATGGTGGCATGATAACTTTGGAAGTGATCCACTCAGAGCTTCTCTCTTTGTGAATTGACATAGTCATGTAGAGCAGGTTCACTTTTGTAGCCAGATTTGAGATGCTCTGCCAAGTAGCCTAAATAAAGTCGACTGCATATCAACAAAAGTTACATTTATAATTCAAAATTTACGAACACCCAATAAAGGGTTATTAAATGTTTAATTTTGTCCAAGCGCGGAATCATGACTTTAGAAATTCAAGGGAAACATAAGAAATCCTTACACTTTACACTATTTAGGTCCACTAAATTTAAATTAGATTTTGTTGGCTAAAATGTTGCAAAATTCCATCTACTAAAACTAGACCAAAATAGTTAATATGACTTAACGGTGCAGTGTGTAGAATTTGGCAGCATTTCGCCAAACAGAAACAGTAAATATAGGATATAATGTTTCTATTTGTGTGTAATGTTCGTCAAAATAGGACTACAATCATCCCCATAAAACGTTTATCTTATTTTAATTCAGTTAGAAAAAGCTTTAAAAAATGTACATTACCGTGGGCCGCGTTCATGTAGGCCAACATAACGATCCGCCATGTTGTCGACACATGGGTTTTGGGGACAAAAAGTTCGAAACACGATTTTTGAATACAAGTCTGGTCGCTGGTACTGAAATCTACCTGGATGGCATGTGGCATCTTAACTGACCTATAATCTATTAAAATAATAGTTACAATTATGAATGAAAAAACCCTTACCTTGTAACTGTTGTAAATGATGCCCTGTTCACGATCCTTTTTGGTCTTCACTGGCACTCGTCGCTTTGTGATGTGATGGATGGGCTTATTCCAAAATCTGAACACTAGATGTCGCTAAAATGCCAATTTCTACACACTGCACCTTTAATTATGACTAAAACTGAAAGATATTTTAGGCAAAAAACTATTACTTCCATGTCCATGACATACAAATGGACGCCATTCTTTCAACTGTGTGTGAAGTAAAAACTGACGGGTAGAGCTCACCACCACTAATTAGCTTAGCTCAACCACTGGGAGTCAATGAGGAGCTCAGACAGACAGTAAACCAGGTTGGTACTTGTGTTTTATTTTCACGTAACAATTACCATGGCATAATACCTTCCGCCAGACAAGATAAATAGGACGGCAATTTTACTGCATTTTCCTGTGGGAATCTTTGGTGCTATTGTCTATTGTGTGCACTATTAAATTTGCAGAAAACACTGGAAAAAATGGTGCTTTGTCTCATAACTTTCCGTCAGAAATTTAAAGTGAATTTTCCAACAAATGCTCTCATAATCAACGGCAGAGGTATGCTGCTATGCATCCTGTGTGAGTTAAACAAGCTCAGTAAAGTGTGTCTTGAGCTCTTGAATGTGGACCAATCTATCATGCATCCTCAAAATAGCACAAACACTCTGTGCCACAGACTTTAGACCAGGTAGAAGGGGGTTAATTTCTGTTCAAAAGGTAGAACTATGGCAGCTTGGCACCTGTCCACTCCTCATTTCCAGACACACACTCCTGGGCATGAAGATTTGCTATTTAAGCAGAATTTGCATACAAAGGAAAAATGGCAAATTAGGGACTACACTTGAGCTTCACACCAAAACACTGCACCTCAAATAAAAAAGGGTGATAGAAGTAAAAGGTCAAGGTCAATCTTTTGTCTATCAACCCAAGAAAGCATTGAGGGAATAATCTTCAAACATTGCAAAAATGTTCACTTTGACGTAAAAGGACTAATTGGTAGATTCTGAGCTCATATATCAAATTCAAGGTCATGAAGCCCTTATATTCATTCTTTGATTGTGAGCACAATGTCTTAAAAACTTGTTGAGGGATTTGAATTAAACTTAGCAGAAAGTCCGCTCTGACTTCGGGATAAATTATAGAAATTTTAAAGAAAAAAGTCAAACTTTTAGAAACTTCAGTTCATATGTTGCTTGCAAAACTCAAAACTTTGCGCTTGTTTACTCTGACTCAAGTATGAATTGATTAGACTTTAGAGGTGGTTAATATTATGATTCTGCATGCTACACTCAATAGTAGTTGGAGTTTTATTTAACCAAAGCACAGCCAAATGCACAACATTTTGGTTTGATATGATTCACAATGCAGTTTGAAGTTGCGCTTCAACTGCAAAAATGACCTATGATGACTTCAGACATCTACTTTTTATTACCTTTAAGACTAGACAGCACTATGGATAAGTTTAAATATAATTGATTTTTTGGTTTATAAAATGAAGCTGACTTGAGTTTTGATCTCCATCTGCTGTTCTCCATCCCAAAACAGAACAAAGAGGCCTTAATAAAAGTGCAGATAAAAAATATGTTGGGAGAATGTAAAATAAAACCACACTCCTTAACACTGCCCTAAAAAGCATAAAGTTGGAAGGGTTTTCCTTGAAGCTTTTTTTCTGAGAGATTCCTCGCCGTTAAACCTCCTCTCTGTTCCCACAATCCCCCCGAGGAGGCTGGTGCAAAGTCTGCCGCTGTCTGGCTGTTCCCATGGCAACCACCAGGTGAGCAGACAGGCTTGGAAAGCACGGCGGAGAACATGTGACTCCCTCCACATGCTCAGACAAACTCTCTCTCATATATAACAGGAGGAGAAGTCAGTGCTATATCCAAACTTGCAAGTACACGGTGTAGTCACAAAAAAGGCAATGTTTGTGCGACTAAACACAGACGAGCAGATGACCAGTCTGCCAGTCCATCTGTTTACCACTTTCTGTGTCCGTCTCTCTCTCTGACACTTACACACGCACACATGCACACACTTTCTGATGTATTGTAGAGTGAGGAAGAGGAGGAGTTGGCTGTCCTAGCGGGGGGCAACTGAGATGTGTCAGAAGCACTGAACATCAAGTCTAGTTCTGCTACAGCAGCAAAAGAGGGAGACGATGGAGTGGAGAGGCAGAGGTAAAAGTTACATAAATGATAGAGCGGAGGATCAAACTGGGAGATAAAAGAGAACAAACTTGTTCGACTACACTACAAAGAAGCATACTAATGATAAGACAAGTATAGCTTTGTTCTTTTTAATCGGCCTATTGATGCATACTGTATGTAAGAGCATTCCTGTTAGTGCAAACCTTGTGTTGGAAGGGTTACGGCTTAGTATTCAACATTTCTCCAAAATTAGGCTCCATATTAAGGGACACTGCCTCAAAGTTTAATCATATTTCTTTACAGGCTCTCTATGAAATTGATGAATCTCTTTGTGGGGGTCATACTTTCAGCATGTGAGGTGTACTGTTGTTTAATTGTGGGACTTTCAAATTCTGAAAAACAGGGCTTGGCTCCCAAATATGGGTGGATTTAAGCAGTGGCTGGTACCACAAAGGTGGCACAAGCAATGCCTTATCAACATGCCCATTGCAATAATGTGGTTTTCGCACTGACAGTTCTGCTGCTTTGTTGCAATTCAGTTAAAAAACTACAAATTTGTATATTTTCCTTGAATCCTTGTATGATGTTCATATGTCAGTCTTGTGCAAAGTGTCTAGCCCAGTCCGAGTCACACAAAAAGTTAGAGCTGACCAAAAGTTATTATGTCACAGCAAGCCTTGTTTGGACTACAAGTCACACTGTGTTTAATGAAGAGGAAGCCAGCAGGGTAAGCTACTTTCAATTTGTTATTATCAATATTTATCAGTGTGGGTCATGATTGCTGCATAAACAAACACTGTACGTCTATTTCAGTCAATCCTTTGTGACCACAGTGTACACATCTTCTGATGGCTTCCTCCAGCAGGATAACATGCAATGTCACAAAGTTTTTGGTCTAAATCCTATGGAGCACCTTTGGGATGAAGTGCAGAGGGAGATTTGCATCACCATTGTGCAATCAACAAATGTGAAGTTACTGCAAGAAGCTATCATTTTAGATCGGTATATTGTTTAGTCTATGCCAGGAGGAAGTAAGGCAGCCCAAAGGCAAAAGATTGTCCCCAAAGTAGGTACAGGCAAAGGTTTTAGTTTCGAAGCACATGTCAGGTTCACACTTCACCCCTAAAAGCTGGGCTACACTGCAGGCAAGGGGTAGCTTAAAAAGTGGTCTGTGAGTGTGGATATTGTTTGTAGTCAAATTTGTTATTTGCTTGAAGTGCATATGTGCTGTTTATTTCTGTTTATCAGCAATGGATGTCTTTTAAATACTTCCTACTGTATATATTCCTCATATTCCCGCACACCTTAATAATGTAGCCATACTAGTGCGTAATCATTTAACACTAGACACAAACAACAACAATCACATTACATGGGTTTGGTATTTCTTTGATTTGAGGTGTAGGCGTGCTTTAGAATGAAATGAATGTGAGAGAATAAACTTTGCTGCCACGTAAAAATAAACCAGTCACAAGCGTCTTTCCTGGAACGTCTCAGGTGATGAATGAAGCTAAATCAGTCTTGCTGGGATCTCCTCTGCAGACCTGAGGAAGGCACTTCGTCTCCTCTGCCCTCTTGTCTGAGCTCTGTCTGGGATTTGCATAATCAGACAGGTGACGGAGGTCAGTTTGCACCCTCCCCCTCTGTGTCCAAACTCTCAGAATGACACAGGACTCCTGAACAGAACGCAGGGTCAATCCACCCATCTGACCCGCCTCTGACACCCTACTATGACACGCTCCTGCTGCATGTGTGTGACTCATCTTTTATTCATGTGTGCTTAAAACCCTGAATGTGGACTTGATTAAAAAGCTGGACCACAAAACACGAGCAGAAACACACATGCACATTCCTTTGAGATTCCATCACAGCTTTAACCCTCACGGCGATCCTGTAAAGAGAAGTGCAGCAGTACAGTGACACAGAGGCACACCTGCATGAATATTACATTACATGTGTTTTTGCTTTTACAGCCACATGTGTGCATCTTTCAAACAACTCTTGACTGCCACCAGCACTCTATTAAAAAGAAAAAAAAAAACATTTTCCCGCTGTGGCTAAGTTGTGCTCTTTTTGGGCTTTGCAGTGCACCTATTTTCTTTTTTCCACAACGGCGATTTCTGTGCAACACGACTCCAGAATAGGCTGGATCGTGTTGCCGTGGATTCCGCCTGTCCGCCTGCAGGGTCTATAAATAGTGCCTGTCAGATATTTTCACTCCTGTGCTGAGCGCACTCAGTGGCAGGGCAGTATATTAATATCCACAGTGACCAAGGCTGTGCAGCAGGAATGGAGGAGCACGGTGAAGAGGTGTGTGTATTTTAGGGCTGGGAAATATGTCCCTTTTCTCTGCATGTATCAATATTCATTTTTTTTTTTCTCAAAGAAGATACAGAGTAAGACAGTATTTCTAATGGCAGTGGAGTTTATATTCATGCTAGCTCAATGGCTGGAGCTGCAATGGAGTCAGAGCCGGACTGGCCGAAGTGGACAAATCAATACCAGGTAACAATATTTACACAGGACAAATTTAAAAGGCAGTAAATCCGAAGAATGGTAAAAAAACATTTTAAAGCAGCAGTTGCAAAAGCCGTGAGTTTTGTAAACCAGTGACTTTTTGGTGAAAAAGCATTATGCGCAGTGCTCAACTTCTCATCCATCGTGGCCAGCAGCGGGAGCTACATAAACATGGACCCCGAGGGTCGCCTTTCTTCCAGCTGTTCATGGAGCACTGGCATGCACAGGTCCGTGTGTATCAAAACGTTATTTTAACGAGTTGAGAAAACATGTCTTTAAAATGTTTACTGACACAGGCATTGAATGTAAGAAGTATTTTTCCACTTTCAGTCTTATTGACCTCCAGCCATTGAGCTGCTGTACGGAACAGCTGAGCCAGACTGGACGCAGAGACAAATATTTTGAGCTTGTCTCACTTTGTCAATGATAGGGAAAGGGCGTGGGTCCAAAATCGTCGGAGTATTCCTTTAACTTTCCAAGCCACTGCCGTAGGGATGGGAATCAAATTCTCAATTCCAGTTGATTCATTCCACTATCAATTCAAGCGTCAGAACTGTGGCTCAATTTTGTACAATAGGCGCCTACTGAACAACCTTGAGTGAGTTGAAAAACCAGCAACTTGCAGAAGCAGTTATCTATGCTGTGACGTGTGTTTGACATTGTTCATTGAAAATCTACAGGCTAACATTTGCCCACACAGAAAATCTGCAAGAATCAATAAGGGAATTGTTAAAGAATTGGATCAATCAGCACAATTGTTAATAGCACTATAGTAACATCTTATCAATTCCAATCCCTACACTGACAATACAATCAGACAACATTAAATTAAATTTAAATGATCAAAATTATGTCTGCACAAAAAGGGTTGCAATAATGTCCGTCCATCTATCTATCTATCTATCTATCTATCTATCTATCTATCTATCTATCTATCTATCTATCTATCTATCTATCTATCTATCTAAAACTACAGTTCTAAGGGCGCAGGTCTACATACGTGAGCTTACCAACATCATTAATTACTCTATTTGTTTCTTGTCTCAACCATAAGAGGTGTGTTTCAACTCTAATGAACTCACAATGTTGTAGAGTGGTATTTTTAGATAAATTGCTTACATATTTATTTAACCTCAGCTGTTGTTAAATTTGGTAAATATGACACTTAAATTGCTGAATAAGTAAACACTAAGCAACATTACAAATGTCGTTTTTAAATCATTAAAAATTGCACAATTTAAAACTGCACAATTTATTTGCCAACATTTGGAGAAGTGATAAAACTACACAGAATATGTTTTTTACAGCTTAGTTTTTGTTGTTATATATGGCTAAATTAAAAATGGAACAAACTAAACAATAAGCTTTACAACTCATTCTTTTGGCAGTGTGTCTTTGGTTAAAAATGGCTTAAGATCATAAAGTTTTTTAAAGTTTTGGTAATACAATCATGAAAAGTACTTCAGTTTTATCATTTAGAATCACGTGTCAATGGAAAATTTAAAAAACCTTAACAAGCCAAAATGATGCAACAGGTTTTAAACAATGGAAATAGTCTGTAGGAGTTGAATTACAATTTTAAAAATTCAGAAACAAATATGTGCCAGACATACCAGTGTCTGTGACTTCTGTTTTGCCTCACGCACAAGTTTCAGTGGTGATTTTGTTAAAATGATCATTCTGATATTGTGATGACTATTTTTCTTTTCTACTCCCAGGAAAAAGTATGGTATATGTTGAGCAACAACATTAAGTTGAACCCATCAACTGGTTTTTATCATCCTGCACTAGCATGTGTGGAAAAACAAGCAATGCTCAGCGGGACTCCACACAACCAGCAGGCTGTCATCTTCCCTCCGACCTCCTTCTGCAGACAAAAGACCTCTTTATGCCTCACTCTCTGCACAAAGTGTACACACACACACACACACACACACACACACACATGCAGCTTGGCTTAAGAAGGACGTGATCTGAGTCACATTACCTTTTCACCCTATAGCAAATTGAAGCTCTGATCCCCTTTCTAGTGTTGCCTAAGATACACAATGGCTCATAAAACATTTTAAAAGACCATCCTGCTTAATCAGTGGAAAAAAATAAAAGTCATAAAAATGATCAACCAGGACAAAGCTGTGGGACTGCTCCGAGTCAAAGATACGGACTGACGAAAGCTGTAAAAAATAGTGAAATTGCAGTGGTCCAGGGGATGGTAGGTAAATAGCACAAATTGAAAGTAAACATAGTTGTTTCTTAATCACGATCTCTAACTTTGGAGTGACACAGATGCAGCAGGATAAGGCTAAATTAAAATGGCAAATAAACATTTTACTCACCAGTGGTCGGGGATGGCTTAAGAATAAAGTGGTGGTTATAAACATTTTAAAAATACGACTTTGATAGCTGCTGGTTGATAACACCGATGCGGCAATGGCGTGAGTAACTACTTTTAGAAAGGTCTGTGATGGCTTTTTCACAAATCGTTTAAAATACATTTGAAAAGAGCTACTTCAATCCGAAGATGGATTTTGACAACACATTGTGCCCATCTGGTACTCCTGCAAGCATGTTAAGCATCTGCGGAAAAAGCGTGTATTTTAAATCTTTATGTCATTTTGCGTGTAAATAAAAAACATACTTCAAAATGTTGTCCTTACCCGATTATTATTTGCTACTTTAGTGATTGAGCTATTGAGCTTGACACGGAGCTACCAGCTGGGAGCCAGCCACAGAGCCAGCAGAGGACAGCAGGCACATATTTTTGAGCTTGTCTCACTCTGTCAATGATAGGGAAAGGGCGTGGGTCCAAAATTGTCGGAGTGTTCCTTTAACAAATAAATCTGAGCAGCCACAAGGGTGAAGAAGAGAGGACTGCTTAAACAAAGCAAACCGTGGCATTATTTTCAAACAATGTCTAGCTATTATTCTGCAAACAGAGTTTGCAGACTGAAAATCAAGACTTTTAAAGACCTTTAAGACATCATACCTTAAATCTGGTTTGTGTATTCATTGTTCATCACTGATTGGGCATATTCCAATCAATAATGTTCAAAAATGTCTACTTTTCATACACATAGTACCCCTAAAAGATTCTCTATGTGGGCTTAAACTGACAATGGAACAGAGGTATGACATCACACTGGTAGGACTATTCAGGGGGGTGGGGGGTCAAAGATGTTTTAGGCAGCTGTTGGCTGTGTATAGGTTGAGAGAGGAAGATACAGTATTTTATAGGGGCAAACTTATGACCTTGTTCATAGAGGTGCCCTATCATAGGGAGGAGATGTCAATCACCAAGGGTTTAATAAAACTGGAAACAGCAGAATATTGGCTCCTTAGAACCCCCAAACCAATAATCACAAATGTGGTAGGATAAATAGTTTTTACATTTTATGCCCAATTTCAATTTGTAAAAGTAACATCAGTAACTGTGATCCTGCAAGTAGACGGAAAACGTTCCAATGTTTACTATATATGTGTCATATTGCTGCTTCAGATTTTTTAATTGAATAGTTTTTTTGAATGCTAATGAAATGAATGAGGCTCCACATTAAATGTTTTTGTTATTGGCACAAACTGTTGGGAATATTAATTTTAGTGCATAAAATAAGATGTATGTGCAGGGATGGCCATGTGTTACAGAGGAGGACTCAGCATCTGCACTTGCATTTTTTTAAGAGACCAGGTCCAGGGTCAGCACAACAACCACATCTGCAGAAACTGAAGTCCTTTAGTCCACTTATCAACAATGTGTCCTCATTTTCTTTAAATTTTGTTTTGTTTGAGGAGAAAAGAAATTTTTAAAAACTGTCCTGTCCTAACAGTTTCACATCTCCATACCTCCTGTCATTAAAACATGCAGAATAAATGCACCAAAAGGGGGAATTGCTGCAATAGTGTGACCAAATTTAACCTGGTTGCATCATGTGTCTACAGCAGCAGCCTGCACTGAAGGGCACAGTGTGTGTGCATAAAGCCTGCAGAACACTGCCCCTGGTGGAGAGGGTCGTATAGCCACAACAGCTGTGCTGGAGCCAGCTTCTGCACAAGAGTTTGTAAAGAACATAATGTCAGAATGCTTGGTAACATGTTTTCTTTTTAAAATTTTAAATATTCAAGTATTTGGTATTGTTGTGAAACATGTGGTCCTATAATGTTATCCTGTTATTTCAGAACAAAGTTTAAGCTGATAAGAATTTTGTAATTAGTGCTTGTACAAATTTTAATCCGCTCTGAAATGGCAAACATTTGAGTCAGTGGCGGGTGAAAAGATCTTTAACCTCTTTTGAGGTTGCATTAAAATAACATTACATTTAGTAACTTACAATAAGATTTGAGGGAGGAAAGAAATCATCCATATAATCATAAAACAGGTAATATATTTAACTCAATAAAACTTTTTGTACAGATCAGAGTGGGTGAGGTGGCTGTCAAAGCTGCAGATCATGAGGAAATCTGAAATTAGGTTCATATTGAAGCTTAGACTGACTCTCCTCCAAATCATGAGCTTGTCATCATTACCTGATGTTACTGTGCAGTGTCAACACTGACATCACTGTGAATCTTTAGATAAAAAAAGAAGCTGGTCAAAAACCTCAAGAGCTGGAGTCAGTTTGTTTCTCTCTAACATGAGTTAACCAAATATGAGGATGGCAAAAATGCAGTAGAAATAAGTTTAATTTGAAGACATCTTGAAAACTTGGACATTTATACTTTGGATATTATCAAGCAAATACTTCCATACATTTTTTTAAATTACTTCAAAGTACCTAGTCTAAAGTCTATAAAGCATAAAGATAACAACCAAGATAACTCACATTCATTCTTCACACAAAGACAGTGTCAGCTGGTAAACAAAGTGAAGCTCAATTGCTGATTGAAGACTTGCTTGTGCTTATGGGAGCAGCGCTAGCCTTTGGTTCTTCTCTCAATATGATGTCTATATAATAGCAATAATACTGTGCTAAATATTGCAGCTCGCTGCATCATCTTGTTAGTTGCTCACCTCTTATCTACATTTTAATTTTTTCGATTTATCTTCAAAAAACATTACAATTTGTCACCTTAATGGAGATGAGAGGATTTTTGAATGTTTTGACCAGATTTAAGTAAAAACAATAATTTGCAATCAGAAAAATACAGCAGTTGTGCACTTATCCAAATTGCATATTTTTCATATCCTAAAAAGTAGCAACTCTGTCTATCAGCAGCAAAGATGTCCTACAATCAACTCAATCTTGTTTTTTTCAACCAGAATACTCCAAAAACTGCCTCTTGTTTATATTTCGGTTTGTTAGCATTTCTACAGTGAGGTAACAGTGACTACTACTGGTTGGTAGCATTGTTTCAGCTTGGACAGAGCATTTCACTGGGATTTGGGGCCTACACTTAGCTGATTTGTCAATGCTTCTTGGGCTGTCTTTTTAGTTAACCGACTCAAACCAGTGTGCTGGCTAATCATGCTCAAAGCTAATTGCTACAATGATGTAGACATAATCCAGAAACTGCAGTGCAGACTCATGGATTCCTAGTTTAAGTAGAAATGTGTGCATGTATCTAAATATTTTTATAAACAAATACATAAAGGCAAGGGTAGTAATCAATCAGTACAAGGAAATTATACAATTTTTTAACAACTCCGTCAATTATCCACTAATATTCCTTTTCCACCAAGCTGGTTCCAGGGCTGGTGCTAGTGCTGGTGCTAGAGCCGGTTCGCAGTTGGTTGAAGTGCGAACTGGTTAAGAACCGTTTGCTTTTCAACAAACGGGTGCTGACCAGAGGGCTACGTCATCACGCCGATGTATACATCGGTATACGTCACGCCAGTTTCCCATAACAACTAGCGCCAAATTCAATTGCCACAATAAAGATGGAGGACTACGTTGCAGTTCAAGTGTTGCCGTTGGCTTTTCGAGCCTTCCTTGGAGAACAAAAGTTGGCGATCCAGCAAGTTAATGCTGCTCGATGATTATGCAACGAACAGCGATCACGCTTGAGAAGACGGGTAAGAGTGCTTCCGTGTTTTTACTCTGCTTTGGTTGGTCAATAATCCCGCCCCCACCCCCTGATGTAAGCCGTAGCCCCCGACGTAACGTGGTTCTTTCAGCTGGCCCAGCAAAGAGTTGGTGCTTGCCAAGCACCGGTTTTGAGAGCCAGCAACCGGTGCTTAGTCTGTGGAAAACCAAAGAACCGGTGCTAAGTCTGGCTCTAGCTCCAAACCAGCCCTGGAACCAGATGGTGGTAAAGGGATATAAGTTCTGGATACCTTGCTAATCAAGGTGATCATGCTCTTACCAAAGGGCAGTCAGCACTAACAACTAAGAAGTGGGAGAAGTAAAAATGGCAAATAGGTGACAAAGACACTTGGTGGCGTGGCTTAACATGCTGAAGTTGTGATTGAACACATCAGGAGTGTCATATTTTTGACATAGCTGATCCTGCAAACCTAAGATGGTCTTCTTCTTTATATAAAACCATCAGGGATTGATCAAAAAATAATTGGATCAATAGGCAAAACTGATATAGTACTGGTATCACTAAAATCTTTTTAATTCCCATCTCTACACAGAGGGCAGAGTAAGAGTAAGAAACCCTGAGCACTAAACAAAATGAGCATGTTAAAGTAGGTATGGTGTCGAGTGTTGGGCATATTGTAAATATTCCCCTCAGACGTCACTGATGTGACTTCCTTTAGATAAACGGTGCAGATATGTGCCTGTTTGACGCTCTGTCAGTACAAAGTGCCACAGGCAGAGATAAGCGATTACACTCGGCCTCTCTTTGAGTCTGCTCTGTCTTTACGCAGTACATTCCAGGAGCAGCACCGTGTGACGTCTCACATGCAGGATCACATTTCAGAAGGCACGGCTGCTGTGGCCCCGAGTCAAACCACAGACCTCTTTCCTGCTGCAGCATTAAATAATTCCTTATTAGATTGAAGCTAACATTCACACAGGAACTATTCATTCCTCGGATACTAGCAGGAAACTGTGAATGCAGATACACCCTCTTCTTCCTCGCTCTTATTCCAATATTATGTGCTCTCTTCTCCAGCCTATAAATTTAGTCCAATATCCTCATATGCCTCCCCTGTCTCCCTCCCTTTTCCTCCTCCTCTTCCTCCTGTGTGGTGCCCAGCCTCTACTGGCGCCACAGTAGGGTCATACGGGGTTTCACAGCAGAGAGGAACGCATAGAAACAACAATTGCACATTTTTACTGACTAAAACCGTGAATTAACCACACAGAAAGCACATTACACTCCACGGGCACTGACCAAGAAAAGCTTTGCTAGCAATTATCTAAATGCACACAAAAGCCTGTTTCAACTCCCCATGATAATTATCTGTTAGAGAACCTAAATCCAGCGCCAGAGTTTGACAGTGGTCTGCTCGGTGCATCCTGGGAGAGCAGTGTGCAGAGAGCAGAGCACCCTGATGCAGCGCCACTGTATGCTGACAGAGGAGGAACAAAGGTGAAGCTGTGAGTACAAACTCTGCACAAAGACAGGAAACCTGATATTCCTGCTCTCTACATGGACTCAGTCCGCAGAGAGGGAGGGAGAGTGAGAGTGTGAAAATGTGAATACCAACAGCGGTGAACATTAAGTCCTTCAAGGCACATGGATACGCTGCATGCATGCGTGTGTGCATGTGTGTGAGCCTTTTTACTGCACAGTACATCTGCAGAGCAATTAATCATCCAGGGCTGAGGAGGAGTTCAGAAAGTGTGCCAGTGTCGGAGTTTAACCTGATTTCACTCACTCAACTTCTGAGGAAAATACATAAAAAGGGGATGTAACAATGACGATTTTCTTTAGCTACGGAAGTTATTTTAAAGCAGAGTGAATGTTAGAGCTGCTTTTTACTAGAAGATTAATATTAATTGTTTAATTTGTCCTGACAACTCAGAACTTGACACACCAGGTGGACAGTCCATCCACTGGATGAAATGAAGTTCATGTATTAGCCTAGGTTTGGAAGCAGGTCCACGCCACAAACCACACCTCCAATCAGCTGAAAGGCTACTTATACTCAGCCATGCCTCATCGCTCAGTTTGTCTGTGACTCTTCACCCCACCCTCCCACCCTTCAATCTCAATCATGTTTTTTTTTTTCTTTTCTCCATTCAGCTCCTCGCTCACCTTATCCTAGGTGAGGGTCAAGATCAGCTCAGGCAGAACACGATGAGACGGTACCCCCACACTGGGTCTCCCTCTGCCTGGCTTACGACGTCCTTCTTGACGGCTCATCTCTCAACATATCACATGTCACATGTTCGTCACTGTCATTCCTCATATTCCTAAATCTTCATTAAACCTTCAAACGCATACATTTGTAGTGCGGTCCTTGCTAGTGAACACAGGTCTATCGGGGAAACAGAGTGTCTGGGGATGGGCAGAGCCTTTCAAAAGCATATCTGGCAGGTGATTGTGACAGTGATCAGAATAAAAGCATATGGATGCAGATCAAGGAATTTTTAGAGGTTTTATGATCATAATGAGATAGGGCATTTTTCCACATTTAGGCTAACAGTTTGACTAAGAATGTCCAAAATACCTTGGAAGAGGTTTGTTCTCTCTGGAATAAAACCTACACACTTTCCTCTTCCATGAAACCTTGTAATAGATGTAATAAAGGTGCCTGAGTTGGACCAATACATATTTGAACTGTCAATCAGTTAAAGGAAATCATTAACTAAAGGGACATTTCAATGTTTTTGATGTTGTGTTCAATCAGGTTCTTTACAATAGTCAGTGAAGTGCTGCACCTTTAAGGAGAAAGCCAAGACACTTTGTTGGGAGAATATACGACTGGGCAATTTTTTTTTGCTCCAGGAAGTCTGTGTTTGGCACTATTATATGATTTAGCAAATGGCTATGTGTTCTTCCACCTTTGCAGATTGATTCTGCAGATCTTTTGTTTCGCTTTATGGACTCAGGAAGACGGAACAATGGCAGAGGAAACTCTGAACTAGATATGAGTGATTTAGACTCGACTGACAATGTAATTTACTGTGGATACTTTGGGTTACTTTTATGAACCTTTATATACAGAAGAAGAGGAAATTCTAGAGAAGTGATTCAGTGGGTCAAAAGAGAGGATACAAATTTCTATGAAATACTTAAATATCTCTTTTGAAAAGTTAGTAACTCAAGCATCAGTCACCAAATACAGTTTCTTGCATTACTGTTATGCCAGTCATTATACTGGCATCAAGGCTCAAACTTCAATTTCAGATATAAACAATATCAATTCCAGTTTCAGGAGCATGGTAGCAGAAATAGAAGTCCTTGACATTCATTTATTTTCTTTTTTTTCATTGATTAACAGCTGCAGGCAAAGTCATGCACACTGTCTTTATTTTAGAACTACATTGGCAATGCTTCACCTCTATAACAAAACAATTTCTCCTCTTTCCTGCACCTATTGACAGATGCTTGGACAGGCAGATGTTGTATAAGTATCAAAAGAAAAGCAAGTGTTAGTTGTTCAGATTACACAAGTGAGTAAAGGCAAAAATAAAGCTACAAAGCAAAATGGTATCAGAAAAAAACAAAATGTAACAGTAAAGCAACAGGTATTAAACAGATAGAGAAGGGAATGGAGCAAAAATTGCATAAATATAAATGTAAAATTTAATAATGTTTCAATTAAGCAAATTCATTTGTGCAGTCAGTGGTAAGGAGAGTGTCTGCATTGACTAAAGTTATGTCTTTAAGTTTTGATACTTTTTGGAATTTTAGCATTAGGATTAATTAGATTTAATGGTTTTAAAACTCATGGTATTGAAGAAATTCTGTGAAAATTACAATAAAGTTGACTGCATGCAATTGTAAAGATATTTTGCATTCTTAAAAAGCCGTTTTTCCCTCCAGTAACAAACAAAGACTTCTAGCTTCCGATTGACAGATTAGCACTCATTTATTTTGACTGGCAAACACGAGCAGTGTTTGTGACCATGCACAGTTCATCACAGTGCCTCTGCAGGCCTGCCTCTGACCCACCATTGTTAGGTGAAACCCCCGGGCACTATGCTCCACTGCTCAACTATGCCATCACTCCCCATCTCCAGGGCGTGCAATGAACACTGCTACACTTTGAGTTAGCTGCCCTTCCTAAGCCTCTCGCAAAGCAGCTTAGAGCTCCGGCTGCCTCCACGGTGGTCACACGTGTGAAACGTGCACTCTCACTGACACACAAACTCATGCGGGGCAGGGCCTCGCCACAGGCCCTCGGCGGGGACAGGAGGGGAGGAAAAAAAAGTGAAGGGGGCGTGGCTTGTCAGGCTTCATATGGACAGAGAGAGGATGGGTTAGGTCAGAGGCACTCCCACTCAGCTGTACCAAAGCACGTTGTTCCTCCTCAGGCAACAACACACTCACACACACCTGCAGGAAAAAGAGGGACAGAGAATGCACACACAATGTTCGACTCATGTTCTCCTGTGGAAAGGAGGGAGGGGGGAGTGTTTCCAACAAATCATAGCCATGTGTTGCGAGAAGCTGACAGCATGTTCCTGATCTTCTTTCAATGCTGGAAAAGAACTTCTCATGACACATACATTCCCACTTTCCATCTCGCTCAAAGAACAAAACGAAGTGAGAGACACTTCAGTGAGACTTCGCTTTAGTTTCCCTCTCTGTTTTCCCAAACACGACGCAGCCTGGGTGAACTGCTACTCCTAATTACAATCAATTACGTGCTAGAAACACAGCCAAACAATCCAGTTACTCTGACAACACAACAAAAGCGTGTTTGTCTTGTATTATATCTCTGTGGACATGAGAATATTATCAGGGTTTGTGTCGACTCCTGCTGCTTGTGATCTAAGACTCTGAGCTTTTTATTTCCTGTAGTTATCCTCAATAAAAGTCAATTAAAGGACTAAATTCTTAAGGTAAGCTTCGAATTTTGGAGCTTGGTGAATCCTTTCAGGCTCTGGCTTTTCTCTTCTTGTTTCTCTGATTTGTGACTCAGCTAAAAGATATATATTTATATACACCTTTTATCTTGTTTCTGTCTCCTCCTCCTTTTGTTTCTTTCTCCTCCTCCTCACTTTGCTCTGCAAAGGAAAGAATGAAGAACAAGCCTGAAGCAAACAGCAGCGGGGGAATTCTCAAAAATGTGAGGATCTGAAATAAACATGGATTAAAGACATTGGAAACTGTTTTCTGAGGGACTTTGCAGGTTAGACTCAAACAACTGCATGGTGGTTATATACCTGTACCAGGTGTGCTATTGATGGACAGTGAAAGCACTGCAGTGGGTCAAGAGGAGGGGCTGGGGGCACAGGGTTTTTTTTTGTGTAGTCATAGGCAGAAACCTGATCTTTTAACCCTTGCAACTCCCAGTCATTTTCTGCTTTTTTAGTCCTGCTGGACTTTTTTTGTAATAATGCTTGTAAAATCTTAACCCTGACAAGCACATTGATATTAAAGATGCTGGATCAGCCTGATTCAATGGCCTTAAACAGGCAGATCTGTCTTGCCAAGCTCCAATCTACGACTACTTGACCCCAGGGGGCAAGGCCCAATGAGTGTCCTGTAGAAGAGGAAGAAGCGGGAGCTACACGTGAGATGACAGCAGAAAGTGCCGGCTTGAATAGAGACTAGCATAGATGCTAACAGCTTGAGTAGCACTTTAATCAGACCTTGACTGCATGACTTTATCAAATTGAAACTAGAAAAGCACTTGGAGAGCGGAGACCTTCGCCAAGAAGCTCAATTCCACCCATAAATTGTGATTTACACTCAACCTTATAGTCCTATATTTATTATATATGCACATTGTGGAATGAAAAAATACCAATCTGCAAGAAATGTGATTATTGTTGATATAGATAGCATCCAGTAGAGTGACCTGGTTAGCAGTGGGTCTTGTAACTTGTTGACTGAACCACTTTGCTGCTGCTTGTACAGATACTGGTGTTGTGTGTGCCGCAGTGTGTCAGTGGGCAATGTCACCAGCCTATCAGTCTGAGCTAAACCACGGCGCTCCAGTGCTCAGCGTTCACTCTATGTGGAGTTTGGAGTTAGGTTTTAACAAAGAGATCAAACAAAAATTTAAATTGGAAGAAGCTGATACCAGCTGCATAATATACACATGAATGGTAGCATCACTGTTGAAGCAGAGGGGATATGATAGAGTCAGGAACACTATAACAGAAATCTAAGATAAAGTCCACAAGCTGTCATTAACACAGCACAGACACAAACATAACTTAATCCAGCTGAAGACAGGTCAGTTGAGTCGTTTAGTGTATCAAGCCAACTCGAGACCATGTAAACTGGTATCTTTTGGATGACTACATCCATGGCTGAGTCATTAGTCATTAGTGTTTTATATAATGATTAAAAACACTCCACCATGTTATTGCAGGCACTTTTAAAAGAGTCACCAGTTAAGATGGTCAATCATTAATCCATAAGACAGAGACTTTCAGGCTGGTGTGGAAGAAAATGCCAGAAGTTCAGATGGTGATGATGGTTTGGTCTGACTAGTCATCAGTTGCCCACAAATGCCTGATGATGGTATCACGTTATTGTTGTTTATTATGTTGGTTTTGTTCTCAGAAATAACATTATTGTCACAGCATTTTCTGTTAACTTGTCACACAACAGGTGATTCAATGCAGCCTGAGGTCTCTGTACCACTGCAGCTGATAATGCAGCTGGAAAGGGCCCTTTGCCTTCAGAGCATCACGGGGTATGGTTTGTACCCTTGCACCTTCAGACTTCATTTTTGCTGTTGGTTCAGACGGCTCATCAGGATTGATGAATTGTGAAGCGCTGAGCTGGCAAAAGCTCCCAAACATGACAAGACTTGAGGTCTTTATGTGCCCTGTGGTGATATCTACCAGTGACGTGTCGCAGACAAGTTTAAAAATTAAAGTGCTCATGGCATCAGAAAACAAAAAACAGCAGGTTGAACTGCAGGTATATCTTGCTGTATACAAGCAAGGGAAGAATGTAAGCCCCAGTGATCTTGGCCCTTGGCCTGAAATCTCCAAAACGGAATTAGGTCATGTTTGATTTAAACTGGACTCATCCTCCAAAGAGTTTTGAGATAAAGCATCTATAAGCGAGGGATGGAAATGAGTCTACTTGACCGATGACTACCAATCCTGCCAATCAAATTCAGATCGATATGATATTTAAAATTTGCAATTGTCATTTTAACAAGTGGAGGGCCAAAAATGACACCCAGCAACCTTATTTGATCCCCAAGCCCTAATGAGGTGATTCTTGAGTAAGAGTTGGCATTGGTGTTAATATTAGCAACATCTCCTTACACATATTACTTTTAAAAGAAAAGGATAAACATGAGGTTGGAGACTTGTAACTATGACTTCCAAAACCTGAACATACACCCTTGTTTAAGTGTAATATTGTTTAGAGATTGGCAGTGAACCCCCATGTATTCTTGAGTTATTGTTTTCATATTCAAAAGATGAACCAGTGACCTATCCATAGTTTACAAGTTTCACAGTGGATATGAGGTTCTGCTTACTGTTCATTTTTTGAGGGTGAGACCTTCAAATCCTAATCAGTTTAGTCTTGAGCCAGAATGGACACTGGTGCAAAGTGTAAAAAAAATCTCTCAAAGGACAGCCAGGCCACATAATGTCTCCAGTTTTCACATTTCTGGCACAGTGGCTAAACAATCATATAACAAAATAAGTAACTCAATATTTATCTTGAAAACAACACCACTGGTTAAACGCAGTGAAAAACAGAAATATCAAAACTTTGGTTACATCTAAGCAAAAATTCCCAACCCTCTGTTTTAACGTTACAGTCACTTTGACCTATTTTCTAGTAGTTGTGACCTGCATGACAAACAAAATGTCTGTAATTATCATCCATCATCATAACAACTGTTGGCTGAAACATTAGATCGTCCTACCCTGCTTTTGGCAGCATGAAATATGCAGCTACTCATCAAGTTCAAACAAACCAGTCCCTCTAGTTATCTGATATTACATTATTTTGTGCTCTTTCTGAGCCAAACCTCCCTCTGAATACCCTCCATAGTTTGGCAGTACACATCAGGAGATTCATCAGCCATGTTTGGATTCCCACACTGAGCATTTGTTTTATGTCAAACATTTAAGGCAGAGGAAATCAAACACAAGGAAACGTATACTAAGAAAGATTATATTAGATCCTAAAACATGGAAAATGTGGTTATTACCACAGCGTTTCAGTACTAGGATTTAAATCTTGAACATGATACATGTAAAAATCAAACATTTACCTGTTTTCAACATCACAGCAAAAACAGACATCATATATATCTAGTATTCTGTAATATCTTGTTTTAAATTACAAAAATGGAAGAAAAATCTCTAAACTGCACAATGTGGCTGTAAATAGCGAAAGAGGTTTTCTTAAACCTTTTGATTAGTCATATATCTCCTTAGGAATTGCCATATGAATAAGAAGTTGTTTTCAAGACAGTAAATAAGTAAGTAAAGTTTTTCTATAGCATCACAGCAAAATCAAAAAGTGCTATACAAAATGTTTTTACAGTAATTATAGATCAAACTGGGGAAACAAAAGAAGAAAATATACATCCACATGCATGCATACTAACATGCATAGATACATATAGCTCTGCAAAACAGTCACTTGAATGCACTCTGTTCAAATGTGGTCAAAAGCCAATCTAAACAGAAGTCAAAACAAGTTTTTTTCAAGGCAGGCTAACCTGCTAACAATCAGCAAGTGACTACTTTCCACTGCCAGTAGACCTGGGTCTAAACGGAGCAGATGAGCTGTGTGGCTGTTTTTTTTTCCCTCTGTTGCGTGATCATGTTGATGACATCATCCACCCGCCGAAATATATCCATTTAAACAATAGCTGTGGAAAACGTTGGTGAGCTACTTTCTGTACTTTGTACTTCTGTCCATCTTTAAAAATAATAATAATAATAATAATAATAACTTAAATTTATATAGCGCCTTTCAAGGAACTCAAGGTCGCTTTCCACAGTAGAGGGGACAAACAAATAAGAATCGACAACAAAGGCCAAAGCAAGAAACCTGGCTAGGACCTAAGCTCAACACTTAAACAGGGAAAGCCAGGGAGAACAAGTGAGTTTTGAGAAGTGATTTGAAACAGTCAAGAGTGGGAGAGTTGCGGATTTCTGAGGGGAGAGAGTTCCAGAGGGTGGGGGCAGCCACACTAAAGGCTCTGTCCCTGAACATTTTCAGTTTGGTCCGCAGGATGGAGAGGAGACCAGCGTCGGACGACCGCAGACTCCTGGATGGGGTGTGTTGGTGGAGGAGATCAGCCAGGTAAATGTAAAAAAACAGCGCAGACTGAATGACATTTGAGCGCTGATGATACAAAGGCTAATGGAATTTTTTGCTGAGACGGGCAAGTGTCACACAAGTTACTAACGGAGGGGACGGGCATGATGTTGTACCATTGACATGTTACACTAACTTCATGACGTAAGTTAGCGGGTTGATCCAGTTGTGATGTCTTACTGAAGCTGATCTGAGGCGGGCCAATAAAAACCTGTGTGCAGGGTCAGTCAACTGTGGTCTAAAAGCCAATCAGACCCTTACAAACTGCTGACAAGAGCCAATTGTTAACAGGTTTGAACAGGGTTTTTTTTGCCAGTCTGAAAGGGGTATCAAAAGAGTGTGAGTTGCAGAGCGTAAGGGTGCAATGTTCCTTCAATGAAAGAAACATGAATGGGCAAGACTACTGAAGACATTAGGCAGTTTTCTGTCCCTTGTCTGATCATTTCTTTGAGGTCTTTGTTGTTTCTGCTGACTGCCTTAAATGAAAGACTGACAACATCAATTTGCGAGGTATGCAGTGCTAAGTGTAGGGATTTGATTAGGGAATATGAATGCATAAAGACAACTGATATTGATTCCTTGAGTAATTTGTCATCTTTCTCAACAGAAAATGATTTTTAATTTCCATCCCTAGCCCTAATTCTCATGTATATAGAAACATCCACACAGACTGAAAGAAATTAAACCAAAATCTTTACAAATGAGATGTGTAGTATCAAGCAGTATTAGAGTCAGAATACCAAAGAGCAAATGAATAGCTAAGGCTCATGCCATTATTAAAGTAAAAACCGAGTAAATTAGATATACTTCCTCTAGTTATCTTGCATGCTTTTGCCTCTTCAAGGGTGGTCTGATTAAAGACTACAGATGGGACATTTCGACTAATTGGGCTCCATCTTGGCATCAAAGTATGCTGGCCGAGAGATGACTGATGAATAAATAAGACACTCCAACATGTGCCAGAAATAATCTGAGGGCTGAATTCATCAGACTAATATGCTAAGTTGGAGCAAACTAGTTTAGATGTTCATAACATACTCTTATCAGTAAAAGACTTATTTTTCAGTGGAGGCTCTGAATGAAGAAATAAACATGTTTTCACACACGTATGACATAAGTTTTTTTTTTTTCCCCAAAGGCTTTGAATGGACAACAAGAAGATTACCTCAATTACATATTGGGCAGTATTACTTGTAGCAGAAGCATGACTCACACACACATACACACACTCACACTGAAGATGAGTCACACACAGTGAGCCTGCTCTCTGTGTCATGATGCATGCATATTAACCATTCCAGCACAACTCATGACTGCTGGCCGTGTGAGGTGCGGGGTGTGTGTGTGCATGTGTTTGTCACACACATTCAGCAGGAACATTAGACCTGAATCACGAGCTGTTTGTAGCTCTGCAGACCTCGGACAATGTTTTTTAGATATATTTATACCTCCAGGACAACATTTAGGGTGTGATAATATTGCTTCTTTGACAGAGTTTCAATGTAGGGATGAATCTCTTTTTTATTAATGATAAGACTCCATTTCAGTATTCTAAAATTAGAAAATTAGAAGTGCCCCAAAAGCATAAAAAACAAAAAAGAAAAACCTCTGCAAAAGAATTTACTATATTTTTGGGTGAGCTATTGTCAAAAATGTGGAAATCTGTCCAATCTTGCTGTGTAAACAAATCCTATTAAAAGAAATTCTGGATTCGCATCCAGTTTCAGATCAACACCAAATTGTAGTCATGAACACCATTCCCGGAAAATATCACCAGAATCCTTCAAAAAACTTTGGATCACTTTCCACTGATCTGCTGTTTGCTCCATGGACATGGACTTTTGGCTGAGGAATCCAATACTTTACCAAACAAGAGTGATTTTGACTCAAGTTATTATGCTGTACCTTCTACTGTGAACACAGATTAACTTTAAATATTTTGTACACAGAAGAAGAAATTCTACAGAATGAGATTCTGAAGGCCAAAAGAGAGAGGCGACAAACTTCTATAAGCTGACACATAAAATGGGCTGTTATATGCTAATATATTTCACTAGTCCATATTGGCAACAGCCCATAGAAATTGTTTGGGGAAAGGGTAGGACCTTTCAATAGCATATCCAACAGGTGACTGGATAATCAGTCTATCAGTCGCATTTATAATGGGCCAACCAGATAACGTAGTAGGTGGTAGTAGGTTTACCTGTTACCAAGTAAACGACAGAATGTGAGCCTCTCTGTAGCACAAACTGTCATCAAAACATGTAGATATATCATTTCTATTTAGATATTGTTAGCATCTATGCTAATCTCTGTAGGAGCTGTCACTTCCTGCTGTCGTCTCACTTGTTGCTCCCACCTCTTCTTGCTCATAAGGACATCGAGTGGGTGGTGCATCTTTGGGCTGCTCAAAAAAGTTGTACATTGGAGATGGGCAAGATGACCCTGTCTGATTACAGATATCAAAGCTTATCCATCCAGACCGAAAGGCTAAAACTTCTATGGAATCAGAGTGCGCGGGTGGAAGAACACGTAGCCATCTACTGCATCATTAACAGTATGAAACACAGAGAACCCCTGGAGAGGAAAGAAAAGCTCTGAATTCTTTTTGTACAATCAAACATTTAACCAAACAGTTTTGTTGCTGGTAAAGTTGCCGTGCAATCCTTTTAGCCACTTGATTGAGTTTCTTGACAGCCACCACTGTAAAGTAACTCATTCAACCCCCTTTCAGAAATACTGAACTGGTTAATAATTTCAGACAGTAATAAATTAAAAATTCACATTTCCAATTTTACATATTGCACATTTAAATCAGACAGTGCTTGTGCTTTACTTCACATATGTTCAAGTAACACATGAATATAGAGCTACTGAATCCATTTATAAAATTTAGAATTAAAGTTTCATGTTATCTCAACAAGGTGCTAGACTGTACTCTTATTTAGCTTTAGTTTCCAGAGTGCAGCCTGCATTTTACAAGCTGCACCTACTGTTACTCTGCTCTGATAAAAACATTTGAATTGTTATAACAAAGTTTAGTAGGGAAATCATTTGAGACATTAAGCTGAAAACTTGTACTTTTGTGAGAATCCCATTTGTGAACCACAGAGCATATTTTGTTCTTGCTGCTATGGTGAGTTGAGACACATGTGTTGCAGTGTTAACCTTTTTAACCACGGTTCAAAGAGAGAAATCGAGTAAAACATGTTAGATGATTATCCTATAAACTAACTGAGTCTATTTAAAGGTTTTACAAGGCAGCAGATTAACTTTTAAGTCTGTGTAATTGATGTTTGGTGATAGTAAAGTTGCTAATGCTAAGCTAACTGCTAAGCTAATCTCTTACCCTGGTTTGCAAAATTTTAATGTGATAATGTGACGATGCTCAAGGGGAGATTTTATTACTTTTGTCAATATTAAATCTGCTTTGGTGAAGCAAGGTTAAATTAAGAGGATTGTATAATCAGTGTTGAAACTCAATATAATAATTTTTGACTGACTCCGAAAGCCAAAAGTAGAATTAAGCTGGAAGGCAAAGCCCTCGGTTTACTGCTCGATCCTCATTCCTATCCTCACATACGGTCATGAGGGGCTCGGAGGGGCTCTGCTTTGAGAGGAGCCAGGTGAGGTGGATTGGGCATCTGGTTAGGATGCTTCCTGGAGACCTCCCTGGTGAGGTGTTACGGGCACATCCCACCAGTAGGCAGCCCTGGGGAAGACCCAGGACACGCTGATGGGACTATGTCTCTCAGTTGGCTTGGGAACGCCTCGGGATCCCCCGGGAAGAGCTGGATGGAGTGGTTGGGGAGGGGGAAATCGAGGCTTCCCTGCTTAGGCTGCTGCCCCTGCGACCCAACCATGGATAAGCGGAAGAAGATGGATGGATACTGTTGGCATATAATATATGCATTTTGTAAGCATTTACAATCAATTCTACCAAGAAGTGCAATTCGTTTCATAAAAATCTTGAAACAATTTAGTTTATGTATTGATGTGAAATTTGTTGAAAACAGAATAAAGACATTTAATAACTGTTTACAACAATAGCTTCATAATTCACTAGTTGATGTTAAAATACTTACTGTGTTACAAAAATATAATATAAAATAGTTTAACTTCTTTGGGTCATTTTTACATAAAACTCTTACTCCTTTCGTGGTTGTGGGGAATGGAGTCTATCACAGTTGATGTTGCCAGCCAATGACAGGGTCACATAAAGAGACGTCAACCATTCACACTCACAATCAAAGCAAAGAGCAATTTAGAGTCACCAGTTAATCTAATGTGTTTTGGTCAGTGGGAGGAAGCTGGAAAGAGCCCACACATGCAGAAGAAGATCATGCAAACTCCACACGCAAAAGGCCCTGACCAACAAGAGGATCAAACAGCAACATTCTTGCTGTGAGACACGTGCACTACCTGCTGCGCTACCATGTCACCCTATCATATTATCTACAAAAAAATAGAAGTTTATCTTGTCCTATTGTCTTAATAAACCATTTGAATTTTTGCATATGAATGACAGGGTTCCCGTGCGTCCTGGAAAACCTGGAAAACCTGGAAAATGATTGCCCCATTTTCCAGTTATGGAAAACATATGGAAAATGAGGAAAAAAGTGAAATGTCCTGGAAAATTATTTGCTTCCTTCTAGCTTTAAACATGGGAAATGAAGTAAAAGTGTACTTGGTAACTAATGTACATGTAGCCAGAAAATGTGAGTAGGTAAAATAATGCAAGTTAAGGCATAAAATATAAAAACTCAAAACAATTGGGACAAAAAGAAATAAAAAAAAAAAGACAAAACAAAAGTTAGGCTAAATTAACAAAACCTATTTATATAAAAGCAGAGTAAATAAAGATTCAAAAATATGTATAACCGTAAATTTATAATAGTAAGACGCATAAAAGCCAGACAAAACAGATAACTAACGGACAATGCTCGTGCTGAAGAGTTAGAAACAAATACATTTTATAGCTAGAGACATTGCTCATCAACCTCTAATCTTGTTTTTTGGAAAGCTAACTAGAATTGAAAACACAGCAATGTAACTCCAGTTGGTTGTGTGACACTGGAAAATGTCCTGGAAAGCCCTGGAAAATGATTTCTAGAAAAGAGTGGGAACCCTGGAATGATTATTAAGATAAAAATAAATATTGTGCTATTCAGCAAAAAAAAAAAAAAGAGCCCATGAACATGTGCCCTATTCACATGTTCATACTGTACCTCAGACTTGCTTTCTTTTTCCTACAGCAGACAGGACAGCAGATGTTGGAGCATAAAAATGAGACATTTTCAGGAAACAAGCCACTGCAGGTAGGTTATATGAGGTAACTGAACTCAAATGCCTCCTGAAACTCTTAATCTTCATGAGGCAGATTAGTCCTGAATATAAATTGATTCTGGTGTCTGAGGTGAAATATGCTCATGTATTCTTCACTGGGGTAACATTATTAAACATTTTCTGATCCTATCTACCTCCACTATCTCCTCTGTGCATTCGCAGCTGTACATTCTGGGTTATTTTGGTGCACTAGAATAACCCAGTTTGGCCTTGAAAGCCCCACTGTTGTGTTCCCACATAACCCTGCTGTGAGAGACAATGCAGACAGCTTGATTTGGAGTGGTCTCTTTCGCCCCCTGCAGGACTGATTTATATGACAAGGCAAATACATGAGCAGAGTGGAAGGCCTGTGTCTTCTCACGCTTGCTTTTTCTCATGCGTGTTCACACAGACGGCACATTCACAGGCAGATGTGTCCGTGTTTTTCATGGATTGTAATCTGCAGGTATTTAAGAGTCCTCGCAAAAAGCCGCAGATATCTCCCCCTCCTCACCAAAATAGCTGCCTAGTGCAAGCAAGCATGTGTGTTCAAACGCAGACAAGGCCAGTAAACTTCTCCTTAATAACACCGCTCAGTTCACAGTCAAAGGCGGCACATTGCATATTCCCTTTCATCTCCACAGAGCCTCAGAGACAGACACAGGAGTGTTTTTTTTTTTTTTTTAAGGGAGGGATGAGGCTTGTAGTCAGAGGAGGAGCAGGGGGAGAGACGAAGAGGAGGGGGAGGAGGGGGGAGACAGCCAAGCTGAATCTCTCCTCTTTTTTTACCCCCAGGGGTGTGTGTGTGTGTGTGTGTGAGTGTGCTTCTACTGCTGCTGTTGCTCCGTCTTTGTCTGAAGACTGATTAACAGAGAGCAGGACTAAAGAGAGGCAGTGTGAATTGTGTGAGCCAACAAAAGCTGCCATTGTCTCAGTGCTCTGGTGCATTAGGCACATGTGTAAAAAGAGGAAAACCCAGATTTAAAAGCAATATGTTCATGATGAGAGATAACACAAAGGACTCCTCTTATCAATAAAAGTTTGCCAATTAAAACTGCTGTCAAATAATCATATGGATATACATGGTGTAAATGCAAAAGGCATTTGACTTGGAATAAGTCATCTTCAGCAGAGTTCAGTGAATATCAATGCCTTAGCATTGCTTGGATGCATTAGCTTCAACCATTGAAATGTACTGTTTCTAATATCAGAGAGGATTTACCTTCTGCCAAAATCTGAAACCTTAAATATGTCTAACTAGCAGGTGGTGGGTTAGGGTTAGGGTTAAGCTTAGGGTTAGTCACATTGAAGTTGAGACAAAATCTAGTTTCCCTCTAAAATTAGAACGGAAGTATCAATCTTTTGATACTTGCTTTTTGTAAATACACAAAGCAAATATGTCATCTACTGTATTATGATATCTGCAAGTTCCTAACTCTGCCTCCCCCAAGTGGCCAAAACTGTCTTAACTTTTGTGCCGATCAGAATTGAACAGCTGATAATGTTCGTGTAAGAATCTTCTTCAAAGATATTTATGTGTGTGTGTGGGGGGGATGGTTTTCAGGAATGAAAGTTGTTAACTAAAAATTGACATCTTAATGAAGAAATAATATTGTGTTTTGAAATTTTATCCCTTTTTTGGGAAAACAGTTGAGTAGAAAATTCATGGATAATTGTTTCATATGTACATGACACAGTTTAAACTATCACTTTGGTTTAAGAGCTTCTCAACACTGGTACAGTAACCATAAAATAAATATAACTAGAAAGCATTTGGAGAGCACAAACCTCTGCAAAGGTTACCTACATATTGCTGTTCCATCTATAAGCAATAGCTGGGTTTCACGTGACGTCACACTGTCGCATAGCGACAGCGTGCAATTCAGATGGAGGGCAGGAGGTAAAGTAACGTTAGAACTTGCGGTGATAAGCAATCAAGATGCCAATGTTTTGTGTTGTTTACGGGTGCTTTAAGTATATCACAAATTAACGTCCTTGTGTTCTTTGACTGTTGTGCTAACATCGCCGTTCAGATTTGTTGCGTGTTTGTTTCCATGGTTTGTGTACATCATAGCCGCGACTGCTAGCTGCTAGCACCTTAACACATAAAAAAGAAGAAAGACTCACCCTTGTGAAGACCAAGCAATAACCATCCTGTAGTAGTTTGGTACCGAGGTTGTGACCCCACCCGCTGATGAAAAAGTTGTATGCCTCTATATTTTTGTAGGCTTTCATCTGCTGTTTGGTGTAGTACGACGTTTGAAGAATCAGATAGTTTGCGATGTCGATAGCCTCAATTGCCGGTAAATCTTTTGTCTCTGCCGAAAACTCGCTCATCTTCATGAGAAATGGATCACACCCACCGTATCTGTTGATTAACTGCTTATATCTATTTCTTGAAACTGAATCTAGATCAGCACAATACGAACTTTCGCCGGTCTTCTTCATAGACTCCATGTTTCCTTCCTGCCCTCCATCTGAAACCACGCCCTCTTCATACGTCATAATAATCACGTGACTGAAACCCTCCTATTGTTCCATGATACAGTGTCCATCATAATATGATTCCTTGACCCTGAAAACCCACACCTAGCACTCAGAATCATGTCGACACCATTATTAGTTGGACAGTTATTGAGCAAAAATGATCATTTGCTAATGGCGGTTATCTGGATGACCACCATATCTAATCATTTTTAAGTTGGGCCATTACCAACATCTCCTGAAAATTTCAGAAAATCCATTCAGTAGTTTTTGCATAATCTGGTTTACAAACAAACAAACAGACAAACATGCATACCGCACTAAAATCATAACCTCCTTGGTGGAGGTTAAAAAAAATGGTTTTGGTGATTGCCAATGCTGTTAATAGGTGGCATGGTGGGTCATTATGTGTGCCTCACAGAAAGAATAGTGCTGGTTTGACTCCTCCTGTTGAGCAGAGTCTTTCTGTGGGGAGTCTGCATGGTCTCCCTGTGTCTGAGTGGGTTTTCTCTGGACACTCCAGTTTCCTCTCACAGACCAATAACATGCTTAGAAGTTAAGAGTTTATTCTTAATTGCTCTGATGTGTGAGTGTGAGCACGAATGGTTGCCTGTCTCTAGTCATCCCGTGATCAACTGGCAGCTGTACCATCCCTCGACCAATGACAGCAGGGGCTCCAGCTCCATGATGATGAATGAGGCTGGTTTGGGTGAGTGTGGGTGTCGAGCGATTGGAGCTTCCTGCTGCTCTTACTTGATCCCTGTGGGTCAGCAGATCCTGGAATTCCAGGGTGGAGACGAACTTTCAAACACTTGCTCCTTGTGAGCTGGGTCAGCCAGTGGCAACCTAATTTTAGAAGGATGATGCAGTGACAAATCCACCACTAAAGGGTTTTTTTCAGTTACATGAATGGTTTTGGACTTTTGATAATGCATACATAACAAAACAAGGCTGAACTAACTTTTGATTTTTTTGCATTCATCAGCAACTCTTCCAAGACACCTGTGGCAAGCAATGATTTAAAAATGGTATGATCATTTTGACAAGTTCAAGAAGTAAGGGGTTAAATTCCACACTTTTTTACATGAGTAAATATGTAAAAAAAAAAATTGTGCTCTAAAATCTTGACTAAAACACTTTATCACATATACTCATTCAGTGCTCTGATACTCAAATGACTAAATACACCTTCATGTGGTCATAGATGTTACCTATTTCCTACTGTGTGAAAGTAATTTCTATTCCAAAGGAAAATACAGATTCATTTACACACCACTGATGATGAATTTGGGATTAATTGTCTTGCCCAAGGACACATCAAAATGTGACAGCCAGTGCTGGGTAGGGCTTGGAGAAAAATCGATACAGAAGACTAACATGATATTTGACATGACAAAAGCATATTAATTCAAGGCCACCAAGTATTGATTTTTTAAGTGTTAATTTTCAACATTTAATAAAGCTTTTGGTTCTACAGAAATAAGATCAAGTAATGCTGGTGAGGCCAGCTGATTTGATGTTCAATAAGAAGGAGAGATGGTAAACAAACATGGCAGCACAGGAGAGAGATAAAAGAAGTCCATCGCCAGCATTAAGTTTGGTTATGTTGACTTTTTTTGGAATTTAAAAGTGGCATAAAAGATGGATATGACACAGGATATGTAAACAGTGATGCGTGAGAACGGAAATATGTGGAAATACAGCTTACCTGATGGGGCACCACCTTTGGGAAGTGAAAACCAATGCCAGCAACGCTAATGCTAAGCTACCTCCACTGATCAACCAGCCAACTCTTGACATATTTGGTTTGTCAAGATGCCTCTCAGTTTGGAACAAGCTTCGAAAAATAGCTCAGCCCATGAAGAACTGCACGGGCCTCACTATGTTGTGGAAAAAGAGGACTTTTGATGAAATGATGGAATAATTCTCATGTTAGGTGGCTGGAGAAAAACCATGGCACATATTTTTTAATAAAATCATTAAAATTGTGAATTATTGTATAAACTTTGAGCATCAAGACTGCATCAGCTGTTGTTCTGCACTAACTGTTGTTTTTATTGTGCTTTGAATATGTAATCTTGTGACCTGTGTATCATCCTTAGATGATACACAGGAATTACCTTAAAAGGTAATATAATTATGTTCTTGAAGAATCAGAGCTGCTTCTAATCATAACTTCATAACCCATCTTTACTTTTCTATTACTTTGATTATTTGTTGCTTTGAACATAATTAATATTTAGTTTGACTTCTCTTCAGAATTAACAGACAATTGTATTTTGGATAATGTGTTCATATCTGATCTGACAGCAACAAAAAAAACCTACTAAAACACCTCTATAGCAAAGAATGCCAGGTAGATGTACTTCCTTGTGTTTTATTTCCCTTTATATCTTTATAGACCATTCCACACACTCTGAGTTAATGAGGAGGGAAAAAAGGACTTTGGTCACAGACTGAATTGAGTGCAAGTCTTGTGATGCTGCGGAAGTGTTTCTTATCGTCACAGAGAGCAGACATCGACTGACTGATTCAAAAGGTAACAGTTCTATGATAACCTTCATATAGCTAAATGCAGTTGTTGCTGTGCTCATGTACAAGATCTATATTTTAGCTTGTAATTTCTACAAACCTACAGGCAGATCAAGCTTTACAAGGATCATTTTCTCTAGATGTGTTACAGTGATCCTTATAAACTTTTTACGTTAAATTTTTAGAATTAACAGGCTGACACCTCGCCTTAAAGTAACCATGATAGATTAATATCCTGAAGACTGTTACTTTTGAATACCCAAATATCTATTGCTTTATACAGTCATTTGAAAACCCTGTGCTGGAGTGACCTGATTGAACATGGAGGAGAGTGACCTGGAACATGCACAGTCATCATCTGACATGCCAAGCTGGGCAGAGGAAGCACTGATGGACAGGAAAACATCTGTGTCCCAGCTTGTTTCAAGGTAAAAGAAACAAAATATTGTTGAGACTTTTTACATGTGCCAGAGCCAAACACATCAGGCTTAAGCTTTGAAGAACAGTTCAATAATTATATTTCAGTGTTACTTGGCTGAATGTAGATATATGATATGAAACTCCATATTTTCTTCTGTCTCATAGTAACAAATAAATGTATCTAGTGATATGCCATTTGTATAATCAAGGACTAAATGCCATTGTTTGAAACAGAATTTGAGCCATTTGTAGATACTACTGGGTTTTATGAGTGTTTTGGAGTAATTCCCTCACAATGGCAAAACGTCTACTTTAACTTCAGTTTGTTTCTGTTTACTGTCTGCATTTCCTTTTTGTGCATTTTGATACCAGGTAATAATCCTTGGTCAAGTAGACCCAACAATTACTGGCACACAATAAAACACTGTCCTGTCAATTGATATAATCTGCAGTAATTCTTCAGAATGCAGAATGTGGTCCATTTATGCTGCAGTGTCACTCCGTTTTAACTCAACTCTATAATAAAAACATAGGAGTCAGCCTGTTCACCAACAACACATCGAAAAAAACACAACACAACTTGGTTGTCACTTGAGTCCTGTTCCCGGTAAGGTTAATTTGCTGTTTCATGCATCACTGTTACTATTTTATAGCATGCTTTATGACAAGACGAGGGAGAAATGTTTTTGCAGAGCACAGCTAGCTTCTTAGTTCAAGGCGAATCACTCCCAGTCATACTCCACTGCACATAGCTATGAATGCTGGTTGTAATAAAGAAGCGCAGGTAACGCATTGTGTAATCACCGCAATCAGGTTGGTAACTTAATGACCACTACAGGAGTTAAAACCATGTTTCAGTAGTGCATTGTACTAAGTGTCATTGTCACAAAGTTAACACCCCCTGTCCAATAAAAATAACTTTTTGAATCAGCAGTTATGTGGGCTCGATTCCAGTATTCAACTGATGATTCAACAGAAAAACATCTGCAACTAACTGCTGATCATGCTACACTTAGCATTTTTAAAACCTTCCGATACATACACTTACCAGCTGTGTTGTTAGGTACAACTAGTTAATTAAAAAAAGGTTAATTTTATTAGATTATTTAGGACGGCACAGTGACATAGCATGTAGTGCACATGCCTCATAGCAAGAAGTGCTGTTTTGATCCAAGTGTCTGTCAGGGCCTTTCTGTGTGGAGTTTGCATGTTCTCCATGTGAAGGTTACAGAATCGTTACCAGGCGCCTGGCTTCCTGCTGCGGACCAAAATCATGTTCATTAGGTTGACTGGTGACTCTAAATTGCCCTTAGATATGAGTTTGAGCATGGCTGTCTGTCTCTCTCAATGCGGCCCTGCAATTGTCTGGCAACTGGTCCAGGGTGTAACCATGTTCTCAACCAATGTCAGCTGGGATAGGCTCACCCCCCACAACCAAGAAAGAGATAAGAGATAAGCATGGATAATGGATGGCTGACTATATCATTCATCTTAAGACATTTTGACTGAGGTGACTTGAGAATAAAGGTGCCTTGACATAAAAAGCAGACCACCTAATTATTAATTATTAATACATGTTATTGTATCTTAACACTGGTTCACACATTTGTTTTTACCTACAAAATCTCATTAAATATCAACCACTGTATTCCAAATAAGGTATTCATTTGCAAAGTAATGCAATATTGACATTCAGAGGAAATTAAGAAGTTTTTAATTTGTTGTTGATTCATTGCATCAGTGCCTTATGGTTATAAAAAAAATTCCAAGACACACCTTGATATGCCTCAAAGTACACCAGTGTGCCCTGCCACACAGTATGAGAACTACTGGTCTAGATGATGGGCTTGAGTTTAAATCGAGCATCAGAATGGGGAAAAAGGTGATTTTGGCGGCTTTGATCATGGCATTGTTGTTGGTCTAAGAATTTTAGAAAACAGTCAAGAAAACAGTCATGAAAAACAATCTGGGGTCTACAGTGAAAGGTAAAATGAAAATCAAGTAAGAGGCAGTTCTCTAGGTGAAAACACCTTGTTGAATACAGAGGAAAGAGAATGGCTAGAGTGGTACAGGTGTTGCTTACATGTTAGCAATTATGGCTTTGTTTATGTTGCAGGTTTCAAACTACAACAGTAGTCCGCACAACTGTTCGAGAAACCGTGGTAAATCAAGCTGAAACGAAGCCAAAGCAAGTGATAAAAGAGGTAACCTGGAACTCTCTGTTATTATATTCAGACATAATACATATAATAAGTCATTCAGCTGTTGTCAAGCATGTGTGCTTCATGTGTCACTGACAGATAAAACCATCTAATCTGGAGTTACTGCTGTTGAGAAATGAAGAGAGAGAACGCTCTAGAGCCAAGACCACTCTGACCCGCAGTCTGTCGATGGGGAATCTCCCAAAAGCTAGTGCATCCATCGAGAGCCTGAGAGCTCTGTTTGAGTCAAAAGCTTCCTATCAAAACAGCACAAAGAGCAGCTTCAGAGACAGAAGCAACACATCAGCTTTCAAAGCAGTAGATGCAGATCCAGTGGTGAATGGAGAGACCAAAGAGGTAAAAAGCACCACAGAGGAACCGGAGGACAAAATATCCACCAAAGCTCCTGATAATGATGCTAAAGGTGACAAAAAAGAAGATGAAGTGACACAAAGGGTAAGCATGATTACTATTTCAGCTTTAAGGACAAAATTGGGAGAAAACACTTTAATTTTCTTAAGGAACTTAAAACTCTCAAAGTGTGCGATACCACAAAAATCAGCTTAATAAAAATAAGTACATAACTGAAACTATAGGTCTATTTATTATTAAAAACAGAGGTACACGGAAATGAAAATGTGGGATCTACGGTGCTACTCCAGTGTTAATAGTAGGTATTGATGCTTTCTAATGCAACAACAAAATAGAAATATTACTACAAAACATAAGATTCAGAGACTCAAATGCATGTAATAAATGAAAGAAATTAAATAATAAAACAAAGTTTTCTGTATATGACTTTGACTTAAGTACATACATTTATGCTTAAGGCAAACAACAACTCCAAACCATCACTACGAAAACCACAGACAACACTAAAGATGTGTGTGAAATCATGTCACACATTTGCAATTAGCGACAACAACAAAAGCCATGAAACTCACAGGCAAAGCAGGTTCTTCAGTAAAGCAGTGCAGCTGCCACTGCAGTAGCTGCAGCCAAAGCGATCAGTACACATCAAACTTTGCTCAAGGATAACTATGCATTCATCATGTGCCTTATACACTCTTAGTCTAAAGAAGCAGGAAACACATTGTTAAAATATATCAAATACTTTTTTTGTCTTTGTGGTCACTATGACTATATGCAATCAGGCTGAATGGATCAAAGATTTAAAATCACAAAAGATGTTAAGGTAAAGTATTACCATGTCACTGAGATTTTGTCTGATATATACGATTGTTTTACTATTGTATCGTCCATTTTGATGCACACGTCTTTATTCTTTTAAATGACGCTGTAGTATTTCTTGGGGAGGCAGAGGGAGGGCACGAGACACTGCTGTCTTTTGTTGGTGGTGACAGTTTCTTGTTTTTCCCTCTAGGTGTTGAAAAGGAGCCATTTAGAAAGGAGAAAAACAATAGGTGGCATTGATTTTGAAAAACTTGCTGCCTTTCAAGCTGGTGAGTACTCAATAACATTTATGAAAGTGACTGTGATCAACAACCACGGAGCCTTACCTACTACCTGAGGTCAGGGGAGGATTGTTGTGTTATGTAACATGGCTGACTTCATAAAGGGTCTTGTTATGAAATTGTTATCAGTTGTTTAATTATATTATCTATTACTTGTACAATAGGGTAATTTGATTATCAGCACAGGGTGATAAAACTGTGTCAAACTTAAATGAATACAAGTCATAAAGTAGATAAACTAATGCTAAACACATCTGCAAACTTAATAATAATAACTTAAATTTATATAGCACCTTTCAAGGAACCCAGGGTCGCTTTCCAAAAAACTTAACCTAATATGTTGACTTCCAAGACAAAGACCAGTTGATACGAGGATCCCAAACTGTGAGGCTACAAAGCCTGCAACAGGAGACTTTAACTGAAACTAGAACATTTCTGAAGAAATTAAGTCAGGTGCCTGTCTCATACTGGACCACTGTATCTCAGTGTGAATGTGGGAGGGCAGATTCTGTCCTTTCTGTGGTAGACTTTATACTGGGTAGCACAGTGCTGGAGTAAGACATGGGAGAGAAATCATAATGACCCTAGTCTGGGAGTTTGAGACCCTTCTTTGAGATGCTGCATCTCAAGGGGCTATCCTTTAATAAATTCAATTCAATTCAATTCAATTCTGTATCATAAGCTAAAATCAATGACAAGGTATGGCTATTAATGAGAGTGCAATTATAAGGATTGAGCCTTGTGGTTCACAGTTACACAGAGTGTTGTTTATTAAAGGTTTGGTATTCACACACAACTGCTTTAAGTTTACAAAAGTTACGTCTGTAGTTCACTTTTAGCTACTGACAGAGGTGCACATGTTTTTGCTACGGTTAGGGGAGATTATGAGCTTGATATTTCAGCTTTGCTTTAGCTTAAAAGTTTTGTGAAACAGCAAAACAGCAGCCAAATCTTTTCAGACACTTACTGCACTGTATGGGAAACAGTGCATGTCATATGTACGTGTTTGAATGGCACAAAAGATTTTGTGACGACAGAAAGGATGAACATCCTGGGCACTGATGCAAATCAAAAACTTCAGAAAACATTCAACAAATTTGACAAAGCATTCAAAATGACTAATGATTCAGATTTAAAAATCAGCAGGAATGACTTCCACTGATAAAGTGACAGTTCAGCAAATTTTCCTGGAAAATTTGAACACAATACAAGTGTGCAGGAGAACTGCCCCAAAACCTTTGGCATGCAAACAAAAAGCAGAATGCAAGCACATTTATGGAGACATTTTGGAGCAAACTGAAGGACACTCAAATATGAAGGAGTGATCACATGCAATGAAAATTCAACCATCCAATACAATCCTGAGACAAAATAGCAGTCAATGCATCGAAAAACACCATCCGTCACCAAGGACCAAGAAAGCTCAACAAAGCAATTCCAGGGCTCCTGAATAGACCACTACGAATCAGAACTATTACAAACAGAAACACTGTGAGAAAAAGTCTGAAGAAAGGGACAATTGTGGAATAAGTGTTTCGTTCTTTGACAAGACGATGAATCATCCACACTGTAATCTCAGTAAAGCAGTTTCTGGCCTATAAATAAATCACAGTGCTTGATCATCCTCCTACTTCACCTAATCTTGCACTGTGCTACTTTTCTTTTCCGAGCGAACATGTGGAACATGTTTTGAGTCTACGTCAGAATTTAAGAAATGAATGGGCAGAGGTTCTAAAACATCTGTGTGAAGAAGACCTACTGCACTGTCTTGATCAGTGGAAGACCCAAATACAGCATGATGATGCAGGATGTCTGTTTTTTTGTTTGTTAGTTAGTTTGTGTGTTTGTTCGTTTGTTTGTTTCTCTGTTAGAAACATAACTCAAAAAGTTGTGGACAGATTTTGACAAAAATTTTCATGAAATGTTCGGATTGGGACAAGCAACAAATGATTAGATTTTGGAACTGATCCGAATCACAGTCTGGATCCACCATGACGACAAATGGGATTTTAGTGAATAACTACTGAACTGAAATAGATGTCATGATGATCCAATTGCTAATGGTTTGTTTTCATGGTCAAGGAATCTAAATATTTAGATTAAATAAACATGGGGAAAATATTTATGGTGAAAATCAAAATATGGGTGAAGACTGTGGCGCTGGTGGAGGTCTGCACTCTCTGAGTGCTTGTTTAGTTTTTTTTACTTTCAATACTAGAAGATACTTGTCACAGACACAGACTTAACTGACTTGAAGTAATTAGTAATCCTCTCTGAGAAGCACAAGCACTAACCTGCTGCACCACCCTGCAGCTTTAGACTGATGTGCAGTCTTCATAATAATCTAGAGCTCACACTGAGTTGAGGAGCTGCCAGAACTATTTATCAGTCACAGGTCTTGCCGCTACCAGAACATCAGCACATTTCCTCCTCCGTACATACAACTTTGCATACTATAGATTTTATTGATTAAAACATGTATTTCATGACTTCATTTGACAGAAGATTCACAGTGTCAGACACAGCAGCCGAACAGTGTGGTGATTTTTAAATTTAAGTTCTGACTCACCAGCCAACTGTTTTGTCACCATTAAAACTCTGCAAAGTTCTCAGAAGGACACCATAGGCCATTCCTCAAGAGACTGTAAGGTCCCACCATAAGTTTTGCATCAGAGAGCTGATAAGCTGAGGTGTAATGCAGCATTTACAGGAAAATTTGCCCCCTGTCTTCATAACTTTGTGTTGTACTTAATAAGCATTGCCTTTAGGGACAACAAAAGTGCCATCAGCATAATCATAGGAAATGTTAACTGCTTACAGGGAGCTGAAGGCAACCATGCTGCAGGATTTAGATATGATCGAAGTTTCTGAGGTTGTGTTAAAATGTGTTAAAAAAAACTTTTTCAGCTGTCCATCATGACATATTATATCAGTCAATTTCAATTTTCTTTTTGTTATGACAATAAAACAATTTAAATAACCATATCCACACAATTAAACAACGTAGCCCCCATAGTCTCTTGAGCAAAGAGCAGTTTTATCCCTAATGTCATTTTTTAGCAATGACATTAGACCATGTCAGTGTCTCCAGCATGATGATCTGTGTAACTAGGAATTATATAACAAACTATTGAAGATTTTTCACAGTCTCAATATGTAGTATTTTAGAGGTGTTAGTCCATTCGAATGCTTTATTAAAGTTAAACTTCAATTCTTTGAGGGAATGGTTTCCTTAAAACTCCTCTCCTGTCCACACAAAAAACAATCATTCAGACTGAGATTAAACAAACACAGCATTTAGATAAGTTTGATCATAACTATGTGTACTAAAGCACAGTACTTAAAAAAACTATCTAATGTATCAAATAAAGCTTCCTTCCTGATAGGAAAAAGAGAGGTCATCTAAAGATCTGTTGTTTTCTTCCCTTTTTAACGTGGTTTAAATGAACAGGATTACAGGATGTATTGAGTGCACAAAACAGAGAGGGTTTGCCAGAGTATTTATGATAGCACACCTGATTCATCTTCTTTTTCCAGTCCAGATGTACAGGCTGATGTGTTTTTTTTTCTTTATATTGTTCTACAACCAAGGGTTTATTGAGGTCCCTCTACAGGAGGAAGACATTTTGGTTTAGAGTCCACCTTAAAGCTATGGTCTACGATTTGGAAGCTTTGTACATATTAATAACACCGTTTATAAGGCTGTTATGGTCCTATGGTCCTATCTACACAGTATAAAGACCAAAAAGAATGAAAATAATCAATTCAGTATATCCGCTGAAAAGCTGCATACTAGCTGACCAATCAATCCTAAGAACCTGCGACTATTAATTGGTCCGTGAGTTGGTCCGTGAGTCCATCCAATCCCCTGTCTCTCTCACTACGCATCGTCATGCGATGGCCATGGTCCCGTCTCCTCCCTCTACCTCCGGTGAGCAGCTAGCAGCGTTAGCTACTGAACTATCATGGAGCCGGAAAAGCCTAGCGCCGAGACCGAAGCCGCCTCCCTCTCCCGCGGGGCCCAACGGAGCTCTGCCCGCGGGTTGAGGCCTGTTAGCGGGCTAACGGCTAACGGCTAACGGCTAACGGCTAACGAATAGCCTCAGCCAGCCGTCAGACCTTCAGCATCGAACGTTTCGCCCCTGGTTGAGCAGGTAATGGCTTTGTTTACTACAGTGGGAGATGTCTGCTGAATTACTCTGGTTAGTTTGTGCCTGCACGGGCTAATAACTTGCAGGGGAGCGGGTTAGCCTGTTAGCCGCTAATCGTTTGCACTGTAAGCTGAGCTGGGGAGGACAGGCTGAGAAAGATAATAATTTATAAACTCTCCAATTGAAATGGCTACTGCTGTGTGTTACAAGGGGGATGTCTGTCGTGTTTGATACTTTCAGTTGAGCTTAGTTCTTATTGATTGAGTTTGCTGCTGATATATTGTGCTAGTCGCTCGTAGCTCAGTCCGAGGGGGCTTGATAAGAGGCGAGGCGACACGAGCTGGGGGCGGGATCTTGGAACACGGAGGGGGAGAGGTGAGGGAAGGGGGGGCAGGCTGCGGTTTCAAATCGTAGACCACAGCTTTAAAGTATGACCAAAAAAAAAAACATATTTATTCCAGCCTTGTCCTTTTTATATAACAAACTTTGTTTGAAAGGTTTAAACATATACAGGATGCTATTGTTATCACACAATTCTGTGTAATTATGTTATTGAAAATGGTGTTTATAAGTCTGATCTTCATGGACTGTTCTAGACTGTTCTACTGAACAGCCTTTAAAAAAGACTTGTTGCCATTGACTTAAATGTATCATATCCTGATGCTGCTTCTTGGGTATGAACAGTAAATTTAAACAATATTGCACATTTCATACTTGTTCTTAACAACAATGGCATTAGATACTCTGTTGTTACTGTGGGAAGAAATAAGTTAGAAAGTGAACACAGTGTGGGTGTTCTCTCTCCAAACACTTTACAAAATACATAACTCGGTTTAATATTCTTCAAATCCAATGATTTATTATGTAATACTTATAGGGGACAACATCGAGTTAGACTAAAGCACCCTGAGCCATTGTCAAAGTTGCATGTAGTTAGTAACCTAAAAATGAGGCTACTGGGGCCCACAGACATCAAGAAACTTGTTAGCTTTGGCTGCAGGGGTCGACTTCAGATCCTTCAATGTATTCAGTCCCAGTCACCTTCACCTCACACAGAGTCAGGTACTCTTGTTTATTTGGAATCACAATGTTGATGTACTGACCCTTCATCCCATTGCACTCAAAAGTTTCAGAGGCACCTGCTGCTATACTTTTGATCACAGCACACCTGAAAAAGAGAGTGAAAATAAAGTTTTAAGCACAACAAATTAAGCCAATAAACATGGCAATGCTTTTTAAAAAGGTGGATTATGAAGTAATAAAATGATTTCCTGAAGGGTTGGATGTTTTTATAAATGAAGGAATAAATTATGCAATTGTGGTATTTGAGTACTTTTGGTCAGGTTGAAGTTATAATCCAAAGATCTTCTGGCCTACCTTGGGTTAGAGTTGCCTCTGTCTTCCAGTGAATCTCCAATGTGGATCTCTGCACCATTCAGCCTTTCACTGAATTCATCATTTCTGTTGGTGATGGTGACAGTGCAGATCTTGAACCTCTTCTTGAGATCCAATCTCCACCATGGCCCGTTGTCCTTCTGTGTGTGGCTACAGGATAATTCATTCCCATCAATGGCTTTCGAGTGGTGTCCACCCCCAAATTCAGATGAATGAGTCGATTTGCCTCCTATGGCAATGTTGGTATTTGGACAAAGATCTAAAATCAAAATGAAATAAAGCTTGAGAATAGCACTGAAATGTTTACACACATGGCACTTAAACATAGCCTATTGGACATATTTTTTATAATTTATAAACTCTCAAAGACAAGTTATATCTATGGTTTGATCAATTTTCGGTCCCCACATTGACAGGTATTACCTGTAGGATCTCCTGAGATTTCCACCTCACACAGAGTCAGATACTCTGATCTGTTTGGAATCACAATGTTGACGTACTGGCCCTTTATTCCTTCACACTTGAAGGTTTCAGAGGCACCTGCTGCTATACTTGAGATCTCAGCACACCTGTAAAAAGGGAAAAAAGTAAAAACCATGCCATAAAGCTGTTTGAATGGAATTATGAAACAGTTTTGAAACTGGATAATATTCTGTGATTGCAGCGTCAGTGCTGACATGATCACATTGAAATTACATTCACAAGATGGTCTAGCCTACCTTGCATTAGAGTTTCCATTGTCTTCCAGTGAATCTCCAATGCGGATCTCAGCACCATTCAGCCTTTCAGGGACGGCATCTCCTCTGTTGGTGATGGTGACAGTGTAGATCTTGTACTGTTTGGACAGGTCCAGTCTCCACCACGGCCTGAAGTCCTGCCTAGTGGTGGTACAGGAATCATGATACCAATTGCTATCACGATTCCCATCAATGGCCTTCTCAGCAGTTGTTGACACAAAATTGGATGACTGGGTCGCTTTCCCTCGTCTGGCAATATTTTCTGAGCATATATATAAAACACAAATTAAAAGAAAGTTTAAAAACACTACTGAAATGTTAACAAATGAGGCACTGAAAAACACACGACACACATTTAATCAAACTTTTATGAATATCTAAATCTTTGTTTCATTTCCGGTCTAAACTTTGACAGGTGTCACCTTTTGTGTCTCCTGTTACTTCCACCTCACACAGAGTCAGAGCCTCTGATCTGTTTGGAATCACAATGTTGACGTACTGGCCCTTCATTCCTTCACAGTTGAAGGTTTCAGAGGCACCTGCTGCTATACTTGAGATCTCAGCACACCTGTAAAAAAGGGATAGAAGTGTAACCATGCATTCAGGAAGCTGTTTGAATGGAACTGTGTTTTGAAACTGGATAATAATATTCTGTGACTGGAGCTTCTGTGCTATCATGGTCAGGTTGACTTACAATCAAAAGATCTTCTAGCCTACCTTGGATTAGAGTTTCCATTGTCTGCCAGTGAATCTCCAATGCGGATCTCAGCACCATTTAGCCTTTCAGGGACGTCATCTCCTCTGTTGGTGATGGTGACTGTGTAGATCTTGTACCTCTGTGGGAGGTCCAGTCTCCACCATGGCCTGTATTCATTCTGTGTGTGGGTACAGGATCCATGATACCAATTGCTATCTCGATTCCCATCAATGGCCATCTCAGCAGTTGTTGTCACATAAGTGGATGACTGGGTCGCATTCCCTTCTCTAGCAATATTTTCTGAGCAAAGATGTAAACATTCACATTTGAAGAAAGCTTGAGAATGCTACTTAAATGTTAACAAATCAAGCACTGAAGAACACACAGCACTCGTATAATTAAACTTTTATGAACATTTTATGACAAGTTACCTTTTAAAGTTTGTTTCATTTTTGGTTATCACGTTGAGGGGTGTTACCTGCAGGGTCTCCTGTTACTTCCACCTCACACAGAGTCAGAAACTCATGTCTTTTAGGAATCACAATGTTGACGTACTGGCCCACCATTCCTTCACAGTTGAAGGTTTCAGAGGCACCTGCTGCAATACTTGAGATCTCAGCACACCTGAAAACAAGTTGGAAAAAAGTGAAACCATACATTCATGAAGCTGTAAAACAGTTTTGAAATTGGATAATAATACTCTGTATTTGGAGCTTCTGTGCTATCATGGTCAGGCAGAAGTTACAATCAAATATCTTCTAGCCTACCTTGGATTAGAGTTTCCATTGTCTTCCAGTGAATCTCCAATATGGATCCATGCACCATCCAGCCTTTCAGGGACGGCATCTCCTCTGTTGGTGATGGTGACATTGTAGATCTTGTACCTTTTTGGGAGGTCCAGTCTCCACCACGGCCTGAAGTCCTGCCTAGTGGTGGTACAGGAATCATGATACCAATTGCTATCACGATTCCCATCAATGGCCTTCTCAGCAGTTGTTGACACAAAATTGGATGACTGGGTCGCTTTCCCTCGTCTGGCAATATTTTCTGAGCATATATATAAAACACAAATTAAAAGAAAGTTTAAAAACACTACTGAAATGTTAACAAATGAGGCACTGAAAAACACACGACACACATTTAATCAAACTTTTATGAATATCTAAATCTTTGTTTCATTTCCGGTCTAAACTTTGACAGGTGTCACCTTTTGTGTCTCCTGTTACTTCCACCTCACACAGAGTCAGAGCCTCTGATCTGTTTGGAATCACAATGTTGACGTACTGGCCCTTCATTCCTTCACAGTTGAAGGTTTCAGAGGCACCTGCTGCTATACTTGAGATCTCAGCACACCTGTAAAAAAGGGATAGAAGTGTAACCATGCATTCAGGAAGCTGTTTGAATGGAACTGTGTTTTGAAACTGGATAATAATATTCTGTGACTGGAGCTTCTGTGCTATCATGGTCAGGTTGACTTACAATCAAAGGATCTTCTAGCCTACCTTGGATTAGAGTTTCCATTGTCTGCCAGTGAATCTCCAATGCGGATCTCAGCACCATTTAGCCTTTCAGGGACAGCATCTCCTCTGTTGGTGATGGTGACTGTGTAGATCTTGTACCTCTGTGGGAGGTCCAGTCTCCACCATGGCCTGTATTCATTCTGTGTGTGGGTACAGGATCCATGATACCAATTGCTATCTCGATTCCCATCAATGGCCATCTCAGCAGTTGTTGTCACATAAGTGGATGACTGGGTCGCATTCCCTTCCCTAGCAATATTTTCTGAGCAAAGATGTAAACATTCACATTTGAAGAAAGCTTGAGAATGCTACTTAAATGTTAACAAATCAAGCACTGAAGAACACACAGCACTCGTATAATTAAACTTTTATGAACATTTTATGACAAGTTACCTTTTAAAGTTTGTTTCATTTTTGGTTATCACGTTGAGGGGTGTTACCTGCAGGGTCTCCTGTTACTTCCACCTCACACAGAGTCAGATACTCATGTCTTTTAGGAATCACAATGTTGACGTACTGGCCCACCATTCCTTCACAGTTGAAGGTTTCAGAGGCACCTGCTGCAATACTTGAGATCTCAGCACACCTGAAAACAAGTTGGAAAAAAGTGAAACCATACATTCATGAAGCTGTAAAACAGTTTTGAAATTGGATAATAATACTCTGTATTTGGAGCTTCTGTGCTATCATGGTCAGGCAGAAGTTACAATCAAATATCTTCTAGCCTACCTTGGATTAGAGTTTCCATTGTCTTCCAGTGAATCTCCAATATGGATCCATGCACCATCCAGCCTTTCAGGGACGGCATCTCCTCTGTTGGTGATGGTGACATTGTAGATCTTGTACCTTTTTGGGAGGTCCAGTCTCCACGGCCTGAAGTCCTGCCTAGTGGTGGTACAGGAATCATGATACCAATTGCTATCACGATTCCCATCAATGGCCTTCTCAGCAGTTGTTGACACAAAATTGGATGACTGGGTCGCTTTCCCTCGTCTGGCAATATTTTCTGATCATATATATAAAACACAAATTAAAAGAAAGTTTAAAAACACTACTGAAATGTTAACAAATGAGGCACTGAAAAACACACGACACACATTTAATCAAACTTTTATGAATATTAAAATCTTTGTTTCATTTCCGGTCTAAACTTTGACAGGTGTCACCTTTTGTGTCTCCTGTTACTTCCACCTCACACAGAGTCAGAGCCTCTGATCTGTTTGGAATCACAATGTTGACGTACTGGCCCTTCATTCCTTCACAGTTGAAGGTTTCAGAGGCACCTGCTGCTATACTTGAGATCTCAGCACACCTGTAAAAAAGGGATAGAAGTGTAACCATGCATTCAGGAAGCTGTTTGAATGGAACTGTGTTTTGAAACTGGATAATAATATTCTGTGACTGGAGCTTCTGTGCTATCATGGTCAGGTTGACTTACAATCAAAAGATCTTCTAGCCTACCTTGGATTAGAGTTTCCATTGTCTGCCAGTGAATCTCCAATGCGGATCTCAGCACCATTTAGCCTTTCAGGGACAGCATCTCCTCTGTTGGTGATGGTGACTGTGTAGATCTTGTACCTCTGTGGGAGGTCCAGTCTCCACCATGGCCTGTATTCATTCTGTGTGTGGGTACAGGATCCATGATACCAATTGCTATCTCGATTCCCATCAATGGCCATCTCAGCAGTTGTTGTCACATAAGTGGATGACTGGGTCGCATTCCCTTCTCTAGCAATATTTTCTGAGCAAAGATGTAAACATTCACATTTGAAGAAAGCTTGAGAACGCTACTGAAATGTTAACAAATGAGGCACTGAAGAACACGCGACACACACTTTATCAAACTATTATGAACAAGTCATGACAAGTTATACAGTAAAGTTTGTTTAATTTCTGGTCGTCACTTTGACAGGTGTCCCCTGTTGGGTGCCCCGTTATTTCCACCTCACACAGAGTCTGATACTCAGTTCTGTAAACAGAGCTTGAAGGCACTGAAGGGTCCTGAAGTAAAACAGGCTTTTGGACATAATTAAACTGTTACCAACTTTCCCTTTAATACTTCCTTCCTCTCTTAATACTTTTGTGAGCACAGGGTTATAAAGCATTTTGTTTATTTTTAGTACAGCAGTACTAACACTGATGCATGTCTTTTTTCACATTTTAACTTTCCTCTTAGACTAAGGCTTATATTCTCCCTGCTAAAGGATAATTATGTCAAAATGTCACATTGAGGCATCTGATCTGAATTACAATTTTTGTTGTTAAAGTTTTCAGTCCTACTCAATTCCCGAATTATTTGTAGTAATTAAAAAAGAACTAAAGAAAGTATTTTACTGGCGTTGGCGAGTCCCAAGAAAGCCAACAGGATACAGACCACTGCAGAAGCCATCCTGTGAAGAAATACAAAACTTGAAACATTAAAGTGTGGTCACTTTCCCTTTCAATTTTAAATAAAAAAGCCTAACATCCACACTGCAACCAGAAAGGATCAGGGGAGGGAAGCCACAAAGGAGTCAAGCAATTATACTTAAACATTTTTTACAAGCCACAATGTGAAATAAAAAGAAATGGACAACTCCACTTTTCAAGGTTACCGTCTGCACTGGATTTTTGAGTTTTGGGTCAAAACTTCAAATGTTTTTCCTTCTTAGACTGATGCTTTCACTGACATTACCAAGAACTCAGTAATCTCCGAATGGTTTTCCCTTCACTAAACAAAACATCTCTTTAAAGAAATCCAGTCTGTTAAAATGTAAACCCTGTGTTAAGAACGTGGCCTGACCTCCCCTTACCACATCTGATCTTAAACTAATTGCTTTGTTTTTCTTGCAAACTTAAGAAGACCAACTTCTCAAGAACAAAACTTAAAGAAGAGATAACTCACCTGTTAAAGCTCATTGCACAATAAAAAATATTTTGTTTTGGACACTAAAACAATCAGTTAGTGCAAGCGATTTTAAGTTTTTATTATTACAGTGCAGCATCTTTAAAAAATTGCACGATCACAAATTGATGTTAACAGTAGTTATCTCTACAAGAGCACTTAATGTTTAAAGATGCTATAAATAGTAACATGCTGGCGAGTCTGCTACAAAGTAACGTTTTGTTATTCAACATTATCATGTCCTCATATTTAAGTATTTCTGAAAAATATTTCCCCTTAACTTTGAGCATATTGTAGTCCTTACTACATTTTATGATTGTCAAGGGGTTTAATTACCAGTGCGGTGGCTCCTAAATCCAATAAACAATTTCCCTAATTAATCGTCAAGATTGAGATCAGGATTAAAAATGCCCCTTGATGGTGATGTGGACATTTAAAGTTGCTCCAGGGATGCCAAAAACACACCATTAACTATACAGCAGCAAACAAAACTCACAGATTCATGGCATATACATTTGGTCTGTCCAACTTAAGCAGCTACTCAGCAGCTGCTATGAGATGAGCTCTCTGATTGTAGGGCCAGAGAACCACAGAGCTGGCAAAGGGTCATTTATGCTTACCTCGTCCTCATATGTGTCCTCCAAGCTACTGACCACTGCAGCGACTCTTCACTTCTGTCCTTCTCTGATCTCCCCTTAAATAGAGGGGAGACTCTAACCTCAGTGCAAGTAAACATCACGGTTAATCTTCAACAATTAAGCAAATATCATGAAGTGGTGGACTTTGGATAATTGACAACATGTCAAATTTAAAGACAAAAGTTTAACAATATTATTTTATTATAAATTGTTTTGGGGCCTCACCGTCCTCTTCATCTAAAGGGATAAATAAAATAAGTGGTATCCGCTGTATTGTATTAAAAGGGTTTTGTGAGTTTAACTTGATAGTCATTATTTAATGTGTTTAATTTGGTTAATAAATTGTGAAGTTTCTGGGAAGTGTGTGTTGAATAAATAAGCCTTTACAGTAACTGTTGTTCAAACAGTGGAGCACCACCCCTAAATGGGCATAGTTTGTCTGAACAGGAGGATATCCAAATTTCTTTACAAAAGAAATCAATCTGGACTTTCTAATCACAAGCCTCTGATGGCTTTCTCTGGTTCATTTCCTTAATATGGACATTTCGTTTTGTTAAAATGTCATAAAATAAGTATGAAGTTGCAACATTGTTGATGTTGACAGATGTTGCAAAATTATTGCCTCATTAGTGGAGGCTACAGTCTATTCTGCCTCAAAAAAACAGAGGAACGATCCGGTAAAATGCAGATTTTTAGTGTCATATTCATGACAACAAAAAATTTCTTGAGGCTAAACTGCTGTTTTTACCTGCATCTCATGTATAGCAATTTCCATTATGTACTACAATTAATCGAACAGAGTTGGATGTAAAAAAAGCAATTTTTTACAGATATGTGTGTATATATATATATATATATATATATATATATATATATATGTATATATATATATATATATATATATATATATATATATTTATTTATTTATTTATTTATTTATATATATATATATATATATATGTATATATATATATATATATATATTATTTATTTATTTATTTTTATATATATATGTATGTATATATATGTATATACATACATATACATACATACATATATATATATATATATATATATATATATATATATATATATATATATATATATATATATATATATATATATATATATATATATATATACATATATATATATATATATATATTTAATTTCCCCCTATTTTTGTTGGTATTTTTTACCATTCATTTTATTAATAGTGACATTAATTTGTATGCTTCTACTGGATGTTTCATTTATTCAACATTCTAGTGAAACAGGCACAAAGTGATTTAATTTTGCACAACAAATTAGGTCTATATTCAGCTGTTTTACTGACTTAAGTCCTTTTTATGACCACTGAATTACACAATTGTATTAAAGGATCAGTTACCAACTGACTAATGACATAAATTATGTTAGTTTTTCATTCACAACAAAAGTGCTTAGACCAAAACCATGTAATGCTGCCAGAAATCACTAAAGACAAAGGAAGAAAAGAAAAGAGAAAAAGAGTTGTCTCCTTGCTTTATATTCCTTTGAAATCTGTATCTGGGTCCAGTAACGAGTCAAAGCCATGGACAGTATGAATGAAAGGGAAGAAGGGGAAATGGAGATGAATATCATCACAGTGACTGTGTAATATGCCATGATTTACCAACAGACCACTCCCATGCCTTACAAAAATAGAACACATGCTACAAGTCCAGAATAAGTTCAGGAGGGGTTATTGGGTCAGCTGTCACTGGGGCAAGGAATGAGGCAGAGAGAGGGAGCGACCGAGGCTCTGTGGGCAGACACAAAGAGACATGGACTATGACACAGACACAAAAACAACCCGTGGAAATTGTATAAAAGGACAGGGAGGCTGAAAGAAACGAGGAACTGTTCATCATCTGTGAGTAAATGTTAATTCATTCTACAGAGACCATCTACTCTGTGTTTGCTAAAACGATAAATCCTAACAACTCCACTAAGTGCACATGCCATTAAAACTTGACAGCTTCAAAACCATAAACAAAAGAATATATTTAGCTTGTTTAACTTATTAAAATTATTCCTATTTTTGTCGGCCATAAACAATGTCAAAGTTTTTTTTTTTTTTTTAAACTTTAAATTTGTTAATACCATGTGATTTCAAACATTACAGTGTCTGTTGATCAAAAAATCTATTACTACTACAACAAAAAAAGCATGTTTTTCATATTAAGTTAGGCAGAATAGGTCAAATCAAATGCAGGTAAAGTACCACACACTAACTGCCAGGCAATGAATAGAGTTTGAGTTGGATTTTTACCAATGGTATGCCAATATTTCAAACTCATTACCATTTATGTCAATATTAAAACAGATCATTTTCATTGAGAGTACAGCTTCAACTTAACTACAGTATGTGATGACAGTATTTGTCTTAGAAAGAGATGCATATAACATGAAACATTTCAGTTTTGATTTTAAAAAGAACTTGACATTCAGTGATGAAGAGGTTAACCATTGAGGTGCATTTGTACATTCTGCCAATATTAGAGCCAATATATGGGTGATTTTTATGGTGAATATATCAGCTTTTAGTTTCTGCAAAAATGTTTAAACCTGCCAAAACTGATGATCAACTTTTTTAGGTAAATTTCTGTTGATACTGATAATTTAATGGATCCATAGTTTCAGTATTAATGAAAATTCTAGCTCTTCACATTTATTAGTTGATTCAAGTGTGATGGAAAACCTATTGTGCCTCGTGCCATTTTATGCTTTTTTGTCCATGAGTTTTTCTTCACATGGTCCAAATTTTTTAAGTGTCCCCTTTAACTGTTTGACCACATATGTCCTCACTATGTCCAAAGTTCGTCGTCGGGCTGACAAAAAAGACTGACTTTTCTACCAGGCAGAGGAGCTCAATTCTACTTCTCTCAAACTTTTCTCATGTCTCTTCTCTTGCCTTAAGAGCTTCGATGATTCATTTCTCTGATTTCCATGTCAGTTCACCTAACTTATCCATCTAGTTCATCTGAGTTTAACTTGCTGATCGTTTTTAAATGTGTTTGATTTGGTTAATAAATTGTGAAGTTTCTGGAAAGTGGGTGTTAAATAAATAAGCGTTTACTATAAGTGTTTTTCAAATTGTGGGGCACAAATGAAGCAAAGCCTGCGAGCTAGTTCAGGCAGACAACTCGAGCAGCGCTGCTATTCACATGTCACATTCACATATCATACGTCACACTCCTTACATCAATCCTCCAATCACACTCTCCACCTCAATTTGGCGGTGTATTTAAACTGGGAGCTACCCATCTCTCCTCTGCTCTGGCAAACCTCTATGCTGCCAGACACTGATTTGCTGCATGTTCTTTCACCCCCCACCTCCACCCCAGCATCCACCTGCAGGCTCCAGGGTGTTCTTTATATAGTTTTGTTTTATCACTCCTCCATGCCTTCATGTAACATTTCTGCAAAGGAGTGATGAGACTAGAGCCTGGACGCCAAACCTGTAACATGTATATGCAGCTACAATAAAACAATTGAACGTGAGTTGACTGACTGAACTCCAAAAGGGGCATAGTTTGTCTGAACAGGAGCCTAGTCAAATTTATTTACAGAAGAAATCAATGTGGATTTTCAAATAGCAAGCCTCTGATGGCTTTCTCTGCTAAATTTGCTTAATATGAACAACTCGTCTTGTTAAGATTTAGGAAGTGAAGGCTTAAATGATCAAAACTTCAATCTCAATGTACGGAAGCATCACGGTTAATCTTCAGCAACTAATCAAATATAAAGAAGTCTCCTCATGATGTACTTTGGATAATTGACATTGTGTCATATTAAAGGACAAAAGTTTATCAAGGGTTATTTTAGTAAGACATTTTTGCTCTTACTAGCAATGTTTACCTTTGAAACCTCATGGAAAAGAAAATATCACTAAAATTATATGCATACCAGTGTCTAATGGAAGTAAGAGACAAATGTATTGCTTTAAACTCTACAAAGGACTTCTCTACTTTGATGATTTTTTCTTAATATTCAAACATTAAAAAAATCATTTATTAATGATTTGACTCTGTTATATGCCTTAAATGTGTTACATTTTTTTATGAGTATGTACTGTGTTTTCATGTTTTAACATGTTTCAATTCAAAGAAAGCATGTTTTGCTATGCTGTAAGACTAATGAGTTGTTGTGTTATAAGTATAATATTGCTCACACCACTTTGACACTAGTCCCAGATTTCTCTACGACTAATTTTAACAAGATCAATATTGGATTTTTGGTGGCATCTAATCATATTTCAAAACTTATTATTGCTGATAACAACATCAAAATGGATACTTTTTGTCAAGAGTAAGGAGTCTTTGCTGAAATTTGCATTTTTCATTGTACCACTGTATTTGTGAAACAGATGTGAAACATCAGATCAGCCGGTATATTGGATATATGATCAATAAGAATATCAAAAATTTTGGCTGTAGGCAATGGCTGAAATTTAAATACCTGGTGATACCAATAATTCACTTTGTAAGCTAGTATTTGTTGTTACGGATACCATGTGATATCGTGAATCCCTCATTTTTAAAGCTTAAAGTCTAAAACTCTTCTCAGATATTGGATTTTAGCATGTCCACAAATACCTCTGTTTCAGCCCTACTTAGAACAGACAGTTTCATTTTAAATCCTCATAAGCTGTGTCGAACACTCCCAAGAAGTGAATGCTGCTTCTGCTCTCAAGCACCGTACTCCAATGTTTACTCTGGCAGCACAGACATGTCCCGATGACTTAGCCTCCGCCAGTGGACTAAAGAAAATGCCTGGCTCAGGGTGCATATCCCATCTGGAAGGTGACACATTCCCAAGTGACATAATTTTGGGGTAAACTTTCAAACAACTGTTCATGCTTGGGTTGCTGTGGGCCTAATATTTTGTGTAAATACAAAAATAACATTTAAATCATTAAAAAAACATTAAAATAAGTGATTATGATTCCATCCATAACTGAGCAGCTGTGCTCTGTCTAAATTGAAAATGATAAAATTACATTGCTTTTACATAAATCTCCTTTAAAAATATCAAAAAGTCCACACAGTGCAGCCTTACTGTTGATGTTCACTAGTACCACATGAAATGGTAAAATTCTAGTAGAATTACAGCCCTTATATTTACAGACATGTTGTTCCCCTCGTCTCTTCAGAGCTTAGTCAACTGCAGCTGCAGTGACTTGGCTGTCCTCATCGCTCTCAGTATCTGTGTCAGAGGAGTCAGGTATCTGTCCCCTCACCACGAGTGGTACATTTATAGCTCAGCCACATGGCAGCTGTTCGTTTTTAGCTTTGAAAGTGTTTTCACTCGTGTGACACGCCATTTTTAACCTCAGTTTTGTGACATATGGAGAGGAGTCCTAAATTTAGGGAAGTTTTAGTGGTTAAACAATGTGGGAGAAAGTCTGAAGAATATTCAGTAATTTAATTTGACTTTACTTTAACAAATGCAAAAAACATATAAGCTAAAGTGATAACACTGACTGCAGAGGGCTTAGATAAGAACATCCTGTCAAGCCCTGTAATGTGTCATTGGTTGAAAGATTACGTCTTGAGTGTCTGTTCTCCAAGAATGTGACTGAAGTCAAATAGACAAATCAAAATTTCATTCTCTGTTGAGGATCAGATTCAGCTCGTTTTCCCTCCCCTTTGGAAACACTCTGGTCTAAGGGGGCAGGGAGGGTACAGGAGGTTATAGGTAAGCTCTGTGGTTGTTGGTTGTCCAAAAGATAGCTGTTACATAATATACTCCTGATGATTTTTTTTTTTAACTAGTAAAAGGTGTCATGTTCTTCTGCTACCAAAACCTCATCTTACAATATTAAAGCAAAGCAAACCAAAATGACCCTTACTAAAGTAAGTGATCACTCATAAATTGAACTATATGATGTCTTCACAGATGAAAAGCGGAAGTCGATTGCAGATTTCAGAGACAGCACCCTTATCCAAGACAAGGAAATACTGAGCGTCTCTGTCAAGGCTATGTCTGCACTCTATATGTCCAAGGTAGCACCTAAGGGATCAAACCGCAGCTTTTTACAACAGGTAAATATTGGCACACTCACTGTTCCATTAAGGGAATGCTAAGCCAGCAACTTGCAATTTTTTGATAATTTTTACTAACTGCTCAATGGATAACTAATCATTTATTCAGACACAGTGTGTTTTCAAGTTACATGATTTCTTGATTTTATTGGACAGCTCTGACAGTCAATTCAATCTCTTACTTTACATTATGTGTAAATGAAAAAAACACAAATTCTTTATGTATATTTATCTTTAACAATAGATAGCAATAGACTTAATTTGTGATGTATTATGGTTACTGTTATTTGCTGATGACAAAATCCACCAGCAGTAGTTTCTCAAGAGTATTTTCAATTCAGAAATCCTGACTATAACAGCTTCCAGTTTACCATAACCTTTATCTGGATTTGATAGAATACCCACTGTGTTAGAGAGTTACACCATGTTTGTTCGTTACTTAGACTGCAGTAAGTTTGCAAGTAGGTCTGTTGTTTCAAAGCAATTTATAGTGAAGTGGTTTTACGTTAAGACATTTACTCAGGCTACACAACACATATCCACAAACAGGTCCAAATTGTTATTGTTGCTACTACAGCAAACCACTGTCAAAAAGGTCATCGATGCTTTGACTAGTTTCAAATTTATGTTTTAGTCAGTCTGTTTTTAGTTTAGTTTTGTTTCATACTTTTAATTATTTAAAGGTGCTATGAGGAGAATCTATTACCAGCGACATTAAGACTCTGCTATTCATGAGCACGCGCGGCGACTGTCGTAATGCTGCGTTCCAGTAACCTCAGAACTGGGAGTGACATCATCTCCGACTTATCAGCGTTCCAGTTGAAGTCGGAAAAAAACATGCCGATCTACCAGGCTATTGTTAGCTGTTGTTAGCACGCCCTGCGTTGTTGTATGAGGAATGTGATTATCCCTATGGCAGCATTTTTGTAAATATAAGTCTAACAATACTATGTATACAGCTGATCTAGAGCGACACACCCCAGTCAGAAGTGCAAATAAATTGATTATTACAGGAGCTAAATAACTGTTCACACTGAGGGCATCCATCTTCGATTGTCAACTCGGGGGTGCCGAGGTTTCACTGATTTCCCAGTAGGAAATTCCGACTTCAGGGGACGTTTCAGTTGCAGTTTCCTACACGGAACTCAGAAATTCCTACTTCTGACTCCAACTGGAACGCACCACAAGACGTGACCCAAGGTACATAGCGGTAGTTTTTGATTTGTGACAACAAGCAATGTTTGGAAAACTTAGTATCGTAGTTTTGTAGCCGGCTATGTATAGCTACTTACACCCCGGTGCTTTAAGACGTGTCTGAATAATATAAATTTGCTCTAGTTTTAATAGTCTTGTTCCCGAAGTTGAGTATCCAGGCCAGTCCAGCCCTGTCTGACCCGAACGCAAAGCTAAGGAATAGCATTTATAGTTAACCTATTTTGATGCTATAAAGCTCATCTTAAAGTGCGTATTTCGATCAGGCATATGTCTAAAAGTGAGACTTTTTTGTAATTACTTAGAAACTCCTCACAGTCCATTTAAGTTAATCTCCAGTCTCCAATTGGTAAATTAACTCACTGTTCTATCTCACAAACTGTTTGCGCACTGTGTACACCACAATTCTTGCAACCATGACCACAAATATTTTCCAGTAAACTTGAAATAAATTTGATTTTCAGACTTTTACATTGGATGTACTCATAAAAGACTGTTAGTTGATGCATTTAGGGAGTAGGCTTTTTTGAGTTATGGATCACACAACATTTGGTTCTTACCAGGCATTTAGTGGGACAAGAGGGTTTTCATGATAACAAGTATAACATCACTCGACCTCCCATTGTGTATTTGTCCCCCAAGGATGGTTGATCTGAGGACAGTAAAACTAACTAAGGGACAAAAAGTTTGTCTCATTTAATCTAGCTGCTACCTCCGAAACAAAAAATGATTTAAAATCAAACTGATAGATGAAATTCTTAGAATAGGGGTACAACACATGAAATTGCTGTTATGATGTAACAAATGTCAGGTCTGCAAATAACTAGCAGAAAGTACAGAGAAAGTTTGGGTTTCATGGTAACAGGCCACTGTTATAATCAAGAATACTGTTGATTTTGCAAATGTATATTTATATTGTATTTCAGGAAAATGTGTTTGTTGAAAAGTATATTAAAGCATGTAGAACACCAATGATTAAGACGTTCTTCCGAATATCAGCACTGCTGTGATTGCTACAACATTGCTTATTAGGGTGTATCAGAAAACAAAGATGCACCCAGGTTCTGATATTAACTTTCTCATTCCTCAGACAAGTTGGCAGGTAAACAAAAAGAATTCTCTGGTCAAACAGATATCTACAGGCCAAATAAGAACTTTCATTTTTTGTCACATAGGCCTACATTCATTTCAGAGCACTTAAAAGAACTTAACAAACATACATCTGCATATTATCAAGTTGTTTTACTCTTCAAAAACAATGGATTTGTCCTTATTTGGAGTAGACAATGTTAAACATGTTGCATTAACTGACGATGATTGAAGCACAGGGATGGGGAACTCAAGTATGGTTATTAACACTGTCCAAATATCTAATCAACTAAACACCAAATACTGTAGGTTGTCTTAACCTGTTCTTGCACACCACCAACAAAGAGTTATTTTTCAGTAACTGAATTAAAATTACTTCAGTGAAATATTTATGGACTGATACTGTTCCCACATAGGCACAAGATCAATCTGACTCTGGGAAAAGAGTGAAAGGAACCAAGGTAAGGAGACATTTCAAAAGACATTTTGCATGATGATGTGCATTGGATTGCTTTGTTACAATGATGTAATCTGTTTATATAACTGACTGCTTGCTTTTATTTTATTAACAGTTTTCTTATTTGAAATTAAACATATCATGGATGCCAGTTATTTTTCTTTTGTTATAATATTGTGGTTTTTTACTTTGGAGATAGTCCAACCCACTGACCTCTGGCATGAAGAAAGCAAATAACCTGCCATGTTTTGGAAGGTAACACACTAATCTCATTGCTGTTAGTGTGTCTGCACAGTCTGGAGCATGAGTGTCACTGGAAATCCTCTGCTGATCAGATCTCAATCACACAAACACTATAATTTATTCCTCTAAGATGGCTGAGGACCTTCGACGAAGGACGGATGACTGTCCTACACCCTCCTTGGAAAAGCATCATCATGGACCAGTGGACATTTGTGAAGCACATTCCAAAAAGTCCATACCACCCCATCTCTCCAAAGAAGAGTTATATGAACAGCGACAGAAATGTGAGCTGAGGAGGCTCCTTAAGCACACTCACCCAGAGTTGAAGATGTTGGATGAAGTTGTGGATGAAGAACTTGCTGAGGTTTTGGGCTCAGAGATTGGGGCAACAGCTGATGAAACTGGATACGAGGGAGAGGTCCTTTCAAGACGCTTGTTATTTGAGAACTGCACCCAAAGTAACAAAGTGTCTCCTTACGCCCACAAAATGCAAATGGCTGAGAGGATGTCGGAAAGAGGCGATGTCAGTAAAACACCAGCTGTGTTTGAGGAGTATGGCGTGAACAAAAGTGATCAAGGATTGAAAGAGGGTTACCCGGTCAGTGAGCCTAATCAGGATACTGAGCAAGAGAATGAGGAGGAGTTAATGAAAATAGATGTGCGGGCTGCAAGAATGAAGTTTGAGAACCAGGCTGTGGTCAACACATCTAAACATCAAATCAAAAAGCACCATGGGAAAGTTTTAGCTCCTGAGCATGACCCAAAGGGAATCCAGAAGCAAGGGCAGGGTTCAAAAATGTGTTGGAAAAGTAGTCAGTACATCCAAAACAAAACCAGCGCAACTATCGTTGACATTGGTAAAACTATTAATGAGGACTTCTCCAGGACCAAACCAATTTCATTCGGTGAAAACTCATTTGATGATGACCTAGACACACCTGATCTAGACAAACCTGAAAAAGTAATCAAAACAAGTGAAGCTCTTTTCAAGAACAATCCATTCATCCCAACAAACATAGACAGAGAAAGCTCTTATGTTAACACGCCAAAATGTGAGAGCCAAACTGGAGACAATGTTATCGACCAGAACTATCACACGGCTAATGTCAAGAACAAAACCCATGTGTTTGAATCGATGCCCTTTCACAAAATCAGACAGCAGAACCAAGATGAAATTGAAACAATGGTTGAAAACATAAAAGAAACATTGGAATCCCTTCACAAAGTAAATGTCATTCATTCAGGTGGCTCGATCATTGAGGTTAATGAGACCATGTTGGCCAAAAAGGCTAAATTTACACTGTCAGATGAAGGGCCTGAAATTAGTTACAATGAAGTGGCTGAAGGTGGAGCACAAAACTTCATACTTCACTTGCTACCCAGGTCAAATTTAAAGCCACAGATCATTTACCTAAAGGAAGGTAGTAACAAAGTTATGGCGGCCACAATGGTCAATGTACCAGTCAGCCAGGACAGAGAGCTCAAATCTGCCAATGTGGTCCAGGTTGTTGAAGATATTCTCAATCAGGATAACTCTCTGAGGAAAGGGGTGATCTTCATGGAGGATGGGGGCAGATGTGCTGAAGTCATTGTCTACTCCCTCTACAATTATTTTGATCCAAAGGATGTTAAAAGTTACAGTCCTGCTCATGATTCAGAACATGAGACACAGGAGACAGAAACAGAACTACATAAAACAGACTATCAAGAACAACCTCAAACAGGCTTTGTGAAATCAACAATAAGCTCTCTTCTGCAAACCTCTAAGGAGGAAACTTGTCATGAGCTGGGAAGACCTGAAATTGAAGTCAAAGGAAATGTTAAACTGTTCATGAGTTGTATTGAAAAAGGAGATCTGGAGTATTTAAAAACCCTTCAGGCCGATCCAACACTTGAGGAAGACGGTGTTCCTCAGAGCCAACGAATGGATGGACAAGAGATGGAGCTTTGTTGTAAGCAAGGAGATAATCAAGAACAGGAAAGTACATCTGAATGGGTCCCAGTGGATGTGAAGAGATTGAAGAACATTTTCTCTGGAGACGGAAGGCCAGTCCAACCTAAGCAAAGTGAATATCTATACAAGAATCATGTTCAATCTACCACCGTTTCCCACTCAAGTCAGAATGTGCCAGTTGAAAAGAGTCACTCCTCTACAGAATGTAGTGCTGGGATATCCCCCCAGGTGCACAACACTTTTGAAGGGGGAAATACTCAGACACATGGTGAAGCCTGTAACCCACCAACTGGACCACAGGGTTCACATCTACAACTTGTGGCACAGGATGGTGACACAGTCCATCGAGCAGAATTAGTTCAGGCATTGGATGACAAAGATGAGATCTCTGACCTCAAAGCTGCAATATGTAGCCTCCAACAGGCAACACTGGAGGCCAAGTCTTTGCAAGAAAAACAGAAACTCCAGGGTCAAGACTCCTCTAAGGAGCTCTTAATCTCAGCAAGTTGTGCCAAGCTTTCAACTATGGAGAAAAAAAGAGACGAGGGAGACAGACCATGCCCTGAACAAAGGTTAAATGAACTGCCACCAGTCTCCTCAGACAACAGACTGGATGCCAGCTGTATCCAAAAAGAAACAACTTTTGGGCAAGAAAGTAAAGAGGGGATCCAAAACCGACTCATGAGAGATGTGGAGATGTCTGAATGTTCAGAGACAAACCTATCACAGCAAGATGATCATGAAGTTATTTTCCAAGGTAAATTTCAAGCAGCATTGGATTCTCTTGGCAAATCCAATATTAATGTCACAAGAGGAGATTTCAGGGAAGCTTTGATATACAAAAGTTCTTCTAAACCTTGCAACCAGCAATCACAACTAGGGAATGAAGTGTCAGTGGCTTTCATTGATCAAAGATCAACTCAAGAACCAATGAAACAAGAACAACAAATTATTATAGCTCAAAGAACAGAAGAAGTGGTCTTGGACGAATGCTTGAGAGAAGCTCCTTTGTGTAGTTACAGTTCAGACATGAATTCCTCCCAGCAGGATGAAGAGGAAGTTGTTTTTGAGGGTAAACTACAGGCAGCATTGGATTCACTCAGCAGATCTAATGTTAATGTCACAAGAGGAGATTTCAAGGCAGCTATGGTATACAGAGGTTCCTCCAAACCTTGCAACCAGCATCCACAATCAGGGAATGAAATGTCACTGACTGATCCAAAACCATCTCAAGAGCAATTGAAGCAAGATGTCTGCAAAAAGCAGGTAGCACAAGAAAACATGGTGCTGTTGAAGCAAAGTGAAACCTCAAACAAGTCATCCACAAGCCACGCCTTAGAGAAAGACAAAGTGCTTGTCAGTCCAAGAACAGCAACCCTGCCTGAACCAAGGTTAAATGAATTATCATCACCTGTTAACATCTTCTCAGGGGATATATCAGAACTCTCACTGAAGAAAACTGAGATATGCCAAATAGATGGTAATTCTAAAGAGAAGCAAACTGCAGTGGCTCAAGAGAGCAAAGAGGTGGTCAAACAAAACTTAGGAGAAGCCCTCATGTCTGCTGAATGTTCAGAGCCCATGTCCCAACAGCAAGTTGATGAGGAAGTTGTTTTTCAGGGTAAACTTCAAGCAGCATTGGATTCCCTTGGCAGATCCAACATTAATGTCTCAAGAGGAGATTTCAGGACAGCTATGATATACAGAAATTCATCCAAACCATGCAAGGAGCAGTCACAATCATGTGACACATTGGTAGTTCAAAAGACCAATAATGAGGGCCTACCCATTCTGACTGAAGCACAACCAACTCAAAAGCCACTGAAGCAAGATGTTCCCATAAGACCGATGACAGCAGAGAGCTTGGAGCCTGAGAACCAAAGCAAGACCCCAAATAAACCATCTATAAGCCATGTCTTTGAATCTGGCCGAGGGCCCGCTTGTCCAAAACCAGCAATCCCACCTAAACCTGAGCATTTAAAATCAAAACAAAAAAATGTTCAACCAACCAACTCAACAAATCCAGATGCAACCCAAACAAATACCACAGGATCACAAAAAACAGATCACCCTGCATTGGCGATTACACCAGCTTCCTCCAAAAATAGTCAACAGATGGTTCCAGTGAACAAAGCAGGGACTGAAGTTGAAGGCTCAGACATTGCCCTGGCAAAGGATGAAACCAGTAAGAATATCATTAACCAAAAACAGGAGATAAACACCGCAACGGAAAGAGAGGGGGAAAAGCCACATAATTTGCAGAATAAAGAGAGTATGGGTGAAACTGATGAAAGTCCTGTAGATTTTCATGGAGCATGTATTAAATTTGAAAGTACAAAGGACATTTCAGTAAAGTGTGCTCCTGTAAAGCCAAAAAGGGTCAAAATTGCCAAGCTTGCGAGCAAAACTCCAGAAGAAGTGTCCAATGATAACAGTTCCTCAAAGACTGCACAAGTGGACAAGGAACCAGGACAAAACCAGAGAAATGACAGAGAGGGCAAAGTTGAAATGAGGGAAAAGAAAGGTCGAACAGAGACAGAGAATGAACGTCGAGAGCGGCTGTCAGTTCATATGGATGAGATCATGAGAGGGAACATGACAGCAGCCATGGAAATTTTTGATAACATGCGCAAACAAGAAGAACTCAAGAGTATACTCTGTCAAGTTGAAGAAATTGAGCAGGAAAAAAGTGAAGTTGATATGAAGGCAATGAGAAAAGTTTTTCAGGATGTTCCTGACTGGGTTGTTTGCTCCAAGAGCAAGAACTTAGAGAAAGAGGAAGGAAAAATTGAAGAAGAGAGGCTCCAGCCAATCTCAGAAAATAAGTCATCAGTGGCTCATGTTTTTGGGAACCTAGAGAAAGCTAGTGAGGAAATCATTATTCTCAAAGAACAGACTTTAGGCAGACTTATGGACATAGAGGAAACCATAAAGAAGGCTCTTTACTCTGTTTCTACCTTGAAGTCAGACTCTGATATTGCTGGTTTATCTAGCTTGTTCAAAGAGTCATTAGGGACGGTACCAGGATCCCCTTCCTCTGGTAACATCAGCAAAATAAGTATTGAATCAAGCAGGACAAAGTCAAAGCTGGCACAAGAGAATCCCGCTGACGTTAACCAAAGCACAAGTGTCGGAGCATCCCCTGCAAAACAACACACAAGTCCTCCATCATCACCTGCCTTCATCTCCATCCAATCAGCTGCGAGAAAGACGGAAAAAACAGATGTCCCTCTGCAAGATACCGCAATCTGTCCTGCATGTCAGCACAACCCAAAGACAGAGGAGGTATTCCGTACGACAAAAACTTTAACGTGCAACAGCCCTGCACAGAACAAAAAAAAGAGACATGGAAAAAGAGGGAAGAAGCAGTCATCATTGGAACAACATAACCCACAACAAGAGCTATGCCAACTCAATGTGCAGACTAACAGTGATGGGATTATAGGGACAAAAACAGTCACAGAGAACTTTGAGAGAACGGATAATTTTGGAAACAGGTTTTACTCCTCTAAAACTTCCACTGTTGTCACAACTCAGCCAGAAACTACGACATCGACGAGTGTTGTTGTGGCCACTCCTGCAACATATCAGGTCGCTACGTACCCTGAAGTTTGGATGCCTATCAATCAGAAACCTTAAATAAAGTGGTGCAGAAACAGGTCCTTAAATGTAGGGAACAGGTAGCATTTTAGCACCTCCGGTTCCAGTGCCTTAAAGTCTGTGAAATTTTTCCATCAGCTGTTGGTTAAAGCAAAAATTAAGGACTGGTGCAGTTCCTCTCTGGCAGAGGAGTCCAAGCTATGGCCTGGGGCCAACTACAGCCCTCTTTTAATGGAGTCACAAGAAACACTTAAGACAAGGGAAATATGGCATGAATGAAGCTTGCGCTTACCTGCGTTGCACTGCATCTATTCATCACTGGGCTAAAGTTAAGGGTAACAAAGGTACATTTGTAACCAAAATGAAAACTCAATCTTAATTCATAACACTCTGATGAGTAAAGACAAGTGACAAATTGCATTAAATCTGCTAATCATCTCGAACCAGCCACTGCTACAAATTTTGGGCCTATAGCCTAAAATAAGCTGTAATTGATGTCAAATATGTTGAAGCCTCAAAAACTGATATGGTTAGTTTTAGAATATTTTGATCAACAAATTATTTAAATGTTATAAACTTTTCAAAAACCTGTCAAAAAACTGAAAGCCTTTTTGCCAGTTGAGCCTGTGCTATGGGAGTTTTTGGGTTTACCTTCTCATGTCATCTTTGCTGCATTTAAAAGTTAACCCAGTAATTAAAGGTGGTGGTATTTCCTATGTTAGTTACTATAGAGTTCTTTGATACATGATTTTCTTTGCTATGATTGCTCATTATTATAATTGTGAGTATTATCACTTGTTTGTTTATCTCTCAAGAGGTCATTATTGTTTTTTCTTTTTTGGGTGATTTTTGAATTTCTGTTTGTAGTCTGAACTTTTTATAGCAAATGAAGTGAAATGTAAAATTTTGGTTGTGATTCATGATTTTCTAATTGCTGTCAATCAAAAACTAAAATCTTTAAAGGCATTGTTTGTTTTGATCAATCTCAGTCTCATTTTTTGTTTTCAACAGTTTGTACCTGTCACTCAAGAGATGTGTTCTGCCTGTTCAAAGCCGGTTTATCCAATGGAGAAAATTACCGCAGACAAATACATTTTTCACAAAACTTGCTTCACTTGTAAGCAGTGCCAGAAAAAACTGAGGTGAGAGGTTTAAAATATATTATTATAAAAAATCAGCAATAACTCTATAATCACAAAAAATGAGATAATGTTGATTCAATTGAAAAAAATATTGATCTAGGCTGGGCAGTAGGGACAAATATTAAAATTGTATATATTTGTGCTAAATGGTGATGAATAAAATGTATGTTTATCTTGATAAAAAAAAATGCAACAATAATTACATAGTTATAGACTTGACAAATTTTCCTGCTAAACATAATGCATTGAGTGCTGAAATGTATGGCTTTACAGCGAACAAATCCACTCCAATGCCAGTGACGGAACTGTTTGGGAAAAGATCTACTGCATTAGATAACAAAGAACATAGTGTTAATGTATTTATTTTTTTAAAAAAAAGCTTTTAGTAATGTTGATTTATCCCAACATATCAACAAAAAACTGTTGACACATGGTTTAAGAAGGTTAGCATACTCGCGATAGAGATATTTGAAATCAGAGGGTCCTTGTACCTGAAGGGAAACAGGTGTTAACATAAGGACCACAGTTTGGACTTATTTAAGGCAAAGACATGTTTCTGTTAAAGGGGTGAACTTGTGGAACAGATGTGACAATATGTTCAACCATATAGTTCAGTTTGAAAATGCAAGAAAAAGGGGATGAAGAAATAAAACAGGAATGACAAAAGTGTTTCTGACAAGAATTAAACTCTCAACGTAAAACTGGCATTTCAGTTAACAAAAGTATTTTGCATTTAAATGTTTCAAGATTAACTTTTTGACTTCGAGCTCATAAATTAACCAGTTGATCTGTATTATTTATGATGAAGGAATATCCTATTAATCAGATAGATTGACTTTAACCCTTGTGAATCTAGGCTATGTCCACACACAGGTGAATATTTGTAAAAACGGAGGTCTTAAAAAATTCCCAATTTCCAAAAGAGTTTTTTTCAATCTCTGTCCACGCAAAAATAAAAAAAACAAAATAAAAATGCACTGTTTAAAGCTATATATTAGATGTCATTAGATTAGATTTCATGTCCAATCCAATCACGATGTCTGACTGGATTTATGGTTTAAAATTGTAGCTTGTGTTAACTGGTGATAGCAACCATGTTAAGTTTTTTTGTTTGTTTGTTTTTTAGATTTAAACTCAAGACATATTTGATAATCTTAAAGGATAAGTTCGGTTTCTACAGCTTTCACATTGTTTATAGAATGAAGTAGAACAATATACTCACCCAGAAGGCTTTCCTGATCCAAACAGTGCTTCAGGAGATATTTAGATCCAAAATCGAGCGGTGGACATCCGTATAATGGTAGCACACGGGGCATGTAAAGCGCCGCTCCTAAAACTGCACTAATTGTCCAAAACCTCATTAGTTTCACCAATATTTCATCATGGTCCGCTCACGCTACTCCTCCAAGACGGACTGGGGTCGCTCCACCCATGTTTCCGTGACTGTGCTGACCTCTGAACTGAAAACTTTCTTCATGACTGCCGCGCATGCGCAGTACGGCTCATTGTTTCAGGGGTGACAGCCGGCTACGGAACAACTTTCTTCTTCCAGTTTTGTGCAAAATGGACAAATATCTATCGGATGAAGATGTTGTGGACGAGAACTTTGAATATGATGGGTGTCCTTACAGTTTCGAGCCAGAGTTTACAGATGAGGAGCTCATCGAAAGGAGGAAGCCGCACTGCGCATGCGCGGCAGCCATGAAGAAAGTTTCCAGTTCAGAGGTCAGCACAGTCACAAAAACATGGGTGGAGCAACCCAGGACTGTCTTGGAGAAGTAGCGTGAGCGAACCATGATGAAATATTGAAGAAACTAATGAGTTTTTGGACGATTAATGCAGTTTTAGGAGTGGCGCTGCATGCCCCGTGTGCTACCATCTGGTTGGTTTCAACAACTGTTATAATCTCACAACCACAGAGCAAGTGGCCAAGAGTCACCTGTCAAGACAATCAACTGTGAAAAAATTAACCCAGGGTCTCATCCAAACTGTCAGCAGTTTTTTGGAGTGTTTTAATCCAGCACCATCGTGAGGGAAAGACAGGAGGTCTGTGTTTGCATGCAAACAATGCAGTTAACACTTTAAAATAGCAGCAGTTGTACATCTGCTGCAACTATGCTTATTCAACACAGAGTGTGACATTTTAGGCCCAGAAGGGATGCCCTCTGGAACTTGTGGAGGAGGTGGGGGAGAGGAGGACTACAACTAAGATGTCCTCCTTGATACACAAAGACCCCCTCCAACACACACTCACTTTACTAAGGAGCCCCATGAGTAATAGGATGCTCCACCTTAAGTGTGTGAAGAGGTATCACAGGTCCTTCCTTCCTGCAGGTGTTATATCAAACATGTACATAACTACTGTAAATACCACTTATACTTGTTTTATTTTATTATAGGTTTGTAGTTTCTTATATTTCTTCTTTGTTTTCTGCAGCTGTAAATTTGGAATTTCCCTTAGACTAACAAAGAAATCTTATCAAGACGCTTTTTCTCTGTCAATACGGAGACACCCAAAAGTGTTTTTTCAAAAATTTCCTCATTTGCCAGAGTTTTTAAAAATATGCTTTTTCAATGGCCTTTTACGCGTGGACAGAAGAGCAAAACGCACAGAAATACCTGTTTTCAAAACTATCCCCCTGCATGTGCGGACATTGCCTTAAACAGACCTTAACTGAACCTGTGTCTGCTTATTTGTAGCATGCACAATTTTGCACCTTTACGAGGGGAGTTCTACTGCATATTTCACTACAAACAACTGTTCAGAACTAAGGGGAACTACGATGAGGGCTTCGGACACACCCAGCACAAGAACCGATGGATTCCAAGGAGCACAACTGATGACGGCAATGAGTCTGAGTCTGAGTCTGAGGAGTAATCATGAAAGCTGGAAAAGTATGTTTCTGAGGGCTGACTTTTTACTTTATCTTTTCAATAGGAATCATTTGCATTGCTCACCTTTGTTAGTAATTTCCTGTTTCCTTCCTCAGTTGCTGGTGTCTATGACAGCATGGAGGATAAAGATATGTTTGAGACACCAAGAATATGATGTAAAAGTCCAACAATATCCTGATTGGTCACACAGTATATTATGATGTTGAATTTACAGAAAAGCGAGCCACATGTTAACACAAGTTTATTAAATCATTACCTTCCTTCCTTTGGTTTACAATTACCACAAGTAACATGAAATTATTCTGTGTAATCCTTCTACCGATTTAAAATTGAAGTTTGTATCTTGATTATATTAATAAAAAATATAACAAATTCAAGATCCTTTATGATGCCTTTGAGCTTACATCTCACAATAAACAAGCTTTTTTACTATCACTGTTTTGTTTTCTTGTTTAACTTAGGGGCCTTCCAAACAGAGATGAATTCAGGTGTATCCACACAATTTTTTTGTGAAACAGGCATTTGCTCGCATGTTCACATTTTAGGCATTTTTTTTAAATTACTGGTTGAAGGGAGAAAGACCAAAACGTTATACTACCTTCCACCCATCACATCTTTTAACAACAAAAGACCATGTGTTATTAGTCACTTTCATACAATTTCTGAGATACAGAACTTGCAGATATAAAAATAAATGCACCTAAAGTACTGATAGAGCTAATCCATAACTAATGAAGCAGTTGTACAGTTATATTCATGATTTATGCTTGTATACATTTATAAAGTGCACCTTGCCTTGCCTCATAGCAAACCAATGTGCCTACACCCTGCACCTCTCACCAACATTAGGACCACTGCCAATGAGTTCCTGTTTTGGGGACAGTTTTTTCTGATTACTTGTCTGCAGTATGTTTTTGGAAAGCTGGGTTGGATTTACTAACCTGACAAGCCAGATTGACAGCTCCATCTATCTGCCACAGAAATATTTCACTAGTTCATCTGGGTAGGAGCCCTTTAAATTTGTTTTCAGGGGCAGAACGTTAAAAAAAAAAATGAAAGCTTGTGATTGGAAAATCGTTGGGCTCATCACATTCATCACATACCAATCCACATCAAGCAGGGTTGCCTCCTATAATGTAGCATACATAGTGGCTAATGTAGCGGCTAATGGCTAACAACAGTTAATGAATGTTAGCCATAGCGGCTAACTTAGCCACTAACAGCTACCAACAGTTAATGACCGTTAGTTGTTAGCCGCTAACTTAGCAGCTAACAGCCTTATACTATCGTCTTACACTAAATTATACCACACAGATGATTCATTTAACACTTATATGTGACATGAACCTCGTCAAAGACAATCTCTACTAGTAAATTTCTGAGCAGGGCAGATTTCGCCAAGTTTCACTGACTAGCCATGAGGACAATAGGCTAATCAGCATGTCTGTTCTCAACTTCTGGTAGTCATCACATCCGCATTCTGCTGCTCCCACCTCTCATCCCTGATTGGGCCGTTTAGAATTCAACCGAGTGAATTCGTTTGACAACGGAGGCTGTCAAGACAGACCTGCAGGATTTCAGAATCAGGCAGGACTGCCTGCTCTGTAAGGCTATGGATTTACAGGTCACTTTATGCAGTTATCATTTTTAAAATTGCCATGTCCTTTGGAGTACCACAGGGACCAGTTCTAGGACCCCTTCTTTTCTAATCTTTTCATGCTCCATCTGGGTTAAGTTTTGCAAAAGTGATGTTAATTACCATCCCTGTACTGACGACAAACAATTTAATGAGGCACTCTCATAAAGTGACTCCAGCTCTAAAGAATCACTAGGCAACCATGTAGACCAGATCAGTAATCGGTGAGCTCAAAACTTCCTCAGTGCTTACTGATTAAACAGAAATGACGACGTTTGGCAATAGAGACAAAAAGGAAGCTTAAATCTGAGGGATATATAATCTAAATTCCATGTTTACCTTAGCTTGCTGACCATGTTAAATCAATGACCAAAACAGCTCCAAAATATCTCATGAATGGGGAACTTCAAATTTTAGGAGGTAATACCCTTAACCCTAACCCCCTCATGCCTTTACTATTGAATGCTTTTATAGCCTCCAAAATTAGACTTGAAACAATAACATCTTATTCAAAATGCAGCTACCAGTCAAAATGATATATTTAATGTTCTAAATTAACAACTGTATAAACCCAACAGATTAGTAACTTTTATCATAATAAAATGATTTATTTTATTCAAAAATTGAGTTTGGGTTCACATAAATTCTAACTTATCATCTCAAAAATCATTTTTCATGAAATTTTATATTCTTTTTTTGTAATTTCCTTTTAACCTGATCCTAAAACAATTAGAATTTTGAAAACTGCTGTTTGCCTTCTTCTGTACATTTATAAACAGAGAAATACACTGGAAAACACATAATTGTTATTTATTAGAGATAGACTTCTTCAGCAACTTAACACTTACCCAAAAGACAGTAACTAAACTTGAGAATCATTCACATCGTAATTGTTATTAACATAGCACGCATGTTGAAAAACATGCAGACTTTAACATATAAATCCAACTGCAGTCAAAGTTTGTGCTCCATGATAATTTTTTCAGCTTTGTCTTCTTTGGATCCATTCACAAGTTCTCTGAAATGAGGACAGGAAAAAGAAATATTTAAATTAAGACATTTTAGTGTCTATTTTATTTCTCTAGAGATTCCTCTTACTTGTGCTCAGCATGGTCCAGGAGTTCAACATTGAGGGTCTCAGGCAGTAGCAGACAGAGAGCACCAGCAGTAACTGGAACAATGCCGTATACCAGCATGGGGATGGTGAAGTGAAAGACGTCTAGAAGTCTGATCAGAGGTGCGAGGATTCCTGCCACTCGAGCACACATGGAGTTAACACCCACGCCATTCTGTCTGAAAAAAGAAAATCAAATAAACAAATCAAATCTCTGCATATATGAAAATGATTTAGGTGACATTTTTGGTAGAGTCTGAAAAGGGAGCATGGCTGATATGACTCCAAAGTGGGCACAGTGAAGTTTTCTAGGGGGGGCAATGCCTGCAAAACTCCACCCAACACTGACAGCAAGCTAGGTAGATCCCAATATCTCCAATATGACGGCTACGGCCAGTGAGCTCCATAATATCTCATAATGATATAACTTTGACTATGTCTATGTACTATTCAAGAGTTGGGCTATACCTGTCTTTATTGCACCAATCTGATGCTGATACTTTTTGCTGTATATTTTTAGATCAGTACCAATCATCTCCTACGATGTATACAAAATGTTTATGTGCTTTTGTTAGTTGTTGTTTTTATCAGCCAAAAGCACATTGAGGAACAAGAATTCCAGACTCTAGACCACCAGATCTTAAACTGAGGTTAGTTTTAAGTCTTAGTACAAGAAAATAAAAAGGTAGATATTCCACCATTACAAACATAAATTAAATTTTTTATAACTTGATGAATATTTCATAAAAGATGAATACAAATAACATAACTATGCTAATGTAGATCTCAATGCTCTAATTCATTAATCTTAAAAAAAAGTTAATGAATCAATGCAACATTATCTAAAACATGACTTCATGATATTTTTGGAGTAGCAATGTAGAAAATTGTGTTTTCTTTCTATCATTCCTTCCTTAACTGTCCATAAACTATAATATTTTTCTGAGTATGCTTGTGGGTGCATCTGAGTGCTAATTGGTTTTCAGTAACATGACATAGAGAGTGGCGCTGTCTTGGCATGAAGAAAGAGAGAGAGACTGAAAATAGTTCATAAAATGTCACAGATAAATATTTTGAGAGAGTACTCATTCAGTATTGATATTTTAGAGAGTAATCATATCAAAAGAGTAGTTATGACAGTATCAGTACTCAGTACTGATGCTTCCATCCTTTTTTGATACAGTTTGTGATCATACTTTAGGTAGCAGAGGATGCTATGTACTTCATTACCTTAATGTCGTTGGATATAATTCAGCAGAATAAACATAGGCTGTGTTAAATGAACTAATCGCTGACATTTTTCCAAGCACAGCTATGACTGTTAACACCTCAGAAAGATCTGAAAAAGAAGACAAAGAGTCTAAAAACTTTGCTACAAAAATAAGTACTTCACAACAATTTACCCATTTTAGAAAAAAACGTGTTTTGTATATTTACATACTTTTGGGGATAGCAAGGGTCAAGAGGCAAGTAGCGCCCCCTAAGATCAGAAAGCATGACTGACATATCCTCCTTCCAAAGCGCTGGATTAATCCCACAGCACCCAGGTTGGCAGGAATTTCCACAATACCAAAAATGAACTGGGTGATGTAGATGTTCACACCAAAGCTGCCAACATTCAGGCTCAGTCCATAGTAAAGAAGACTTGTTGCAAACCTAGACAGATAGATGAGTCAAATTAAATTTTATTTTTGAAAACAGAGGTTATTTTGTTACAGATATTATTGAGACATTTTGCTCTTTTTTGATAGAGGAGATGCAGTAAGTAAGCACAGAAAGGGGAGAAAGAGTAGGGGATACAGGCGACAAATTGGCTTCGTCTGAAAATCAAACTTGGCTAACAAGACACTAAGGTGGGCTTTACACGAGTACGAATTTGTAAGGCTCCGGTAAAATAAACTATCAATCTGGTGATATTGACACACAGCGACGCGTATTTGTCCATGACTCTGCATATTTTTTGAAAACGGGTCTGCAAGTGGATATCTGCGTATTCGTCTTCATGCCGTAGTTGGTATAAACAGATAAGTCAGGAAAAGACGGTGACCTCATAGCACCCCTCCTCCTCCCTGCCCCCCAAAACCCACGCTGTCACATACACCAACAACAGCAACAATGGCGGCATGGCCGGGCTGATTCTGATCTTGTTCCAGCAGCTACAAATATTGCTACGACTTTTATACCAACATTTGCTCACAGAACACCAACAACACCAGCTACGACAACAACAGCAACAAGTGCTCATGCAGAGACGCAGCATGTTACGCGTGCATGAGCACTAGATAGATAGATAGATAGATAGATAGATAGATAGATAGATAGATAGATAGATAGATAGATAGATAGATAGATAGATAGATAGATAGATAGATAGATAGATAGATAGATAGATAGATAGATAGATAGATAGATAGATAGATACTTTATTGATCCCCCGTAGGAGAAATTCAGTTGTCCAGCAGCTGTACATACACACACATACACATTCAAAAACAGGTTAAAAGTTACTAACAATAGAAATAAAAAAATTAAAAGGTGCGCATGTTCAGACTGAGCTGTTGACGTGGAATCCACCTCGAAGCAGAACCAGACGGGCAACCCTACAATTTTGCGTTGTCATGTAAATGCACAAGCCTATGCACAACACGAGGCCGTCCTCGTGTGAGGAGGGCCTTAGACCACGTTCGCACTGCAGATCTTCATGCTCAGCTCTGATTTTTGCTGAAAACAAGTTTTTTGCATGTTTGTTCAAAAGATAATATAAATGAAACTTCCATCAGTCTTCACCGTGAATTATTTACGGTCCTGAAGTTACCCACATGCACAGAAGACAAGTCATCACACACATCTTGCTGTGTTTGTGTTACAGAAATAAATGTGGATGCTACATATCAGCTTTCGTGTATGAGTTTTGAGTTGCTGTGTAATTGTAGAGGGCAAAATTATGACAAAGTGACAAGGCAAAGAAGACTGAGAAGAAAAGAGGGCTAACATTGAAACAAAGGCCTTTTGTGGAGCAGCGGTTGCTACCTCAGTACAAAGGTATACATGGGTGCGGAGTCAGAACCAGGAGTGGTGGGTTTGTGATGTGAGGGGCTTTACTGACAGAGTTCATCCATAATTGCTTTGCCCATTTTTTACATTGGATCTTGCCATTTTCTACCTCCTTCAGTGCATATTTGTGACACCTGTCTCACTTCAATTCAGCAAAAAATCAGACAAAATGCAACATGACCATTTGAAAAACATCAGATTCACTCCTGATCAAAATTTTAAGACCAATTCAAAAACTGCAATGATTTACATTATGCACTGTTGGCTCTTAAGAAGGTCCCGAGAAGAGCAAACAACGATTAAACTGAAATTGGATGTTCATCAGCTGATCAAATGTTTAGCCATCATGCTTGGTCTTTTTTAGGCATGCTTGATGCCAGAGTTTCTTTTGCATTTTGAGGCTCTACAAAGAACCTTTTTAAGATTCAACAGTGCAAAATGTAAATTCTTGCCATTTTTCCTCTAGTCTTACATTTTGATCAGGAGTGCTTGTACATGATTTAGGACCATGTGAAAGTGGCCTGGGTCTGATTGAAAAAAAATCAGATTTGTGCTATTCAGGCTGTCATAACAAAATCATCTATGGGTCATATTTGGGCAAACAAGTCTATTTTGTTAGCTTTTGCCTGCAGTATGAACGTAGCCTTATTCAGCCAGCACTTTGCAAACAGATCACTTAGAAGAATTTGTCAACATATTAATGCATCTTCAAAGTAGTAGGAAAGTATGCACCAGTTACAGCCCATTATGAAGGTTCGTTTTCTCAAGTAGGGTATCCTGAAAATGTCCAGCATGTTTCCTCTTTTGGATGTAACCGTCATGTCTACCTAAAAGAGTAAAAGGGAAGATATTTGGTGTCATTATTTGTCCTTGTCTTTGCTTGAATCTAAAGTGTACTTGATGGATCTCACCTTTTCAATCAGATCGTGTGGTAACTGTCTCTTGTTCACTCGAGCTGCTCTCTCAAGCTCCTTTTGTGCCTCATCCTTCCTGCCATGTGTCAAGAGCCAGCGGGCTGACTCTGGTAGATACCTGTTGAAAGGTAAGGACCAGAAATGCAATCAGTGTCACACATCAGCGCCGTCAGGCCAAAACCTTTTCTCTCAAAAATTGCTAATTTTCAGAAAATTTAAAAAAAAGGTTTTGCTTATTGGTGAACAAAAGTTGCATTGTCCTAATTTGAAAATGTTTTGCACTTAACTAGTAAAATATTTATTTAAAAAACTGTTATCCAACATGGGAGGCAGCCAATGAGTTATGTTTTGGGGGAAAAATATAAAATGATCAAAATGGAGATCAGAGATTTTGTCCTGCCATCAATGACACAGAAGAAGATGTGAGTAAATAATGCAAAGTTCAGACCAAAGATTTGGGATAAGGCAAGCTGAAACTTAACATGGCATGCTTAGCAGAGTATTTCACATACATGTATATGTGGAATCTGGACAACATCCAACAGACAATGTTTGGGAATAGAAAAGCCTCTAGAGACATAAAAGTAAATTTATGCGATGATTAGACAAATGTTCTGTCTCTCACAGTCAACTACATATGATAGCCCATACTGCATACTAGGAATGGATGTTATAACAGTGCTAGTCTGCATGCTGGGACAATATACTGTATGTAGTTTAAAGCCTCAAAAGCTGTATAGTTGTTGGGGGTACACAGACTTAAACTGTGCCAAAAAGTTGTTTGCGTTTACTTAAATGAACCACACTGTGGCATGGACTGTGTTTGGTTCTGTGCTCTGGTCTCTCATGTAAATCATGTAAATCCCAAATGATGCTGATATACATTATCATTTTTTGACCAGGAGGAAATGTTTCAGCATAAAGCTTTGCAAGATGGATTCACCTGATGGCAGACATGGAATCTGTCAAATCCAAATGCTTTGCAGGATTAGATCAAACTTTCATCTGCGATGCATTATTCTGAAAATGTCATATCAATGGGGCAAACTGGGAGACAATATAGCAAAAAGCTTAAACATGATAAAATAATAGGATCCAGAATTCGGGGCTTTCTATACCTAGGATGAGAGACCAAATCCAAGATTGTATTTTACTGGGTGAATGTGAATAATGCTGTGCTTACTTGAGACAGCTATAAACACACATTGGAAGTATTGTAACAAGAAAACTTTTTACTATTACTATTACTTTTTTGCTTCCAAGATGCTGGTTGGTTGTTTAAATAAAGGCAATCTCATTGTATCGCAACTCTTTGGTCTGAACTAGGTCAGGATCAAAACACAATGGCCTCAGGGGCTGCTGACCAGTATAAGAATCCCAGGAGAAGAAGAAGAGGACTGTAAAGGACCATCTGCAGGATCCTCCAATTTGGGATTAAATAAGCGATACCAGACAACAACATCAGTCCGACCCCATAGAACATGATGATAAGCGCTGTGCAGATGGCGGACTTGGAGGGATCGGTCCATTCCAATGCTAGAAGAAAGAAAAGTTAGCATATAGTTAGCACCTTTTCTTTGGCTTTAATTTCATTTTGGCAGTAACCTTGTGTATCCAAAACCACCACTTTTTTGGAAATTAAATAAAAAATTTCCGAGTCTTTTGAGTACATAAACACTGTCGTGCTATAATCGATTCATGGTTTTAATACTTTTAATTATTTTAGAATATATAAAACTCACTAAGAGATGTGGAGGAATGTGCAAGTTAAAACTTCATACAAAACAAAAGCCATATATCATGGGTCTGAGCTCATGAGATGGGCTGATGTAAGCTGAAAAGTGTGTTGTGGTCTGATGTGTCCACTTTTCAAACTGTTGTTGGAAATCATGGACGTTGTGTGCTCAGGGCAAAAGAGGTAAAGGACCTTTAAGATTGTTATCAGCGCCAAGGTCAAAAGCTAGCATCTGTGATGGTGTGGAGGTTTGCTAGTGCCCATGGCATGGGTAACTTGCACATCTGTTAAGGCACTATTTAATGATGCTGAAAGTACATACAGATTTTGGAGCAACATAGTGTACATATGCTGCCATTCAAGCAATTTCCAGAGAAATCCTTGCATATTTCAGTGAGACAATGCCAAACCACATTGAGCATGTGTTACCACAGCATGAGTGTGGGTACAAGACCTGCAGTCCAGACCTGTCTCCCACTGAAAAATGAATGGCACACTATAACTTACAAATTGCAGGAGTGGAGACTCTGGACTCTTGAGTAACTTTATTGTACATCAATGAAGAATGGAAAAGAATTCCACATAAAAAGCTTCAACAAGGGGTGTTGGTTTGGCGGAGTGGTTGGCGGCTGGGCACATCCCATGTGCATGCTTTTGCCGACCCGGGCTCAGGTCCAGCCTGTGGCCAGTTTGCAAAGTATCTTCCCCTACCCTCTTGTCCCCTATCACGGGTCTGTCCACCTTCTCTCTCCTATCAATGAAGGCACAAAATGCCCCCAAAAATACATTTAAAAAAGCTTTAAGAATTAATGTCCTCCATTCCCAAACTCTCAAGTGCTGGTAAAACAGTCATGTAAAATCTGCAAAACACAATCAAGTTCATAAGTTTTAAGGTTAAATATCTTGTCCTTCTTAAGTATTCAGTTTAATAAAGGTCAATAATGATTTACAGATAACTGAATATTTTTGTTTACATTTGACAAAATGTCCAAACTTCATTGGAGTTGAGGTTTACACATACAGAAACAGATCTGTTTAGCTGAACAATACAATCACCTAGATCCGCACATGTATCTGTAACGTATTGGACAATTTAAATAGAAAATATTGTCTGCCCTAACACTTGGAGAAATTGCTGGTGGAATTTTTTTGGTTTCTATTTTTGTTTTAATATGTAATGCAAAAGTTTGTTTCAGCTTTGTCCTTAAAAGTAACTGCCTTCGACTGTTTGTCAGGTTTGCACTTATCATTTTATAGGAGCTATCTAATCTGGTTTTTACTTTCACCGTCTTCAGCCGCTCTGCCTCACCTCTTTGTATTTATCAGGATTTCCTGATGGACAGATAGCTTTATCAAGGTTTGTCAAGGTCAGCATTACTGAGGGCATTGCTAACCAATTATCTCAAATAATTGTAAATAATAACAATAATACCTTTCATGACACCCAAGGTCACCTTGCAAGAAGTACAAATAAAAAGTGCAAGATGACCAGGCAGCTAGCTGAAAACAGTTGGGGATGGACTGTGTACCTACCCAACACGCTTGTGTTCATTACTGAGACACCTCCTGATGTCCCACAGAAAAATGTCAAGACTAAGTAAACATAGATGTTTGGTGAGAAAGCCAGTCCTACACCAAATAACATGAGGACAAGGAGGCAGAGTAGGACAGCAGAGCGTCTCCCAAACCTACAAAAACGAAGAGAAAAGGCGAAAATATTGTTTAAAATACACATAAATACACCCTGTGCCTATTCACTGTTTCTAATTAGGAAACTTAAAAGGTCACATGTTACATAAATACACATTTTGATGATTCTTATACAAACCCCAAATAGAATGAAGTTGGGATGTTGTTTAAAATGTAAATATAACAAAACAATTCTTTGCAAATCCATTTTAAATTTGAAGTCTGCAGCACGTCCAAAAAAAAAATAAATCTGAAACAGGGGCATGTTTACCACCTTGTAACATCACCTTTCTTTTTAATAACACTCCAGTAGCATTTGAGTTGAAGTCTTGTAGGTGAAGTTCTTTCCTAGTCTTACTCGATGCACGACTTAAGTTGCTCAATGGTCACATTTATAAAGGGCCATAAATGTTCAATGAGAAACCGGTCTTGACAGCAGGAAGGCCAGTCTGACACTTGCATGAGTTGTGACGCATGAAGAGTGTGGTTTGGGATTGTCTTGCTGAGTTAAGCATGGATGTCCCTGAAAAAGCTTTTCCTTGAATGGCAGCAATTGTTTCTCAAAAACTTGTATGAACTTTCAGGGATGTTCCTTTTTCATCCAGTCATGACAATCGCCTTTTTTAGCATTCCTCAACTATCCAAGTCGTTTGTTGTCCTTGCCCTAGCTTTTTTGGAATGTCAAGGTCTCTTAAATAGTACCAAATAGTAAAATTGTTTTTTTTTTTTTTTTTTTTTTTTTTTTATATCACTCAACATACATGTATCGACAAACTAATTCACACAATAGAAAAATACTAAAATCATCAAAAAACATTAAAAAAACAGAATAAAGACCCAGGGAGTCGAAAAAGAGAATAAAGATTGGTAAAAAAAAAAAAAAAAAAAACATTAGTATAACATGAGTGGATATTTGTAAAAAAAAAAAAAAAAAAAAAAGCAATGAAGTTTACCAGTTTAAAAACATTATCTTGTTTTTGTAATGCATTTAAGTGAACATTGGTCAATAAGGATTTGAAAACCCTCTCAAGACTTTGCACTGTTCACACACATAATGCAAGCTTGCAATAACACATTTTAAAATATTTAAAATCTTTCACTTTTAGAAAAACTGTTCAATTGCATATCTCACTGTGACCTCTCAAAAGTTTTGGTTAGAAAGTACTAAAGCAATTTTCTTCCTCAAATGGCCCCACATGTTTAAATAAATTAAAAAAAAACATACCTTGCAGTGCAGAAGGTGCTTCAGACTGTTTTTGTCCCTTACCTGTCAGAAAAAGCTCCAAATGTCAAAGCACCTGTCAGATAACCTGCCATGAAAATTGACTGGGATATCTCAATCAGACCACTCCGATCACAAACCAATTCAAACTGAGGATCAAGTAATAAAATATCATCAGATTAAAAGAGAATTACAGGATCAATAAGAACTAAGGAAGACTTGAATAAACATATTTTTTGCTCACCTCAGTCACGATGCTGGAAGCACCTGTGGGTGCCTGATAGTCCCATCCATCTGTGCATGAAGTTGTAGTGTTGATCCCATAGGCTTTGATTGTCTCTATATCCAGATCCACAGGTGTAAACATTGTGCAGCTTTCAAATGCTCCATCCTCGTTTACAGGGATGGTTAGATTTCTCTGCCCCTCTTCTGTCAGGTTGGGTCCTCGCTCCAATATCCAGTCAGTGTTACAGTTATGCTCAAAACTCATGCCAGTAAACACCTGACTAATGATACCAAATCCAGAAAATATGCTTGCCAGACATAAAGCAGCCAGTAAGCGTTTCTGAAACAAACCAAACTCCCCGATCTCCCTCAGGATCTGCCCAAAGTTGCTCATTTTGATGCAGTTTGCTGCGGGTCCTCATCAACGCAGTGTCTGAGAGGAACTTTCAACATGTAATTTCATGTGATAAAATTAATATTTAACCCAGTGTTTTATATATCAACAGATATCTCAGTATGACGCAGATTTTAGTAGGTAATTACAGCTGGCTCTTTTTCAGCAGGTGTTGTTGTTGGTGTGGACAAAACATAACAATGGGCAGTAACAATGGGAAATGGAAACGTATGCAGATAATGTAGACAGCGTAGATAACACGGAGTTAAAAAGCAGGACATGATAAGATTTGAGACTTTCATCCTCAATGATGTCACATTTATTCTCTTTTCAACCAGTTTACACTGGCCCTCAGTGTATCCAGAACACAGTTTTGAAATTTCACTCAGTAATTTGGTTTAAGCATGCTAACACCTCTGTTCCTGCTACATGGAGTCCTGAGGAGAGGCTGCATTCAAACTCATTAAAGTTTTCCGTGATTACCACCTTTAACAGATAAAAGCTTTAATTGGTGCTTTTTCCAAGCTCCTTCTACTAGATGGTAGGTGTTGGCAGTTAGTTAACCCTCCTATTATCTTCAAATATTACTTACACTCAATCTGACTGCAGGGATATATGCCTTTAGAAAACAACTTGCATATAATTGTTGACCAAGGTTTTGTGCCAGGTACTTTGTGTACTTGTTGAATACATAAACAAGCCCTTAAAAAACCTACTAGTTAAACCTATGAGTGAGCTGACCTGTCCTCTAGTGCCACCATCAGACCAAACCTTTAAATAACAGTTAATGTATCTTGAAAGGTTTTCATACAAATCTTACATTTACTGACAACAATGACCACAATAGTATGAACCCTATTGGTTTTGGTGATATGATCTTTCCTGTAGAGACACCATCAGGTCAAAATCTCATTGTATCCTGAAAATCTTACTTCCAAATGACTTCTTGAATTTATTTCCCTTGGACTACTTTTATTTATGGTAAAAGAGCTAGCTATGCACTCAGTAAAACACATTGTATTGTATATTATTGAAACCATGAGAATGTGGACATAGGGAATGTTATTGACACAAACTGGACTTCAGTTTGTGCCTTTAAAGGGACTGTGAGGAGAATCTGTTTCCGGCAACATAAAGACTCTGCTACCCATGAGCACAAGCGGCGACTGTCGTAATGCTGCGTTCCAGTAACCTCGGAACTGGGAGTGACATCATCTCTGACTTATCGGCATTCCAGTTGAAGTCGGAAAAAAACACGCCGATCTACCAGGCTATTGTTAGCTGCTGTTAGCACACCCTGCGTTGTTGTATGAAGAATGTGATTATCACTATGGCAGCATTTTTGTAAATATAAGTCTAACAATATGATGTATACAGCTGAACTAGAGCGACACACCCCAGTCAGAAGTGCAAATAAATTGATTATTACAGGAGCTAAATAACTGTTCACACTGGGGGCATCCATCTTCGATTGTCAACTCAGGGGTGGCGAGGTTTCACCGAGTTCCCAGTAGGAAATTCCGACTTCGGGGGGCGTTCCAGTCGTAGTTTCCTACTCGGAACTCGGAAATTTCTACTTCTGACTACAACTTGAACGCACCACAAGCCAATGTCTGCGTTTGTTGTGATGCTAGTGAATGTAGCTCGGACCTTCCTCAGAACTCTGCATTGCTTTACAACTTCTTTTTTCAACAACTTACAGGATGCAAAGCGACAAGGTAATGTATCTCTTTCTAGTTGCGTAGCGGTAGTTTTTGATGTGTGACAAGCAATTTTTTTGAAAACTTTTATCGTAGTTTTGTAGCCGGCCATATATCGCTACTTACAGCCCAGTGCTCTAAGACGTGTCTGAACAATATAATTTGGCTCTCGTTTTGTCTTGTTCCAGAAGTTGAGTATCCAGGCCAGTCCAGCCCTGTCCGACCCAGCCGCGAAGCTAAGGAATTGCATTTATAGATAACCTATTTAGATGCTATAAAACTCATCTTAAAGTGTGTATTTCCATCAGGCATATACCTAAAAGTGAAACTTTTTGTAATTGCTTAGAAACTCCTCACAGTCCCTTTAACTTCAAGAAACTTTTAATAACTGGACCTCAGTGACATTTACCTGACTTCTTACTTTCAAATTCGGGGTAGACGTTCATGACTCTCACAGAATTAATCATATATGTTGATATTTGTTGTTAGTCCCTGTAATTCTCACGCATCCCTCCTCTTTTATTACTCCAAAATTTGAACTATCTTCAGAAACAATGGTGGCTTGAAATATTGTCCTAACAGTTTCGGCATTCTTGCTGCTGTTGCTTTACCTTTTGATTAGTAAACTCCTGACAAAATGAACAAGCCAGTGAAGGCTTCCAAGTCAGCTACACCTAGGTCTTTCCAACAGTCTGCATACACACACTTTTCCTCTAAATTTGTCATCCCAAGTCCAATATTTTCAATTCATGGTGTTATGAAGAGCTCTCATGATGGCTTGATGGTTGGAAAGACTTGACTGTGATCAACCTGCAAGCCTACACTGATTAACATGTTCACAGTTGTTTCCCACATGCCCACGTCACCCTTGTTTTAAACTGACAGGTTCCACCCACGTCCTCACTTTTTATATTAAATTTTTTGATTCTTCTAGTTCTACTTCATTGGTGTTGCTCATATCAAGTGTGGCTATGCTGTACACTGCGATGTTGTTTTGTGTCAATGTTTGTTGCTTATTTGTTCGTAGTTGTTGTTGTGGACGTGCTATCACTGTAGACAAAATTTCCACAGGAGAGACAATAAAGCTCTGAACTGAACCACAAGAAGTATCAAAGTTCCTGTGGGAAAAGTAGTTTTCCACACACCCCTGTTATGTATCAGCTCAAAAGTATCAACTCTGCACCTGCAGGAGTGGAGGTTTATTCAGCACAAAAACAAGCAAAAACAAAAAAAAGTCAACTATTATTTTTTGAATGATAAACGCTGAATGGGATCAAATTGACCCCAAGGATAATAGGAGGGTTAGAGATGTTTGGTCAGACATAAAGAGGTAGATTGGGCACAATTTAAGTATTTTTATTGCCTTTGAGTGGGCAAGAAATGGTGTTTAATCTCTATTGGTTAATTTATCTGTTACATTGTCAGTGATTGTCTAAAGCATAAACACCTTACATCGACCCTCTGAGCTCTTGCAAAAAGTCAAACCTAAGATTTTGGTCCAAAGACATATGTTTGTATATGTGGTCAAATATATAATATATAAAAAGTTTTGTTGATTTGTGTTCACAGGGCATTTAACCAAAAAAAGTAAAAATAAATGAAACAGCGATCCACTGATGAGGCATTCAGTTTGATTCACAGTGCGTCCTCTTCAATAATGTCTTCAGCCCTGTATCTTTGTCCTTTTGACACATTCACAGTCTCACTGTAAAAAAAGCAGGAATATGGATTTTATATTTTTTTGTAAAGCTAAAATGTTAACTTTTTTGTACAAATATTTTCAGTTGGGCTTTTCCAGTTACCTGAACTCTGCCTGGTCCTGAAGTTCAACATTAAGGGTTTCAGGGAGCAGCAAACAAAGGCATCCAGCAGCAATGGGCACAATGCCGTAAATTAACATGGGGATGGTGTGATGGTAGACCTGCAGCAGCCTGATGAGGGGGGCAAGGATTCCTGCCACACGAGCACACATTGAGTTCAGACCTACGCCATTCTGCCTGGAAGAAAGTACAATTGACTCATTCATGATTGCTTGTGAAAATAGCATAGAAATGACAGTAGTATAAGTTTAGATACAAATGAGAAGCAAGAGGAAGAATTAACCTTTTTGAAATATGAATAGACTTCTCTGGGACACAGGGGGAAGGATGGCTCTCCTCATATCAAATTTGATTGACACTGTTTAACAGTAAAACATGTTCCCAGCAACTGACACTTTGTTTACTGTCTGATTTCTCTGCAGACCCACCAAAAAGAGAGCTCCATCTTCCATTAACTTGTCATGCCTTTACTTTGTCCAAAGGTCGTTTGTCCATACCCTCACACGAGCAACAGTGCATTTTCAGTGCAAAGACAAGGTAGCTCAACGTTTCACCAGCGCTCAGCGTGCTGAATATGAAAATATCCAAGACCTACAAGGGTTGTTTGACAGTTTTCCCAGCACCATCTTACAATCTATTACCTGGGCTTAGGAGTGGCTGTAGCCTGTCTCAGCTGACAGAAGGTGATCCAAGGCCACCCATAAGTGGGGACAAAGAGGTTAGCTTTCCGAAACTCATGTAGGGGCTCATGACGGTTAGAGAACAGCAGAGCTGTTCTTTAAGTGAGAGAAACAGCAATTCAAACTGTTTTAATCGATTAATTTGAATTATTTTCTGCAGAAGATTTAAAAAATTTAAAATTGAGACATTTTTCTTGCCTTTGTCCAATTGTAAGTAGTTGCAACTTTGGCAAAAAAAATAAAATTTTCATGATGGTCGGCCTTCTAGGGTTTGCAAAGCACTTTTATAGGCTTGTATTTTTTATTTAAGTGGATTAAATATTGATCAAAGAGTTTCATGCTAATACTGTAAAAACACCTCAGCCTTTTAGTGTTTATGTAGACAAACCTGCCTACGTTTATACTACACAATCAACCTTTTATGACCCCGACTTTGACTTTAAGAGGGAAACATTTAGACAACATAAAAGCAAAACTTGATTTGTTTCATTTTTATGTCACTGGGAGTTTTTTCTTTTAGGTAGGGAAAAATCAGTTAAAATCGCAAATCGAGTGCTGTGAAAAAAAATCTGGGATTTTATTTCCAGGCCATATCTCCCAGCCCTATTAGCAAGCATCAGTGACCAAGAGAAAAAGACAAATTGATCTCACTCATCGATTGAAAGGGCTAAAATTCTTGGTCTTCAGCTGCTGATCATGCCAGGAAAACCACTTTGTTCATTTTAGGCATACTTCTGAAGTAAAAGAAATCAAATTTTTTTTTTAAATGTCTCATATAGGACAACATTTTTGAGCTAAAAAAACAAGAGATTTCAATGTTATCACGGTTCACCTGAAAGGAACTCTGAGTTTCCAATAATCTAACAGTGTCCCTACAGGTCTGACTGTAAAGTTGTCTCTTGTCAATTCTTAAAATGGAATTAGAAGCAGCAGCAAATATAATCTTACCTTAAAATGGTTGGGTATAACTCTGCAGTGTAAACGTAGGCTGTGCTGAAAGCAGCGGTAGCGGCAAATTTACCCAGAATGGCTATGACTGTCACCACCACAGGAAGATCTGATGGATTGGTAATGAAAACAATTCAAACTGTTTTAGGAACACATTTTATAATCAGCTTTTTTAAAGTAAAATGTTTTATTAAAGGAGAAATATCAAAACCCCTCTCGACCTTTTTAACAAGGTCGAGATTCCAGTTTGGTTGAAACATATGTAGTTTTCAGACAAGGGCAGACCATTAACAAAGTACATAGATGTGCCATTTGACCTTTTTAGGGTCAATACACCAGATGCCAATGTATGTGCAAAAAACTGTGTTTTCAATGCTGCCCTTTAAACAAACATAGCCAAAGATATAAAGGTACCTTTTGGGATAGCAAGGATCAGGAGGCAAGCAATACCTCCAAAAATCAGGAAACCCACTTCACACATCCTCCTTCCAATGCGCTGCATCAAAACCAAACAGCTCAGGTTGGCAGGGATTTCCACCAAACCAAAGATAAACTGTGTGAGGTAGATATTCAGACCAAAACCTCCAACATTCAGGCTCAGTCCATAGTAAAGAAGACTGACAGAAAACCTGGAGCCAAGAGTTTGAGAGGCACTGTTAGTGTCACAAGCATTGACTTTACTCAAATTCTACTGAGTGGTGAGCAATGACTTGCCAGTTATATCCCATTATGATTGTACGTTTTCTAAGATATGGTATTCGAAAGATGTCCAACATGTTTCTTCTCGTAACTTTACCCTCCATGGTTAACTGAAAAATGTATAACAGAATGTGATTAGCATAAAACTCTGATTTGGTTTAAACTCCAGTGTGTCAAGCAGCTCACCTTGTCCATCAGATCAGCTGGTACCTTTCTCCCATTGACCATAGCAGCTCTCTCCAGCACTTTTCGTGCCTGCTCCTTCCTGCCTTGAGTCATCAGCCAACGAGCTGACTCTGGAAGAAACCTGTTGTAAGAAAAGTTCAAATCATAAAGTATGATAGCCAGGTAATGGATGATTTTCCTGTTGTACTTATGATGGAGTGTTTGAATGTGCATTGAAAGACGACTAACCAGTAAAAGAATCCCACGACGAGAAGAAGAGGGCTAAAGAGCACCAGTTGTAAGATTCTCCAGTCTTGTATTGCATATGCAATGCCAGACAACAGCATCAGTCCAGTTGAAAAGAATGTTACAATGGTCTCTGTGCAGAGGGCAGCCCTCGAGCGATCAGTCCATTCTAATGCTAGGAGACATGAGGACAAATGAGCTCTGCGCCTCAGCTATTGGACTTTAAAGTGATGAAAATGGTGCAGAAAGTTAAAGGGATAGTATGGGTTTTTTGAAGTGGGGTTGCTAAAAGCCGATTGTGCAAGCAGCCAGCTCTGCCCCTGAAGGGAGAAATAAGGTATTGACGCTATAGGCCAGGCATCAGGGAGACAGTCGAGTCAGTAAATCATTTGCTTCACTGCACAGCAAACACTCCACGCTGCTAACATTGCCAAGTCAACTTATTATAAGTGACTTTGGGCTTCTTCTTCTTTTCTTTTTTTTTTATGTGTTTTTAAGGGTTTGTTCTGAAAGTGCAGTTGCTTATTTGGGTTGGTTGTGCTCCCAAACCCAGGTTGGATCTGCTAAGATATACTCAATTTAGAAGTTACACGACGTATTTTGTCCCACCACAAACACAAATGTAAATGTTACTGTAAAAAAGGGGCAAAAATGATGTATCCACCAAAAATAAATCCTTACAGCAATGAGTAAATTTATTTTAAAGTACCTATAACTGTTTTCACTGTAATAAAGCTGTAGACTACACCTCTTAATTTATAAGAAAAAAAGTCTCTTTGGCTCTGTTTGCACTTATTTCACTTATTTTTTTATTCTGAACTTTTTTTCCTAATCTGAAATAAAGGACTTAAATTTATTTGCCTGGGACTGCATTTATTTATGCTAAAAGGAAAAGTACTGGGAGGACATTTTAATAACTGGATCTCAGTGATGTTTAATTCAATGTCCCTATTGTAAATGATTTTGTGCACAGTTATAAACATGTGAGCCCTGATATATTTAAAGGAGACATATCATGCTGATGCATGATTTAATACTTACATATAATATAACAAATTTGAAAACAAGACCTTACACCCCCTTAATTTTCAAAAAATGAGATATTGTATTTTTTCTGGTATCCTAGAATGAGATTTGATGCCTCTGAAAATAGGTCATAGTGAGACGTCCACGAGATTTCAAACATTGTGACGACACGAGGTACCTTTCTTTGTATTGGAGTAATCTGATAAAACACTTCCTCCTCTGTGATGTCCGTTAGCCACAAAACCATCAGTCAGGAACACATCCGTCCAGCAGGGGTTTATAGTTCCCAAGCTCACATTCACTCATTACCTGCTCTGGCCTGTAGGGGGACTCAATATGCGCTCGCTGCATTGAGCCTGCCGGAAAATACAGTAGAAGAAGAAGGACAGGCTGGCTCAACCCCTGATAGAACTGACCAATCAGAGCACAAAGGGCTGTGACTTTGCGAGGTAACTTTAGGTCATCCTCAGATCCGAGTGTTTAAACGCAGGCTTCATAATGGCCTAAAATGAGGATTTTGAGAACGCTATTGTGGGGCAATGAAGGAACTAAATGACTTGTACTGAGGGCAGAAATGCTTTACAGGCATCCTAGCCTGGCATAGTGAAAAGGAGAAACAAGCATATGTCCTCTTTAAATAATGTACCGACAACAATAAAAGATCAAAAATGTTTTCAGGATTAAAATTAATGTTAGAAATATTCTATAGTTCTGATGTAGTTTGTCATTCCCATATCATCCATCTCATGCAAAATAAGTTTTTGTTGGCAACAGCAGACCTACCCAGCACGGTTGTGTTCATGACTGAGACACCTCCTGAAACTGCACTGAAGAACCTTAAGGCCATGTAAACATACATGTTGGGTGAGAAAGCAGCACCCGTCCCAGAACACAACAGAAGGAAGAGTGAAAGCAGAATTGCAACACGCCGACCAAACCTACGAAAAAGAAAGTAAACCAACTTTGATTACAAATTTTTTTACAGCAATCTTTAAAAGTTTTCTTCATATCCTGATTAAATATCCTGTGTAATGTTAAAAATACAAAACAAATACATATCAAAAAGATAAGAGGCATTAAAATGAAATTTACTGCTCTTTAATATATGCAATAATAACATATACTTACCTGTCAGAAATGGCCCCATATGCCAGTGCCCCAACTAAAATGCCTGCCATGGAGATGGACTGAGAGGCCTCGATCAAACCACCTCTGTCACACACCACATCAAACTGAAGACAGAAGTTAGAAAAGTGGCTAAATAACTCAACCTTTAATGGACTGATGTGTATACGGTACATGTTTAATGTGTGTTGTTTGTTTAAAATTTTTAAGGATTTCTGTCCTCTAATGAATCTTGCCTGCAATTTTGCTATTTAAGGATTAATTATTTTAGCGTGACATCAACTGACAATCTGTATCTCCTTGGAGTTAATAGTTAAAACACAACATTCAAGCTCCTCTTTTACAAAAAAAGGCTTTTCATTCTCGAAGAGAATTGCTCAGCTATGACTGTATGCTATCAATGCTAAAAACAATACTATTTTTGAATAGCTTAATGTACTTCTTTACAACTTTCTAATAAGCCAGTATCATTTTAGCTATTTTTGTTACTCTGAAGTAACAGAAAATGTATTGGTTTATAAAAACATTTTGCTTGAATTCTTATTTCTGCTTTGGCAAATACAATTTCTGCTTTATTTTTAGGAAATTGCACTTTTTATGATGCTGTCAATGATATGTACAGCTTTTCTTCATAACATACATTTAATCTTATTTCGAACTGACTTTTAGGCCTTATTGAAAGTTAAGAAGCTTTGGTCAGACTGCTTGTTGCCAACTCGCACGTTGCCATAAATCATTTGAAAAATTAATGTGTGCCCATGTAACAGATAACCCCACCAAGGCATTTCTTACATTCTTACATCCTGAGTTATCATAAACTTTGATAACTACACTATTACGTGATGTAAATAATTCCTTTAAAAGACCTTGAAACTGCCTCCATGTTGGGATCACCACCAAAATCTTGTCAATTTTTCCTTGTGCCACAACCAACTTTGAGGATATGAGTCCTGCGTGTTTTAAAGTTGGACCCAAAAGCTGAAGAGTGAAAGAGTGAAAATGTAACAAGTAGATTTTATTGACAAGGAGGGGAAAGGCGGGGAATCCAAGGTCCGTAATCTGTGGAGAGCGTGGGGGATAAAGGTGGTTGGCGTGGTGAGGGCTTCTTCAGGCACCATGGCAAAAAGTAGTAGAAGCACAGGGTTAAACACACCGTAAAAATCCAAGAAAGCACAGGGCACAAGCACAAGGCAAAAATCCAACCAGGGAAAAATGCTTAGAGCTCAATAATACAAAAATAGAGACTAGAAAACTGGCCAACAAAACCACAGGAGGTGTGGGAATCATCTGGCACTGGAGAAGCGTCTGAGTGCCAGCTTTGTAGGTGCAGGTGATTGGCGTGATCAGGAACAGGTGAGGAGCTGCAATGAATCCATGCAGTGGAAAACCACACCCTCTCCCAGTGAGGTAGAGACGATCAAACAGCAGAGGCAAAAACAGTCCACACAAAAAGTTTAAGGGGATATCCTCACAACTAACATCCCCAAAAAATGTCAAAATCAGCTTAAAACTTCTTGAGTTATCAGTCCAACAGATGGATAGACAGACCGATAAACAAAAGGAGCAATGCCAGCAAAAACAACCTTGGCAGAGATAAAATAAAATGTAAAAGAGAAAGGAGAGCAAAATGGCTGAATGTCTGCTGCCAACCAGAAGATGGGGGCTGGACTAAAATACAGAAAAGTTTAAAATTTCTCAGAATTATCAAATAATGATATTCAGTATCACGTATTTTCTTACACACTAAAATTAACATACTTCAGTGACTCATTTTGTCTGAGATGTAATGAGGCCTCTGAAAAGGTGCAACAAGAGGTAATCATTCTGATGACATATTTTCCTAATGACATGATATTAGGGAAATGTTGGTCATAGCACAACAAAGACGTGCTAACATTTCGGTGGTTGTTATACTCTGGATGTAGGTTCCAGTCTCTCGGGAGGTGTGGGTTCAAATCTCACCACTGCCACCAAATGGTATACTCTTGCATGGCAGGCAGTGTGAGTGGAAGGAAAAATCTCAAACAAGTTGTGAATTGTCAAAAGTGAGGAGAACATTTATTAAGCCACATCAAAAATAAGACAAAAAATATCAAGATCTTTCAAAAAATGTCCCTTGAAAAAGGGAAAAAAAATGAGAAATAAGTCCAACATTAGTACAACTAAAATGGCTGTCCTCATAGCCTCAGTTTCAATGTGCCGCACACCAACCAGACTGCTGACTTCACACACTTTATATACCCTGATTACTGCAGCTCTAATCACAGCCTCACTGATTACAGGTGTGACTACTCTCACACCTGTAGACAATGCAAGTGAGAGGAAATGCAGTGATCACAACAAAAAAACACTGAACAGATCTGAAAACAGAATACACCAAAAGGAAAAGTCCTCACACAACCCCTGTGCAGCACCCAGACCTCCAACATACCTCCAAAGTAAAATGTAAACAGCCATCCAACATATTCTTCATGCAAATTCTGGTTCAGGTGCTAGAGGAATGTGCACCTTCCTTTAGCCTTGACAGTATTTGTGAAAACTCTATGGCCTCATGACAGTGGTGATCCCATCCACACGAAGACAAACCGAGGTCTTAACACATACGTTTTTTGCCAAATCTGCGAATCATCCATACGAAGACGGCGTTTTGGGGGTCTGTAAAAGAAAATTTTTGAAACCAGGCTCCAGAGTGGAAAGATTTTGAAATGCTGTATACACAGCTCCGTGATTACTGGCTCTCCGCAAGTTTTCAGATACGCTTATGTCATAGTTTCATATCTTCATTGACACGCATGCGTCATAAGCGGCAACGACAACAACAATGGCGGCGTACGTGAAGCATATGTGCTGATGAAGCTCGTGACCCTACTATCCCTGCTGCAGCAAAGTCTCCTTCTTCTCAATCACCACTGAGATGAACAAAACAATTATCGAGGACACATTACGCCACTTTATGAACATTATATCACAATCTCTGTTTACAACTTTTGCCGCAGGTGCGCATGCCCACTGTTTTTTTTTTTTTGTCTGTTTTCGCTTGTTTCCGTCATATTGTTACAGCGCCCCTAGAGGTCTGGCATATGTTTTACAGCATTTTATGCGTATCGAGTGCATTCATATGGACGCACACATTCTCTGAGACGCCTTTGTCTTTATGACGATCGTTTTGGAAACAGTTCAGTGTTTTGGCTTTGTGTGGATGAGGCCGAAATCAGGTTGAGGAATCTTTGAAATGTTTAGTGAACATTACGAGATAGGGCAGTTTTCCCCATTTTCCCAAACAACTCAAAAAGTTCTCCAGAGTTTTTTATGACATTTTCAGAAAATGTTCTGGAAGAACTGATTTGGGTGGTGATTCACATCTGACTATGAATTCAAGATTTACCAAGGATCTGTTAACAATGTGACATCGTAATTTTGCTTTGCAGATGGAATTCAAATTCTGTAATCAGGCAGATCAATCTTACCAAGCTCCAATCTACAACATCTGTGGGCCCCCCAAAGTGGCCCAGCCCAATCAGAATCCTTTACAGTTGAAAGGGGTAGAAGCAGAGAACAGAGATGAGAATAGATGCTCCCAACTTCAGTAGCAGTTTTATCAGATCTTGACCGCATTTCTTTATTCAACTAAAAACAACACTACTGCAAACTTCTCTATAATAAAAAAAAAAACTCTGCTCCACTTCAGACATGTTTTGCTGTGAGTTGATTTATGAAATGGCTCACGTTCTGTAACTTGACAGCTCGGAAGTAGCACCTGCCTATTACGTTATCTGAATGGCCCATAACAAAAAAAAATTGACAGCACAATCATTTAATTACCTGATATGCTTTTTAAAGGTTCTGCATATTATCAGACACTTTCTATGGGCTCTTTGCCAGAGGGACTAGTGAAATATCTTGTCAGGATAGATTTACAGGGCAGTTTTTTAACATTTTTACCGGTCGTCACGCAGCATTGTTAGAAATGCCTTGGCAGAAGTTTTTGCTCTTGGAGTACTTCTACTATATATTAAAATGTTTTGAAACTTTACGTTAATCAGCATCATTCAATAACATTTTCAGGACTTTGAACTGAAAAGTGTTGGTTGACATACAATGGGTTCGAGGGAGCACTAAAAGCAAAGACATGCACATGCATTTATGGTCGTTGTTACCAAAACACATTAGACAGTCTTTATAGCTTCTTTTATTGTTTGCTTACCTCAGTCACAATGCTGGAAGCACCTTTGGGAGTGTCATAATCCCATCCAGTGACACATCTTGTTGTAGCATTAAGCCCATATGCTTCAATTGTCTCTAAATCCAAATCCACGGGTGTGAACATAATGCAGCTTTCAAACTCTCCATCCTCATTCAAAGGGAGGGTAAGATTTCTTTGTCTCTCTACTGTCAGGTTGGCTCCTTGCTCCAAGATCCAGTCAGTGTTACAGCGATGTGGAAAGCTAATCCCCATGAAAATCTGACCAATAGTGTCAAAAGCTCCAAAAAGCGGTGGGATGCACAATACAGATAATAAACGTTTTTGAAACAAACCAAACTCTCCAGTCTCCTGGAGGATCTGCCCAAAGTTGCTCATACTGTCGTAGCAAAATCCCTTGTCAGAGTTAAGAGCTGATGATAAATAAGTTGTTTCACAATGTATAAAATGGCCCTATGCAGCACTTTAATCTTTGGAATTAATATTTAACCCAGAGCAGACGTGTTATTGCTCTAAAAACCTATGTCAGCTATTATATGGGGGGCAAAGATATGATGTTTCCAGCAACTATACAAGATTGTTTTGACAGTAAGACAAGGAGCGATAACTTGGAGAATGAAAAAGAAAACACAAAGACTGATTCAGAGACTCCATACATGTAATGTACCTAAAACTTTTAAGCCTTTGCTCTGAGAAAAGTAACCTCAACAAATACTACATGCACACCAACCACAGACGTGTCTGGAGGAGTACTAGACCTAAATCTGAGCTAACCATTAGACAGAGCCCATAAGCAACCCTTCACCCAACATAAAAATGTCACACAATCTTTTGGGTGACTGGTTTTTAGCAGAAGCCCCTGTACATTAGCTTAACTAGTGCACATAAAATGAAAAAATAGAGAACAACTTAACATGGTTAAAAAATTTAATTTTGTTCTGAATTTAATCCAAGTACATGCAAAAAATACAACAAATACAAAACACAGCTCTCTGCACAAGTAAATTAAGGATTCTTGACAATACAAATTCAATTAGTTGTCAGGTTTCAGCCAGTAATAAAAGTAGACAAGAATGTTTTCAATTTTTTTGTGATCTTTCCTGATTTTTGCTCTGCAGTGAAATTGATCCATTCTCAGTTTGATGTTTTCTGAAAGAAAAAGAAAGAAAAATAACAGCAAGCCTCATCCACCAAACTTTTTGAGGATGCCAATTGTTTAGAAAAGCAAGTGTTACTGATTTTTTATGATTCTGGCAGCCATCCAACTGTTTATTATGGTTTATTTTTGGCAAAATCATCCATCCATCAGTTATCTATACTGCTTATCTCTTTAGAGCTATGGGGCCATTGGAGCCTATCCCAACTGACACTGGGCGAGAGGCAGGGTACACCCAAACCAGTCACTAGTCTTTGTTTATGTAAGGTGGCCAGATGGCACAGCAGCAAGCGTTTCACAGAAAGAAGGTTGCTGGTTTGATACCCATGTCGACCAAAGTCTTTCTGTATGGAGTCATGATAAATAATGATCAGTTACATGCATGCGTGGGTTCTCTCCGGTTACCTCCCTCATACCAAAACCATGCTGATAGGGTAGTTGGTGACTCTGAATTGTCCTTCGATGTGGGCGAGTGTGTGAATAGTCGTTTGTCTGTGTATCTAAGCTCAGCCACAGGAGGGCGTCCAATGAAAACACTCTCAAAAGATCACGTTACTATAATGTTGTCAGGTTCTGCAGTGCACTTAACCCTTAGGGACCCTTGTGCCAATATTGTAAATGTTTGTCTTTCTTCTTAAATTTGGTGACAATTTTGGCTATGTTGCAGCTTATTGCATGAATCTCTGCAAGAAAGTTAATTTTTGATATGTGAGCACTTTATATAAGTATTCCCATGTGTCCAAAGTCAATGGCAGTCATATTCACCATCATTTATCCAGTTTGGAAGCAGCTATTTCCTCTTGTGAAGCTGGGGCCTGCTCTACGAAGCAGGATTACTGCCTAGCGAGGTAACTTTGAGGGTAAGTTCCGGGTTCCCTGTTTTACGAGACGGGTTCACTTCTTAGCGAGGCGAGTCTCCATACGCTGAACGGCTAACCTGCTCCGGGGCAGGTTAGGTTCCAGATTGAACTCGCAGACTATAAAAGCCCCACCCACTGACCAATGAGCTCTCTCGGCCAGCTCCTCTGCAGGAGTCAAATCTGGGGGAGGGCTCTCATTGCCGTAACAAGATCTTCAATGCCAACACTTCTGTTCCATGACAATATTTTATTGCCCATCTTAAAATTGTGACAGGAATTCATGTAGGGCTCATGTGGCCTACATATCACACAACAAATGTAAACACGATAGGAATGAACAAATGAATGAATTCATCTTAGAAATGAATTAGACATGTCTGGTGCATGTTACAGTAAAAGGGCATGTTGACCAGTGCTATTTCAGGATAATAATGGCACCAAAGATTTTTTGCGCACTATACTTATGCATTGAGACTGTCAGCAATGTTCTGTCAGCACTCCTTACGTGCTTTTGCAGCGGCGACGGTGTTGCTTTTGACATTTATTACATGTTTTAATTCTTCATACTTTGTCATGATCGCCTCCTGCTCCTCCTGTGTGAAGTATGCAGTCCTTCGCTCTCCGGCCTGCTCTGACACTCCAGACTGGTCCATGTTCGCGATTGGTCAGATGCGGCGGGCTCCGCCTTATATGCGTGCACGCGCTTATTGCAAAGCTGGATCCCCTTATGAGGTTGATAACCAGTGTCGTCAAACCGTTTAGCGAGACCGCCGGCTACCGCGCTCAGTTCAGCGAGGTAGCTCCAAGGCTATCTCGCTAGGCTGAACTTGCTTCGTAGAATAGGCCCCTGGTCAGTGCTGCTGGTGGAAGGACACAAGGACTTTGCCTAGCAGTGAGGTAATGCTAAAACAAAGCAGTTTGCAAGGGGAACAGTCAGTCGTTGCAAATAATGTCTTTATATAATGTGATCATCCCTCACTAGTTTTGTGGACTGTGTTCCACCCTAAACTCTTAAAATCACACAGATTCAGTGGCACCAAAGCAGTGATATACAGTGGAGCCTAAGTGACCAGTTTTGTCTTGGCCCACTGACATGCATGAAAAAATAGTTGAATGAGGCCTGGTGTTTATGACTAGCTTGATAACTTACATGTTTTCTGGATGGTCTTGAAGTTTAACATTCAGTGTTTCAGGCAGTAACAGAGAGACACCCCCAGCAGCAATGGGAATGCTGCCATATATCAGCATGGGGAGGGTGTAGTGGTAGATGGCCGTGAGTCTGATGGGCGGAGCAAGGATTCCCCCGACCCGAGCAAACATGGAGTTCACACCTATGCCATTCTGCCTGCGTACAAATACAGACATCGTCACTGAGTTTATAGTCTTCTAAGGTATTCTATGTAAGAAGCAAACAACATCATAAGTTTACTAACATGTTTTAATTTTTACCCTGGCCAAGGAAGTGATGTTTTTGTTTGTTTGTAAGTTTTTTGGTGAACAGGATAACTCAAACCTAATCAGCCAATTTGGATAGAGTCATAAGGGAATTACAGTCATGAAGAAGTGATGGGACTTTGGTGGTGAACCAAGTCCAGATACAGATCCATTTCCTTTTTGATGATTTCTTTACTTTGTGAGATAGAGCAGTTTCCACATTCTTGCCAATAACTCAATAAGTTCTGACTGAATTTTGATGACAAAAAAGGAGAAGTGATTATATTTGGTGGTGATCCAAATCCAGAATGTGGATCAAGGACGAGCTAACTGGGCAAAATGGGGCAGTTTTCCATATTTTTGTTAATAATTCCCTTGACAATGTTAGAAATGCCTTGGCAATGGTTGGTGCTGTCAGTGCACTTCTAGTTCACACGGAGACACTATACCTTAGAGAGGTAGGGTATAGCTCTGCAGTGTACACATAGATGATGGTAAAACTGGCAGTGGAGGCAAATTTTCCCAGAACAGCCACGACAGTTATTGCAACAGGACAATCTGGGGAGTAAATATCAGAACAGAAAATCAAATATTTTTGAAATAATTGGATGCAATGTGTTGCTTGAAGAGAATCATATGTTTTCGTTGTAGAACTGATGTTTAGTTTTATTTAATTTTATGTGTTGCATATGCCACATGGCTACTGTAGTTTTGCCTGACTGGAATAAGTTTTGAAAAAAATGCCATAAATGGTGCCCAGTGGGTGCTGGGATATGTTGGGCCATGAAGGATTCATTGAAAGAATCCCCAAAGTGCCATTCAGAGAAATCTTTGGAACGGGGAGGCATTCAACGCACTTGACAAACGCAGCACTTGCCTGTAGCCTCATAAATCAGACAAACCCACTGTTAAGTAAGACGTGTAAAGGTTCTGTTGGAAATAAACTAGGTGAGTTTAAATAAAACCTGATCATGATGTGGTCAATTTTAACTGAAAGAAAATGTAATATAGGTTTCGGGGAGAAGTTGGATGAATAAAGTTCTATGGAGGGTGAAATCAGTTTTTTGCCATACTGATGTAAAGTAAGTATAGCTGTTAATTGCCTTACATGCTTCATTCCTTCACAGTTCTTCACATTGACAAATTCAGAGCAATAAATAAATATAACACAAACACTTACAGTACAGGCCAAATATTTGGACACACCTTCCCATTCGATGCGTTTTCTTTACTTTCATCACTATTTACATTGTAGATTCTCACTGAAGTAATGATGACCTCTGTTTTCTTAACTTAGCTGATTGGTTCTTGCCATAATATTAATTCTAACAGTTGTCTAATAGGGCTATCGGCTGTGCATCAGTCTCACTTCTGCACAACACAAATGATGGTCCAACCCCATTAAAAAGGCAAGAAGCTCCATTAATTAACCCTGGCGAGGCACACCTGAAAAGTGAAAACCATTTCAGGTGACTACCTCTTGAAGCTCATAAAGAGAATGCCAAAAGTCTGCAAAGCAGTAATCAGAGCAAAGAGTGGCTACTTTGAGGAAACTAGAACATAGGACATGTTTTTGTTTATTTTACACTTTTTTGTTAAGTACATAATTCTACATTCATAGTTTTGATACCTTCAGTGAGAATCTACAATGTATATAGTGATGAAATTAAAGAAAACACATTGAATGAGAAGGTGTGTCCAAACTTTTGGCCTGTACTGTATATGTAAAGAAATGCATCAAAAATTGCACAAGTCAGTCAACAGTACTGCAGAAAACTTGTTGCATTGCTTTCTGTCTGGTTATCGAACTGCTCTTTAAACAAAGGTGGTAAAAGTATAATGTTTACTGAGGGAGACTTTGTTCTTTTTATCAGGTTCAAGTCGACAACAAAGCAGAATAGACTGACCAAAAACTAAACGTGTGGCTGTAACAACATGTAAATTATAATCAGTACTGGCATTGACCAGTTTTACTCAATAGAAAATCAATATCAGCAAAAACATGATCAGGGCATCCCTACTTTTTCTTAAAGAGGACATATCATGCTTGTTTCTCCTTTTCACTATGCCAGACTAGGATGCCTGTAAAGCATTTCTGCCCTCAGTACAAGTCATTTAGTTCCTTCATTGCCCCACAATAGCGTTCTCAAAATCCTCATTTTAGGCCATTACGAAGCTCTCGTTGAAACACTCTGATCTGAGGATGACCTAAAGTTACCGCGCAATGTCACAGCCCTTTGTGGTCTGATTGGTCAATTCTATCGGGGGATAAGCCAGCCTGTTCTTCTTCTTCTACTGTATTTGCCAGAGCTGGTAATGAGTGAATGTGAGCTAGGGACCTATATACCCCTGCTGGTGGATGTGTTCCTCGGTGATGGTTTTGTGGCTAACGGACATCACAGAGGAGGAAGTGTTTTATCAGATTACTCCCATAAAAAGAAAGGTACCTCGTGTTGTCACGACGTTTGAAATCTCGCCGACATCTCGCAATGACCTATTTTCAGAGGCATCAAATCTCGTTCTAGGATATCAGAAAAAATACAATATCTCATTTTTTGAAAATTAACGGGGTGTAAGGTCTTGTTTTCAAATTTATTATATTATATGTAAGTATTAAATCATGCATCAGCATGATATGTCTTCTTTAAAGAAAAAACAGTTCAATTGCCTAGAATGATTTTTTTTTACTTTGTCTCCGTCTTATAGGTCTGTATTTTTTATGTGTGGACTTTGAAGTACTTTGGGAAACTCTGTTTTTTTAGTGTGACACATAAAAAAAATTTGGATTGCATTATGTCAGATAGGAGTTAGATAATAACCAGCTACCTCGTGGAAGAGCGAGAACCACGAGACAAGTGGCCCCACCAAAAAACAGGAGTCCAGTTAAACAAAATTTCCTCCCAAATCGCTGTATAAGAGGCAAACAGCAAAGACGCGCTGGGAACTCTGCTAAAGCAAAGACCAACTGTGTGAGGTAGATGTCCAGTCCAAAGTTGCCAATGTTTAGGCTCAGTCCATCATAGATTAAATTTGTACCAAACCTGTGAAGATCCAAAGTGGACAGTCAGAGCATATATTAGTGTGAGATTTGGAAGCAGGCTTTACTAGACAAACTTACCAAACAAAGCTCATTACAAGAGTACGTTTTCTCAGATATGGTATCCTGAAGATGTCCAACACACCCTCTCTTTTGGATGTATCCTCAACCTCCAGCTTAACAGTGTATAAGATAATATTTTGTGATTATCAATGTCAGACATCACTGATGCTTGATTTTGGTGGAAACAAAAGCATGTTCAACTGGCTTTACCTTCACCAGTAGATCTTCAGGGACCTCTCTCCCATTTATCTTGGCTGCCCTGCGGACCTCTTTTATGGCCTCCTGCTTCCTCCCCTGGGTTATGAGCCAGCGAGCTGACTCCGGAAGAACACTAAAACAATACAAATATCCATTACTGCAAACTACAAAGTAGGATCAGCATTGCATTTTATTTAAACAGTTTCAACTTCAAGCTGTTTCGCATTGTGTACTTCTATGTTTGCAACTGTAAAACTGATCTGTATGGGGGCAGCTGTGTTTGGAAGATAACTCTTTTATTAGAATATGTAGGGCTCCAGGTCAAATGTATCACTTTCATTAAGTTTTTAATCTAGCCATGCATTTAAAAGTTTTATTTTGAAATTTTAAATTAGTGGATCTAGATTGCTTGATTTGTAATCCTTGATTTTTTAAGACGTTTTTTTCCAAGCAGTTATTCTTACTGGATCCCCAATTTAAACTTTAAAGCAAATGAATCTACCTGTCAGTCCACTGACAGTCCACCTATTTCTTCTTTTCAATTTCCTGATGGTAGCTTTCAATCAGTTGAAGACAAAGGTCACCAAGGGGGAAGATGTAAAAGGGAATTTAAAGCTGGGGTTGGTAATCTGATTTAGATACACTTTTTGTAATACTGGTTAAAATGGTCTTTATGACCTGATGGCAATCAATTCATAATGTGTTCTTAAAACAAAATGAAAAATATATGCTTTCTACAGCAGGAGTAAAACAGGGAAAACAGCAACCAATAAACATGTCGGGTCACCAATTTTTAAACCAATCAAGTCCCACTGCCATTCTGCCCGCCTGCTGCATGTACATTTCGCCAGCGTGCACAGACTCAGTGCGTGTAGCCGAGCTGTGAGGGATCAAAGTCCGCTGGAGAATGCTTACCTGTCAAGTTTTGGCTTTGAAAATAAGGGAAGCCCGCTACGAGCCGTCTCACAACCCCAACCAAGCTCCAGTATCCCTCAGATTTTAGGACAGGTGTACAAGAAATCTAAAATAAACACTTTGTTTCTCTTGGTTCGTTCTGTTGGCTCTAATCTTGCGACAGCAGCCACCCAGGCTACTGCAGGTGGCAGTTCTTGCAAGGCTTCTCATCTTCAGTTTTACGGTGGTTGGCATCCAACATTTTGGAGCATTACCGCCCCATTCAGGCAACTGACAGAGTTCAGTTCGGAGAGGCAGAGGAATATTTTTATTATTATATTGTCATACGGGATATTTACGGGAGAATATTGATACAGGAGGACGTCAGGAAAGAGGATAAACTACGTAAAATACGGTAGTTTCATGGCCAAAATTGGGGTGGAAGGGGCTAGGCGGAACCCTGAGGAGATGCTACATTTAAATTCATGCTAGTTTTCCAAAATAACCGACCCCAGCTGTAAGTCATTTAAGAAGTTTTTTTTGCAAACTGTCATTTGTTTCCTTATAGCCAATGCTTATGGTAACTACATTAATGTGAAAATGTTTAATCATCAGTGGTTTGTGTTTAATTTGAACAGCATTCTGTGACATTGTTTTGACTCTTTCATTTGTTTCTTTTATCATACAACCTTAAATGCATTAATCTGGCATCATGATAACATAAATATCCTTAAAACCCAGGTTGTCTTTAAAAAGAGTGTCTTATCTTGACTTTTTACAAGAGTTGAGGTTCAACATGTATCATTTCATAAAATATCCAGGCAGACTAAAAAAAACAATAAATGGTTTGGAATTGCAAGGGCTGACCTGAACTATGACCTAAAATACTAGCTCAAAGTTTTGTGAGTAATAACTGACCAGTAAAATATCCCCAGGACAATGACAAGAGGGCTGAAGAGGACAATCTGCAGCATCCTCCAGTTACGGATATAATACGCAACACAAGAGAGCACCATCAGTCCAACGGTGAAGAAAGTGTTGCACAGGATGGAGCAAAGAGCAAACTTGGAGGACTCACTCCACTCCCCACCTTCAAAGCAGGAATACAGAATGAAATTATTTGAACTATGCTGTTTTGGGGAGAAATATGGTTACATTCCAACATTTAGAGCTTTGTTCATAAAAATTCCATTAACAATGTTACCCTTAGCTACGCCATTTAGCAAAATCTTTAATTCACCCACAATCTGCACTAATATTCTGTCTGTAATGGTGAGATGGATTTGAAAAGCAGATTAGCATCTTAAAAAATAAGAAGTATAGATACTGTCGGCCATACCAAGGCCTATGCATACAAGCTGTTCAACTAAAGACAGGGGTGTTACTTACCTATCACATATGCATTACCAACAATGCCTGAAATAGCAATGCCACCACCAAATTTGAGTACCATGTAGACATAGACATTTGAAGAGAAACTGGCACCAACACCAAATGAGAGCAGCAGGAGGAGGGAGAGCAGAACCACAAAGCGTCGACCAAACCTCCAAAGAGAGAAGATCAACTTAAAGATCAGTGTAAAAACCATAGACTGTAAAAAACATGGACGCCATGTCGCTGGGCTCAAATTGAAGCCTCCACAAAAACTGCTCCCCTTGGTGACTGGCTGCAGTATAGGTCAAATTTCCATCTCCCCCATTCATCTGGACGGGCCGAAGTGAAACTTCAAAAAATTATTACACCTCGTACAAATATTTCTCCCATCTGTATGCTGTGGTGATATGAAAGTATTTTTGGGCTGCGTGTTTTCCAAGTCCTCTTTTTTCTGAAAAGTTTCTTTTTTATAAATTATTAGACTTAAAAAATAAGCGCGGTTTACGGCAGCTTCACAATGATTGTGTACGGCGTATGCTGCGGAAAGTTGCGACCGTTTACAACAGCTGTGTCCGGATTATGGCCCAAATTCTCTACTGGCTGCACAATGGCGGCGCCCTGACGGGGGATATTTAGGCTTCAAATCCGTTCCATGGTGGAAGGCGGAGCCACGCTATCCAGTTCTTATAATACATCCATGGTAAAAACATGTTAACAAAGCAGTAAAATCAAGAAGAGACATATATACTACATCATTATTTTCCACATTTTGCACTTTTGGGTCCACAGTTGACTTTTCTTCAACCATCTTCTTTCAGAGATCTGCTATGCTCTATAGGCCTCTCTTGATCTACCTTTACTGTTGTACATAGAGCCAATCAGCATTTACTTTACCTTCTGAGTGTGTGACCTTACACAGCATGCTGGCCTATGGGTTTGGAAGTTATTTCATCTTTAAGGTAAATTTGTCTATTAACAGCTCTTGAAATGTAGATGGTTATTTTGTGTGTCCAATACAGATATTTTACAGCCACTGATTTTGTCCATTTTAATCAGAAGTTTATCTGCTGTACAAACAGTGTCCAGGAGATGGTGCTCCCCTCAAACTATGAATAAGTTAACACTTTCCAATGACAGTAAATATGACTTAGCTAAACTTACAGAAATTGACTTGAAAGGCAACAAGTCAAGTGCATTATGGATGTTGAAGTATTTGAATCTTTTAGGCATAAAACATTTTTTGCATAGAACTGTAAAAAAAAAACAAAAAAAAAAAAACACTTTTTCAGAAATTCTCTGGATAAGAAGTACCAATTTTATTGTATTTTTCACATTTTTCCTGCACACAGATAAGTTCTATGACAAACCCATATAAGCATGAGTAAAGTCTTGATTAAAGCTGAATAGTGCTCTGACGGATTAGAGTATTTTATTAAAGAAGGCTGCTGCTTTTATGAGTCATGCAAATAAGTCCATCAGTGAATTATCCCAGTTCCAAACCACACCTTATAGCTGCAAAGAAGCACTTTGACATAATTTGCATACCTTAGATATCAATGTTATCAGATTATTTAACACTCAGTGTGCTGTGGTTTTGTGTAAACAAAGTTTTTAACAGTTTAGTATAATACCAACTAGTTCATGAGTCTATGCAGAAATATAAATAGTTAAAACTTAATTTTTAATGTTTTAACACTCAATTTTGTTAAAATATCAACTAATGAATGCAAGAAACCCTTGTGTACTTCATGTGTCTGATCCACCAATATTTATCAAGTATCAAAGATTATCCCATATATTCAAGTATTGCATCAATATTGAGTATTTTCATACTGAACATGGTATCAGCTACAAAGTTGAAATTAACACACTGCATCATAACAACACCTGTTCATGGACATTTTTGATCGGTTTAACCTTTCTACTAGTGCTCACATTTCTGCTGAATTGTAGTGAAAAAAAGTGCACATAACATAAATTACTCAAATAAAACTAGAAGTATTCTGGAAATTACAGTTACAGTAACACGACATGTAATGGGTCACTTTTTACCTCAGACCAAACGAAGCTTTACCTGTCAGCCATCTGCCCCGTCAGCACTGCTCCAACCAGAAGACCACCCATGTATACGGACTGTGACGCCTCAATGAAGCCGTTCTTGTCACACACCAGGTCAAACTGGGAACAGAAAAAACAGTGATGACAGAAGAATAAAAGGGAACTGCAGAGGGATTTAGATTTCTTGGCTGTGTGTTACAGTCTTCATGAAGTGGACTTTTGTAGTAAATGTTTGCAAGGATCTCCAAATTGTGAGACTAGTGCACAGTTTTAACTAATGATGAAACAGGCTGATAATGAAACTAATGACTGTGTGAACTACAAGATAAACAGATAATCAACAAAAAGATGGATGAGGTCTCAATATCATACCTAACCGTTAAACCCTGTGGCAGACAGTACGTGTTGGATACAACGATGAAAACAATGCTGAGCAATCAGCCTTTTGTCCCTATTTTACAAGAAAATACTATTTATGTCTCAAAACCGAAAGACTAGACATTAGTAGTAAGACAAATCGTTAGAAGAGACAAGTCAAACTACATTGTCCACAGGGGGGCAGCAGACTTAATAGAACAAATGAAGATCCTCACCAGAGCTTTAAGTCAAAATGCTGTTCATTTTTGTAGCTGCAAGGATGTCTTTCAGGTTCAACCACTGCATTATTTTGTTCTTTTTCATTCATTTTTTATGTGAATATTTATTTACATAATATCATTCAATGGGTTTGTGTCATTAAGAAATTATACTTGGAGGGAAAAGAAAACAGTCCTTGCTTGAAGCTTCAGGTGGAGATTTTCTGTCTGTGTTGATTTTGGCTGCCTCTATGAGCAATGTGGTGCCTCTTATCTCTTTGCTAATTTTGCTCATGTACAATGTATATCTTATTAACCAAAAATATGAGATCCCTCTTTCTTTACTCTGTCAAATATGTGCCATCAAGTATTTTTGGATTTTAATTGAAAAAAGTAGCCTCCATGTTGTTGGAAAAGTTGACACCTACCTCAGAGCACACGTTTTATTGACATTGAAAATATCTACAGGGTGGGCCATAAGTATGGGCCATATTTTTTTATGTTTCAGATACCCTAGAAGATATGTTTGATGAAAGAGCAACAAATTGAATTACACTTATGGCTGAGTCTGGTTGCATGGTTGCACTGAACTCTGATAAAAGAAAGAACATCACACACACAACACTCCGGCAAAATTTATTAGCAAGTTTCAGAAAACTGGAAACTGTGCTAATGCAAGATCATCAACAGTGGAAAACACATATTAATAAGTGTTTTTGAAACAATGGTAATCATTTAGAGCACATTATATAAATAAATTAGAACGGTTGCTCAACATTAGTGATTGTTTTTCCTGTATATGGAAGCTTATGGCCCACCCTGTGTGTAGAAGGTCTGGCTGCTGATGGTTTTGCTTGCATTCATTTGTCATCAAGAGACATCAGTGTTAATTTAAGTATGTAGAGCTCACATGATCTTTCAAGATCTACCCTTCCTCATACTACAGCTTTAATCTTGTGAAAACTGTAGTAACATGCTCTAAAAAAAAGAGTCAGTGCTTGAATGGAGTATATTCTAAAGATCTGGTGCTTCATCCTCTTTGAATGCCAACAAGAGCATAAAATCCAAATAATTCAATTATTTTCACCCAGATTCGAGTTAACAATAAGCTGCAATGGAACGAATATCCTTTCTACTTTACTTTAAGTGGATCAGTAGTATCACTCACCTCAGTCACAATGCTGGAGGCTCCTACAGGTGCATCAAAATCAAACCCATCTATGCAACCTGTCGTCGTGTTTATCCCATATGCTTCAATTTTGTCCAAATCCAAATCTACAGGTGTGAACATTTTACAGCTCTCATACTTCCCATCTTTGCCCACAGGGATGGTTAGATTTCTTTTTCTTTCATCCGTAAGGTTCAGCCCTGGCTCCAGGATCCAGTCTGTGTTGCAGTGATGTGGGAAGTTCAGGCCTGTGAAAACCTGACAGATCACGTCAAAGGCTACAAAAACACTGGGGATGCATAAAGCAGCCACCAATTGTTTCTGAAATAAACCAAACTCTCCAACCTCCTTCAAAATCTGCTCAAAGTTACTCATAATTGTTTCAGAAATACTCTGCATAGAAGGAGTGGAGGTCCCACTTCAGATAACGTTCAGACATTTACTGTAGAAGGGACTGAATCGAGCCAGTTAATGGTTGTTTGAACATGACAGTGCTGCTCTGCTTAAACTAAGACAACAGCTCCACTAAAGTTTTACCTTTCATGCTAACGTCAGCTCTTTTTGCAGCTGTTGAGATTTGAGGACCACCTTCATGTCTATCCAGAATTTTCTGGTTTTGTAGCTCCTGTAAAGAGGTTTGTAGGTCAGTGAGGAGGCTTTTCCACATAGTAGGGGGGGCACACTAAAAACTGCAAGATACTTATTATGTAAAACAAATTCTTACTCAAATATGACCTTACAGTGCAGTGGGATCAACCTAATCCAATGTCTGTCAAATTCATTTTGCCAAGCTCCGTTCTGCAACAGTTGCTAGCGGTCATATTATCTTTCAAAGCAGGGAGAGGTAGAGCGAGACGACAGCAGGAAGTAATGGCTCTTACAGACATTAGCATAAATGCCAAAAGCTTCAGAGGCAGTTTTATCAGATTTGAGCCACATTTCTTTATGAAATGAAAAAACAACAACACCACCTCTCCATTGGAAGGATATACAGTTGTGCCCAAAAGTTTACACCCCCCAGCAGAAATTCTGATCATTTGGCCTTTTCTCAGAAAATATGAATGATCACACTAAAACCTTTCTGTCACTCATGGTTAGTGGTTGGGTGAAGACATTTATTGAAAAAAAGATTAGTTTACTCTTTTTAAATCATAATGACAACAGAAACTTCAATATTGACCCTGTTCAAAAGTTTACACCCCCAGTTTTTAATACTTTGTATTTCCTCCTTTAACATCAATAACAGCTTGAAGTCTTTTGTGGTTGTTGTGGATGAGGGTCTTTATTTTCTCAGATGGTAAAACTGCCCATTCCTCTTGGCAAAAAGCCTCCAGCTCCTGTAAATTCTTTGGTTGTCTTGCATTAGCTGCACGTTTGAGATCTCCCCAGAGTGGCTCAATGATATTGAGGTCAGGAGACTGAGATGGCCACTTTAAAACCTTCACTTTATTCTGCTGTAGCCAATGGCAGGTTGATTTGGCCTTGTGTTTTGGATCATTGTCATGTTGGAACGTCCAAGAACGTCCCATGCGCAGCTTCTGGGCCTATGACTGTAAATTTTCCTCCAGTATTTTCTGATAGCATGCTTCATTCATCCTTCCATCAATTTTGACCAATTTTCCTGTGCCTTTGTAGCTCACGCATCCTTAAAACATCAGTGATCCACCTCCGTGTTTAACAGTAGGAATGGTGTACCTTTCATCATGGGCCTCGTTGACTCCTCTCCAAATGTAACATTTATGGTTGTGGCCAAAAAGTTCAATTTTGGTCTCATCACTCCAAATGACTTTGTTCCAGAAGTTTTGACGCTTGTCTCTGTGCTGTTTGGCGTATTGTAAGCGGGATATTTTGTGGCATTTGCGTAGAAATGTCTTTCTTCTGGTGACCCGACCATGCAGCCCATGTTTCTTCAAGTGTCTCCTTATTGTGGATCTTGAAACATCCACCCCAATTTCTTTCAGAGAGTCCTGTATTTCAGCTAAAGTTATTTGAGTTTTTTTCTTTGCATCTCGAACAATTTTCCTTGCAGTTGGAGCTGAAATTTTTGTTGGTCTGCCTGACCGTGGTTTGGTTTCAACAGAATCCCTCTCTCTCCACTTCTTAATTAGAGTTTTAACAGTGCTTCTTGGTATCCTCAGTTCCTTAGATATCTTTTTAAATTCTTTTCCTGTTTTATACAGTTGGATTACCTTTTCTCGCAGATCCTTTGACAATTCTTTTGCTTTACCCATGACACAGAAATTTCAACGCAGCACTGAGTGAAAGATGCACATGTCTGTCAGGAGCTCAGAAACTGAGCTTTTAAACACACACTGTGAATACAAGCTAATAGATCACAGGTGAGGATGGTTACCTTTAGTAGACATTCAAACACATTTGTGTCAAATTTTGTGCATTTTATCAGGCCAAAACTGCCAGGGCGTGTAAACTTTTGAACAGGGTCAATATTGAAGTTTCTGTTGTCAATATGATTTAAAAAGAGTAAACTAATCTTTTTTTCAATAAATGTCTTCACCCAACCACTAACCATGAGTGACAGAAAGGTTTTTGTGTTATCATTCATATTTTCTGAGAAAAGGCCAAATAATCAGAAATTCTGCTGGGGGGTGTAAACTTTTGGGCAAAACTGTATTTGCCCATTTTCTAAATGTTTGGCTAAAGTTTATTTTACAAAGTGAACCAGGTTCTGTGCTTTATACTCCCTCTGTCCCATGCTACATGGTTGGCTAGTAATGAATGTAACTAACTAAATGTAATGTAACTAAATGTAAGTAACTAAATGAACTATCATTCAAAAATCTGCCAAATTGGCTTTTAAAAAAGCAAATAGAAGACTTTGTTGAATGAGCTAAAAATAGAATTAAGCCAAATAAATATTCTTCACTGGAACAAACATAAAACTTGCTATTTTATCTGAATTATTTTAACTGATTTTTGAATACATTTGTTCAAATAGATCTGGTAAAGCATATTCAAGATGCTTAAAGAAACAAATCATAAATTAAGCAGCAAATTTCTTGCATAAACAAAACACAGACCAGTTACCTTCTTGCAAACAAATACATGGACACAAGTTGCCAGAAGGCCGGAGTTTCAGGATTCCCTGGCTGCATGGAGCGTTCAGCCATGATCAGAAAGCAAATCCAAAAAGCCAAGTGAAAGCCAGCTATCCATGTAGTCTGTATGTAGATATGTAATGCAATACCTAAGAGTGACCAGCAGAGAGAACCATCAGATTACATGACAGGATTTGGGTTAGGAAACACACAAGAGGCTGCATGACATGTATGATGGTGGAAAAGTATTACATTAAAGTTTGAGGAAAGCTCACTGTGGATTTTATTGTATCTCATCCTTGAAGACTCAAACAACATTGTCTGGTTAGACCTCACTTTCCTGATGGTTCTTTTCCTCACCACCTAATTTACACTGAACTTCCTTCATACATCACAATACATCCAAAACCTAGTACATGGATATTTCAACAGCTTCCATGTCTGCTATACAACCAAGGAGATCTCAATTGGATGGCACTGGCATGAGGAAGTAAGCCCCAGTCAGGTCAGGGGCTTCCCGCAGTAAAACCAAAGAGCTGATAGTTGATTTTTGGAAAAAAAGAAGGCAAAGATACACAACCCTGTCCACATCGACGGAGCTGAGCTAGAGCAAGTGTGCAGATTGAAGTTCCTGGGAATCAACATAACATAGAGCTTGTCACCAATGTCCCATGTCTCTGCCCTGGTCAAAATAGCTCAGGAACGGCTGTATTTCTTGAGGAAACTTAACAAGGCTAAAATCCTGTGCCAAGTTCTTGGAAGACTGGAAGACAACACTCACCCCAACTGTTCATCACTGTCATCAGGCAAAATATGCAGAAGTATCCACTGTCGTACCACCGACAACTAACCTTCGTTGTACCCATGTACCCATATACCCATGTATCCTGTATTAAGGGAGGTCCATACAGTTTACTTACATTTCAAATATGAGTTGATTCAAAAAGCAGCAGATCAAATGGCTGGGGCATCAGTCTCAGGCATGCACCTCCGATCCTCTGGTGCCCACCTCCTCTCCCTACCACCTGACACCGAACCTGGGGAGACAGAGCCTTCTCTGTCGCCGCCCCCACCCTCTGGAATGCACTACCAAGACCTCACCAAAACCCACCTCTTTAAAATTGCTTTTAACGTATGACTGCTTTTTTTTTTTTTTTTTTTTTTTTTTTTTTTTTAAGTTATTTTTTGGGCTTTTTACGGCCTTTATTTGATAGGACAGCTGAAGTTGTGACAGGAAAGCGGGTGAAGAGAGGGGGAATGACATGCAGCACAGGGCTGAGGCCGGGATTCGAACCTACAGCCGCTGCTGGAGGTTGGCAGCCCCTGTACATGGGGCGGACGCTCTACCAACTGAGCTAATGTCCGCCCCATGACTGCTTTTTAAAGGGGTGGGTTTTTGTCTCTTTCATGTTTTTATTGTGTTGTTTTATATGATGTTTTTAGCCTCTGTACAGCGTCTTTGAGTGTTTAGAAAAGCGCTTTATAAATAAAATGTATTATTATTATTATTATTATTATTATTTGCAGTCCATATGGGAGAAGAGAGTGAGCAGGCTGAGCATGCCAGGCTGTATGCTGTAAAGCCAGCTGTAGCTGTAAGCCAGCATCACAACCACCAGGTAGCTCCAAAAGCTCTGGAACAAAATAATAAACCAGCAGTGCCATGCAAACTCAACTCCAGACAGGGAAAACCAAAACAAAAGACCAATAGTAAATCACATCCTTGCTCAGCCTGGCCAGGGAATTAAATTAAAAATACAACATTGATTACAATATAGAACAAAAAAATTAAATAAAGACAACTTCTTAAGGCCAACCAAGGTACTATTCACTGATGAAGTGGAAGCATCTTGATGTGAAGGCTTTTGCCCAGGGGCACAATGACATATGACAGCTGGGCTCAAACCCTCAACCTTCCAACTTATGGTGGACAAAACTTCCAGTCTAAGCTGCCAACACTTTAACTTTTGTTCAGGTTTTTGTTACAAATGACCCACGAGGCAGGATTTAAACATGTAGATGCTTTTTGCTTCAAATATTGCACATTAGTCATCAGGTTTTATGCTTTTTTATTTACAAAACCAACACATATTTACAGCTGATAGATTAATAATTGTTTTAAAAAATGAAACAATGTATTTAAATACTCAAAAGTCAGAATCATTTATATAATACTTCACATATACATACAAGATTAAGAAAACACTGTTGTTGATAAATTAACAGTTCAGTTCAAATGGGAAAATTCACAAAAGTGCACAGTGTAAATAATCTAACATAAATTAATGCAAACACAAGTCAAAAGTGCTAGTCGGAAAGCTGCTGCAAGTACAATACCGAACAAAAACACAAGGTAAACATGATTCATTGGAGGGTTCACATTAATGTCTTCATTTCTATAAACTACTGTCACCAGTTATTAATGAAGAGAAAAGCTGAAAAGCATGACCATGGTTTACATTTTTGTGCTCTTCTCTGTTTTGTCTTCTTTAGTCAGGGGTCCTATTTCCGTAACAGTCTCTGGGTTTCTGAAAATGAAACAAAAAGAGCATGAACAGATTTCATTGAGAACTAGAAAGAGAACCAAGAAGCAGGTTAAATGACAAACTCACGTGAGCTCAGGGTGGTCTTGGAGTTCAACATTGAGCGTTTCAGGCAGTAATAAACACAGCCCTGCTGCAGTTATGGGAACGATACCATATATCACCATGGGGATGCTGTAATGGTAGACGTCCAACAGTCTGATCAGCGGAGAGAGGATCCCCGCCACACGAGCAAACATGGAGTTCAGACCTACACCGTTCTGCCTACCAGCACAGAGAAGAGACGCAACAGTCAATATATCAGATGTAAATAAAGCAAAACCAAGCATGGGATTTAGATTTGTACCTCTGGGGTATTACCTACCTTACCTTAGAGTGGTTGGGTACAGCTCTGCCGAGTAGACATAGACGATGGAGAAACTTGCAGTCGCAGAAAATTTTCCAAGTACAGCTATGACTGTTACCACTACAGGAAGATCTAAGGAGCAAATAATGTTTCAGAAAGTGAGAGATTAGTGTCACAGGTCAGTACTACATCTGTGTTGTCAGCATACAAAACATAATATAACAAGGATACTTCAGCAACAAAAGATCCAACTGAATGTGAATAACTTTTGACTTAAGGGTTGAAAGTACTACAAAATTTTTTGCAGCATTTGCCTTGAAAGATCTCATCCTTGGGCAAAGGCTCATCATGATCATCACCAAGATAGAATTGCTTTATCCAAGGCTCAAAATTAACATTTGTGACACTTGACAAAATAGATGTGTCTGATTACATACATTAAACTAGAAAACATTTGGAGAGCCCATACTGTATCTCCGCCAAGGTAGCGCACAAATTGCTGTTACATCTATAATCCAAAAAAAATGGAGATTTGCAACGGTTCCAAGATGAAGTTCATGATAAAGTTACCATCATAATATGATTCCTTGACCCTGAAAACCTACACCTAGCACTCAGAAGCATGTACATACTGTATTTCGTCATCAGTTTGACAGTAGTTGAGTATTAATGATTGTTCACTAATGGTGGTTTTCGGGATCACCTCTAAAATCTGATCATTCTTAAGTTGGGCCATTACCAACATTGCCAGAAAATTTCATCAGAATCTGTCCAGTAGTTTTTGCGTAATCTTGCCAACAAACAAATAGACAACAAACAAACACAGCCAGCAAAAACCTGACCCCCTTGGCAGAGGTTATTACACTGATCCAGCTGCTGTGCAGTATAACAGTAGTTGTCCTGCTATTCACATTAAAGCTGCAAAAAAGACAAATTACATCATACTCACAACAACACTCTTTTCACAAATTACCTTTAGGGATGGCAAGAATCACAAGGCAAGCAACACCTCCAAAAAACAAAACCACCGATTGACCATATTTCCTCCCGAAGCGCTGAATGAGAGGCAAACATCCAAGACGTGCGGGAAGTTCCACCAAACCAAAGATGAACTGTGTGAGGTAGATATCCAGTCCAAAGTTTCCGACATTCAAGCTCAGCCCATAGTACATCAGACTTGTTGCAAACCTGTCAGCAGAGTTTCAGAGTATGTTAAGTGCACCGATGAGATGAAGTGTCAGCAAGTTGGTGATGAAATTGAAACTTACCAGTTGTAGCTCATGATGATAGCACGTGACCTTAAATACGATATTTTTAAGATGTCCAACATGGTTCCTCTTTTGGATGTTTTCTCTACCTCTATCTAAATAATGTTGGGAAACACTTTTAGTCATTGCTTATGGACGTTGACAGAGCACAACAGTAAGTGTATTCAGGGTGCTTTACCTTTTCCAGCAGATCATCTGATATGGTTCTTCCATTCACCTTGGCTGCTCTGCGGACCTCCTTCATGGCCTGTTTCTTCTTCCCCTGGGTAATGAGCCAGCGAGCTGACTCTGGAAGAATCCTAATTTAAAAATGAGAGCTTATATTTACATTAATTTATCTACAGCTAAAAGAGCGGATGAAATTCAGAACCTATGAACAAACTATGGGTTGCACCAGTTACCCCTGTGTTCAGACTAGGCTTACTGCGAACATAAATTTATGCTGTACTTGTGTTCAACTTTAACACATGCTTAATTTTAACACTGAATCTTGTATCTGTCTTCCAGTGGGGGGTAAAGTTGTCTTTTCAATAGACTAGGTGTATTATTTTGAGATTTGGAATAATTTGAAGTTTGTGGAACTGCAGAGGGTTTTAATAGCCATTAGGAGTGAGCAGTGTGTTTCCTGTGAAATACAGATTGAGTCAGTTAAATCTTCCCTACTTTCCTTGACTGAGTCTTGACTGGTCCATGACTGGAACATGCTGGGACCTGCTCACCACCATGAGATCCCCTATGATGATGTGACAAACACCTGGTGACTGGTTAACCCTACTCCAATGTGGGCAAAGCTTGAGGCCCATTTGAAGTATTCTTGTGAGGGAAGCTGCATGAAGACATCTTTCCATTGCATGAAATGGGCATGATACTGTAAAATTTAGGCACATTCCCAGAGCATTCGGTGGACACCCTGTGACTGGAAGTTGGCTGGATTTTGGCTGGAATTGGGCAGGTATTCAGCTGGAATGGGATATTTAAAGTCAGGGTGTTTAAGACTGCTGGCAGGACAACCCTGTGAAGAAAAGACTAACCAATTTTACTGCACACTGCTGAGATCTCTGCCAAAATGTAAGTATAATGAAACAATAGATAGCCAGGTTAAACACACCCCTTTTATAACCTCAGAAATCAAGAAATTAAAAAATGTACTGTGAATTATTATGGTCTTTGTTTAAGTAAAATTCATGAAGACTGGTAGTTCTGTGGCAGTGGGGAGACGCAGCCAAAATGTGACACATACACATACTAGTACCAAAATTCATGAAGGTGTGTGCAGGAGCTTCCACATGCATTAGCCTTTACACTTCTTGGACAATTACAGATTGTGTTTTTTTGACACATTACCACATTTCAGATTTAATTTACACTGACTCAGCTTAAATAACAGCCACCGAATGGAAACTGGCTAAGCTGTGTTCACACCAAACGCAAACTTGAATTTGTCATGCAATGGAAATATGTTAAAAGTTAATGGGAAGATGCAAAATTCATGTTGTTCATGCAAAAGACGCAAATTTTCATGTAAGTGGCACAAATATCCCCCCATTTACCTTCTGAAGCATCGAGATTGTACGGTGACAAGGATGGTAGGCCTATCCCAGACAAGTAGTAAACATCACTCACATCTGCATCAGACTTCTTCTCTTCTACAGGGTTATTTTATTGTTCAGAGACAAACCACGGACGGGAAACATGGAGGGAAATCTCTGGAGAGTTTTAAGTATCCAGTAAGTTCAGCTCAAATGTATTTAACACTTTTCATGGACTGTAGTGTGAACAATGTCAGCCAGCACAGCAGCAAGCAAGCTGGCTACCGATGTGTTTTTCTGGCTTAATAGTGGTTAATAATGTGCTTTTCACAAGAGAAAATATGCTGAACCTCATAGAAGAGTTACTGTAGCACCCATGAGAGAAAGAATAAATAATTGGGAGAGAAGGGGAGCAGGTCTCAGGTCATACCGGGCAAAAAGACAAGTAAAGCTGGGCCGGTTCAGCATTAGAGCAGCTATGAAGGATGCTGTGGCTCATCAAATGGATGTGTTGCTATTTCAGACACTGCTCGGATATTAAACTTCTCATTTTCAACAACAAGAAGAAAACAGCAATTGTAGGAACATCCACCATGGCTGGTTATGGCTTGCAAAGGTGGAAACACACGCTGTTATGGCTGGAAGACAGGCTGGCCTACTGCTCTTATCTCTTTCTGAAAATTCGCCACAATAAATATGGACAAAAAGGCACAACAAAAATATGTTTTACATCTCTGGTGTGAACACAGTTAAAGGACAGGCAGTCATTGGTCTGCTGGGGAGGGAACTAGTCCCGTCATTGATTCAGTACTGTTATCCACTCAACTTAGCTAGCTAAACACACAGCCATTTTTATGATTATTGGCCATTGACAGATGCTTTTTTAGCTGTTAGCATCCTTATAGACAAAACAATAAGAGAGGAAAGGCAGTGGCACCTGCTGCATTTCAGAAAGTGCTTTCTACTGCCTTTTGTACCAGCCACAATACTTTTGGTTGGCTTGGACATTACCCAAGGTGACGAAATTTTCAACCCCATGAAAGATATCTATGTTGGCCCCCAACACAACCCAAACCAGCTCTGCATAGTTGCCTAATCACCACCTTCATTATGAAAAAACATAAAAGCTACAGTTTTAAGATCACTTATAAGGGCGCCAACAGCTTGCAGTTATGTCCACATGCCCCATGTTCAGATGCTGTTGCCCTGAAATGTGGTTGGTATGGGTTAGAGGCCAGTTTGAGGACCCTCATCCTCATGTCAGAAATTCAATTATTAATGAACCAAACTGTAATATGGGCACTTTTCTAGCTGTTCTGCTTTTTTAAGCATCTAACTGATTTTTAGTCTTTCATGAATACAGAGGTGACATGAATGATGACATTTTTTGTAACAGAAGCAAAAGAACAACAAAGAAACAGGTACTTTCACAAGCATGATATGTGGAATGTCTTTTATCGCCCCTGCCAGTCATGGACCCTCACAGCCATCCTAGCTTTCCTCCTTAAGACTTCGCTGGGTGTTATTACATCTCCTTGGTGCTACCCAAAAATGGCACAACTGCATATAGCCTGTGCCTCAGGCCATAGATTGCACACGGTGCTGCTTACCAGTAAAATATTGCCAGTACAGGAACAATAGGGCTGAAGAGCACAAACTGCAGGATCCTCCAGTCGCGAACCAAATAGGCAATGCCAGACAGCATCATCAGTCCAATGGGGTAAAAAGTATGGCTGATAATGGTGCAGAGAGCAAACTTGGAGGACTCACTCCACTCTCCACCTTTGAATAAAAGTCAGAAAGAAATGATATCAACATGAGTCACTGCAGGAGATCCAAAAAATGGCAAACAATGGCTGGATTGTGAACGCCTTTCATTTACCTATGACAAAAGAATTGGCAACGATGCCTGAGACAGCAATGCCACCTAAAAACTTAAGCACTATGTACACATAGATGTTTGGAGAGAATCCATTCCCAACCCCAAACACCAGCAGGAGAAAGTGGGAAAGCAGCACCACAAAACGCCGTCCAAACCTAAAAGGAGAAGAGAGGAGTTGTATATTATCTATGTGAATGTCAGACATTTGGGAAATGAAAACCTGTGAGGAAATGACATACGCCCCTATACCCTGCATTAGTCATACCTAAGGGGTCAGTCCTAAAATCCTAACTACCGTCAGTCCCATCTCTAACTGCTACTGAATCTGCATGACAATCTAGCAGCTCTGTCCTTGAAACTCCACATACCAGCACTAAATATAGGTAACAGGGGATACAACAAACTTCCTGATTTAAGGGCTCTAATAACTTCAGAAATCAATGTAAACCATGAATGTGCAATAGTGTATAAAGCCAAACAAAGACACAACTCTTTCATTTGCCAATACTGCTACAGCAAAGCAACTTTTTCATCTGTGCATATCATCACATCATCATATGAATGATAGTAGAAACCCCAAGTAAGAAGATATATTAAATAAACTAATGGATAAATGCCAACAACCACCCAAGTTTGATATAAACGAAAAAGAATACTTGCTTCATAAATCTCTCAAGGATAAAATAAATTGTTAAGTCTATGATGTCAACAAGCTACACAAACACAGGCCATAAACACACATGCATAAAGGAGTCCACTCCTGTAGAAGTGTTACCAACAGTAGTAAACAACCTGCTTGTAAAACGTAGTAAGCTCAGTTACAAGTTAATTGTGAACAAAAAATTGCTTGTCTAAGCTAGAGAATGCCGCCTGGTAAACAGTAGCTCACTACATCCAAGCTAATTAACATCTTTTCTGCTGATAACAACCTTATTATTATTATTATTAATTATTTTTATCTCTAATTTAATTGTGGGGGTGACATTTTTATAACACACACAAATACTTTTCTGCATATTGTTTAAGTTTTCCATTTGTTTTACTTATCTTTATCTGCAAAACAAGCTCATTAATAACATGAAGCCTCTTATCCTCCCTCATTAGTTCACCTTGTTCCTGTCTCTCCTAGTCTGAAATCAACTTCTCTGCCCAAATAACCTGTCCCAAAAAAGATGTACAATAACAATGTGTAACTAACTGGTTAATAAAGCAGTCCTTTTGCTGGTTGCCATGTTCCAAAAATAAAAGAGAGGCAAAGGGAAAGCTGCAGTAGAAGAAGATTATCTCACTAGCTTGTTAGTTTGTCTTCATATTGTGCAGCTACCCTGCAGTACAAACCATGTAGAAGATGATTACTTAAGTAAGCTATTACTCCTTGATCCATATTGTCATTCAAATTCTACTGATAAATTGTTGTCGTGGGACCAAGTCAAACATGCATATGTACCTGTCAGCCATCTGTCCAAACACCAGCGCTCCAACCAGAAGACCAGCCATGTAGATGGACTGGGACGCCTCGATGAAGCTGCTCCTGTCACACACCAGGTTAAACTGAAGACAAGCATGGAGAAAGAAAACAACAGAAGATTTAGCAGTTTTTACTTCTTTGTTGCGAACAGTATTTGAAAATAATCCTTCACTGACCCTCTGACTAGCAAATCCTGTGAACAACATTTTTGGTAGTTCAACTTATCTGCATCCACAAAGACTGCTTACATGACTGACAATGACAGTACTGACAAATAATGACAATGGCAGGTCCAGCTAAAGTTATTCAGCAATATAATTTCTTTAAAGCAGACTAATTAATGTTCATATTTAGTAACATTACCATGATGTAATGCTGACATTGGAAATGTGCAGCATTACCTTACTAATGCTAATATCAAGTTACACAAATTGTTAAAGCTGGTCTTCAAAAGCAGACCTAAGTTTGACCTTATTGCAAAACATGTGCCTTTTTTATAAAGAGGTTTAATGTTTGAAATAAACATGGTAATTTAACACACACACATATACTGTATATAAACATTTGCACTGCAGTTTTCTTGCAATAACGGTGGATAGGTGGGCTGACTGCCTCACCAAGTCACTTACATGTTCAGAGGAGTAAAGATCCTGGAAGGACTGCTATGGATTTGATTTACTGAAGCATCATATTTACACTTGTTTTTGATGACAACTCTTTTTATGCTAAGAGAACATTTTATGTAACTTGACTCAATCAGGGGTGCAATTACCCTGGTGGAATGTTGCCAACACCAAAAAATTAACTTCTCAATTTTCTGAGTGACTAAATATTTTGGATCTATTATCAGTTCAATCTTTATTATTTATATTTTTGTATAGCGCAAATTCATACCATGTGTCATCTCAGGATGCTACAGTAGAGCAGGCTGAAGACAAGCTCTTCATTATATGGATACATATATATCATATACAGATATATACATCCAACACCAAACATGAATCCAGCAGCCAATCATGAATCCCTCCATCATGCCAGCAAGAAAAAACTTTCTGTTAAGCAGAAGGAAATCTCAAATGTGGACCCCAGTCTCATGATGAACAGCAAATCCACACAATGCTGTGTTGGTTGTTCGGGCAAAGGAAGGGAGGTAAACAGACACATGTGGACCTAAGTAAGAACTAAAGTTAGTGACAGATCCATGGACTATTCATAGACCTGTTATTGTCATATTTGTTTCTTCTGAAAACAAATCGAAGGTTAGCCTCTTTAGATGCAACATCTCATTTTCAGGAAGGTCCTCATGTCTGTATGATTGTTGGAATAAGTTTATAGAAAAATCTGTTGTATTTCTGTTGGTAGTGTGTTTAAGACTCTACAGCCTTTAAAGGAGCTTTTTTAACTTCCCTTTAATTCTGATCTTCAGTTTTAAACTCATTTCTTTGTTACTGTGATGACCAGGACCAGGAAAAGTACAGAATGAAACCATTTATCAATCGCATTCAGCAAAAACTACTCAGTCATTAGTACAATGATACAACAAGCTACTTTGTGTGTGTGTGTATGAGCAAGTATCTTTTACCTCTGTCACGATGCTGGAGCCACCTTTGGGAGCATCATAATCCCATCCATTCAAACACCCTGTTGTTGTGTTAATCCCATATGCTTCAATGGTCTCCAAATCCAATTCCACAGGTGTGAACATCTCACAGCTCTCATACTTCCCATCACTGCTAACTGGTAGCGTTAGATTTTTTTGTCTCTCCTCTGTCAGGTTAGGCCCTTGTTTCAGGATCCAGTCTGTGTTGCAGTGATGTGGGAAATTTAGGCCCGTGAACACCTGACAGATCACGTCGAAGGACACGAAGATACTGGGGATACACAACGCAGCCACCAGGCGCTTCTGAAATAACCCAAACTCTCCAATTTCTTTCAGGATCTCCTTAAAGTCAACCATATTGATGTGTGAACAAGCTCAGAATGCAGCATGGAAAAGGCAGAGGTCTGACTTTAGACAACATCCAACCCAATGTAAGAGTCAACGTGATCCACATCCAGCAAGTTAATGAGTAAACTGACAATCGCAGCACTTTTGTAACCTGCTGGCGGACTTCCAGACTACTAAAATGAGAAGTAAGGATCTTTCAGGCTGAAGTCCAGCTGTTGTTAATCTGTCGACTCCCACAGCCTGGACTTATATCTTTAGCTTGGACCTTGATTAAACTGAAACTTTCATTAAGTTCAGCTTTATGTTCAGTGGAGAGTAAAAGGACAAGAGGTGTTCAAAGTGCCAGAGAAAAGAAGTGTTGAAAAGGTATGATGTTCAACAGCAATGGGACATAATAAGATATTAATGACAGTGCTATTAACACTAACATTTCCTTTATTAATTCCTCCTTAAGGTCTGTTTGGGTAACCATGCTCAGCAGCTGAATCAGTGCCTGCAATAATGCAGATCCATCTTGCCAAGCTCCATTCTACAATTTTTTGTTCAGGCCTTTAAGTAGTATGGTCAAATCAGAGTCTTTTAGAGCAGGAGGAGGTGGGAGAAATTAGCAGGATGACGGCAGGAAGTAACTATCCTTATAGAGATTAGCTTGGATGCTAACTGCTTTAGTCGCAGTTTGATTAAATTTGACCACATCTTTATGATGTGAAAAACAAATATTACTGCAAACCCCTCTGTAGCAAGGATATATTCAGCCCGTAATAGATGCTGATTGATGGAACAATCGTCCAATGGCCTGCCCAATATGCTTCCAACAGGTCTGCCCTCTTGTGATGATCCTCTGGTGGTCTGTGTTTGGGTTGTTGTGTTTTGTGTCTTCACGATCCAGGAGATGTGGTCTGGCAGTATTCAGAATTGGTATGTGGATTGAGAAAACCTGGGCCCAGTATTCTCACGTGGAGCTGGAGAGGAGAGGCTCACGGACCCTGCAACTGATGGACCCTGCTCCTCATCTTAGCTGTTCCTTTGTGGGGTTGCTTCGGGTAGCATCTGGACTCTTCATTGTCTTTGTCATCATTACTTACATTTTTGTAATATTTTACATTTCCTAAACAAACTACTCCACTCCTCCTCCCTCTATTTCGCAATGGCTTGGAGCCGGGAGTGACACTTCCCAAATCTTATAAGCTCTTTCCCAAATGGATGGATAAAATATTTTAAACAGTCCAGCTGGTGTTTCGGGTTACTGTTTGGGAAAAAGATGGAACAAACAGGGTTTTCCATGGCAACAATGCCAAACACATGACTCTCCTGATATTCACTGCTGTGCTGCATGGACTAATGCTTCTGCAAGGTGCTGCTCAGTCCACTAACTGAAAGTTGAGGAGTAAGCGCATTTCTGTTGAATATAAAGACAGTTCTGACCATTTCTGTCCCCAGTCTGCCATGGTGTTTGAACTTTTTTTGGTCATTTCTGCTTGACTGCCTCTAGTGAGAGCATGATGCCTTTAATTTGGAAAGCATGTCAAACAAAGTGAGAAGAATAGATGACGGAATTGATAGGCAAAAACACTAAGGATATTGAGTCTTTGAAGGAGTTGCAAGCAATTCTCAACTGTAATTAGTTATCGATTACCATTCCTAAAGTTCAAACACATTCACCACTATAAACAAGTATATTAGTGGATGCAACAAGCTGCTGTATTTCACTCTGTTTGTGTGATTTTTACTTATTACTATAGTTTTTTCCAGTGATCTGATAACGACCTTATATCTTGATGTGGTCATTGAACCACGGCAACTTCATATACTGTATCTGAAGACTTTTTATGACTATGTTATCAATGTTTATTGAACTGCAACTTATACAATGCACAAGGTTCCATCTGTAATCTACTGTTTATGGTCTCTGGCGCTGTGACTGATGTATCTAAAAATAGCTTGGAAGAATATCATCCAAATTTTGTACTTAGTTAGCCTGACACACCAGAAGGACTGTCCAGTATATTTCAAAAGTCCCTCTGCAAAAGAGCCCCAAAAAGCATCTGGGAATGGGCAGGATTTTTCAATAGCATGGATGGCCCTTTCATCAATCACACTGACTACAGGCCAATCAGAAATTAGAAAGCAGGTGTCGAAGAGAAAAGGACAGAACGTGAACCACTTCATCAAACAAAATCAAAGCATGTCAGAAGAGGAGTAAAAACATCCTTTCTATGGAGGCACTCGTAGTGTTGCAATTTGTTTTTCATTTGATAAAGAAAAGAGTCCAGATCTGATGAAGCTGCTCCTAAGCCTCTTAATCTATGCATGAGCAGCCACTTCCTGCTGTCATCTTGCACATAGCTCCCACCTCTGTAATGGATTACTTTTGTTTCCAGGCTATCTACTCCACATGCCACATGGCCTTTTACTGGCCCATCAACTTCCCTACATAGACTGATAGCAACAAGAGACAGAAGAGCATGCCAAGATCACGTAACTAAGAGGACTTTAACGTGAGAAACTTCAAAAAGGTTATCTGTGGACATCTGGGATCAATGTTAAGTGTTTTTACTGTTCTTTTATCAAGACAAAAAAGGTATCAGTGTTAACGAAAAAAGAGTAAAATAGGAATCCTTTAAGTAATATATCTTTGTGTTGAGTTCAGCTGAAAATAGGATTAAATATTTTCTGAATCACTTAATTCTAACTTATACCTGTCTCAATATTTGTGAATTAGAGTTCATAATCAGGCAAAAAAAATGTATTTGTTTTATTACATTAAAACATATTTTTCAGTCTGCCTTACCAACTTCCTTCTAATTAGCTAGATACACAAAAAACCTGGACTCACCCTTTTTAGGTGTTAAGTGCATAAAAGATCCACTTAATAATTGTATATTGCATCAAGGCTTTTTGACTTAGTCAGGAACCTTTATTTAAACAAAAAAAGAACAGAAAAAATAAATAATAAACTATAAGTGCTTTGTTGAAATGGTGTCATCTGTGTTGTTGGTTTATAAAAATTAAGATTGTAAAGCAATAATTAGATCCAAATCTGAAATCATGGTGAATCTACGAAGATAAACAGATAAATGTTCATAAATGTTCACAAAAATTCATGCTCATGAAGTTGTCTTGCTAAAAAAAAACAAAACTGTTTTGCCTTTTTCTTTTCAGTAAATATACATGGGTCAAAACTGCCATGTCAAACCATAAATGTTACTATAGTTAATATTAGAATGGAAAATGTATATATATATACCTCTATAATATGTGTTCTAACACCCCCTAGTAACAGTGAGGTAACAATAAAGCCTCTTATTTATTTACATGATTCTCCACAGGTTCATTTTTACATTGTTTATTGAAATCAAGTGGTATACAGACAAGGAAAGACCTAAAGGCCCACACTAAAATATATTAAAACAATATTTTCATGGATAAGGAAGCCTGACAAGGTAACCAAGAGACAAGGAGAAAAAAAATGCATGATAAATGTCTTATTGTAATTTTAAGCTGATTTAAGGCACGGGTAAAAAAACAAACAAAAAAAAACTAGTATGGAGCATATATAGAGAAAGCTAACGCTGTACAAGGGTTAAGTGAGTCTCATGAACTACAGATCCAGCTGGCAAGAGGCCAGTGACACTATGGATGTCGACATGTATGCTGTTGAACTCAGGGATAATCATACTACAGGATACTTGTTTTCCTGGTGTGCTCATGTCCCACAGATCAACACACAGTTGTAACAGCTGAAATTACACTCTGTGTGATAGTTTGTTGTTTGCCATGACACTATCCAAGGAACATGTGTGTTCATTTGCTTCTACCAGCAGACTACTGCCTTTTGCCAATGTTGTAACAGCTCTGCTTAGAGGGGGACTAAAGATGGTTGGGGGGCAGAGGCTCCTGCTGAAAATCTGACATAGGCTTACATCTGTAATTGTGATGGTAATAGTTAAAAACCCTGACTAAAGTCAGTGTTTTTCTTACAAAATTTTACCTACCTGCAAAATCACTTTGCTTTCTTGGCAAAGGCTGAGAGCTTGTAATGCAAAGCAGACAACTTATATCTAGACTTACCTGGAAATTAATTCACCACAGAATACTTCATCGGTATTATAAAAAACAAAAATATTTTTAAAAATTCTGGATCTCAAAAACATTTTTTTTGACATACATTAAAATATTTACTCTATATCATGACTAGAAGGTGTTTTTATATCATGCTAGCTTTCTTGCTTATAGTTCAGAGACTTTAAGCTAACAGGGTAAGTTAGGATTTTGAGCGTAAATACATCCTTTGTGTTTATGAAATAAAGACAATTCCTTAACATTATACCACAATTAACCTATTGGTTTTTCATTTAAAACAGGGTACACTTAGAAAATAAAGGTGTATGACACAAGCAAAAGGAGGACATGCATCCATACTATCAGTTTTCTTTCTTCTCTTGGCGCTCTCTAAAAACATAGTCACGCAATGGTAACACAATTTTGAAATTATATACTTGTGTGTTTTCAGATTCATTCTCATACATTAGTTCAGTTTGAAAAGTATATATGCAGTGTAGACTGCTGCTTCATTTCTGTTAGCTTGAGTAAGCCAGTTATGGTATAAAAAGGTACCCTGCTACCTAGCATGGAATCCTGTAGCATGTTGTAACTACAGAGTTTTAACACATAACACCTAATCTTCTTGAATTGGGCACCCAAATAGATATTTTACCACTCTGTTGTATTTTGTGTTCTGGGTTAGCATCATAAAGAGAAGTTTATCAAATTTTCAGGGGGGGTTAAATTACTCTTTGATAGACTTTGTCCTCTTAAAGGGGATTTTAAACTGTGCTTTTTCATGTTTTGTAGAAAGGCACCTTGGATGCCACTTTGTTGCCATTTGTCTATCCAAGGGGCACCTTAGTGTTATTTTAGTGCCTTTTGTCTACTTTGAGGGCACCCTACAGCTCATTTTAACATCTTGTCCACCTTAAAGGGCACTTTGTCATGTTTTGTCTACTGGCAGGACGCTTTGTAGGGGAAGCGCAGTGGCCCATTATGTTCACTTAGAGGGAGTCTTAGTCACGTTTTGTACACTTGGGGGCACCTTCGTGTACTTTGCCACATTTGTGCTATGGGATGGCACTGGATCTTGGTCTTGTTATACTAAAGGGGCATCTTAATCAACACTTTGCCACTATCTGTCCACTAGGAGGGCACTATAGACTGTGTTTTTTTTGGTCTGATCCAATTAGCCTGGGCACTGTGGTAGGTGCCCCCATGTATATCCATGATAGGAATATTTTAGAGAGCACTAATAGGAGTATACCGATACAACTTTTTTCAGCTTCGATACAATATCAATATTACAGCCTTGAGTATTGGCCGATACCAATATCATCAGGAATCATACATACTTTTATTTAGGGCTGGGAAATTAATCCGAACATAATGGAAATCGACATTTAGACCCTCTAAAATACTGTCTCCATTGTTTGGGCCCATTTTAAATTATGTGCAGAGGACATCAAGCAGAAAGAAGTTATGTGTAAATACTGCAGGAAGACCTTGTCAACGAACATCGGTATCACCATCAATTTGTTCCAGCCCAGCATAAAATGATTGTTCTTTAATTGTAACCAAGGTCAGAGCTTCAATTAATTGTTATATTGTGATAAAGTAATATTGCCCAGCCCTACTTTTATTTATTTTGTAGTATGTACTGTAAGAAAAGGCTTGATCAAGTAAGATTACTCAGAGAACAGTAGTCAGCAAAAACTGACTGATTTGTTATTAATCAATGGGTTTAATGAAATGTAACCTTGAGCATAAGAAAAAAGTACAATTTAATAAAATTAATGAAAAATAAATGAGACAACCCTGAAAACTAACCTCAAGAAATCCAGTAAACACGAAAACATACATTATTAAATTGCAAAATAACCACTGTATTGAACTCAAACATGAGCATATTCTACAACTAAATTAATTTTTTTTTTTAATTAGAATGGACTACATGTATCGGAGTGCTTGTATCAGATATTTAAATGCAGGACAATATAACCCAATATTTGTTTTGTTGCTGATATCGGATTGGGACGCCCCTACTTTTCAAGCAGTTTTCTAACATTAGGGAGCTGACAGGGGGTGGATGGTCAATCCAAGCAGGCAGCCAGTTGTGCTAGTTCAAATGCAAACATAGCCTAGCTTTGCATGAAACAACTTAAATCAAGCAACACAGTTTCTGTCATGTTGACTGTACCATTTCCATTGGCCTGCCAAGCAAGTTTCGTAAACTAGTTGTGTCACTCTACAACAGAATAACATTATCCTGCTGAGGCCCAGATGGGACGACCTGAGAGGAGAGTACATTTTGCTCGTGCAGCTTGACAACTAACCAAAAGAGACTGATGCTTTTGCTCAACCTTTTCTGGACACTGAGCGTAACCTGGTGCACGTTTTACCTGTGAAGACCAACACACTCCATATGAGAGCAGACCAGACAGCACAGCACAAAACCACAGAAAAAGTTTTCTGATATGCTCATTCTTTATTGATTAAAAATAATCAAGAGAAACATGCTTTGAACTCCAAAACAATCAAAAATAGAGCAAATGAAAGACTGAAAAATGAAGAGAACCAAAAACAGGAAGATAATCAAAATATTTTACAGCCTTGATGAGTTATTGCCTGGACTAAGGTGTTTTTTTGCAGCTCATATGTTCAGTTGCTACAGCTTTGTTATTGACTACATGTAAGCAGGATAGAGAGAGAGAGACTGTTGCAGAGAGGATGAGAACAAAACCATTAAATCTTCAACTCTGTTAGAAGCTCAATCTGTACAGCACACACACACGCACGCAAACTCTCAGGGCTCATACAAAGGTATCCTGTCCTCGTCTGCTGTAAGAATCAGACCATGACAGGCTAATGGCACCAAATATAAGAAAATAACATCATGTTGCTGACTTCATCATCCCCCTTTAAGAAGGAAGCATCTGTTTGTTTCTTATGACATATTTCTTCAACACGCAACAACAAAAGCAGTGAATCAAGAACTTGACGTTTGGCTAAAAGAAAGAAAACACACTTGGTCAGGTTCCATTTAAGGCTGGCGTAAAATCGTTGTTTGCTTGTAACGGTTATCAAGAAAAATTAGTATTCATTTTTATTCATTATGGCATCTCATTACTGGATTTTAATGGTAAAACCTCACTGAGTAGGGTGGTATATTAACGCCCTGCTGCCATCAGTGTCAAAAGCAGGCAGATGCACATTCAATATCAAACAATGTCGTAAAACACCAACATATTCAGAGTCTTACTCGAGGATTTCATACAAAAACCAGGCTGTCAAACTGTCTTACAATCATAGATGACATTAATGCACAATTTTAGCAGATTAAAATACAAATGAAATGTGAAGAAGCAGCCAGATTACTCATACAGAAGCCCCAGGAGGACATGCACTCGAGTATTTTGCTTCACTTCATTTACCTTTAACTCTATAATCACATCTTGGGATTTCAGGAGCTGGTCAATACTGAGGGAAATGCTTCATGTTTTCCTTCTGTGGATTTTACTGCAGTTTCTGAAGGAAGCTGCACCACACACATATATTGTCTTTTTGTGTACATCAGGTAAGACATCTACCAGGGAATTACAATCTGGCAATTTGGGTTATAAACAAATAAAACTCTTGTAACTTCATCACTCTGTCTTTTGGCAGTGCCTCAGATAAACCTTCACTGACAAAAGGGAGAGCAGGAGACAAATTTCCTTCTAAGCTTACATTGTAGCTTACAAAAAGTCTCCATCTCTAACAATGTTAAAAATTACACTTACTCTGCTTGACCAGGCGTATTTCAAGCATAAGATCTAAACATAAGCCTTGCATCATAATGAGGATGTATCTACAGATACAAGGACTTATTTAAGTCATATTGATGTGTTTGGATCTGTAATTCTGCTGCTTGGGAAATGAAAATCAAGAAACTTTTATAAAACACTTGTGAGCACTAAGTTAACATATGTATTGAAAGTATCAGGGTAACTATAAGCTGCCACTTTCTGTCATTGTTTTAGGGCAGCAGTATGAATAAAGGAGGCTGAACAATTATCAATCTCATAATATCAGGATTAAGAGATTTACCTTTGTTGCTTCTGTCTTTGTAAAACTGGAGACACAGTGGAGCCTCTGGCTGCATTAATCCACTATTTTTCTCTCTCCTTCTAAAGCCTATGGGAATTTTCACTTTGTTTTGGATTATTGCTGATAATAAGGTCCATGGAGAGCAAAAAATCCAAAACTACTATGTTCTGCTCTTTGTTTTATTTTTTAAACTTAAAGGTATCACAAGGGGAAAAAAACTTTTTATTATGCTACCAATAAGCTACAATAAGTTGTAGTTTAATTTCTTGTTGTGGCCTCTTGTTTGAAAATTTTCTCTTAATCACACGACCTGATCAAATTAGTGGTTAAGGCTGTGCCAGAAGAATTTAAAAAACAAAAAACAAAAGTGCTTTCCATCAGGATCCTGGCCATTTTTGTAGTTCTTCCAAGTAGCTTGTTAGAAACCATTGTTTTAAACATACAACGCTTTAAGATTCAAAATCAGGTTTCAGGGTTGGGAACCAGAGGTGCTGAATGCTAACACTCTTCTGTGTTTTTGGATTCATTCCTGCACCGCTCCATAGTCTATGGATCAGGTTTCACTTTTCAGTACCACTCAAGAGGGCTAAACTTTTTTAAAGGACAAAAAGCATCCTGACAAAAGCCATTTTGAGCAATTTTGACAATATTTAAAAAGGAAGAAAAGAAGAAGCAAGAGACTTCCCAGCATAAGTACACATTTAACACAGTCACTTTTTACACTGTTACACCACAGCATCTGTGGCAGTGACCTACATTCTATTAAAAAATTATATATTCTTCATAAGTAGGTAAGATGGAAATAGAAGGTTCCTTATAACTCAAATTTATTCATAAAGGTCCTTGATATTTAAAAGAAATTCCTGAAGTTTTGTTAAGTTCCAATTTTTTTGACACTTCAATAAAACTCTCTAAAAGCTTATTTTTTATTTTTCATTAAAATGTTGTAATCAACACTTTATATGACCACTCATGTTGATTTTGTTTTTTTTCCTTTTCAGGATCTCATTTCATGTAAATATGATGATGGGAGAACAAGCACTGGTGTCCTGAGATAAGTAAATAAATATGCTGAAATCTCCAGAAAGCTAAATTAATGTATCTGTTACTTCAGTTTTACACAATAAAAGGATAAAATGAATGCATGTCCACTTCGGGCTCCTGTATGTAAAACTGATTAAATTAGATCTGTAAACAGCCTCCACTTGTAGAGGGTGGAGGCATCTTCTCTGCAACTTGGCTCAGAATTTGGTGAAGTTTACAATGGAAAGGCGCAAAAAGCAAACAGTACAGCTGTTTCAGAGCAGAACAAAACCAACTTTCCAAAGGCAAAAAGTGAAAAAGCTTTATGAATCAAGGTAAATGAGCATCTCACACGACACAAAGTAAGTTGACAAAACGCCCTGCAAAAAGAAAAAAAGAGAAGTCAAAGCTAAAATTTGCAGTGTCGTCATTTCTCCTTCAAGCAGCGCTACGAACCCCACAATCGTGTCATAGGACAGAAAAAAGGCCAAGAGTGAAACACCAAGTATAAAAACAAATCAAAGCCAAATGTTGTTATTTACATATCAGAGGTTAAATCAAGTACTCTTGTTTCATCCACATAAACAAAAATGCACTTAAGTTTTTTTTTTTAAGAATAGACTCTTAACACACATAAACTGATATCAACACACGTCTGCTCATGTCACACCTGTGGTTTCAGCTGCTGCTCACTTTTTAACTTACTTTGTGAGGAGACAATATCATCACCATGGTAACCACTTCTACACAAACTAGCCTGATGTAGCTGCACATCAAGACACAAGTTTTTATCGGTGATTTCAAGTGGTGGGGCAAGACCAAAAAGCGGACCTTGAGGCAGTTATTAGTGCACACTTGAAAAAAAAGGGTTGTGGAATAAAGGGCATTATGAGAGCCTTACACTTACATACATCCAAATATCACCATAAAATGGACTGTATATTAATATTTGTGATAGTTCTCCTTTATTCCAGTGTGTGAAAGTGAAGCCAAAATACCCTCCACTGACACAGCAAAAAGTCCAATATATTTGTAGGGCTACTGACTGTTAACAAATCTGTTTTTTTTTTCATTAAAATCAGTAGAATTTTGTGATTTTTTACATTTAAATCTTAATATGCAACCAAAATGTATTACAGGAAATTGAGTCAATAATATATTGACAGTACATACACGTCCTCTCTGGATTTCTGTAATCACACACTGTTTAAAAACTCTCTTTATTTAGTCTTGTTTTGCTCTGTGGAAGGTCTAACTGCAACATGTTTTAATTAAAAACTTGGTATGGTCTAAAGAGGATAATTTTAGATCTGGCTCTAAGTTGAATGTGACTAGTGTTAAGTTCATAAAGGACTCAGACTTTGTCGAAATTTAGCATTTTAACCAGTGACGAGACCACAGCGTCAACAGGTGAACTTTGCAAAACAGGCCTGCAGGGTTAGATGTGGCTCATACTTATCTTAGCAGTGTTAGTATTGCTAGCCTTCAGTTCACCTTTCAGGTTAACTTCCATGTTTCTTCCATGTTGTTACTAGCTGCCCCAGTCAAGTACTTGTTCACTAGCATAAACCAACAATGCCTAAATACAACAACATTTCTGTTATTTTAAACAACCAGTGCTGCTTTTATAACATGCTACTAATGCTACATGTTCATTCCATAGCATTCATTCGATGTATTTTTGGTTAAGATGACATTTTGACTGCAGGGAAGCAGCCATTATGTGAAGCTACAGTTGTTAATAGGTGCATGTTGCTGCAATAGTTTTTCACAATAGTTTTACCAAAGGCACACATGAAACCAAGCCCAAAACTCAGGGAACACCAAATTCAGATACATGCAAAAAAGCTACTTTAACATGTGTAATTATCTCATCAGTCTGTCCTACATGTTTATTTCTTTTTATGAATGCCTTGTAGCAAACAACATTTAACTGCATCACTAATAAGACTTTACTTATAAAGTCATCTGAGAATAACATTTAAATTACATTTAAAACTCACTCACTAGTTGTTGGATTAGTTGTAGTTAGAAAACATTGTTGAACATCTTCCTTAGACACACATAGACCTGCCTCATTGCCCACCATTTGAGAACACTGGTGCAGACAGAGCATTTGAAAGGGATTTCAGGCCTATACACCGAAAAAGTTAAAATAACTAGTAAATCTGGTGCTGCAATTTCCAAATTCAACCACTTGGTTGGCTACATTCACATATTTAATGCCAGTTGAGAGCCACTGATTTATCAGATTTTGATTTTTTAGGAACAATTTCAGATATAACGAGGTAAAACACTGGAGACATCCAATATTTTTTTAATTCTCATGAAAGTATGATGAAAGTATGATGTAGAGAGAAAAGATAGATAAAAAAGACGTAGTGAAGCCAGAAATGTATTTTTCAATGTAATGAAATGTATTTTTTACCCCCCAAAAACATTGATGAGCAGTTTGGCTTCTAGGGTTTAAATTTGCTTCCCTCTCTAGTCAATGACAAAACACCACTATTTCTGTTTTGCAATTAGTGTGTCTGAATCCACAAACAAAAGGAGTCCCTAATGAATTTGTATAGGCTTAAAATAATTCACAGTGGCTTTCGTGTTCGGTACTTACTCTGAAAAATAATGTTTTTTCTGTTTTTGATGTGTTCATCTGCTACTATATAATATTGAAGGATCCTTAAAAGATCAGCTAAAATAAAATAAACCAATTTAAACGCATTAGTTTGTGTCTTATCAATAATGTGGCAGTGCCTTGAGTGCCCTGAAAAGTGTAGATATTAATACAGAAAATTAAAGAAAAAGTGTTATTCATTAATACAAGTATTGGTTTTTTGGATGTAAATAAGAAATAATACTTGTAGTTAAAAATCTGCTGGACTTAGTTCACCACATTTATCTCCTCACAAAGTAAGAAAGCTGCATAATAGAAGCACCTGAAACCAGACATGTACATCTCAGATAAAATAATGCTCCATGTGGTGACTGGGGACTTTCCCCAAAAACGTGCATTCAGTAGTTCTGATGAATATAAGGCATTGTTACACTTATCAGGATTCAAGGGCGTTAGTTTAGATTGTGCAAATGCATCACATATTAGAGAGAAACAACAACAGAATGAAGTAGACCAGAATGAAAACAGTTGAAGATTCTTGCATCCTTCAACGTATACGCTGTAAACTTCTTTTTAATGGATTCTGATACTGTTCGCTCTGATACTTCAGCCAAACCAACCATTCAAAGAGGCGAATGATCCTACGGATGAAAAATGGTACTGTTTTCTTTGGCAGTAGTGGTTTCTTTACAGCCATAGAAAGAAAATATGCAATAAACTATTTTTTTTTTTAATTTTCACATTTTTAGGCAAGTCACGGTCCCAGGTAGAACAACAGTTTAACTAATGCTGAGCTGAGCAAAGCCCATCAGTTTGACGTCATCTGGAATTTCGGATCCCTCTATTCCAGAGGCCTGTGGAAAAAAATCAATATGAAGAATTAGAGCAGAAGTGACATATTATGTTCAACTAAAACGATCATTCATTTTTCCATGAGATGTAAACAATAAAGAAAAGGAAATGCTGTTGTTCAAAAGATCAGCACTGCACTGCAACAAAGGATTTCTAAGAAAGAAAAAAAAGCTTTTTTCTAGAAATGTTTTCTTATATTTTACCTAAAAAGAAAAATTATCTTGACAAGCAAGATGTGTGTTAGAAAAAAAATCTTATTTCAAGAGAATATGTCTAACAAAATCTTAATAAGAAAGAACGGCTAAAATTAAGCAAGTACTGCTGGTAACAAGCCACAACAGTGGTTTGAATGAAGTCCCAACAGAAAAACAAGATTATTTTACTTATTTTAAGATTAAGATCAGTTCCACAATTTCTCAGTTTAAGAAATCACACAAATATAAGTTGAATCCATCTGTTTTATTTACCATACAAGCATTATTTACAGAACCCTGAGAAAAAATCTTCACAAAGAACTTTTCTCAAATTCAGGGCAATTTTATCTAGTTTAAAGACAAATTCCATCTAGATTTATAAGCTAGTTTTAAGAATTCTAGCCAAGCAAAATTTGCTTACCCCATTGGCAGATTTTTTTGCTCAAAACAAGAAAATTGTAACAAATTTAAGGATATTTTGCTTATTTTTAGTAGGGCTGTTTTTGCAGTGTGCTTATATATGTATGTAGGTATTCGAAAACCAAAAATGTTACTGTACCAAATATCAGAGCAGCCTTACACGTATATAATGTAAGATGTGTCAGAAGTACTCACAACCTGTGCCGTGTAATGTGACTCTTCACATTTTCAAAGCCTCATATGCACATATAAACAAATAGAAACATGAGAAGAAATGCTGTTGCACAAATATAAGCAGGTATTAGTTGTGGTTTTGACACAAGGCTGCAGAATGACTGCTGAAATGTGCTTACCTGTGCTGAGGTACAGAATAACAGCACAACCCTAAGTGTGATATTTCTTTATGATCAAATGGTTTTACAAGTCTGATATATTAGTGAAACAAGAAGAAGCACAACCAGGAGTGTTGTTGTACCAAAGATCAGATATAAACGTTAAGGGTGGGTGATAGGACTGAGTAGCACAGGAATGAGACCGAAAACGCAGAAGTAAATATTTTAGCACATCTGAATCCTCCAGGCCAAAAGTCTATGGGATTTTAGGACAGCTTTTTGGATGAATACCTGAAATATGGTCTCTGATGAACACATGAAAGTATGACTTGAGCATTTCTTTTCAAAACACAGATTACATCTGACATAACCCTGACTTTTCATTTTAAAGCATAAATGGGTTTTAAAAGCACGGTTGCTAATCGGTGCATTCTCGTTGATCACAAAAGTGGGATTCTCAAAGTTGATACGTCACTGGGAAAGACCCATTTAGGCCCCATCCACACGAAGCCAAACTAAGGTCTAAATGCATAAGTTTTTTGCCTAATCTGCGTAACGTCCATACGAAGACGGCGTTTTGGGGGTCTGTAAATGATCATTTTTGAAACCAGGTTCCCGAGTGGAAAGATTTTGAAATGCCGTATACGCAGATCCGTGATTACTGGCTCTCCGCAAGTTTTCAGATACGCTTACGTCATAGTTTCATATCTTCATTAACACGCATGCGCCACACGCGGCAACAACAATGGCGGCATACTTGAAGCATATGTGCTGATGAAGCTCGTGACTCTACTATCCCTGTTGCAGCAAAATCTCCTTCTTCTTAATCACCACCGAGTCGAACAAACAATTATCGAGGACACATTACGCCACTTTATGATCACTTTATGATCACTTTATTACAATCTCTGTTTACAACTTTTGCGGCAAGTGCGCATGCCCACTGTTTTTTCGTCTGTTTCCGCCATATCGTTGCAGTGGCCCTAGAGGTCTGGCATGCGTTTTACAGCGTTTTGATGCGTATCGAGTGCAATCATGTAGACGCACATATTTTCTGAGACGCCTTTGTCTTTATGACGATCGTTTTTGAAACTGTTAAGCGTTTTGTCTTCGTGTGGATGGGGCCCCAGTTGGAATTTCCTACTAGGAAGTTGTATGATTTTCAGGTCCTCTGACTCGACCAGCTTGTTTCCATCTTTCACATACAAGTTCCAAGGTAAATGGAACACACCAGAAAGAACTGCATAGAAGGACTACAGAAATGGGGGGCACACTGATGCAACCACCTCTGATGCAGAGGTGCATCAATGCAGAGGCAGACAAGGATCACTTAATCTTGCCAAGGCTGCTGTTAGGCTGCAGAATCAGTTTGTTTCAGAGGAAGAACAAACAAGTTTAGGAAGATAAAACCTATGAAATGAATTTGTTTGAAAAGACATTAAAAATCTGAGGCACTCTGTTAAAGTTAAAAATCCTTATGTCATCGAGGATATGTCATGTCAACGCGTTTCCACTCATCAGAGTCTTCATCAGGACATGATTAACAACACATAACAGGTGTTAAAATACATTTATTTTTAGTATGAAATAATGGATTTTAACTTTATCAGAGTGCCTTGGATTTTTAATGTCTTTTCTAATGTACTGTTGTCCATGCATCCTTGAAAAGCACCCAAATCTGCCTTTTTTCATCACAAGCCTTGACCCAATGTAGCACTCACCCCTACATGCTTTCTCTTATATTTTTTTTTTTTTTTTTTACAATTAAAAGACATTCTTGCTGCTATTAATCCTAAAAGCCATTTCTGATTAATGAAAGGAGTTCATATTTATCTGACTGTTTGTATTTTTTTAAATATATAAAGTAGCCTGTTGCAGTAACATGGAAAATCAAGGATGCTACTCACCACGTTGCACATGATGCATCATGATATCAAATCAAATTAAATTATCAACTCAATAATTGTTATGGAACTGAATCCTTAAACTTCAGAAGATGCACAGCTCTACCATTTATATCAGAGCTTAAAAAAAACATGAAAGTCATGTTTGTTCCTGAAGATAAACATGACATATATAGAAAACCTGCGAGCTTTATAGAGTACCATTTGCCACAGAGCTCATTATCAGCATTGATCAAAGAACACACTGAAAATCCCATAGGCTTGTAGTTGAGGGGACCAGCATGATGCTAACATCTGCGTTGGCCTGCAAAAATATGACATCCATGCACCACAGTAATGTCAAAATGTAAAACAGCTGTGCCTATATTTAGTGCACCAATGCACATTTCTACAAGCCTTGCATATAAATGAAAAATGAACATAAACAAGAGGGAAAACTGCTGCACCAAACATCAGCTGTAAAGCAGTTTTGAAACAAGGCTGCAGAATAAGGTAACACAACTGTGCTGATATACAGTACAACAACACAACCTTGATGTGATATTTCTTTTATGCAATATTTTCAAACCTTTAAAGAAGAAATGCTGTTGCACCAAATATAAGCAGACCTTTGTGACAGTCATAGAAGGCAGGAAACTGAGTGCCAACATTAACCGGCCTACTGATTTTCAATACAACAACAACCCATTGTTGTATTGAACTTAACTAGTTCAGGCAGCTTGACTACATAAAGACTTTCACTGACTGACATCTTACTGCTCGCATCCCACTGATTGCTGTTGTCAGTCTGCGCTTTAGTGGCTGGATTTCCACTCGCTTGTGCTGACTGTAATGTCATGTACATTAACAAAGTACAACCTTTATCTTAATTATTAAATTAAATCAGCTCTTTAAGCTGCATATTGACCATTTGCACACGTGACTGGCATAAGTCACTCAGATTTGTGGATGGTGGACGCACTGCTATTGTCAACAGACCACAATGCATTTTAGCCTATAATTAGAGTAGAGATGCATTTTTGAGCCAGTGCAGTATCAGAGAGTTTAATTAATATGGTACAAAAATTTCACTGAAGCAGTCAAAGGAGTCTGGACACCTTAAGAAGCCTCACAAACAGAAAAACGAGTGTAGGCAGCGGCAGACAGACAGCGTGTGGATCTGTTGCTTACAGGGAGGCTCAAAAGAGGATAAACAACAACTGCACGCAAGATCATTTTGGCAATATTTCTTGTGATTATGACCACTTTTGTGGATAAATCAGGATACTTGAATGAATATACAGAGCAAAACTTAGGGGGTTTAACCCACAAATAGCAGAAACCTCAATGTAAACAGGAAGGCACAAGAACATCCAGGTTAAATGTGGATGCAGATGTATAATTTTTGGGGTAATGTTGTCAAATTCTGTAAAATACCAGTGTGACTAAATGAAAGTTAATCATCAAAGTAACTATTTGTCTTATGCCAAGTGTTTATGGTACAAAGACACAGCCATGTTTTTATGATAACTTTTGTTGACAATTGCTAGCATTAGCATTAGCTCACCAAGTGCTGTTGTTGCAAGTCATAATTAAGTTTCATAAAATGACTTACAGATAAAGAAGCTATCATTTAAAGCCCACTAAAATCGTCCATGACTCAGCAGTAGATAATTATGGTAGGTTTCAGTTCACCAACAGGACAACGTTAATTTATTTGTCAATTAAGCCAATAAAGTTATACTTTGGACTGCATGATTTTTTGACATCCAGTCAAAATGGATAAAAGTGTGATGTTACCTGCAAATGGTCAATATTAGTACATAATTCATGCTAGAGAATACAGTAGCTTTGAACCATTCATTTTGCTCCCTTAACTAGTTCAGGCAACTTGACTACATAAAGACTTTTGCTTACTAATATTTTTCCATTTCTGTCTAAAAAGTGTAAGTTAGTACTTCTCTTGTTCTGTATGATCCATCTCTGCATTTATGATATGGACTCCAGAGCTACTTCATTCTTAATCATAGAAATAACTAGTTCTGTGCTACTTTAAACTCATGGTTTGAATACAAATACAATTCTTTCTGAGCCATTTACACAAAAACTACAAACTCCAGGAAAACAAATATTAGTGACTTTTTTCAAAAACCTGTTATTGTTAATCACATGAAAGTTTAAAACTCACCAGTTTGAAAGTGACATTTTTATTGGCTTGAGGTTCATCGACTATTTTCTGCAAATTTGCAGCAACTGAAATGAACGACAATGTTTCAGTTCAATGATTTCAAGCAAAAAATGTTGACATGTTTGTGCTGTTTAGAAAGAGAAGGGGAACAAACAACACCATGTTTACAGAGTTTTGATCACTCACCTATTACTAAGTCCCTCCCGTCCACCAGACCGGCTGACACCAGCTCCTGTGACACCCCGTCTGCTGTGTCTGCAAAATCACAGAAAAGAGCGTCACTTCCTTTTACTGATTATCCATGATCTGGCACCAGGGAGACTTGAGCTCAGAACAGTTTTATAATGCTAAAATAAAAGAGGATTGTTTTACATCATAAAAATGGAATACTCAACTTACCTCTCCCTGGCATGAATTCAAAGCGAATATCATTTAGCTCCTTCTTTGAATTCCTGGGGAGAATATTGAAAAAAAAACTGATGAGGAGTTAGAGTAACTGTAAAAAATGTTTGGCATTTCCCTCTTGACTGAAAAATGCAATTTTTTCTGGGTAAAAAGGCATACAAAAACAGCATAGCAGACAAAAAGATAACATTTTAATCTAAAAATATATAACTTTCTGTATCTCTGTATTGTTTTGTTGTTAAAATACCTGTTTGAAAGCAATAACAAACATTTAAAGAACAAATACTTCTATTTCTGTACTACATTTTTGCCCAATGTCTTTAAAAACAAACTGTCTTTAGATTGTCTTTATTGTAATATAATACTTTTTGACCCTCCAATCAGTCTGAACATTGTATAAAACCCAGACAGACTTACTCATATCTGTTTTTCTTTATTTGTGAAACATACCTTAACCTTAATACCAAACTAATAGGAGCTTTAGGGTCTCCTGGAGCAGCTGGAGCCTAAAAAACACAGAAGAACATGTCTTTTCATGAATAAAAAAAGTATATGATAAAACACAAAGGAGGTTATTAGGTGGTAGACCTATCTGAGGTCTTAATGACACGACAAAAAGCTGTTTGACCTGTGTGGGAACAGCAGCAGGAGCAGCAGGTCCACCTGGTGTGGGAGATGCAGCCTGGGCAGTGGATTGAGGACTGACTGGTGTGGGCTGCAGCGGAGCCTGGCCTACAGCCTGAGGTAGTTCTGCCGGACCTGTGGCTGCCGGCTGGAGTTGACTACTTGAAGGATCAGGAGTCTGGAAAACCTGGAATAGTTTTAGAAAAATACAGTTTGTCATTTGAGAATCTCACTAAAACAAATAATGTGTTCAAGTTTAATCTTGAAGGTATTTTTGAAGTGGGGTTGCTCAAGATCTGACACCAGAAAATACAGACTTTAATAACAATACAAGACAATAACACATCGACAATAATACACATACAATACAGATAGAATGTTAAATGGTTATAGTGAATTCGTCCCAAAATCTCTATTGACTGACATATTAAATCCTCTAAAAAGGGTCCAGTGCAGATTTATGCCAAAGGTCACTGTCCTGCAGTCCTGCAAACTAAATCTTTCAAACTTGTTTCCTCAACTAAGACAAAAAACCCCTCTGCTGTCATTTGACCTGCAGTGTGTCATCCTCTCTTTTGGGACAGTGTGATTGCTTGGATGGGACACCAGAGCAGCAGCCAGCTGCATGCTCATCCTTTTTCAGGATGTAACACTTCACTGAGGTCATCATTCAAAACGGTACAAATATTTAATATATTTATCAAACATCCTCATCCTCCTTTGCTCAACACACACATAACAATAAAATATTCTTATAAGGGGTACAGGATTTTTTCAGACATTTGTTATGCTTACATTTCAGAATGCAATACTGATTCTGGTATTTTCTGACCAGAGCAAAAACCCTCTACTTAACTAAAACCGACTTGTTCCTTTAGGGATGACAGTCTACATTTGTCAGAAAAACAGCATTTTATTCAGCAATAAATGAAACTTCAGATTTTTAAAAGTGGACATTCAGTGATGGTGAGGGAAACGATTACAGTGCATTAGTACATTCTGCCAGTATAACAGCAAACAAGTATGCCATATACTTAAACATATGGGATGTTTGTGGCATACTTGTGCAGCCAAAATATGGGATGCAAAATCAACTGCAAATTTCATATCTGTCAATACTACAATCAATTTTATGAGCAATCATCTGTCGATACTGATATTAGTTTGACAATATTGTGCATCCCTACTTCCTATAAATAAAAAATATCAGATCAATGTCTTCTTTTCTTATTCCAAAAAGGCCTGATAAAACCTTTACACAGATGACTGCTGGCGTTGAGTTTCACACATGTGTTTTGCAGAAATTACTTAAATAGTGCTCTCTCAACATAAGCAGGGGAAGCTGACTTTCAAATTGTGGCTTTTTGTCACAGTGAGGAGACAAATATTGTCGTAGGGAGGCTTTCAAACAGCAAACTATAACACTCTCAAAAGTGTTAGAGAAATTAGGAAGTCATTCAGCACTACTGAGCGGCATTCACTTTCGTGTCAGACAACTCCATCCCATTGTGGTGATAGACGGACTGATTCAGTGGTCAGCATTGGCTTCATGTCATATTTTTATTGTTTTCTTGCTCTAAAGGTGACACAAAAGGAAAAGAAAAGGTTTTAAAACCCACCTCTGAATTCTGGGGTCCATCCTTCACTCTTGGAGACTGTTTAAACGGACAGGGAGAGAGAAGAGAGCTCAGAAGATATTTACTGTATTTAGTGACTTTGTCGGAGCATAAACAGCATGCATGGATGCAAAGACCACACAAAGCACGAGAGGTAAACAGACTAAAACAGCTCACTCATTTTCTTTCCTTATGCCTGAATTTGCTGTTAGTTTCTACTTTTTAGAGAAACAGAGTGAAAAAAGAGATATACAATGTCTATTACTGACGTGAAACTTAACTGAGGATGTGATATAGTATGTGTGACATAACAGAATTATATAAAAGGCTGGTGTCTAAAAACATGAATCCTGGTAATTCTGTTCAGAACGCTCATTAAGATAGATTTGCTCTTGGCGATGGCAATCAAGCAATACACGAGTGAATACGCTTTGTTTGTCAGATTATTCGTCTTAAATGTAAAAAGCAAAAGGTGCAAAATGTGATTAGAAAATCAAGAGAATCGTCACATTGTTAAATGGTCAAATTGTGAATTTGCAAGAAATATATGATTAAAATGCAGAAGCAAAACACCAAAGAGCCTCTAGTCAAACACTTGAGGCCTGAATAGAGACAAACTGAAGTGAATCAGAAATCTGTGCTGTGATTAAGACAGAGTGACGGCATATTTAGAACAATGCAAAGGCACTTATTGTCCCCCATAGTCTAAAGAGTGTATCATGTTTAAGGAGGAATAAAAAGAGATGCTACAGGAAAAACAGGAATCAGTCAATAATATTTCGAAAGTATTATTAACCTCTTAAAGCCTGTTGTATCATATTTGATACATATTTTATGCCACTTCTATCCAATCAATATGATCAACATATAACTAAAAAACATCTGAATACAATCAGACAAATGATGAAAATGCCCTCAAGTGGATTATAGGTTGCCAAAAAACACCGAATATATCAAATGAGATAAAAATTATATATGTAAAATTTCCAAAAAATTAGAATTTTCCGGCTTTAACTTGTGTTTTCAGGCTTTATAGGGTTAAGCTGATTTGTGAATCTTGAGCTCAGTTTGCCTCATACAGCAATAAAGCAGCAAAAAGCAGCAAATACTCTGTAAAAAAATCATTTATAGACTCAGAGTTTACTCCAAGTAAAAAAAAAATATAGGTTTATAAAAGGAAACTGTATTTTTTGTTTTTGCTGAGTGATTAATGTGATTTGGTGAGTACAAATTAAAGTGATTTGAAGGGAAAAAAATACAGATGGCTTCCAGGAATGAAACTCTTCTTTGGTAAAACAACACTCTAAAAGAGGGCTGTTACTGCTTTTATTTATTTCAAGTACTTCTCACTTTTTTGGCATAATTTTAACTTATAAAATAGGAACTCGAAAGAAGTCTCAGCATATTATCACTTTTTTGGTCCCATATATACCCTTGTAAGGTACCAAGCTGTAACCAACAAACACTTAGAAAAAGCTTTCACACTATCAAATAGAGCCGGGAAATTAATCAAATTTTAATCTCACAGACTTGCCAAACAGAATTCCAAAACTTTTTGTCCTTTTTTCAAGTACAATAAGAGCAGGGACAAGGTTTAAAGGATTCTACACCTCTAGCCGTTTTAATATTCGCTCTTCAAAATCGTACAAATGGTTTCAAATGTGAAATGTGCTTCTTATGTCATTTGGCTTGAACTGCCCCACTGATAACCCAGGGTGTACATTCCACTGCTGCACAGCATTTGGGGCCGTATTGATTTGTAGAATCTGTGATAAGGAGTATATGACAATATTTTGCAGTGCAATTTTCTTTTCAGCACAGGCCTTATACTTGGGCTGAGCTAGCATATCTAGCAACAATTTAAGCTAATGTGCTACATCTGTAAATCAGAATGCACTCACTTCAACTTAATACTAGATCTGTGTGTACTGGCTCACTTCTCAGTCTGACAGGATTTAAAAGTGTCAGCTTGTGAGTTTATTTTTCCTGCACGTGAACTACAACATGCTCAGGTTTTAAAATGATGTTGTAACCAGTCACAGACTAATTACAGGACATTTCTGGTATCTTTAGTTATGCAATACAAAACAAACCTTATCTGTATGAACAGGGAGATATGAGCTTGTTTATGAGTAGATCTCTCCTGATAAAATAAAATTTATTGTCCCAGTTGAAGACCTTTAAGGTCAAGATGACTCCTGAGCTTCGACTGTAAAGATAAACAGCGTGGCTTCACACACCGTTCACTATCTTTTAAAACATAACCCTACAATACAAGCTCTTCTTCCCTTTAACATCTGCCTGCCTTTCTACAGATCACACGCTCCCTAAAGAGAGTCCTTCCTTGTTAGGGGAATGCCATCTGTATTGCTTTGACAAGTGAACAACCCTGGACGCAGGCAGCTCGAGTGGGAGGGAGAAGCGCACTTGTCGCCGGGTGGCGCTAACAGGCTTCACCTGCTGCTCCTTGGCCGAGAACACACACACACAAACATGGGAGACTCAGTGGAGAGACAATGGACAGACATGCTGATGCACAGACATGACAATGACTTTTTTTTAAAGGGATGAAACAGCAAGACGTCGTGTAACGAAGGTGCTTAACAGGAAGAACAAGGTGCCTGCTTATTTTACCCTTAAGGCAGCAACAGCTAATTTGCCCTCTTCACTCTCCTCATCCAGCTCGTCGTCACTCCATTCCCATTCGCCGTCCTCTGTCTTGTGCAGCCGACCGCTGGAACCTGGCACTCTACGTACCTGACAATATGTACTCAGAATTTAGTTTGTTGTAAATAACAATGAATCACAAAGGCATATATTTACACTTCAGCCTCCTTACCTTTTTTGACCTCTCTGTTATTGTGGGCGCCCTCTGAAGCAACTTTTCATGTAAATACTCGTGGTTCTGTAATGAGACAAAACATTTTCTATTCAAAACACAACGTGTCAACATCATCTTGTCACGTCTTGTAGGAGTTTCTGTTCATTTCACTCTCTCAGGTCATCAAAACAAGGGCTCCTGGCTGTGGATACCAGACAATTGCCCAAGGCCCTCTGATCCAAGTCCCAAGCAAGCCTCGAGTCATTTGATCCGAGTCTCAAGCAAGTCCCAAGTTTTTTCTGTTGTGGGCAAGTCGAGTGGAGTCACAGGTTTTGTCAAGTCAAGTCGAGTCGAGTCACAGGATATGACGGTCGAGGCCCTCACCATTGTTCCCCAGTCCACCCAAAAAGCACTCAGATTTTTATCTTGAAGAGAGAAACCTTATCTTCCCACACATACAACACACGTACACCCTCTTTACTAATGTTAGCTTTGCTAGCTTCATATTGACCACAGGTCGGGCTAATGTTCCTGCCATATTGACCTATGGCAGGAATGTTAGCTACCTGGCTAACGTTTGCAGGTTTCACTTATTTGGCCACGTGTCCTCAGGTGGTGGATAAAGTTCGATGTTGTGCCCTCTTTTTCGCTTATCAAAGCGTTGCAGGTCGTGCACTTGGCGTGTCTTTGTTTTCCATCTGATTGAAATTCTTTATATGCAAAGAAAATAACTTTGGGCACAGAAGACAATTTGAAACTCGCCTCCTGCGCACCCTGCCCACTAATCATCACTGTAGCAGAAGCAGGTGTGTGGTAGGAACGTATGTGTGTAGTACTGTCTCATGTGGGGGACAATAATAGGTGACGGACAAGTGTACTGTGAATGGAGCATCAATAGAGTGAACCTAAAAAGAAAGAGAGGCGTATATCTCCTGTCTGGCTCCTCATATAAAGCCTGAGTGCGTGCAATTTTCCGAATCATGTTGTCTCAAGTCAGGTCGAGTCTGGAGACATTTTCTCCCAAGTCCAAGTCGAGTCTCGAGTTTTTACCTCCCGAGTCCGAGTCGAGTTGCAAGTCGTCTCATTAGCAGCTCAAGTCGCCTCAAGTCCGAGTCCCTATGACTCGAGTCCAATTGTCTGGTGGATACTAATAAATATGAAGTTCACTAAAAAGGAACAAGTAAGCTTTTTTTGGTAGCTTAGCAATGGAAGCATAGCAAAGGGCTCTCCCTGCTGGTAGAAAACTGTGAACATCAGTATGAAGAACTCTGAAACTCAGGTCATGGGCAATGCTACTGCAAATTGCTAATCATAATAGTAATAATAATATGAAGATAATAATAATATGTTAAATAATAAAACAGGTATTTAAATCCATTTCATCCTGGTGTAACTGTCCTAAATCATTTAAAATCACAAACAAACAAAACAAAAAAACTAAACAAAACAAGATGTACGTGCACAATGGAAAGTATGTATACAATCATGTATAGATACACAGTGCATGGATATGTAAATTTATGTATGAATCTATGGATATCTGCTTGCATATAGGTGCATATGTAGGTGTGTTTCAGTATATATGGATATGAGTAGATAATCAGATAGGTAGAGAGGTATTTATATGTGTATAAGAACAGGTAGGTGAATGTTTAAATATATTTCATAAGTTCATATAACTTGTTTTCATGATAAAGCTATTGGAGTACAGATGTGGAAAATAAGTCAAATATGTAACAGAGAATAAGGGGTAGATAAGTTTTACTTCTTCCTACTCCTTTTTGAGCAAGTATATCAAACTTCAGATGAACATTATAAATTAGTTATCTGCTTTTTTTAAAAAATCATTTTCTCTCTCTTTTTTGCATATAATTTTGTTGGTAATGTGTTTGAAAATAACAAAAACATAAAAAAATACAAATAAATAAATTAAAGTGGGAATATTTCATTAAGAAGAATTCCCATCTTTAGATGTCACTTACTAGATTACGTTATTGAGCAAATCCAGATATCAATAACAGCCACGCATAGATCAAGAAGCAGGCCAGTTTTGAGCATCTGGATAAAATCAATTGGTATTATTTTCTACTTTTGTATTGGTATTTGGTACATTTGCACAAATGTACATAATGTATAAAAAATATTTCTTGCATGTTTGAAATAAACTACGACTACAGTCTGTCCCAGAGAAGTTTGTTTTTTAAATCAAATCTAAGCCTGCACTCTACTGGCACACTCGAGTACTACAGTTCATACTGTTCAGCAGGACCTGGACCAAAAAAACAACATAAACCAGTTTTAATTTGGGGGTGTAAAAGTCTCTGAGTCAGCACGTATCTGTTCCTGTGGGTAAAGTAGTTGGTCTGCCTTTTCCTATCAATGTTTCAAGGAGCTCAAATAAAAAAAATGCTAAACTGGCTTAATCTCAGGTCGGACACACTGACTAGTTGAGTGTGAAGAAGGCTGACTCAAACAAACAGGATACATCTGGTTTATTTATCTTATTTATTCAGTAAACCCTTCCTAAATCCTCAAGTTAAAAGTTCAGTAAGAGCGGATGCAGCCAGGCACGGCCCACGTCTATGCTTCCACCAGCTCGGGTTTGGGTCCAGCCTGTGGCCAGTTTGTGGAGTTTCCTTCCCCTGCTGTCGCTCGCCACCTTTCATAAGCCTTTCCACTTTCTCTCTCTCAACTATCAACAGAGGCATAAAAATCCCCAAATATATATTTATGTTAAAAAAAGTTGAGTAAGAGAGTTTGGCCTTACTTCAAACAGGGGTCACAGAGATCTACTCATCAATCTGCAGACTCAGACTTTTACTCATCAACCAGCTGATCAGGTGAAACAGAGAGGATGCTGACTCATTGTGATTCTGATTCAGGCTCGGGTAAAGAGAGCGAGCTAACACACACACACACACACACACACACACACACACACCCACACACACACACACACACACACACACACACACACACACACACCTACCTTTGCTTTCTGGAAGAATTTATGCTTCAACAACTCTGAGGATGTTGGCCTGAAAACAACAAAGGAAGACAAATGAGTCTGATCAAGTTTTTACAACAGAGGACAAGGTAACGCTCGGCACAGTATGTGCAGACGTTTTTTAACAGAGCAGGTCAAGTTTCATAGACAGTAAGTTTAAACAGAGTAAAAAAAAACAGTAAATCCTCACAGTGAATGGGTTCAGCTGTTGTAAAATATAATGAGTACCTCTATCTACTTGCACACCAGACACAGCCCTGGTGGACAGCTGATTATCATGAGGCTCTGCCTCCCTGTCAGCTTAACTGAAGGTTTTTCTTGCCACTGTAAGTGTTGCAAAATGTTGCAAAGTGTGGGATGCCTGGTGAATTCATGTTAGGTCTGGATTCATAAAATATGAATAAATAAATAAAAAAGGGAGAAAGTGTCTTGGGATAACATTTGTTATGATATGCTTCTATGCAAACAAACATTCTCCTACATTCCTCTGTCCCTGTGATTCTTAAATGTTGTGCCTTGGGAATATGTCCAACTATACATTACTGCCACCAACTCTTTCCAGGTGCATTAATTTTTGCATTAAGCTGCTACTTCTGTAATTTTTTTACTATCTCTTCGTTTGTTTTGAATATGATTTGCCCCGTGATTTGGCTTTGAATCAGGTGTGCCTTGAGAGAAAACCATTTGAAAAGCACTGCACTAGCCCACATTTCCAATTGGGCATGTTTCAGGGGATCGTAAGGTCAAAAGGATAACGCAAAAGTCAAAGTATAATGTTGACAACATCACAGTTAACTCTCAAAGCACCAAAGTGAGACAGAGCAGTATTTGCCTTTATTGACCAAATGTAACTGGACTGATTTGCAGACTCACAGTAATAATCAAAATATCTTTAATACAAATAAGGGCATTTCAAACTGTTTGACAAGTGAAGTTAGTAGATGCATGATGTTAAAAATTCTTTCAAATTTACACCCTTATTATTATGGAGGTGGGAAGTACTGCCTAAACTTCAAATCAAGCTTTTACAGTAACACATTTACAAGCATTTTACAAGCTACAAACAAACTTCTCCCTCTAAAATAAACCAGGGATTGCATACACTTTGTCAAAGCACGTAATAAACCTATGTGTATAAAAGTGCTATAAAATACTATTTGCAATCACGGTAACATGTACATGGTTTATTTTACTTAAAACAACCTTACAATGGATCTTTATGGGGGTCATGAAGAAATAAAGTAATAAAGTCATGAAGTGCAGCTTTAAACAGAAATGTTGAATCTGTTTGATAAACCTGTAATTGGAGATTTTGTTAACATATTTAACCCTTGTATTATGTTCGTGTCACCCCCCCTTACTTTGGTGTTCCCGGTCAAATTTGACCGGTCTGGTTTAACCTCTCTTATATTAACACAGAATACATGATTCAAGCATAATTATCCCCAGATTGTATTTATTTTATTTATTTATTTATTGTATTTAAAAGTTGGGTTAAACCCCCACCCAGACAGGTGTGATATCTTAGGCCCTGAAGCTTCTTTCTGAGACCTGAAGTGAGCTAAATTTTTCTCAATTTTTTGTGCAGGGTCTTAGCCTTATACCCATGGCTCTAAAACCTTGGGAAAGGTGTGTAAACCACCAACGTACCCGTTTTTGGATTTTTCTGTCTATGCAATGTAAACCAGTGTGTGTGTGTGTGCGTGTGTGCGTGTGTGTGTGTGTGGGGGGGGGGGGGGTAGTTAGGGGAGAGTGGGGGTGGATGCCTGTGGATGTGTGTGTCTGCATGGATGTTTTCCATCTAATGGATGAACGTAATCAAGTATTACCCATTCATTTTCTATGCCGGTCACTTTTGACCGGGGACACCACAGGTGTTTCAAAGTTGATTAGACCAGTCAAAATTCAATGAAAGTGGTGACCAGCAATTTTATATGTTCAAATGCCTGGTGTGAAGGATATCATAAGGCCTTGAGGCAATCAGAGGAAAAATAGATTTTTTATGTTTGTATGAAGTTGTAAATCGGTGTGATTTGACCCGAACATCATAGAAGGGTTAAAAAATAACAGATTAAGTGAGCAATGTGATGTGTCCCTATTTAACAACAGCAAACTTAGAATAACAAAAAGTGGCCTGAGTTTCAAGAGTTAATCTGTGTGATCTTAAGTTTTGTTTCTCTCTTGCACAGTTTGGTTAAGCTTCTTCTGGTTTTCTTTTACGGTGGTTCACTTTAAAACACTGAAATTATGTCCTAAATATTGATTTTCATTGTGAAGAACTTGTCTGAAATAACATTGTTTATCATTGAATAAATTAAGCTTTAGCAAAGAACTTCAGTGTGTTTTTTTGGCCACAAATCGTGACCTAATTGCTACTTTTTCAGAGTTCAGAGCTGACCAAAACCAAGGTTTAAACTAGAAAAGCTCTCAGACAGCGCCACACTCCTCACCCATATTGTGATTTTCACCATACATATCAGTCCTACCTTTATTTCATCTAAATATTTAGATTCCTTGGCCATGAAAACATTCCATTAGCAATTGGATTCATAATGATGGACATTTCCTGAAAATTTCATCGAAATCTGCCCACAACTTTTTGAGCTATCTTGCTTACAGAGAAACAAACAAAAAACCAATCAACACACAAACTAACTAACAAACTGACACCAGCAATAACATAACCTCCTGGTCGAGGTAATAAAGGCCTTAAATCCACACCTTTTCTCTGGATCTTTCTGTAGACACATGGAGACCATCTTCCTGAAGGATTTGCCGTATTTCTTCACCATCTCTTTGTCCGTGATGCCTGTTTCAAGGACTGGGGGGTCATTCTGCAGCGTCAGCATCAAGACCTTGAGGCAACATGGACACAAAGGCAAAAATTAAAAAACAGAGCAAGTAACAAAGCTGTCTTTGCAGCCTTATGAGAAACATGTCCAAACAGGAACACTGATCTCATGATGTTTTTACCTTCATTGGTGGGTATTTGTGATAAGGTGCCGCCCCTGTTGCGAGCTCAATAGCTGTGATCCCAAAGCTCCAAATATCGGCTTTGAAATCGTAACCCCTGACCTGGAAAGACAGAACATAAGACCATCAGAAGTTATAGATCATAAGAACCACAGAAAGAAAAACTGAACGTGAAGTACAAATAAAAGGCCCTTTCTCCATAAATACCTTAATTTTATGTAAACTTATCTATTCTAATAAGTGAGTTAAACACTGTAGGAGTTTTATGTGAAGTCCAGCAATGCTGAGTCATTATGACTTTTGGCTACAGGCTTTAAACTTCTAAAACTGTTTCAGCAAAGATATTGAAATAAAGCCCTCTTTGTTAAGTCAATGTGTTTTCCTGTGTACACAGAGCCCAGTCTGATTGTGAGCTTCTTGTTGTCAGGGTTCCTTCTTGGCTAAGAACAAACCAACCTGCTCCATGACCTCTGGAGCCATCCAGCATGGTGTTCCCACAAACGTCTTGCGCACTTTATTTCTGGTGATGTCACCCCCCGTGGATAGAAAGGCACTGACGCCAAAGTCTGGGTGAGGAGAAGAGAGGAGAGAGGCATATTTATTAGACAAACAAGTGTTTTGTTTTTAAGCTCTTTTTAATGTTTAAGGTCTTTTTTCCTTTACTGTCAGCGTCATATCTCATTTTGTGTCCTATTATTTCTCAATTTGTTTTTTTTGAAACTGTAAAATGACAAAAGTGTTAGGCTCACGAACTTTACACTGTGGGTCTGCCATTCTTTTTCAGCTTTGTGATGTTTTGAGCCGTACAGCTCAATAGGATGTACACAGGCTAAAAAACTGAATTCAAGTTTAGGCAAAAAAACAGGCTCTTTAAATCACACTTTTGGCACAGGGAAGAGGGAGCAGGAGGCTCAGAGCAGTGAAACAAATGTTTAAACAACCGCTATAGGTGTGAGAAACCACAGATTAAAATGACAGACAAAGGTTTGGGAGCCTGTGTGGGGATTTGCTTCAACTAACAATCCTATTTATTTCCAATGTACTGTAGTTTTGTACAACCGGCAAGAGCCAGGTTGTGTATTTTGACAAGGAAAAATGAGGTTATAGCACAGTACTTCACAGCTCATCTAAATCCACACTGACAGGTGCTGAAATGTGGTGGTGCCTTGTGGCAAAATACCTGCTATTTGCACTGAGCCGTCATCCCCGAGGAGAATGTTTCCCGCTTTCAAATCCCTGAGAAAGAAAAGACAGGTATTAGTTCACTCCTCACACAAAACTTTAAGGCTGAAACATTGGGTATAAAAGACTTTCAGTAAAGGGAAAAAAACAGACTCAAAAGAGCTCAAGATTTGTTTTAAACCAAATTGCTTATCGACTGATTCTCATTTATACATCCTTGCACAATAAAAAGGCTTTACAACGTTATCTTTTTATCACTCTCGGGTCATTTTAGCACCACACACAGTCTGCAGTTAATTTGTTCATCCTCCTTCAGCCTCTCCTGGTGGTGATAAGGAGGATTCAGCAGGGGGAGATGTCTGACTCTGTGTCTGACTTGGCGCACACTAAAAATGCCCTGACAGCTTCCACTGCTCAATGAATACTGCCAACTCACCATGCAGGCAGCTTCCCTGCAGCAAGAGACTCCTGGAGATGAAGTTCAAGGCAAGATCAGGTTCAGGAATATTTAAGGTAGCTTTTATTTTAGGTGGGGCAAGAAGTTAGTGCACTTTTTTTAAGAGTTTTTTTAAGTCTTGAAATCAGAAATTCAATTACTTCTGGTGAACTCCTTTACCACATATGATCAAAATAAAATGGTGTTACATTGGTGAGAAAATTGTCTCAAAGGAGCTGTTAGCAGTTCATCTTTCTGCCACATGGAGGCAGTGGAGTTAAGAATTTGCAGCATGAGAGCTGCCATTAGATTATTCCAGCAAAGAAATTGTTCTCAATGGATTTAAAAATAGATAAACTCTTTCAATGCTGCTTTGAAAGCAAAGGCAGTTTCAAGGTAAGGCTTCACAGAGGTTCAAATTTAATCTTTTTTTTCTGTTAGTCACAATTTTAACACCTGATAAATGTAAAGATAATCGAGCCTTGTAGAAATGTATGGATCAGTAAATAAGCTCTTAGCTAGCTTCTCTGAAAGCCAAATGTTAGTACAAACAAATGATTTGGGTGGAGCTGCTTAGATCAATCCTCATTGAGTTTTATCTTTTAACAAGAAAACCTCACAAGTAACCTCCTCTGTGGCAAGCTTACAAGTGACTGTTAAGATCTTTGCTGCTAAATACTTGAGTACAGACGTCTCTTTCTGAGTGCTCTAGTAAAATAAAACATGAACACACACACCAGATTTGTAGTGACAAGAGCAGGGAGTGGCAGCCACAGAGGGGAGGAATGCAGCATGTGTGACATATTAGGAGCGACTGGCTGACAGCAAAGATGGGGATTCCCAACCCGGAGCCAAATGAATGCTGGGAAAATTTCAGTGTCCAGTAGAGCTGGGCCATGTAGTGTATATTTAAGGTATATCCATATTTTTCTGAATAAGCTATAGGCTCAATGTAGCTCATCCTAAACTGGTAGCATGGTAAAATCTTAGTAGGATTGTTCATAAACATCACAACAAATGTTAATATGCTTATTACCACAGGACAGGACAGCCTGATTTGGGTAATATTCCTAATCACCAGTGTTTCAGAGGGTATTGATAATGACGATGAAACACATACATACATTTACATATATACATATATATATACACACATGCATACATACATATACATATATACATACGTATACAAATATACATACATATTTATACATATACATATATACATATATATATGTACATACATATATGGTTTTGATTCTATCACTTTGAACATCAAAATTGGGCAATGCACAGAAATACATTTGTAAAAGTACAAACATACAAAGTAATTATTCTATTATAATAGGCAAAGAAAACAAAGCTCGTTATGTCATGTGGCTAAGTAGTCTTTTAATCATGATTACAATGTTTTCATACCTTCATGACGGGCAGTTATTGTGTCTGAGATTAAAACAGAATGAATTGCCCTGCTCTACCAGAACACATAATAATAGCTAGAAAGCACTCAGAGAGCGCAAACATCCACCAAGGTAGCTCACATTTTGTTGTTACATCTATCAGCAACTGATCCATGACAAAGTTACCATCATACTATGATTCATTGACCCTGAAAACCCACACCTAGCACTCAGACTCATGTTGACATCACTATTGAATAAACAATTACTGAGCAAAGCGCTCATTCACTAAGGGCGGTTATCTGAATCATCGCCAAAATCGAGCCTTTTTTAAGTTGGGTCATTACCAACATCTGATAATTTCAGCAAAATCTGTCCAGTAGTTTTATGTGATCTTGTTAACAAACGAACAAACAAACAAACACAGGCAAAAATAACCTCCTTGGCAGTAGATGTCACTTAGAAAATAAGCCTGACATACTTATCATTGTGTAATTTTTTATCCTTGAAATAGTAAAGAAAAAAGACATCTGCACACAATCTCTTATCACTGTCACGCATACATTTAAAACATCTGGAAAAGCAGACAGAACTGAAGCTCTTCTCCAGCTCCACCTTCTCTTTCAAATGTAGCTTACATATTCATGTAGCACTGACAGCACTCCCTAAAGGTATTTAAGAGTAAACAGAATTTGAAGTTCTTCAGTATGGGAATGTTACCAGTTTTTGTGCAATTAACACTGAGTAACATCAGGTTGTTTAAGGTTTTAGACTATTATCATATAACAGAGTAAGTACCTCTAATGTACATTGATTTTTGGGGAACATCTGGGTGGAAGGGATGCACAATATTGTCAGTATGACAAAGGTTTCAACCAATATTGGCCTAGAAAGTGAACTATCATATTGTCTGATATAAACATGTTGGTATATATCCAAGCTGGTATAGCAGCCATACACATTTGCCATATTTGTTCTATATATCAGATTTAATGTCAGCAAGCTGCACAAATATATTACACAGTTTCACCTAATTATCACTGCACAAGTATTTAAACATAAGAGCTTCATTTTTATTCAGGAGTTAAATCTATTCTTGTTTTACAATTGTTCCTAAAACCAATATTCTATTACACTGAGAGTAAGAAGCTGATTTTCGTTAAGACTTTGTGCTCTTGATGAAAAACATCATAATGGGTATCACAATAATGAGTTCAGAAATATCAGCACATTGGATATCTTCAAAAATCCAATAGTGTGTGGAACTGACACATCTTTCAATTTTCAAAAACATATTTACATTTAAAAGTTAAGAAGAGGACGTTGTCTAATGGCAGATTACAAGAACTCATCTGAAAAAACAGGCGGAAGTCATCGGCTTTGCCAGTTTTACCTTCTTTTCCAAATGTTGCTCATATATTTGAGTGATTTAGACTGTTTGGTTTAGATATAACTGAAAACCAGTGTATTCCTGTACTTTTTGATACCACCAATAAAATGTTGAAGAACTGATCCCACCCAAGTAAGGGGTGATACAGTTTAAGACATCTTTGGCAATCCTTTCAACCCAAAATGTTGTCATTATTTTGTATGCTTCAGTGTACAAATCTTAAAATATACTAAATGTAAGGGGTCTTGGACTTGTCTGAAAAAGTGGGTGGAACTGATGCACTGTCCCTGATGTTCCCACAATTATGACGGTGCTCTCTTACATTTGATGAATTAACAAGGTTATCAAGTTACTTTGGTTTAATACCACCTATCATTGAAAACAACAAAAAAGTTTATTCAATTGAAACACATTGTATTTAAGAGGATGGAAGACTTTGACAACCTCAGATATAACGTTGCAAAGCTTTAGGTGAAATTAAACAAGTGTCTAAGTTCATGCAACTTTTGACTACTTAAACACAAAAGTTATCCAGTATTGGGTTTCAATAACTTCCATAATAGATTATTTATAGGGGACACCTGACCAGTAGGTGACACTGGCCCACACTGTGAAATGATGCCAAGATGCCCAAGATTTAAGTTGGGTGAAAATTTGATTAATTTAGAGCATGACTTTAAAAAAATTAGATCATTCTGACAAACTCAACATAAAGCAAAATTCCCAATACTTAGTGTAGTTTAGAAAAATGCAGGAGTCAATCAAAAATGTGTTAACAACTGCAGATAACTTCAAAATGATAGGTATCCACACTTTGATACACTTTGCCAGTTTAATCTGCATTTGCAAGAGCAGATTCTTTGATTTGGCGAAAAATACGTTTGAACATAATCAAGTTTTTGTCATTTTTAAAGCAATCAATACTTCAAATATTGTTATTTTTTTACTTATCAGATAAATCACTTTACTTATTGCGTTTTGCCAGTCTTAAAAGATATTTTTCTGTTAACACCTACTCCTGTTTTTCAGATAAAAACAATAAGTAGGTTGCTTTGTATCCCTTACAAAAAAGTGGCCTGTGTACAACATATGATAAAACTTTAATGGTCAGTGGTGCCCAGACAAGTACAATTATGTAACTGTCACACGAGAGACGGGGCAGAAGAAAAAGAAATAAGACAGCCTCCAAAAGACCCTCTTTAAAAATGTCTGCTGCTCCGAACACTCCTGCCGGCTCGTCCCTCCCGTGGCTCTGCTGCCCTGACATAACAGCTAGGTGATATCAGGTCACAGTATCTTCCAGTTTCTAACACTCACTTCTGCTTAATCAAGGAACACACTCATCCCTCCACCTACACATGACGAGGAATGATTTACCGTCTGGTAATTTGAGATGTTGCTTTTTAAGGATTCGAGGGGAGGTGCAGAGTTCACCACCTGAGGCTGAACGGCAAATCTGAGAGTATCCCAAAATACTTTCTTCCTCGTTTACACAACCGCTGTCTCTCGTTCAGACAGTCCAATCTAGGATTCTTTCGTTTTAGCCTGGGCTAAACCTGTGTAATTACGTATGTTTAAATAATGAGGGTGATATTATAACCCTTGCTTGATGTAATTTCATAAAACAAGGCAAAGAAAAAAAGGAAAGCCATAGGTTTGGATTCAGCTTCTTCATCTGGATACGTGCCAGGGTTGTAATTAACACTGACAGGACTAACTGGATTGAGATTTGACTGCCATGCTAACAGCTCTGTGCCGCTTAAGAGATGGTTTCAAGTTAAGTACATGGGTATGACTAGGGATGGACAAAAAAGCACTTCCTGGTACTTTTGGTTTTTAAATGGATTACAAATTAGTGTTTTTATTTGTCATGCAACATCAAAAAAACCTTTGTCCAATAAAGGTCTTGTACTATTGTGTCATCTAGTTGCAGGACGTCTTTTACAGCACCCTCAGCTTCACTGAATTAAAAATACATGACTTATTACTATGAAATATGACCATACTCTTATTTTTAGGTATATGTTTAATTCACCATGCCACGCTTTAATCACAGAAGGCCCATGATGCAGCATCATTCATAAAGAGAGATCAGGGAGATCTAATTTCATCCCACTAACACTCAATGAAAAGCCACAGAGGTAATGGTTCACTGCAGCAGATTGTAATGCTCTGAGAAAGGGCTGCAGAGTGCAGACAGTCATTAACATTCACAGAAGAGGAAGAGGAGGAGGAGGGAGGAGGAGGTGGTGACACAATGCACCATGCAAGTTCAAAGAAATACTGTAGCGGAGCGGAAAACGCCAACCTGCAGTTAAAGTCCTGACTCCTACAAGTCATCCAGCTAAGTGCTACAATAGAGGACGAGCCTGAGTGAGAGGAAAACAGATTTATTAAGTGTTTCTATCTTTTGGAGCACATTAACGTCTATCAACGTTATGTAACCAGGATATATAGAAAAATTAACTCGATTTGTGTGGCCTCTTCTTATTTATGACCTGCTGAAATGATAACCAGGTGGGAATAGCCATGGTATAAAACTGTCAGAAGGATTTATATTCCTCATCTGGCAACCCTGCACCTTGCAGCTTCAATTGTCACCTCCTGTGACATCACATCCTGGTGCCAGGCTCACAGTGCCCCTAACAGGGCAGTAAAGAGGGTTTATGGGATGTCTTGTTGGTCCCTTGTGGAGATTGAACTCCTCCTCTCTTTCAACCAAGCACAAAAAATCTTCCCTCTGCTCCGTGAGGTCATCTCTTTTTCCAAATCAACTTATATGTCTTATGAGTTTTGTTTTGGTTTTAATACAGAACAAGAGACTTAAGGTTCCACAGGCAGTATAAATTCAGCCATGACCGGATCACTACTGAACTGCATACTGAGTGATTTGCAAGCAAAGCTCTGTTAAAAACTCTCAGGTGAAGAGGTGAACTTTGGGTAACTATGCACAAAGTTCAAAATAAAACTGAACTTTAATAATACAAAACCATACACTGCAACAGGTAACAACACAACGTTAGAGTCTACAAATATAATATGCTACAGCTGAATAACCAGCAATGCAAGTTGATTTAAGGGACATCTACATGAGTACAAAAACAAACGAATTCAGAGAGTTTTCATTGTGTTTTCGCCCCTGTTTACATGAGAACGGTGACCAGAGTGCCTGAATCTGCAAACTTTTCAAACCAGGGTCCAGAGTGGAAAGTTTTGAAAATGTATGTTTCGGCTCCATGTAGACGGGATTCAGTGTTTCAGGATGAAATGCTGACGCAACACATGTGAAGTACTCTTTCACATTAGCTCACATGTGCACACATACCAGGAACATCAACAGCTTTAGCCATGTGCCGTGCAACACTGTGCTGCTTACCATGCTCAGTCTTCACCGGAAAGGCTTGTCGTAACAATGCTGTTTCTCAACAAACCTACATCCCCATCGACTGGCCTGGCATGCACACTACAGTGTTTTCAGTTGTTCTCGAGTCTCCGTCTGAACGTGAATCGTTTTTAAAAATGCAAAGGAAAAAACTTTCCGTTTCTGGTGAAAATCTTTCATTTGAATGGGGCCTCAGTAGAGGGGAGCTGAGCAGGGATGATGCATTTTTGTAGGCCAGTCAGGTAGTTAGCATTACACTGGTTCCATCTCGGAGAAGCCTATGGGATTTTTCACTGTGTTTAAGGAATTATTGCTAATAAAAAAGTCTGTGGTACGCAAAGATTCATGAAGCGTACAGGTTTTGTTCATCATGATAATCTCTATGAATAACCTCATTTTCACAAGTTTTCAGGCTTGAACGTAATTAGAAAGACTGAAAAACTACCATCAAGCTATCATGAAATTACAACATGGTGGCTTTATTTCGAAGTAACCACCACATTTGTAACATAAACTGATCCAGCATAACATAATGGTTAAGTAAATAACATGGCATCTGGAAGTGAATGGGATATTAGACAGTAAGTTAACATTTTGTCTTCAAAGCTGATGTGTTAGAAACAGAAAAAATGGACAAGCATAAGGATTTGAGTGAGTTTGACAGGGCCAAATTGTGATGGCTGGACGACTGGGTGTGGGGTGTTCCCAGTCTGCAGTGGTCAGTATCCATCCAAAGTGAACAAGGCAGGAGAACTCAAAGCATTTGAAGATGAGAGTTTATGTTGTGACGTGTGAGAAAAACTATCAGGAAAGTTATGCTAGCCCTCCACCAAATAAGTTGTATATTTGCCAGCAACTGTTTCTGTGTTAACACAATAACTAAAAAAACTAACAGACAATTTTTTTGATAAAACTTTCATTGAATGTTGATCATGGCATTTTGGTGGGGATCTGAATCAAGATGTGCATCCAAATTTGAAAGGATTGGCTTTACACATATTTGCTAAAAACTTAACAAGATCTCAATGGATTTTGATGGAGTTTTCATGGAATGCTGGTCATGGCAAAGGGAAAACGTGAGTACATTTCGACAGGGATCACCATTCAGGTGTGGATCCAGGATTTTTTAGAAAGGGTTTGTTAACAGTGCGAGACAGGGTAGTTTTCTGTATTTTTGACTATAACATGCAGGACAATATTGAAAAAAACGTTGGCAGAGGTTTGTACTTTCAATGTACTTCTGATGAAAAAAAAAACAGTTTTGGCAAAAGAAAATGCATAAAAGGACCGCATGTTGTGGGAAAACTAAATGTTTCTGTATAAATATACACAACAAAAATATAAACGCACAAACTCAAAAGGTTAAGTTAAGATGACCTTCATTCCTGTAGGAGCTTAGATCAGCATAACACTTGGACTGCTCAATCAGTAACACTGCCTGTCTGTCCTCCTTTCCGTTTGTCTTGTCTCATCTTGTCCTGTCTGTCACTATTTCCCCTTCTTTCACACTGTGGTATGGCACGTCCCTCCCCTTCAGCTCACATCAGGTGTTAAATAAAGTTTTATTTGATGGAGTAGCCTACAGGGAGGGCAGGTGATCGTCACTGTAGCAGTGAATAATATTCACATATCTCCAACTGCTAGAAAAAAAAAATGCATTGGTCTTTCCAATGCTGTCACCAGACACAGTGCCCAGCTGAAAAGACAATGCAGACAAGGGGAGAAAAAGTTAAGATGACCTTTCCCTTAACATGCCCAAATATACTGTTTATCTGTGCAAAGATTGCTTTGTTTTGCTCAGATCAAGTTCCATAGTTTCAGTTGATTGATCCCAGTGAGTACAATCCATCTATGAGTCTCATGCCATGTGACAGTGCGGTTGTCAGTCAGCGCCACCGGTTCATTCACACTGTTTCGTGCATTTATATTTTTGTTGAATGTAGTTTGTTCTACCAAATCTAAGAAGAAACTGGAGCTTTTAGTGTTAAAAAAACAATAATTCCTGTCTGAAGGAGCTATCCAGTCAACACTTTAAATCCAGACTTTTTCTTTTACCGTGTGCTTGATGTCGGCCTGCTCCTGAGGTTAGAGTACAAGTGTCACTCTCGGATCGCCCCCTCCCTGAGCTGCTGTAAACGTGGAGGTGGAGGTGGAGCACTTCACTGTCTTGTGGTAAATGTCTCCAGCTGAGGCCATACAGCCCACACCACAACACTCTAATTGCTTTTTCTGCAGTCTTGAGCTGGACGGATCATATCATGAGACGCTTTCTCTCTTCTTCTCCCTCTCTTCAAGCCTTGCCCCCTTGACTCTCCCCGTCACCCCTTGCCCCTGAGGCTCCCACTCATATGATCCAGCTTACACAGGGGGGACGCGCACAGCCATACGTGCACGTTCACATCCGCAGACAGCGATCAAATGACCGCGGCCTCTCTTCTCTCAGCGTGCCGGTGATTTTCAGCACTGGGGTTGTACCTCACATTTTCTCTTCCAACAGTACAACCTTAGAGCCTGAGGCGGACACAACTGATGAATGAATGATCTGTTAATGAATCCCTAATGTCTGCTTAGACCCTGTGTAGAGTACTTAGAAAAATACATTTCTCACTCTCTTGCTCTGACTGATAACCCTGTCCTACTGTGCTGAGAGTGGATACTTTAAGAGCCTCGGAGGAGGTAGACTGCAGTGAATTCCTTTTTTTTAATTAACACACTAATTTAAAGAGTGTGTGCACTAATTTCTTACATCTCTACCTTTGCTTTCCAAGTGGTTTTCCGAGCTAGCTGTCTAATGAGCCAAAGCTGCATCTTCTTCTTCCTCTTCACAGCAGAAAACAAAATCTGTCATCCAAGGCCACAGTCAAAGCCTTCGATTGCCCCTCTCTCCATGTTTCTCATTAGCATTCTGCTCTGGGAGCTACTGAGCACTTAACCAAAGCCAAAAGCAATGCATTATTTACACATGGAGCCTGTCCTGGGCAGTTTGGGAGCTTGCAGGATAGGGAGTGAGACAAATAAAAATCATGACTAATGGATATCAAAAACAGAGGAGGTGGTGTGAGGACTTTTTCAGCCATTGAGTCAACTGAGTTCAGTACATCAGCCTAAGTCTGGAGACTTATCTGGGTCTTGAACTGGCTTAGAAGAGGGCTTTAGGATCAGATTTCCTGTGGCATGCAAATCTGTCACTGACACATTCTTCTACTATGTATTCAAACAGTTACTTGAAGATAATCAACCTGGACGTGGCTGTCTATAAGATGTTAGAACTTAGTTAATTTCGGGTGAACTTTGTAAACAGAGCTGCTCTCCAAAGTTAATGACCCAAATAATTAGTTGGCAAGATGCACACTTTGTTTTGGTTACATAATTATAAACAGAGTAACACAGAAGCAGCGCCATGGCAGGTTTTTTAAATGGCAAAGATGGTAAAATGAGTGTTTACGTTGGTTTTTACCAGGAATTAAAACAAACTGGTCATCAAAGTCTCATAACAAAGCAGTTAAGAAAGGGATGTTCCCAGATGGGTAATTTAGAAATGAACTAAACAAAGTAAAAACAGATTTTTCAACTGGTCAACAGCTATTTTAGCACTAAGAAAACTTTAAAAACATGCTTTTGATTTATCACAGAGTCACCACACCAGCAATTAGAAGATGTAAAGATGTTTTGAGGAGTCGACTGTCACTGCTGCTCATGTTAGGAGAGCTACAAGCACCACTAAAATTCAGTCTTTTTCAGTTTTATGCCTCTATTTTTTTTAAGATTAATTCATTCTATTGCTGCTTTGGTGAGTGGTTATATGTGAGCATCACCGAATACAGCTTCAATACAATGCAATCTTAAGTTTTATTTCAAAATACAGCTAAACTGTGCTGTCCATCTGACATCCATTTTATCCATCTCTCAATTTCTTTTGTTTCCAGGTTTAAGGGCATTTTGGCAGCAAGGCAGCACCTGTTGAAGGGAGATACAGAGTTGACTCGCAGTGGATGGCTGTTAAACACTTTTGGACAGAGAATTGACCAGGAATTTTGTCCCTGTATTGTTCTTCTGTTGTTGTTAATCACTTTAAAAATTAGCTTAGGCATGCCTGATGTCAGTGGTCCCAGGAGGCTAGCTTCTGACGTCCATTTTTGTAAACTTTCCTGGCCAACATCCCCACATGTTCTCAGTCCTCTTAGAAGTCCTTTGTAGGTAATTGTGAACTACGGTGTTGTCCTGTTGACCCCATCATACCACACAGAAGAGGGCCTTCAGTCATGAGGGATGCCCACTGCAACATCTTCACATATCCAACTGCCATTTCAAACCCCCTTCGACATGAATATTCATCGTGTTATTGAAGGACTGAGCTCCCTTGAGCATGATAGTGCCTCCTTCACTGTGCCGTGTAGGAAACATTGCAGGTGGGATATCCTTGTCATGCCAGTAACGCTGGAAGCCAGCAGGACCGTCAAAGTTACAATTTTTTTATCATCAAAGAATAAAACTTTCTTCAATATCCCATGCTAGGTGCTCCTTCGTAAAGTCGACTTTTTGGCATTGACTGAGATGAGGACTTTGAAGACATTTTTTGCTTTTTAAGCCCTTCCCTCACAGATGCCATTTAATGGCTATTGGGCTGCAGTCAGCACCAGTAATGGCCAATCAAACCCTTAGTGCCGGTGAAATGTTTTTGGGTTTAGCCCTCAGGATCTTTATAGAAGTTCAAAATGACTGCCTTATTGGGTCCAACCTCAGCTGCAATGGTGCACTGCGAGAGGCCTTGCTTATGCAGCTCAACAATCCAACCGCATCCAATGACAGAAAGTTTCTTGCCTTTGCCATCAGGAGGTCATGAAAGTGTGAACACCTGACAGAAAATGACATAGAATCTGAGTTTGGCTTTTAAAATCAGTGGTCTTAAACTTTTGATCAGCTGTTTTCAATAAATTGCCTGCTCATTTTCTTTTTCTCCTGCTACCATGTCTTTTTTTTTTTTTTGCATTTTGAAGCTCCACATAAAACCTTCTTAAGATCCAACAGATAAAAATGCAAACTCTTGGAATTTTTCAACTTAAGACTGGCTGATCATTTTTGAACAGGAATGAAATATAAGTAAGACAACTTTTGGGAGGTAAACGGAGGAGAAAGTCAGGGGCAGATCTGTGTATTTCAGCTCCATAAACCCTCAAGGTGAAGTCTAATAAAGAGCTAATGGAAAGCCCTGTGTCAGGTTTATTACAGCACCAGAGCAGCGGGGCCGTACGTCTCCTTACCTGTGGATCTGTCCGTTCTTGTGTAGGTACTCCAGACCCTCCAGCACATCTTTCAACACTGTGGCTATACTGGCCTCGTCCAGGACGCCCGTCTTGTGTTCCCCTCGGGAGATGATATGCTTGATCACATCCAGAACGGAGCCTGGGAAATAACCAGAGGACAGGCAGTTGATAAAAGGAATTTACAACAACATGCCACTTTCTTAACTGAAAACTAAATTTGTTGCTGTCAGTGTCTGAGAAAAATGAAAGCAATCCCGTTGTGGGGCCTCTGGGTAAACAAAATGTCTGCATCTGGTGATGATCTCGCCCCTGCATCAATGTGAAAGTCACCTCAGGCAAGTTTAAATCATTTGTTAAGCCTGCTCTAAACCAAACCTCATTTATGTAAACACATATTTCCGAGTGGATTGGCAGGCTATCAGTCAAGATTATTACTTTATAATCTAATATTGATTGAAGAAATCAGATTGTGGGTGCAAGCAGGACCTTTCTTCCACTTCCAAAGAAAGGGATTACAGTCAGGGGAAAAGTAAATTATTTAGTTTTGTTGAGGCAAAATAACCCTCAGCGTAAACATCATCATGACCTTTAAATATGGCAAAACAAACCCATGGTGGAGGGAGACCAATCAAAAAATTTGCACACAAGCGTTTTACAAGAGTGTGAGCAACACTGAAGGTTTTTGTCTCAGTGAATAAACAGCCATAAGTCTTGAGCTTTTGATAATTTTTTGGACTTGGTTCACTGACTTTAAATTAGATTCTGGTTAGGAGGCTCACAGGGACTTTTGTGCTTTAGGTTCTTCATCCATGCGAGTCTCATTTGGATGTTGAACTCTAGGGCTCAGATCACCGTGGCGGCTTACAATGATCACATCATTTGTTTTCAGTAGACCAGCTGCAGGTTTTTGTTTTTCTTACACTGCTGACATCACCATACAGTCATTTCTCTGGGGTTCATCTTACAGGGGTCAATCCAATTATCTTAAAACGAGTTTGTATATGGCACACGTCAGTAGTATAAACATTAGCTACAGCGGTGGTGATCAGCTGTGTCCCTGTAAGAAGAGCAAGCACCGAAGCTAAGCTGTTAATTGCTGTGGCTGAGGCCCAGAGCTGTAACCTTGCAGTGCAGATGAGATTGATCAGCCTAATTCAATGTTATCAGACAGATCCATCTTACCAAGCTCCAACCTACAAGTGCAAGCAGCCAAAAGCGGCAAAAAACACTACAGACTCTCTATAGAGAGTCTGCTCGACTACCAAAATGTTCTGGCCAGAGTTTGTTCTGTCCTTTACGCCGTAGCAATAGCATCAGCCCACCACATTATGTGATTGGCCCATTAGCAATGTGACTGACAAAGCAATCGTCCAATCACTTGCTATATATGCTTTTGAAAGGTCCTGACCATTCCCAAACACTTTCTATTGGCTCTTTAACAGATGGACTGGTGAGATATATTGAACAGTCCATTAAGTGCGTCAGGTTACAAGAACTGTGAGCAAATTTTAAGGTGAAGACAAACTAAATAAATATAGGTTTGGGAGATTTGTTATAGACACATTTGTGAGCCCCTTTTTTCTGTACTACTTCAGCAAACCACAAAGCAAACATGTCACTCCAACAACAGTAAAGCTTTTTGAATTGTTCCATTAACTACCACACCAAGGCAATTTTTAAATTGTTTTCACCTAAAATTTGCGCAGTTACTCTGAGCTGTTAACCCACACCACTGAGTGGCATGAAGTACGGACTAACAACAACAACTAAATCCCCATTTTAACGTTATGGAAATATTTGGAACCATAACATCCAGTCTATAAAGAAGATGAATGTTAGGGCAGCCGGTATATCACTTATTATGCACACATTCAGATAATGATTCATTTAAACTTGACTTTCTCTAAGCTCTGTTTTTAACACAAAAGAAAATCAAAACAATACATTTCAGCAAATCAGTCATTAACAACAAAACACTAGCATTGGGACTACAAATTACTTTTTCATGCCTCACATAAAACAGCAAAGTTTGATTACAATGCTGGTTTAACACATAGAGAGGCAGATGACCATTCACATTCATACCTTAAGGCAGAGGTGGGCAACTTTAATTACCAAGAGGGCCACATAAACTCATTTTTCCCAGCCTGAGGGCCACTTTGTTACACATTTTCAGAAACTCGTGATGATGAAAAAGAACGTTGGATAAACAACATATGAGAACATAAATTTGTCATAAAATTAGCATACTAATATTCATATATCACAACATAAATACAAGTTATTATGCATAATCAAACGAACTTGACATAGCATTCAAACAAATTTAGCTAATATACATGGAATTAAAGCCAATAAAGCTATGTTCAAATCAATAAAATTATGTGTATTTTAAATTTTTAGAGCTCAAATATTTTGCTGCTGCCATTTTTTAAATATAGTATTGAGTAATACTTGATATAATGTTAAAGGCTTCATGAAAGAGATTTAGAGACACTATAATAGCAAAGTAAGGTTTTAAATAGCTTACATAAGATTATATATAACTATTTCTATTGGATATCTGAGTTTTCTTCAGATTTACTGCTGCTGGTTTTTGGGAATGAGTGGCGGGCCACATTAAGTGATGTGGAGGGTCACACTTGGCCCCTGGGCCGCTACTTGCCCACCCCTGCCTTAGGCTATTAACAGTCACCAATTGACCTAACACATCTGTAGGAGCTAGCTGGAGTGCCTGGATAGCATCCATGCATGCACAGGGATGTAGACCTTGAAATCTCCACAGAGAGAGGCAGCAACCTTCTTTCTTTGAGCCACCCTGCTGGGACATCATGCAGCAGGTCAGCAGAAAAGTGGCAGGTTTGTTTTCCATTAAAATACACACAAATGTATGGCATGCTTTGCCTGAAACTGAAGACCCAGCAATGTGACTATAGCTTATGTGAATGTAGCAGTTGCGATGTGAAAACAATACATATTGATCAGCCCTAAAACAAAGCTTTAAAAATAGCCTAAGACCTGCAAGACAGATCCGTGTGCATGTTGACATTGGAGGTTAGAAGTCAAACTGTTGCTTTGTCTTTAGTTGTCGGGGCTGAAAGGAGAATCAGAGTTTCTCTGCTCACTGGCCCGGCAGGTCACCCGTCTCTCTCATCCCTGGCTCTGGCTGAATAAAAGGAGCGCTCTGGATGAAAAGTCAGGCTACTGTCAGTGTATGAATCCTTTTGTGCCACTTTCCAAAAAGAATAAAGAACATCTCTCTGAAAAGCGGTGTCAAGATTTGCATGCGAGGTGACATAAAATTGGACGACATGCGGAGAATGGAGGACAGGCAGGGGAGCAAAAAAGAAAGAGAATGACATTTGTGTGACAAGCTGCATTGTGCTGCAGTGATACACAATGATGTCTTACTGTCCATCTATCTCTCAGTCTCCTGCCTCAGCCGCACACAAAACGCTAGAAATAGGCTCACATGGTCTTAAAACACTATTCCTGACACATTATCGAATTGATTGTGTTTTAACAACTGTGCTAGACTGGGAGTGCGAAGATATCTATTTGCTAAATCACTTCGGGGTGTCCTCGCCTGCAGCACTCACAGGAGGCAGTGATGACTGGCCGCCTGAGACTAGACGGCGTTATTGCAGAGAGATTTAGACACATCAGGATGCAGCGGCGAGGCAGAGCAAGAAAAGAGAGAGAGCGCGAGACGGTGGGTTCAACGAGTTCTTCGCGCCGTGACAGTGCACGGCAGAAACTGTGATTCAGCAGCGAGGAAAAGAGAGAAGCCCATTCAAAGAGAGGACGGATGAAAATAGGCTGTAAAAACAGACTAGATGTGTGTCTGAATGTGTGAGATAGCGGGCGTGTATGCAAGGGAATCTGGACAAAGCGAAGAGGGTTGTAGGAAGAAGAGGACGACGAGTGCAGCCTGGCATCTCTGATGTGACAGGTCTTTGAAGCTCACTGAGAAAAGGCAGACTGTCTGACTCTCCCGACACAGTTCCTACCTCTCTCAATGCTTCTGTGCTCAGTATGATGCTCAGACGCCTGTCGGAAATGGCTTCAGGGAGGAGAGGGAGTGACAGCAAGTGACAGCTGACAATGAGGAAAGAGCTGAGGAAAGGAGTGATAGTAAACGGAGTCACGTCTTAGTGTGAAAATGCAGTTTTAATTGGCCAACAAATTAAAGTGTAATCATATCAGAAAGTGAGGAGGTTGCTAATGAGAGGGACTGAAGCCTTGCTACATCAAGTGAGTATGAAGGGCTGCAGCTTCACAAATATTTTACATCATTATAAGGATAGGTTGACATACCTTAAACGGTTAGTGTGAGTTTTTTGAAGCAGGGCTGCTCGAGGCTCTGATCAGAAAGGGCTGTTCAAGGATAAGTTTGGTTTCTACAGCTTTCACATTGTTTATAGAATGAAGTAGAACAATATACTCACCCAGAAGGCTTAGCTGACCCAAACAGTGCTTCGGGAGATATTTAGACCCAAAATCGAGTGGCCGACATCCGTATAATGGTAGTACATAGGGCATATATACCGCTGCTCCTAAAACTGCATTAATCATCCAAAAACTCATTAGTTTCACCAATATTTCATCATGGTCCACTCGGGCTACTCCTCCATTACAGTCTGTGTCGCTCCAGACATGTTTTGTGGCTGTGCAGACCTCTGAACTAAAGAAAAAGAATGTTTGCCTCCGCACATGCACAGTACTCTCTGGAGAGCTGTTCTTCTCTTTGCCTCTGCGTCCTCCTTTCGATGAACTCCTCATCTGTAAACTCTGGCTCGAAATTGTAAGGACACCCATCATATTCAAAGTTCTCCTCCATAACATCTTCATCTGATAAATATTCGTCCATTTTGCACAAAACTGGAAGAAGAAGGTCGTTGTGTAGCCGGCTGTCTTCCCCTGAAACAATGAGCCGTACTACGCACCATGATGAAATATTGGTGAAACTAATGAGTTTTTGGATGATTAATGCAGTTGTAGGAGCAGCGCTATACATGCCCTGTGTGCTACCATTATGCGGATGTCCGCCGCTCGATTTTGGATCTAAATATCTCCCGAAGCACTGTTTGGATCAGGAAAGCCTTCTGGGTGAGTATATTGTTCTTCTTCATTCTATAAACAATGTGAAAGCTGTAGAAACCGAACTCATCCTTTAAGGCCCCGTTAACCTGTCAACGTTGTCACCTGAAGCAGAAAGGTTTGTCTTGTTCTTATTTTTTTTGGTTAAAGATTATTGTTTGGTTGTCTTTTGCCTTTATTGATGGGAGTGAGAGTGACAATGGATAGGCTTGTGAAAGGGGGTACCGGCAGTAGTACGTATATGGGTTGTACTTGGTTGCTTATCACTACACCAAACCAGCAAACACTTCCTTTTGCACTTTCGGTGTTCACACAGAGTCACAAGAACGACTGAAAACGCTGTAATGAGCAGCAGAAGGCAATGTCGGTTTGTAGTGAAACAGCGCTGTTACAGCACAAGTATGCTTTCCAGTGAAGACAAACTTTTCATTGACAAGAATGGCCAGTGGACGCACAAATACACAGCAGTTTCTTGTCTGGACAACAAATCTGGCTGGGTATTTTTGTCTGGATAACAAATGAGCAGCGTAAGCAAGTAGATGGCCCAAGTTCTTGTTGCTGATGTTCCTGGGATGTGTGCGCAGCCTTCATGAGAAAGGTTACTACGCATGCACCGCACACCTCCATTTTCTCTGCAGACGCCGATTCCCGTTTACACGGATACAAAAATGTTTTAAAATTTTTTCTCTCTAGACCCTGATTTTAAAAGTTTGTGGATTCAGACACCATTCTTGTGTAAACTGAAGGTGAAAGCGCAATGAAGACTCTCAGTTTTAGATCGTTTTCACTGTCTTGTCAACAGCCCCTTCGTGTAAATCCTCATGAGCTGTGAAGTAGGCCTGTGCTTGAAATATCGATACGGCAAAATATCGTTATGCGCTTCTTGGGGATACGTGTATCGATACGGATTTTACAAAATCGATACGGCCTCTATGTTTGAACAGTTGTTATACATACACTTTGGGTCATGTTAAAAATGGCACAGTTCAAAGTAGAAGCCAAGCTACAAGATAAAACACATGTTCCAAATTTAAACTTAAGTCTACAATCTTTGGGGACCTGAATTAAAGTTCTTACGTTGAAGAATTATTTGAAACTCATGCTTGTTCTTTTTCTTCTTGTAATAAAAACAAAAGTTGCTGGGAATTCTGTTAAAAGCACAGTCAGTGTTCCCAATGTATGTGTATCGGGACACATATCGTATCGTGGCCTTAGTATCGGGATAAGTATCGTATCGTGTGGTTGCTGGAAATACCCAGCCCAATTGTGAAGTGACTTCAGTTCCCAGGGTTGTGCTCTTATGTTTGCTATGGCTGCACACACATGTCTCCACAGAAGCAGACTGTGCACTGAAACAAACACCCGGCTTAGGGAGTGTCCCCTTCTGTCAAAGGAAATGATTCTCCTACTGACATTATCAGGAGAAAATTTTCAACAGTTCAACAGTCACATTAATAAACAATTGAGCAACCAGGCAACAGAGGAGGGTATTTTGCAAGTTGATGAGGGTTGCAGGTGGGCAATGAACTCACTCGTGTATAAAAAAAGCATATTTTGCATTATATGAAACCTTTAAACCCAAATTGTTACAAATGCTGAAGTGCAAATTTTTATGCAGTTAGAATAAAACACCTTGCACAGCTGCACTCTCTTTCTCAGTGTCACTCTTTGTTTTTCCTGTGAAGACCTTGTTTTAACTTCAATCTGCTGTCTTCCCATTTGCCTTAACATGTCAGTGCACGCCTGGTTGTAATTATAGTGGCAACAGTAGCAGCTGAGTGCCAAATAAAGATCAAATTAAGAGGGGTGACTGAAATGAACAATAGAATTTTACGTTAAATTAGAGCTTCCTTGTCTTTTCAAGTTGACATATACAATACATGGGACTGTTATAAGCCAGTAAACACTAAAGCACAGTGCCTGAAAGCAGAAGCCACTTCTTGAGAGGGATGTGGTCAGACACAGCTCATGAGGATTTACTCTTAAACGGACTGTTCTGAGCAGAGAGTTTTCTTTTTTGGAAACATAATGCAACACCAAAGCCGGATTTTTAAGCAAGAAACATCATCTGGGACCTGCATCAGTGTAAACAATAGGACAACGCTTGCAGAGAATTTGATGAAGGAAGCAAAGGCAGCAAATGTAAATACTGTTTCCAACTCTAACAAGTGTATTGTGATGTTTGGGAAACTAGGTATCAGACCCCACAGTAAGACAGAAAAATGGGCTTAGATCATCTCAGAGCGAAGATAAAGGGATGAGGTAAAGCAAGAAATCATCATCATTCATTCAGGACTCTCTCCACACTTGGATCAAACAATGGTGAGTCTTTCTCCAGCTGATTTGGCACCAAGGGAAGACGATTTCTAAGTGCACACAGCGTGATGTAAGCTTTGGAGCATCACTAAATGCCAGCCCTGTCAGCCTCTTTCAAATACATTTGATTGAACTGTTCATGCTTCATTAGCTTGTTTTAAACTGGCTGACAATTCCTGACAGCTCAACAATCCAAAGTTCATTAAGCATGGGAAAAGACTAAGGCTTCAAAGACCAATGACACCTGTTGGCCTGGTTCGAATGAACCACATCCAAAACTCCTGGAGACAGACAAAAATCACCGTGAATCAGTTTAGTCCTGACAGTGTGGTGCACTGTGAAGCATGCAAAAACTGAAGAAAATGCCAAATCAGCTTTTTATGCTGGATTAACCAAACCTCTGAGTTATTCTAAGGATTTCAAATGAAAACTATGAAGGTGTAATATAACCCCACTTGACTGAATCCAACATCAGTTTTGCAGACTTTTTGTTTGGCTGGTCAGAGCAGGGGACAGAGGGAGAGGATGAGAGGGGAGGAAAGGGAGAAGAGGAGGGAGGAGGGGAAGGTGGACGAAGAAGGTGAAAGCTGGTGCCAAGTGTGCAAAAGGCTGACGGGGAATGCCAAGCAAATCTGGAAGGGCGGAGGGAGGGCGGGGTGTGAGGTGGTTAGGATGAAAGGTATAGGCGAGAAGATTGTTGGCCTTGGCTCCACCAAAACTCTATGATCTTCTTTACAAGACAGGAACACCGTGATAAAAAGGTGCACAAAGGTAATTCATCACGTGAAGATGCCATTGTCTTTGTTCTGTGAACCTGGAGTCACAATCAAAGCTCCCAGTCAGCATTCTGGCAATCGCTGAGGGCCACGTCATGATGTGACAAATCCACTGGCTCCAAAGTTGACAAAGTCCTTTCATATGCTAAATTCAAACCGTCAATAACAATCTGCCTTAAGCTGGAATTCATTCTGAATGGCATTTCGATTGAGCTCTGCAGCCGTGATTGCGAGTCTGTGAACGGCCCGTGCACTAATCTGCTGGGTACACATACCCTGTGATTACTTTGGCATGACTCATATAGTGTTTCGGTGGGTTTCAGTTGTCGTCTCTCCGAAGTGAGTTCAGTCAGCAACAGGTTATGCAGCAGTCTATGGAAACAGTTGTTCGCATGTCACATTTGGAACAGGAATTTCCCTGAAAAGCTCTTTGCTTTCGCAGTACCTCAACTGAGCTCTACAGGTTTGGCCTTGAAAGGGTTTTCAAGAGAGGAGAGCAGATTTGACTAAACGGGACATCAGAGCTTCTCTCTTTTTAAGAATAACAAGAAGTCTACAATCTCACTGTCAATAGTAGAGCTGAACAACACATCATTACATTAAATTGCAAGATGTGCAAAGTCAGTCACATGACTCAAATATATGCTGGTAGCTTTATGCTTTTACATGAGAACCTAAACCAACAATTCTATCTTTTCTTTGCCTATTAGCAGTGAAGGTCCAACACCATCAGTGGGCTTACTTAAAAACTAAGGATGCATCGAATATTCGGTGACCAAATATATTCGGCTGAATAATGCAAAAAAAGCCATATTCAGCCTTCAGTGGAGTGAGGTAATGGCAAGGCCAAACAGTACTGTGTGACGCAATGACGAAATCAACTACGTCATTGCATGTGACTGTGGCTTAGCAGACTTGTGTCAAAAGAACAATATATCATTTGTTGTGGGTTTATCCACTTCAATGCACTTTAGTTTTTTTTTATGCAAGTTTTGTTTAGTTTGAAGGCCTAACATGAATGAAAAACTTTGCTTTGCTTATGTTGGAAAAGCAAAGTCTACTGGAATATAAAAAAATGTCATAATATTCAATAAAAACTTACTTTCTTTTAAAAAACATATCTAAATAATTATTCTAAGCTATTTATGCACTATTAAACAATATAGTGAACTACTAAGCCTTCGCATCGGATAGTCGGTATTCGGCCAAGTGGTTATATTTTATTCGGCTTCGGCAACAAATTTTCATTTCGGTACATCCCTATCAAAAACTGTACCACAGTGCATGTGGAGCCTGTGATGTTCCAGGAAAAAAAACATATAAACTGTAAATGATTTCCGCTACGCATACAGTGGTACAGTTTCATAAGTGGCCCTATTAAATGACGGCATTCAGATAATATTTGTCATCCTTTAGTCTTATTTTGCTTATAATAAAGAAAAATCATTATATGTGGCTTAAATGTATATCCCAACACAGAGACTTTTGGATATATTCCATCTTGAGAAAGTGAGGCTGCTCATGAAGAATTCACCTGTCAGGGAACATTGTCAGAGGTGGTTACTAACATCGTCTCCACGTGATGGAATTAAAAGTTGTGTGTTTCTTAGTTACGTTTAAAAGACATGTGTTGCTATTGTGTTATCACAAGACATTTGCTGCCATTCAGTATATATCACAGTGTATTTTACATTGTGCTGTGTGTACCATGGCTTCCTCCATTATCTGCCATAAGGGGCTCCTGGCTCTTAAATCGATATAAAAAAGTGCATTTGTTGTTTCTTGAGTGTGCTGTTTATTGTGTCGTTCATCCAACATTTACTTTCATAATGAAAAATGGCATCTATTTTAGATGGAACAGAAAAAGGTCAATGTTATTTCTTTTTTCTCCCATAGCCTCAAACAAGTTGGGTTTCCTCACTTTAAAACCACCTGTGGTGTCCAAAAAATGATTTTTTCTGCCATAAGCTCCTGGCTCTTAAATCGATTAAAAAGTGATTTACTTCAAGTCTTTTATTGAAAACAATTAAATAACTTCTATACAATGCATAATCATTTGAGATCATTTCTGTTTGGTGGTTGTTAATTGTATGTCCTGCATCACCTCTTTGTAGGGACAGCAGAAGGCATGATGGGGACTTTATTGCACATTGACACCTTCAAAAGAAGTTAACTTTGAAGATGATTGGTCAGGAATTATAAATAGTGGCCATGTACTCCCAAACACAACCTAGCCTTACAGATAATGTGTGACTTGCAGAATCTTGTGTAACCAATTTGCATTGACATGGACCATCAATGTTGTTGCTTGCTTTCCTTTAATCTAAATTTAGTGAACCAATTGAGTGATATTTAAAGGCCTGCAGTGCTGTATGCGTGCTGGTTAAACCTTGTTTACAGTCTACAGTAACAGACTAAAGCAACATGCATGAGTGTGTTTCAGGGTGTGTTGGTTTGATTCCTGCAGGTGTGATAACCAGAAAACAGGACAGATAGGAACAGACAAGACAGGTCAGAGGTTATTTCTTTTTTCTCCCAGCCTCAGCAGTTTTGTAAAAAACACACCTAAAAATGATTTTTTTTAGCACTTCATCCCGAACTTAAAATGATTTACTTCAAGTCTTTTTGAAAACAATTAAATAATCCTGTCATCTTAATCACTTAATGCAGACTTGAGACTTTCCCTCGTGGAGTTAGACGGAGGTAATTTCCATTGGGTCTTTCATATGTTTTGCAAGCACATTATTTCATGCTATGTAGTTTGACCACATTCTTCTTTGTTGAAGAATCTACTCATCCATCACTGGGAGATTTTAAAACAAAAACTATGGTATGAAAACATCTCCAGCGGATAACAGATCAGCTGTCAAGTAGAAGTCTGTCTTTCAAAGTCAAAAAGAGACGACAGGATGGAGCGGAGGGTTGAGGCTTTTTCTAACACTCCATGAAGCTGGAGGAGCAGACGGTGCGTTTGCCCTCCTCAGAGCTGGTATGCTCTGCCCTGTGGAGCGTTGGTCTATAAACCCGACCTCATTTAAGCTGTCTCCATGGCAGACGACGCCATGGCCATCATTTAATTACACCGCACAATAAAACCTAACATCAAGGGCCTCTGTTTAACGGGATAAGAGGAGTGAGAGAGGCCATCTTAAAGCGGTGTCTGCTCCCGCTGTGCGGCTGGCTGCCTGCTAGAGCGTCGCTTGGCGGGCACCGTGCCTCCTGGTCCAGCTGCGAGGCGGCTGCCAAGCGGCTCATGTCTCGAGGGTATCTGAGGGAGCCTGGCATGCCACCTGGGCACTATCCGTTACAGTGGGGACGCTGTTTACACAGAGGGGCTGAGAGGAACAGGAGGGTGGAAACTGATTGTAAATGTTTGGTGTGTGGTTGTATCTGTGTACACTTGAGCTTGTATAATTAAGTGTGTGAGACTGAAAGCAGAATATTGAAAGACGAGGCAGTTTTAGCATCTTGACAAAAGGGAGAGAAGAAATTTATTCCAAGTGAGGAGCCCAGCGCTGCTTTATCACTAAAAATACAAGGGGTGGAATGAAACATGCATATAGGAATATAGCAGCATCCAAAGCAGTGAGACTAAAAAAATGTTGTGAAGACATCAAACGCCAGCATGAACTTGAGTAAAAGAGAGCAAAGCTTGACCTTTAACGACATCCATGTATTATTTGGGCCAGGCTGTGCTAAAGTTGTGTTAAAGTTAAAGACTTAATGCAGAGGTTAAATATAGTAAAAGAAAACTGCTGGAAACTATCTTACCGGGATGCAGCAGAACTATTTTATGATTGGTTGATATATCTGGCTCCCGTTTAGCTCTGTGATGCTAACAGCGCCTTGCTACACATTTGCATGCAGCGGTGTTACTCGGTGGACACTACACAATACATTTTAAAGCAGGAGAAATACCGGGTGTGGCGTGTGAGGGAAGGAAAAGGTTCAAATGTCTCATACGCTGAATGTGTTAGACTTTAGAGCTCTGGAAATTATAGACCAAAGAGCAGTTGGGCAAAACCTGACAAGCATGTCCGGTCTGGATTCCAAAATAAAGGCGTACATTAAAGATGACGATGTTGATTGATGTTTTGCGTTTCCATCGATGTGACTGGATCATTGCTTAACCAATCGATGTATCGATCCAGATCGATGTATCATTACACTCCTACAGGAAACAATGAATGTTGTATCATACTGTATTACGCTTTGTCATACTATACCAACATACTATGCTGTACTGTATCCTGTCATACCACAGTGTAAAATACTGTTTCATAGTGCATTGTAAGTCATTGCAATAAATCCTTTTACAATTCCTCATTACATACTGTATCACATATACATTGAAATAAGTACTGTTATAGTGCATTAAATTGTTTTGTATTATATCACTGTGTCGTACATCACTGTACCATGTTGTACTTCGATCTATCATAATGTGTCATGATGCGTTATAGTCTGTCATATCAGTTCCCATTGTATCACACTGTGCTGTTTTCTATTATGGGTCAAGTCTCATTAGCCCACTCTTAGTCTAACCCTGTGCCAAGAAATCATTAAGTCTGTTAAAAAGGTCTCCCTCACTTACTGATCCACATGAACAAATACTTAAGGATTCTCCTGCTAACAGTTCCTAGAAACATACTAAAAAGAAAAAAACAATCAGAAGCAGATGCAATCCCTGGATTTTGAGGTCTTTCTCTCCACGGTGGCCTCCTCTGCATGCTCCTCTCACTAGATAATTGCAGCGCTGCCACATGGGTGCCATGAAGCCGGCCTGCGGGCTGTTATTACCTCTGCCCTGTCATTAGCTCCTGCTCTGCACTCAGTTAAAGCCCCGGAAAGAGCTGCAGCTCTCATGGGACACAATGAGGACCAGTGCTGTCACATTCCCAACAATCACAGTGAACATCAGAGGCAGCAGGTAGCCAGGTTCTTCCTACTTCCTCTCCTTTGTCTCCAAGTCATCAATAAAAAAACATGACACACATACACAGTGCTATGTCAGAATAGACAGCTTTTTTTAATCAATTCCCTGATCTTAACATTAAACTAAGTGATGCAACCACTAAATGTTAACACACCTTGAATCCCTACTATCCCATACTATAAAAAATAAACACAAGGCCTATTACATCTACCTTCCTCTTTAGGGCTCCCTTCACCATGCTGGCCCAGTCTGCTCTGATTAGTTACCAGGTCAGTCTACCATTTGGTTGACAACTGTGCATTCGTTCCGATAACTGCCCTCTGCAATGACCTTCTGACGGCCAATGAAATTAAAGTGAACGGTATGATGTCACACTGGTAGGTCTATTCCCTGGGGGGGGGGGGGGGGGCAAGGAACCCTTGGAATTTTGACAACACATCTTAATTTGGTTTCAGTCTATTGCCTAAAATATCTTTTACTTTTAGTAATAATTTAGTCATCTAATTGGTTTTAATTTTAGTCGATGAAATTTTACAACATTTTAGTTGACAAAATCTACTGTAAATTTAGTTGACTGAAATATTAATTGTTAAATGCACAAAATTTCTTATGTTTCCTTGAATTTCTGAAGTCATGTTTAACACTTGAATCCTGCCACCATGAAGCTAAGGCAGTTGTGATTGGATGTCCCTCTTAACTCATCCAACCTTTCTACACAACCAAAGTAGCTGTGATTTGATATATTCCTAACTTGTCTTTACTTTCTACATGACCAAGTTAGGTCTGGTTTGTTTTAGTCTCTGTCAAACATTTTAGTCTAGTTGTTATTTGTTAACGAAAATGTCTGCATAGATGGGAGAGGGGAAGGATTTAATGCCCCAGATGTTTTTTTTTTGTTCATAGAGGGGCTATATTATAGAGGAAACATTAAATACACTAAAGGATCCACATATCCAGGTAGCTCCCTATTGTCTTCCCCAATAATCTTGAAAAAGCTTAAAACAACTTGAGATGTAGCACAGACCAGCATGTCAGGAGGATTGTCACATTTTCTGCTGACAAAAATTTCACTGGAAGTAAAATTAGGGTCAAACATTAAACAATAATACAAACATAAAAAATCTATAAAAGATCACTGTATTGGTTTTCTATCTTTAAGACATTTTCCAGCATATGTGGGACAGCAACTGATCCATCTCATAGTTTGGTGTGATGCTGGTAAACAGTTCTGTAAACAGGAGTCAAAAAACACATGATTGCCTTCTGTTCCCTTTTAGCCAAAAGACTCATACTGACAAAATGGAAAGACTCTGTTCCCCATTATATGGTCAGTGGATAAGGGAGGTAATGTGTCTTGTTCATTTAGAAAAATTAGATATAGAATCAGAGGGTGTACCAGGAAATTTCATACAACTTGGTGACCATTTATACAATTTTTCGATAATATGTCACCTGCCAGCGGGGGCGTTGATTTGAAGGAGTAGCCTGCGACCTTGTAATGTACACCATTTATATCTGTAACATAGTCTGTCTGTTAATTCAGAGCTTGGGTGGGTTTTTTTTGTACTGCGTAAAAATATCTTGTCCAAAAAAAAAAAAAGATCACTGTATTATCTGTAACATTTATCTATCCGTAATGACAGTAACATCACCTGGAGTGTGAACATTTTTACATGCCAGAGCACACACGCTGCATGCACAGAGGAAAGCTGTCTGAAAATTGAAAGGGCTACCAGACAAATTTAATTTAAGATTTGGCATGAAAACCAAAAAAGTGGTGGCTAAGGTTCCTATAAAACAACAACACTGGTAGCACCAAGTACTTCAGGTCCATGGCTAGAACAACCTTTAATCAATGCACACACTGCATTTAAAAGGGTAAAAAAACACAACATTCAGCGAAACAAGACATTCAAACTTTCCAGAAGTCAAGGTCTTGTAACAAGAAAAGTTAAAAGAAGAACTTACCACCACTAAGAAGCTTCATAACCAACCACAGCTCATCTTTTACCACAAATGAGGTGTAGTAAGACACAATGTTAGGATGGTGGCACTGGCTCATGGCTTGAATCTCTTTCTGTTTGAATAAAAAAAAAAGGACAAACATAATTAAATCATCAGAGCAGCCAAAAGCATTGAGGTCATATTGAGACACACTGTTTATTTTCCTTCAGGAATTGACAGTTTATTTCAGAGGCAGTAAAACTGTATTTAACACATTTATTAGTCTCAAGAGACAAAGCAGACAGTGTTTCAGATCAGTTCATGTTTGTACTTGGGGTGGAACAACATAAAAATGCATCATTAAGCTTAAATCCAAGGTGATTTCTGCACAGAAGCTTACTATTCTCTTTTGATTCGAAAGAAGGGTACGCCTAAAGGAAGCTCAGTCACAATAAATTCTGTTTCCTTTGATACTGCAGCTTTCTGGATATTTAGTGCATTGCTTGGGATCTTAATGATGTAAAAAGAGGAACAAGCTGGGTCAATATAATGCATATCTTTGCAGAAGTGAAAAAACAGGCAGTGCTCAGCCCTTTATACAGCTGTAAAAGCCCCCCCCCTCCCGTGTGTGAGAGAGAGCCAGAGTGTGTATCTGGAAAGCAGGAGAGCTGAGGTAATGTTGGCACAGAGGTCTAATCCATCACTTCAGCAGTGGTCTCCTAAAAGTCATCTGAGGATAGAGAGGCTTCCGAGTAGAGAGAAAAATCCAGCTGACTTCTGAGTCGCAAGGTTTGCTTCTGTTTCTGTGCTTGAATACTTGACAAACAGCTAAACCTGTTACACTCATATGAACAACTGTGTCTTGTAGAACATATAACAATTAGGCCTTGCTTAGAAGCACAAGTATTAAGATAATCAGCACAGAACTTTCCAAGTTAAGAGTTAACACTGTCTGAGCAAAAACTATCGTAATTTCTCGAATACAACACTCCCTCATTTATAAGACACATTCCATTTCTCACGCTTTCTTCCAGGAAAAGCGCTGTATTCAACTATAACTCGTACCCACACTTTGCCCGAACCTTACTTTCTCAGACAACTCAAACATTACCTTTATTCAAAGTTCTAATCAATGAAATTTCAGTATTTTCACAACAAAAGTCGATTTTCTCTCTCAACCGGATGCGGAAACACCTTTTGCTTCACGCATGCAAAGTTACTCGATTTCTGCCTGAGCATGCTCTGTTATAGCATGTCAACCAATCAGAGAGCAGCTATCAACATGCCATGTCATTGACCAATCACAGCACACCTATTTTGGTCCCCTTGCTCACAAGATGGCAGCGGCCTGTGCTTGTACATTAGTGGTACCGTAACACTTGGGAATTGCACAATCATGACACAAAGGTAAACTAATTAAGACCCAAAATACTGGATTAGAACAGTTTCACAGTCTGTTTAAGAGGAATTACACAAGTTTGGCGGTAATCTTGCAGATTCAAAATCAAGGCGACTGGGCAGTGTTAAGTTTTGGGAAGACGTTACGCTCCAGAAGCTTCTTCAGTTCTTCAGTCCAGTTGCCTCTATTTTGAATTTTCAAGATAACCATGACCTGGATGAATGAGAATATACACAGACGTTTGGCGGTAGACCATATTTAAGAGCAAAAAATGTGCATTATAAACAAGATATGATGGTAGAATTTTGTATTGTACAGAGATACCCCTAATCAACAGTCAGGCTTTATCATCGGATGTTGATCAAACATACATGATCAACTTATCAAAAACAATGCCTGCGTTTATTTTTCCACGCAGCACCTCACTCAAAGCAGCAAAAGTCTTGTTATAAGCAACCCAACATCATCTTTTCAAAGACGTTTCCAACCTCTCCTCAGTTTTTAAGCTTTAGAGCTACAGAATCCCTGTGTTTGATAAATAAGACTGACAATCAATACCGGCTCAGGTCTTATCCAATTATAGGTTTCCACCATAAACGGCCATATTTGTCCAATTTCTACAGCATTTTGACAGATGACAGGTGTTCCCCGGCCATTCAGCTGAGAGACCTGAACACTCCACCTAAACATTTGTTAAACTCTTCAATCAATAGATGCTAGAGGTAAGCGCTCAAAGCCTGAATGTAAATGCTACGCTTACACAACATGCATTAGCAGCAGTGTGCCTGGACTGTGGAGTCATCAATGAGTGTGTGAACCTCATTTAGTGTTTCAGGCCAAGAGAGGCTAAAGCAGGCAGGTGACATCTTAATGCCTTTGGAGAGTACTTGACAAAGGGTTGTTAAGAGGTAAACAGAGTCATTATGAGGGTGATTACAGACCAAGATTTAGACCATGACATGGAAAGTCAAGTTTCAGAAATCCTATAGAACAATGAGGTTAAAAAACAAGTAAAACTGTGAGAAAGTTTAAGGTTTTTGATCACCAGATGAGCCAAAACACTACCCCATGTCTAAGTATGTTTAATGTCTTACCATGACAGCAGAGAGTAGACCCATTTTGTTTACAGGTTGCTCTTCTGTCTGCCCCATTCTTGTGAACAAAGATTTAACTTTACTTGAAGTGATTTATGTCAAACTTTTTACCAAAGTTCTGTCAACTTAAAGAATGAATTGGTTATATATGTTTAAGTCATGGCTTAATGGTTAAGGTCATGAATGCCAATGTTGATCCATTGCTTTTGTCAATGATACTGAAAAATGTTTTTCCTTAAATTTTGCACAAATGTCCCCTCTGACTCAAGAATGAGCTGATAGGATTTCTGAGTTCAGAAGTAAAAGTTTATTAGATTCCATGACTACTCATTTCTTTGTGGGAATGAATCTCAAGAACACTTAAAGAGATTTCCTATTAACTTTCCATAAGGATGAAATGATTAGATTTAAGGAATCCAAGGCCAAAGGCTTTTGAGACTCTAGATCAGTGATTCCCAACCTGGGGTACAAGTACCTCTGGGGGTATGCAAATACCAGTCAGGTTTCAACCAGTTGTTTCAGTATTTAAAGTTCAAACTGGCAAAATTTGCATTGTGAGATTTGATAAAGGCCTGAAGTGTTGGCAGAAAGGCTGGAGGCTGGATTTCAGAGGCATCTTGGGGAAGGAAATCTGTCCTGAATTGGCTAAGATTCTTATATAAACATAACATCCTGCTCAATAAAGCTGTGGTGAGTTTGTACTTTACAGTTTCAAGTTCATTAATGAATATGTTCCAGAAATGTAAATTTCTATTTTCAAAAGTGAACTGGTGTTTGCTTGGGAACCACTGATCGAGATAATTTCCTTCTTGTGAATTTAATACTCTTTGAGAGAGTTCTGTATAATCTAGATGAAAAGTTCTCTGCGACTTGAAGATAAACGGATAAGACTTTGGAAGTCCTAGGCCAAGGGTTACTGGCCTCATGATCATCCCTTCTTTGTGAATGAGATGCTTTGTGAATGCTTTGAGGGATATCTTTAAAACTTAATAGATCATAACCAGTGTTGTGTGTAATGGGTACTGTACAAAGTAACGCGTAACAGTAACTGAACTATTTTTCGGGTAAAAAGTAAAGTAACGCATTACTACTGAAAATTTGGTAACGAACGCAGTTCCTTTTTTGATGCAGCGCAACATTACTGTTCCCAAGCTGTGGCTTGCAGTTTTTTGGGCTTGTTTCTAATCGTGAGGTTGCCTCTTGGGGCTCTTTTGTCTGTGTGAATCCCTCTGATTATCTTGCAGCTCCTAACGATAAAGCAATCACACTCATGCATACAGCGCATGCGCAACAGCCAAAGTTGCCAGGTCTGCTTATTATAAGCGACAATCTTTTTTTGAATAGATGCTTGGCACTGTGATATTGAAATGTAATGTAGACGAAAATTAACACACTTTATGTAGATTTCTCTTTTTAAAAAGTAATATATCACATTAGGAGAAGAACTAGCAGGAGGTTGCTTATTATGGGCTTGTTTTTATCAACCTGGTTGCTTATTGGTTGGAGCAAAATGTGGAAACACTGGGCAGGGGCTCTCATTCCACAGGGTATTATTTGTAAAATAATACAAAAGAAATAACTGTTATGTTCTCTGTAGTAGAACTTTTTGTAGGCCTTCGCATTTAGGAACAGATATGGGGTTCTGACAAAGTCGAATGATGTAAAAGTAATGTAAAAGTAACAAGTAACATGAAAAATTGCTTTTCATTGAGGGTAACTAAGTAATTTAACAAGTTTCTTTTTAAAGAAGTAACGAGAAAACACTACTTTCTAAAAGTAACTTCCCCATGATTGGTTATAACTGTAACCACCCAAAACATAACTGACTTTTAAACATACTTTTAAATTTTCCACTAATGTCCACTCTGACTGAAAGAAGGACAGATTAGCTTTGAGTAATTATGGTCAATACGCTGCACGTTCACCTTTGCTTGTGAACTTGATATCTAAAAGCAGTTGGGGGACTATTTTAAAGTCAACTCAAAGGTCCAAGTTCACTACGCTTTATGTTTATCCATTGCAGACAAGATTTCTATTCCAAAACACCACAAAAACCTCCCCTTCCCTTCACCTTGACCAGTGAGAGCACTTGCACTGTGCAGCACTTGTGTCCCAGCAGAAGCATTTAACTGCAAGGCGGTAGTTTTGGTTCTAATATTAAGTAGCCCAATAAATTCCAGTCTGTCAGGCCAGACGGTGAGCTCTGTGGGTCGTCTCCTCTCGTCCTCTCTCTGGACACTTCAGCCGAAAAGAGAACAATAATAATATCCCCCTCTTGGGCTGCTACCCTCCCTCTCTGTTTCCAGCACAGTGGAAGGGGCAGGTCAGCAGCGCTCTGTGGGCCGGGGTAACCCCAGAAAAGAAAAACAATGGGATAACAGGGAGGATATCGTGCCCTGGCAGTTGGCAGGTTTTCCAATCTTTTTTTTTTTTTTCCAGCAGATAATGTGTGAATCAGAGAGACTCTTTGTTGTGGGGATTAGGTCAGTGTAAAACCTCTGCTGCAGCAGATCAAGGGAAATGTTCTCATCACTGTAGTTGTATCACTTCTCTCTGTGACCTAGGTAATTTCATAGAACTTTGGTTTGAGGAAATGTTTTTGCTCTGAATTAAAATGCCCACGAGGAAAGAAAGATGTTCCCAGAACTTCAGCAAGTTAACAAAAGCAAGATCATTACAGCCTTGTACTCAGTGATATCAAGGGATGGGAATTGATATGATTTTATCAATACCAATGCTGTTAACGGTCCTGCTAATCGATCCAATTCTTTAACAATTCCCTTATCGATTCCGGCAGATTTCGCGAGTGGGCAAATGTTGGTCTGATTTTCAGTGGCAACAATGTCAAACACATGACAGCATAGATATCTGCTTCTGCAAGTTGCTGGTGTTTCCACTCACTTCAGGTTGTGTAGTAGGGGCAATGAAAATTAAGCTACAATTCTGATGCTTCTGAACCCTGTCAGTGGAAGAAATTGATAAGGGAATTGATAAGCAAAATGATTAATGATATTGATTCTTTGATGGAGCTGTTAATGATTCTCAACTGGAATTGGTTTTCGATTCCCATCCCTAGTGACATCAAATATTTTAGCAAAATGCAGTTTTTGAATTACTTAAAGAATGTAAAACAATGAAACTTTCTTATATGCACAGTGACATGGTTAACAATTTAGTGCCAGAAAGAAATCCAACTGAGAAATTAAGCAAAACTTGGACTTTTTGTGTATAAAGCTTTTCGAGTTGCAGCTGTAGGCAGTCTGCGATTAGAATTGTATCGCAGTTTAAATTTTGGTATTGCAATCCCTAAAGATGGGCATTTTAACAAATTTTCAAATGTAACTTATCATGCAAAACACACCTTTCGACTAATTTTAGTGAAAAATAAGGGTTCATGGCCTATTTACCCCCCCCCACAGCCAGCTCCAGCATGTCTAAGCATGTCTGTACAGCCAGAGTAAACATTAAAGCACAGCGCTAAAAAGCTCAGGCCACGTGCACTTCTATAGTGAGGCACGGTTGGATACAGTTCATTAAGATTTACACTTAAACAGCCTGAAACAAACGTCTTTATACACATGTCAAAATCCAAATCTACAAGGGATTTAGGCAAGAAACTTAAATATATACAGTATATATTCTGTCAAGCTTGGAATACATGAGTGTGATACTTTTATATCTCATTCAACCACGGAGTAGAAACACTTCAGTCAAGGATTATTTTAGCCCTTTAACTTCTTAAGAAAAGAATTTCTGATTCAGTCAAAGCAGCTTGTGTGATTCACAGAGTCTAATAACTGGTACCAAAAGAAGTCTGACCATGACTCCAGGTATTAAGCATTCCTTCTACACAAATATTGAATTTGGCCATTAAGTTAAATAGTGCGTGTTACAATGACCACATTTTTATTCTGGGAACTCTTTATTACAAGTGCAAGTTACAAACCACTCTACTTACATATTCACACAATGTAAAACAACTTTACAATGATCACACTTCTGAATCCAGTCAAAAGACACAGATGACTGGATCACTGGATGTGCTGTTTGTCATTTGTAGTGAAGGTCTGTGCTAAATTTATAAGTTACACATTATTTGAAAGGTATGAGTATGTTATTGTTGTTGCTGAAGATTCCTCAGTCAGTAAATTATTATCATCATCATTATTACTATTATTGTGGGGGAGATGATAAATATTTGGTTGACATTTTGCAGTGGTGTGGGGGTCTGGGGTCTCCCTCGAATGTTTCTTTATGATCATTTTAATGCACTGTTTTTGTACTCATCTTGAGTTCTTGGATATCTTTGGATTTCTTTTTTTAAGTCTCTTTTTCTTTTAAGCTCATTTCACTTTAGTGATATATCAATACATTTTTTTAAATGTGTTTTTGGGCATTTTGTGCCTTAATTGATAGGAGAGAGACAGTGGATATAGGCTAGTGAAAGGGGATGAGAGAGTAGGGGAAGACACTCTGCATACTGGTCACAGGCGGTATTCCAACCTGGATCGGCAGAAGCATGTACAAGGGGTGCCTGGTTGCAAACCACTGCGCCAAACCAGCACCCCATCAATACATTTTTACACTTTGACAAACTTGTAGACTTTAGGGGGTTTCTGCCTTTGTGCTAGTGCACAGCTAAGAAGTGTTTATCTTTTGGTTTTATGTGAATCTTGATATTCATTTTGAAATATGTGTGATGAAAGTTTGACAGGCAGACCAGTTACTATGGTAACGCACACATGCCTAAGTGTGTGGCCTCCTGGATGAGAAAGAGACAGAGAATAAGGGAGAAAGATGGCTGTTGATAGTTACCACATCACTAAAAGCAGACATGATAGACTTTTAAAAACATCCGCCTGATTACTCAGTTGAAATGTCAACATTTAAGAAAACAAGGGCACACTCCTGCAGATATGACTGTCTCCCTCGTTTGTCTTTTATGAAGCTTTCTTGTCAGTGTGCGCTCCTCTCAAAAAGTTTGACTATCCACTGTTTTACAAAAGCAGCTGTCATAACAAAATTGAGAGGTTGCATTAAAATTTCAGCTAAATTAGCTGGAAATAAAACATTTAAACACTGGAGTGCTCACAGCAGCAATGTCCTGGTGCAGAGATGTTGCACTGGACACATAGTATATGACCCATAATAAAGTTAAACATATTACATGTAACAGAAGAAATTGTTTTATAAAAAAAGCTGCATGATGCATGATGATGGGGATAGATGAATTCAAACATACATGTATTTAAAGGGTATTTCAGTATTTTGGGATGTAGCAGGTATTTTACAATAGTGAAGTGGCTGAAAGACTCGAAGTTGTGTTGTGCCTTTAAGAAGAGCAAGCTAAGACGACCAGTAAGGTACACTGTTGTTGGCAGATATAGTTATTTTGTGTAATTGTGTGAGTTTTATATGAAACAAGTCTCCAAAGTTGGGTTGAATGTATGATTGGGTGAAAATGTTCAGATGCTTTAATCTTCTCCAGGACGGCTCTCTGTTTGGCACTGTCATACAAAGCAGTCAATGGTTATGTGCTCTTGTGTGCATTGTCTATGCCTGATAAATCTTGCTTGAATAATTTCTTCTTCTGTATGCTCAGCTCATAAGAGTATCCACAAGAAAAGGAGTTTCATCGTCAAAAATCACTCATGTATGGTTTCGTATTAGTTTCTTCTATGATTGTTGAATCTTTCGAAGTCTCCAGAGCCAGATCCGCAAAATCAAGGCGCACAGGCAGAAGAACACAGCCATTTGCTGCATCTTTGAATAGTGCAAAACACAGAGACTTGCTGCAGGAAAAATAAAGCACTCTGAGATTTTTGCTCATTTTTACATCCATCCGAACAGAATTTTGTAGCTTGTTTTCATGTAAAACCAACACAATTACGTAATATAGCTGTACCACCAACAGCAGTGCACCTCACTGGTAGTCTCGGCTTTTTCTCCTTCAAGGCTTGACTGTGGCTAAGTACCTGATATAACTTCAGAAACACAGAAGTATCCTTTAAGTTTAGAGAGTCACTAGAAAGGGGTGAAAGAGATGCAAGTGGCTCCAGAGCTGTGGGTTGCTAACCTCCGGCTTCAGGCCTCCAGAAGAACTAGATTGTAAGTAATGCTTTTAATATAAAATTTAGCAGTGGATCAGTCGGTGGATTCAGCTAAATAACATCTGACAAATACAAATTACAACTGGGCATGAACATTATCAGCACATTAATTGAATCGGCAAATGTCAACACTTATCAACACTCCCCTTATTTTACAGGTATTTCATTAGCCAAATATATCAGCCACATATATCCAATATGTTGTTTTAATAACACAGAATGTACCATAATGTTCCTTCATATCATCTCTAAATCTTATTAAAACACAATACTGTACAACTCATAAGAGAATCAAATGTTTTCTATTTTTCACTTCTGTTTTTAGGGGACAATACGACAGTCACATTGAAAGAACAGGTCAACACTAATGTAGTTTGTTCAGGAGACAAAAAATAATGTGTTGATAACAGTATTAGTGAAAATGAGTTTGGAAATATCAATAAAAATCCACCATCATGAACCCCAGTTACCACCCCATATTTTCGACAATTCAGTAAATGTTTCTTTCTCTCTTTAATGGATCTTTCTGCTTTAATGAGACTGATATTTCCTCAAAATGTCAACCAAGCTCCTGTTTGTTTAAAACGTCTGTAAAGTCATTGTAGCATGACCGACTCAACCTTGATTTATCCAATAACAGTAAATTAATCTGACGTATAACCATCTTGTGATGCGTACATAAATTCACATCCATGCCCCCACACAACCAACACTAAAGCCCTTCAGCTGGTTTAGTCTGGGAAAAGCCTCTGCAGGAAATAGACACGACCAGGCCAGTGTGTGTTTTTCTTTGGACCGATTGAAGGCAGTATTTGGCGTGTCCAAGGACTTTGAAACTGAGCAAAAAAAATAAATAAATGACCTATTGTCCCAAAGTGAATACAGTGCTGGGTCACAAACTGGTGCCACAGAATCACAGTGACAGCAGACGCACAGAGGAGCCACTATAGAGGCGATGTTACGTCACTGAGACTCACACACTCACTATGACCCAATCTGAGTGCAGCACACATACGCTCAAAACCACAGGGAAAGAGGAATATACTTGACCCTAACATTCATACAGACAGCTGATATGCACCAAATTAGCTTCTTTAGCTTGAGTCCAACAGAAACAATGTCTGTGGTCATGACACCAGAACATTCTTCTTTAATACAAGGTTACCATACAATACCATTGACTGATGTAAATCATGACCACAGAAACAAAAGCTCTCTCCAACCCAAATTATACTTTCATGCCTTAAAGCAAACAACAGGTCTAACAGGGCTCCAGAGTGCAACCATTTTGGGCTCACATGCACCCAAAATTTGTGAGAGTGCACCTAACATTTTTTCTTGGGCGCACTGGTGCACCAAGAAAAAATGTTAGGCGCATTCTTAGAAATTTAAGTTGACAAAAGTAACTAAAGTAGCGGAAAAATTTGCCGAAACAGACAAGACACAGCACCTGCTTCCTCTCTTTTCTCTGTCCCTGCAATGTATCTTCACAGGCTGCAGCTGTAGGCCCGCCCAAACACATGCGCAAACATGTACAGCCCTCAGTAATCATCCAATCAGCTGTTAGTACGCAAATGGGACCAAACAGAGCCTGACTGTGGTGTCAGGTTTCAGCACGATGTGGTAACTCTGAAGAAGCAGCGAAGCTCTGCCAAATTTGTTTTAGCGACTGTCAGATGAGAAAAAAAAAACTTAAATGTTTTGTCCTATATGTTGTTTTTTATAAATTAGTTTAAGATTTTTTAAAATTTTAAGCTTAGTTTTGGTTTTTTACATGTTGACTAAAGTGTGTGAAGTCTTATTCTAGGCTCAAATTTAAGACCATCCAGTTAAATGTTATGTTGTTGGTTGCTTGAATCTGGATATTAATTTCATTTTCAGTTCAGTATTGCACCTTAAACATTAGCTTTTATTTGGAAATGTTTTATTTTGCTTAATGTTTTAGTTTGAAATTGTCAATTTCATTCAGTGAAGCACTTTAAACGCTCTATTTTATTTTACTATATAATTTTACTTCAAATTAAGACAAGTATTTCTTTACGTCTTATGCTTGTTTTAAAAGCATTTACAATATCTAAAAGTTATGGAGAGTGATAAAATGGTGACCTAATGGCGTTAAAGGTGACACTGAAAAATTTGGGTGCACCTAATTTTTGTGCAACTAATGCAAAAAGTTAGTCTGGAGCCCTGTCTAAGGCATTTGCCCATCCATCCTGTCCTACATCTTAAAGACTTTTATGAATAGCTAAAGCTAATTTTCTTCAAACATTTAATAACTATCCATTCTGAGGGAAAGGATAAACTTAAGTGTCTGCACACAGGGGCTCATGATCATCCCCTACTTCGCAGTGTAAGAGGTCAAGAGCATTTTATTAGCGAAAAAATATACAAGTAAAGCGAGATTTAAAGCTTTCCACAAACCTTTTTCAACATCCTTTCTTCGTAGATATTTGGGTTGGGTGAAGTGTAAGGATGGAAATCAAAAAACAATTCCAGCTGGGGATCAATTTCAATTCCCTCAAGGATTCATTATCATTAGTCCTGTTACTTATCAATACCTTTCACTTTGTTCTGCATGCTTTGCAAATGAAGGATGTCACACTCTCCTAAAACCATAAAGAAGTGGAGGAAAGGAGACAAAATATGCTGACTGCACCTTTAGTGAGTAGGAATGGCAGCAACTTGCAGAAGGATTTATTTATGTACACAATAATCAAATAAGTGCAGTGACATGTTTGATATTATGTCACTATGTGTAGGCCGGCATTTCCCACACAAAAATATTCACAGCAATCTATAAAGGAATAGTAGAAGAATCCAATCGATAAGCAGATTTGGTAATGGAACTGATAAAATCTCATTGATTTCCATCCCTAGTGATATGTCCATCAGTCCAGGGTGTACCCTGCTGGGACAGGCTCCAGCAGGCAGAAACAGAACCTCCTTGGTGGAGGTAATGACACAGAAATCAAACAAGTTTCATTGTGCCACTCTATCTCCCAAAAGCAAACACAGTTTTCTTCTTAGGTTTAAAGTGTGCATAGTTATTTTCCAATCAAAGGAACATTTTGAAGTTTGGATGTAGGGAGCAATAATAGCAATACATGTCAGACCCTATACTATTAACCATCAGATAAAAAAATGCATTTCTGTACATTTTTTAAGATCTTTAACATTATCCGATAGGACCATTTTTGGCATTTGTGCATATTACTCCACCAAAAACAGTCAGGGCATTTGGAAAAAAACACATGACACGTTTCCAACAGGATCTACAAGATATCAAAGATCTGGATCCTGGCAAAATTCTGCATCTCTGATCCAGAACAAGAAAAATTTAGATATCCTTTGAAATTTCATCACAGCAAGGGATCTGTGGTTCTGTTAAGAAAGCATGTTCCTTGTAAAGATTCAAAGTGCTTTGGGGATTTTTATGTTGATAAAAACATTTTTTGTCTTTTTAAGTATTTGTCATTTCAGCAGCACTAAAAATGGTATCAAGTATTGCATATTTTTCTAGGTACCAATATCGACTTTGAATCTTTAGTGTCATGACAACCTTAGTTAGGGCGCACAATAATGAAAATACTTTTAGGTTATAGTGCCCAAACTGCAAAGATCTTGTTTAAGATCTATAAGACTCAAAATTATGACAGCCTTAGTTGTAATTAGGCCTGTCACGATAATCAATAAATCAATTAACCGCAGGATTAATAAAAAACGCAGGTAAATTTGCCGGCCTCGATAAGTTTACATGTGCATGCATGTTTGTTTTCCTCCTCTCTTTGTACCAAACAAACTGGATGAGAAGATGGGTCACTCTGTGCAAATGTCTCAATACCTGGGTGCGTTGGTTCTATAGCGGATTAAGGGGCTTTATAGCGGAGTGAGCATCTGTCAGTGATTCTATCTTTGTGGGGAAGGAGGGGAGGCCGCTCCCGTGTGAACACACACAGAGCGGAAGAGAGCGTCCCAAGGAGTAACAAGGAAACAAACACTAATATGAAGGAAGGCACGAAAGCTATGGTTCCGAAGCTGAATACCACAGCCCCAGTGTGGGAATGTTTTGGTTTTAAACAGAATGAATGTGAGCCCATGAACACAGACAAGCTGATATGTCACATTTGTTGGAAAGTAGTGGCGACGAAGAAGGGGAGGTGCAGCGGAGCCTTTGTCCTGACAGTCAGCCTTACCGAGGCGATTGGTCGGCAAAGTAAATTTAAATAAAACAGCGCAAAATGGTGCGCGCTCACAGACAGTGTTGCTCGCTACATTGCAAAAGAAATTTTGCTCTTCAATACCCTTGAAAAGCCGTTTGGCAGACAGTGCAAATTGACTGGGGGAACGTACATGTCACAAACAATGCTGGAACTGTATAAACTCAATTTTATTCATTGTTTTTTAAAGTTGTGTGTGTTTTTATTGGAGTTTTTTTTCTTTACAGACACAGGGCCTATTTTTTATTGTTTTTGATTAGTACAATGATTCTTATTTACATGCAATTTCCTAAAAGAGAGTTAATTTCATTTTCATTGGGGTTTTTTCTCTTTCTTTTTGTTAAATTTATTATATTGTTTAACTTATTTTAATAAAAAGCTCTTGACCTTCCAATTACAGCCCAATACTCTTAAGAAAATAAAGTTTGTTGCTTTTGATATGGTGTACTTACTTTATCATGACATATATTATAATTACATTAATGAAGAAATGATGTTTCAGAACAATATTGACAATAATATTGTTTACCGGCAATAATTTTTGGGACAGTTATCGTCCAGCAAAATTTGTTATCGTGACAGGCCTAGTTGTAATCAAGACATTTTCCACATTTTTCTCAAGGCACAATGCACTTGTTTGAAGTTTCCTCGGGCCAAAATTGATTATTATAGTCATGTAAACAGCCTATGACCACAGAGCAACACTCCATAAACAGCATAGTAAATCAACACTGTGTCATACAATTCAATATAAAATTAGAGACAGTTGTTGTGGCTCTTATGTAATTATACGAGCTGATATTCTGACTGCACCCACACTCAAGTTGTAAACAATCCTCCTCCTCATCTTATCAAGCCCGAGTCACTCAAAAGCGCCTGTCCATCAAACTGAAGCACCAGGAATAACTACAGCATACCAGAGAGACCAAAGACTAACAGATTACAACCTCTCTGACATTAAAGAATTTCACAGGTAAGGCTAAAGACCCACAAGCCCTTTCAAAACCTCCTGGCATCCCCTTTTGAAGCCGCTTCTTCACAGAGGCAATCTGGGTTCGATTTAATGCTTCCTCACCATTTAAGCGGGTACCCAGCATGCTGTGGAAATGAAGGGGAGGGAAGGTGGGGAGACCACAGGCAGGAAATCCGACCTCGCTGTATTCCATGTGACCGCCTGCTCTGAGAATCCGGGAGCAACATTCCCCTGATTCATCCTCCAGAAATCAGGGAGGGCTTATGGGAGTGGGGAAGGGTTACTCTTTGGTTTAGTGTTGCCGGTGAGTAGCGAGAAACCTGTCAGTCGTCTTTAGCCTTGATCTTCCATGCACACTTTCAAGCTTTTTGTGAAAGCAACTTTGACAGACCTTTAGATGAGGAGTGGAAAAATCCATCAATCATGCTACAGGTTGAGGTTGACAACAGCTCATTTCCCATCGTAAGCCTAGAACCTGGCATGTGTTGTACGCGGGGGGTTCTTTGACAGGATACCATGTAATTCAGTCTTAAATTTTCCCTTAACCATGAGTGTAAAATCTCTGCTGATCCTATGGTTTTGGTTAAACTGACAAAACCTTATTAATGGACGTTCCCTAATCTATCATCATCAGCCTACAGCTAAATACTAAGATGATCTATTGGACAGTAGGGCCAAATTTACTTGAAGATAAACATATGTTCAGAACTAATTGTTGTTGGGAAAAGTGACAGCCCTACTGTTATACAATATGTAGGTAATATCACTCATTAATAAGAAGCATGTTTTTGACTTAATAATAAAGAGTTTTGCAGTCCTTTCATGCAGTCATATTGACACCTGTAGGATGTCCACGGATACTCCAGGGCCAGGGAGATTAGCAACTGCTAAATCAGCTGCTACATTAAAATGTAAAGCATATACTAGGAATCCTGTACTGTATCGGTTTTGCTAAAAGTATCAGATTGTGGCTGATATGGGAATTTTGCATTTGATCAGGGAACAGAATTTACACTGATCATCTCATCCTGATTGATTACATCCATTACAGTATGGTGAGGACACTTTACAGCAGGCCATGAAATAGTGAGCTAAGTAGAAGCAGCAGCCATTTGGCTAGCATGTCAACTGTGCGGAAAAACTTTAATTTACAAAGCAATACAAGACCAACAGTAAATCTGATTCAATTTGTACTATACTGCATAGGGCTGCCACTTTTTCCATAGATCAGGCTTGATTGGTTTTTGAGCTCACACATAAATGACCGAAGATCCATGGTATGAAGTTTGCAATCTTGCACACCACTGCTTTTTTTCCATGCCTCTGGTGGGGTCACTCAGAAGCACTGGTCTGAGCACTTAAAGAGATGCTGCTGTACTACCATGGGTAAATGGCAAAAAATGGGCCCACAGGTTTATCATAGTGAACCAGTTGCCCTGCACATAATTGACACACAGAGGAGCCCAAAGTGCTTCCACACAGTGCTCCTAGGATGTTTTGGAGTTATTATTGTCCACTCTGAGTGGCATTGCCAGACCTTCATTTCCTCTAGGTGTCTTATTCGTCTTTTTGTTTCTGGCAGACAAGGTGCAGCTGTTGTTGAGGTCAAGAAAATGCTGACAAATCAGGCTGTGCTGCAAGCGCCCTCTGTTGGATCAGGCAGTTCACTGCTCCACGTGCCCTAATGTGCTGCTTAGCTGTTTATTTTATGTTCAAATGTTTATTTACATTTCAAGTATGGATTTTCATCCCAGTTCTTGTACGAATAATGAAATATAAAGTATAAGGTGAAAGCCAGAATACTGTGTGGAATTTTTATGTTTTATGAGTCTTACAAAAATTATATAGTCAGAAAATAGTTGTAAAGAATTTAAAGAGAGCAACTTTTTACTGTATTTAGTTACTTTGGTTAAAGAAAAATACACCAAAAGAGGTGTGTGAATTTTTTTGGCAGGATTAATGTAAATATTGGATTGGAACTCAAAACCTGATTATACTTGTGGGGCAAAAAGCTGATCAGGACATCACTAATCTATACTATACTTCACTATATTTACATTAACCATCTTCACCAGCAGGTGATTGGCATCTGCTGCAAGAAAATCATGACCAAAACAAATGATAGAGACATCCTAAGATGAAACAATACTTGGTGTGCATGTGCATACGTCATATATAACAACATTTTTCTTCTCGCACTTTGAAATAGGTATCATTTACAGGTGCATTTTGGAGAATGATTTGTAAATCTCTGCTAGTATACAAATCCCTTAAATACTGTATATGGATATTAGACATGTAAAGTTCCAGTTGGAAAAAAGGTAAAAGGAGCAAAAGTAATTTGTACTGTTTTGCTGGTTTCCTGAGAAGCATTTTTAAAGCAGACCATTCATATTTGTTAATGACCTCAGCCATTTATTTACTATTTGTTCATAGTCTCAACCATCAGCCTGATAACTCAGAAGAGAAAACAACAAGATTCAAGCACAGATTGCATAAAAACACTACTGCAGGACCTGAAGTTCAAACACAAGTCCATAATGAGGCTTGATACATGTCACACAGTAGGTGAGGTGCCAAGTCACAGTGCAAGATTGCTTAGAGGGTATGAAGACAGAATGTGGTCTGCAGGAAGATATCCCGAGGGGAGTCTGATAGTTTCCTGGCAGTAAGTTGAGCACTCCTTCAAGGAACAACCAGAGGAGTGTTTGAAGTGACGGATATGATTGGAGAAGGGCTCTGAGAAGAGGAGTAATGAAAAGCAGAGGTGGAACAAGCCCTATCCATCCACACATTCAGACCACAGACACACAGCTCTAAATGCAGTGAAGAAGTAGCTTTTTTGAATCCAATTTTGTAAGTAAAAAGGTAATAAAGAAGTCCACAAACATATCTAATCGTCCATTTATTGTGCTTTAATAATGCTGCTGTATTGTAACTGTACTGCCAATGATATGGAAAAAGGAGCTCTGAGGTAAAGGTTTGACTGACAGCACTTGGCAGGCCTCCAGCTTGCCGGTGTTTCGTCGTATGAGGGGGAAGACAAAATAAACAAACTTGCACCATAGCCCAAATGTCACACACAGACATCGTGTTGTTAGTGGTACTGAAGCGTGGAGGGCCACACCAGACTAAGGTGACATTGGCAGGTATGTTTATATTCTGTTAAATGTGCTGCAGCCGAGTAGCAGAGTTAATTAGGTATCTCGGCTACAACCTGACGTCAGCGGAGCACTTTTCTCCTGTGAATGTTTGTTTGGCAACATGTTCAACAAGCTAAAGAAACCTGGTTGTCATTCAAAGTTTTCGGCTCGTGTGTTGTGCAACAGGCTGGAGTTTGGCTGAGTGCGGGTGCACTAAAGTAAGAGCTGCACGGTCATAAAAACAAATCTTGGCTAACTTGCCAAATCAAAAATGGATTAGCCTGCAAGTAGAGTATTTCTTACCAAGAGTTCATCCATGCTGGTCTGGCACTTCTCTAGATTGATGCGCTTGATGGCCACCCTCTCCTTCCGTGGCATACAGTAGGCTGCTTGAACCACTGCCGTAGCCCCACTCCCTAAAATAGACAGAAAAACCACAAATTATCCCCCCAGCTTTGGAAAAACATTTGGAGTGTAATGAAGTCAACTTATGACCTGATTTAAAACCAACTTTTGAACAAAATGCACACAATTTACATGCTTTTAATGTTTTACAAAGACATGAGATTGAAGACAGCTTAGGAAAAAAAATTAACTTAATTTTTAAGGAAAAAAGTAAACTTCTTCACAGATATCATGATTAATGCAATTTCTATACACACAATGATAGAGAAAATTGTAACTGACGCAAAAGTTCAACAAAGTTATACTAATGCCACACTAGCCAAAACATTCCCAGGCAAAAATAATGAATGTAATAGATGTCACCAAGCCCCAGCTAACCATCTACACATGTTTTGGACATGCCCCCAGCTCAGTGCCTTCTGGTCTGACATTTTTAAATCCCTTAGTGAGATATTTCATACACCTATCAATTTAGATCCATTGACAGCTCTATTCGGTTTACCCCAGAACCTTAATATTCCTTTGAATATTAAACGTGCCATTGCCTTTACAACACTTCAAGCCAGACGTTCCATTCTCCTTAAGTGGAAACATGCCTCTCCTCCAACACATAATAAATGGATACAGGAGATTTTAAGCTGCCTTAAACTCGAGAAGATGCGATATTCGTTAAAGGGGTCCCTTAAGACTTTTTATGAAATCTGGAAACCTTTTATGGAGTATGTGGATAATCTCAATCTACTTCCTGAGGCTGATAACACCATTACTTGAGGAACCTTTCGTTTTTCTTATTATTTAACTACTTGTCCTTAGCACTGACTTAAAAGCTTTTTTTGTGTGTGTGTGTGTGGTTTGTTTTGTTTTGTTTGTTTGTTTGTGTAAGTGTGGTGTTGTGACCAACACAGGGTAAGGGTGGGAGTGGGGTGGGAAAGGGGATGGAGGGTGGCGGGAAGGGGAAAAGGGGTGGGAGATAGTTAAATGCACATTACAAACTTTGTTTTATTCTATGATGTCTTATTCACCATGTTATTTCTGCTTCTTTTACTCTGTGAGCGCAGTGAAACTCTCTTGAAACGAAAAGAAATAATGATTTTGCTTGTATGGTTGCTAAGAAAATTAATAAAAAGATTCATAAAAAAATAAAAAAATAAAAAGTTCAACAAAGAGCAAGGATGGGAATTCAAAACCAAATCCAGTTGAGAACAAGTAGCTTAAGGAATCAATATCATTGTTTTATATCAGCAAACTCCAGTTGTGAGTTATAACAATTCTCTCGAGGAATCGATATCAAAATCCCTTGGACTTTGTTCTGCATGCTTACAAATAGAAGATGTCACACTCTCATCAGAGGCATGCCAACAAGAAACAATGAAGGTCAACTTTTGCCAACACAAAATATCAACTGGAATCAATAAGGGAATTGTTAAGGAGCTGGATTGATGTACAGAATCGTTAAAGGCATTTAGTTAAATAAAATCTTTTTCCAACCCGAGCATTTATGAGTAGCAATTTCCTCTTCAAGTCTTTCCACTTAGCCAACCGCATGACATCCAGTGACTTAGTGATTTGAAGCAAGGCTGGTCCATGCTTTTCTCCCGATTCAATTTTCTACGATTTTTTTTTTTAGGTGCCGATTCGATTTAAATTGCGATTCCACGAGATTGACGTTTTTTGCAATCTTTGGTTAGCTTTTTAAACAACAGTGAAAAAGATGAACAATGATGATGATGCCTACAGACTATATCAGGAAAAATACACATCACATGTTGAGTCAGTTTTTAGGATTTATTCAGCAATATTTTTAACCAGCTGTTTATACTCTCTCTCCAAAAGCCTGGATTGCATTTAAAGCTATGGTCTACGATTTGGAAGCTTTGTACATTTTAATAACACCGTTTATAAGGCTGTTATGGTCCTATGGTCCTATCTACACAGTATAAAGACCAAAAAGAACGAAAAAAATCCACTCAGTATATCCGCTGAAAAGCTGCATACTAGCTGACCAATCAAGCCTAGAAGCCTGTAAGGTTCAATTGGTCCGTGAGTTGGTCCGTGAGGCCATCCAATCTGTCTCCTCACTCATAGCGTCATGCGTATGCGTCATGGTCTCGCCTCCTCCCTCTACCACTGGTGAGCAGCTAGCAGCGTTAGCTACTGAACTATCATGGAGCCGAAAAGCCGAAAAACCGAAGCCGCTTCCCTCTCCCATGGTCGAGGCCTGTTAGCGGCTAAGCTAAAATGGCCTCAGCCGGCCGTCAGATCTTCAGCATCGGCCGCTTTTCAGGTAATGGCTTTGTTTACTACAGTGGGAGATGTCTGCTGAATAACTCTGGTTAGTCTGTGCCTGGCCTGGCTAATGACTTGTAGCGGAGCGGGTTAGCCTGTTGGCCACTAATCGTTAGCACTGTAAGCTGAGCTGGGAGGACAGGCCGAGAAAGATAAATCCTCCCCCACAATCGGCTCCGCTCTGGCGGCGCCAGACCCGCATTGCCGCCGGTCCAAATGAAATGGCTACCGCTGTGTGTTACAAGTGGGATGTCTATCGTGTTTGATACTTTCAGTTGAGCTGAGCTGTTTTTGATTGAGTTTGCTGCTGACATATTATGCTAGTCACTCGTAGCTCAGTCTGAGGGGGCTTATATGAGGCGCCACGAGCTGGGGGCGTGATCTTGGAACACGGAGGGGAGAGGTGAGGGAAGGGGGGGCAGGCTGCGGTTTCAAATTGTAGACCACAGCTTTAAAAGTGGTTTATTAACACAGACTAAAATGAAGCATTCAAATTTGGAGAAAAAAAATCGTTTTTGAACAAAAAAAAAAAATCGATTTAAAAATCGTCAAACAAAAAATCCTAATACTTATGTGAATCGATTTCTTCTCCCAACCCTACTGGAAAGCAGAATCAATAATGGCATTGGTATAAAAATAATTGTATACATTTTCATCTCTAATAAAAAGTATTAAAGGCACTAAACCTCTTATTTCAAGTGTGTCCAGTTGATTTTTGTTGTCACGATCCCAACACTCTAAAACAGTTCAGTTTCTGAGTGTGTCACCTCCCTCACTGGTCAATCGATATCAAGAAGGTACGGGATTTCTGCTGCACACTTTGTAAAGAACAGCAGCGAGGGTGAAAATGAGCTGTTTGATATTTACATTGGACACTATTTCCTAGTCTCCAGCCTCTATCACTGGTAAGACAGGATTTCTTCGGTTTGCCTTTGTTTTCTTGGCAGGAATCACATTTTTAACAGCCATACAGATGTTACCAAGAGACACAAAGGCCAGCTCCTGTTACCTGACCCCTTTAAGTGCCGTCCAGAAGCGCTCTGAGACTGAAGCTTTGAGTGCTTCTGATGGTAAATATGCCTCCTATGGACACAGGCCCTCAGGCGTGTGATGGCAGTGGCTGCATCTGGACCACTAATGAGATGAGTGCAAGCATTTTGTATTAGCTCATGGTCAGGCCAGCATATAACAGAAAAAAAGTCTTCTTTAAATGGATTTGTGTGTTGAGTCTGGATGTTATGGTATATTTAAAGATATAAACCAGTGGTCATCAACCGGTGGCCCTGGGCCACATCAGGTCCTCCACAACTTTGAACACTATCAAATTCAGAAAACGTTGGAGGGGGATAAGATGTGTTATTAAGAATATCATTTGCTGCTGTTACAATTAATGCAGCTAGCAAATCAAGTAAACAACATAATTAGAATGACTTCATGTTTGATCTGTTTCACAAAAACTCATTCATTTACTGTCATTTCTCTTGCACCTTTTGTAATAAGTTGCACCTTATTATACTAATATTTTTACTATACTGTGAACTGAAGGATAAGCAAATGAAATCTCATTCTGTAAACACCTGCTGCATACTTCCAATAAAGCTCTGAAGCTTAAAAGCTCAACACTTCTAAATGATAGTCTCACGCATTAAGAACAGTCTGGCATTGAGGGCTATTAGCGAAATGCAGAAACTGCAGCTGCGGCAAGAATCTTTTATGTACTTTCAATCTCAGACCGGTTAGAGAAGACTTTATGTTATCATTTGGGCTTCAAAAAGTATGCAACAAAACCTGCAAAAACCAAGAGATCTATGTAAACCATTGGTTTTGCGACACTTTAGAGCCTTGTGGCCAGAAGCAGCCAAAAACAAGGATCTCTAAAACCTTTTTTTTAACAGAGAGCCACTTTAGGGATGCGCTTTGTTGTGAAGTGTGGGGTCTCCGTCTTACAAAACAAGGATCTGAGCAGTTTTACATTTTTTATCGCAGTGGGTTAATTATTCTGCTGTTTGTGAAGTGATACAGCGAATTCATTACCCAACATTCCTCCTAAAGAGTGAGTATATACTGGCATTAAACCAGTGATGGGGGCAGGACAGCCTTAGAAAGAAAAGGAAGAAATCACAGCTTCCCCAAGACGCAGCAGTATGAGCGACAGAGACTGATCTCATTTTAAAAGGCCAAGAAATGCATATAATTCTGAATAAATCTAAAGTATTAAAGTAACAATGTTCAATAGTCAAAAATGTGAAAATCGGACCCTTTCAGCATACGACAGGAAAAACACTTGTCCTGATACAAATGCAGTTGATGACCTCCAATATAGAACGATTTAAGCTTAACAATTTCTGCTTGTATCCACGTCCCGAGGCTTCCGAGCCTCTTCAATTATTTGACCTTCCCCTAACCCATGTCTCCATCTAAAAATAACAGGAGGATAATAAACTTTTATCGTTGCTTGAAAACCCTCCTGAGCTCAGAAAGGTTAAGAGCAGCTCTGCTTAGACATGTTCATCCGATTTCTTTTCAGTGTCGCTTCCATCAATTATGAATCAGTTCTTCAAAGTCCTGCATGGTGAAACGGGTCTGATTGCACCCAGAGGTCCCGCTGTTCCAGACAACATCAGGTGGCTTTATAAGTGAGATTAAACCAGAGAGGAGCTTAAACACTATAGGCTTTGATAACCATTCGGGCAATATTAATTAGAAATGAATAATTTTACTAATGGATATTCTTCTTCTGAGTTTTAAAAGCTCAACATCTTCTGATAGCTTTCGCTCACAGGACGCGGCATTGAGGGCTGGAAGGTAAGAATGGTGTTTCCTGAAAACTGAAGCTGCGGCACAGGCTTTTAACTTTCTTCTCACCTTAAGAACAAGTTTATGTTATATTATAGGAAAGCAAAACAAAACCTGCAAAAAGAGAAGAATCTATGTAAACAATTGGTTTGCGACACTTTAGAGCCTTGTGTGGCGCCTTGAGTATTTTTTTTATCTCTAAAAACCCCAGCCTTTAACAGAGAGTCACTTCAGGGATGCTAACATGGCTTTACAATGGGGCATCCCGTCTCTTACAACATTACCAGGACAAGGATCTGAGCAGTTTTTACATTTTTATCATGGGTGGGTTAATTATTCTGCTGTTTGTGAAGTGAGGACCAAAATTATTAACCATCAGTACACTGGTGATAGCAAGCTAACATTAGCTAACTTGTTATTACCTTCAATAATTAGCGCATGTTTTTGCTGAGGTTTGTTAATTTGTTTGCTCGTAACTCAAAAAGTTGTGAACCAAATTTGATGACATTTTCATGATAGGTCAGGAATCAAGGACCAATCAGCTGGATTTTGGTGGTGATCCATCAATTTTTTTTTTAAATGATTTGTTAACATCGTCAGTAGGGCTGGACAATTAATCGAAAAATAATCAACATTTGGACTTTCTAATTGAAGTAATTTTACTCCTGATGTTTATTTTGATTATTTTCCCTGTGTAAACCACGCGAGTGCGCCCCCTCCATACAGTCTGCATTCACTTTTGCCGAAGGATGAGCCAAGGACATGTTGCCAACATGGAGGAGACAAGTTGCAATCTATCAGAGGACCTTGTAGCCAAGAAAAAATGCTGTTTTTGTTGTTTGGGCACATTTTGGATTCTGTGATGAGGACATCAGGCAGAAAGAAGTTAAGTATAAATACTGCAGGAAGACTGTTCGACCACTGTCTGTAACACCACCAATTTGTTCCAACATATCATAAAATAGTCATTCATTAATCGTAATCGAGGTAAGAGCTTCAATTAATCGTGATACTAAGATTCAGTAATATCACCCAGCCCTAATCGTCAGATAGGTCAGTTTTCTACGAGGTTCTCCACAGATTTGATGACATTTTTCAAGAAATGTTGGCCATGGCACAAGGAGAAAGTAATTAGAATTTTCATCCCTCTTCACTCAGCACAGAGCCAGCTGAACATGGGTGGGTATTTTTGATAACCAGGAGGGCCGCACACATTTTTTTCACTGCCTGTGGGTCGCACTATTACATATTATAGGGCGCTCTTAGCGAGGAAAAAAATATATAAACTGACAATAAAAACAGAAATGTAAAGCTTATAGCAGCTATAATTTATTTTACACCATTTAAAAAAAAACATGATTTAATGAGCATGACATATAACTAAAGCCAATTTAAGCATATTTTTTTATTAAAATAAGCTTATAAATGTTTACTAGTTTTACAGCACAAATATTGTACCGTTACCTAGGCCTGTCATGATAATCAATGTTGTTTAAGATCTATAAGACACAAAATTATGACAGCCTTAGTTGTAATTAGGCCTATCACGATAATCAATAAATCAATTAACCGCACGATAAATAAAAACGTCCTCAGTAAGTTTGCCGGCCTCGATAAGTTGACATGTGCATGCATGTTTGTTTTCCTCCTCTCTGTTGACCAAACAGGCTGGATGAGAAGATGGGTTACTCTGTGCAACTTTCTCAACACTTGGGTGTGTTGGTTCTATAGCGGATTTAGCGGATTTATGGTGAGTGAGCATCTGTCATTCATAAAATCTTTGAAAAGGGGGGAGAATGGCTGCTCGCGTGACACACACTGAGAGCTGAAGTGAGTGTCACAAGAAGTAACAAGGAAACAAAAACTACGGTTCCTAAGCTGAATGCCACAGCCCCAGTGTGGGAATATTTTAAACAGAATGAACAAGGTGTGAGCCCATGAACATCGACGAGCCAATATGTCATATTTGTCTGAAAGTAGTGGCGACGAAGAAGGGGAGGTGCAGCAGAGCCTGCGTCCTGACAGTCAGCGCTTACCAAGATGTTTGGGCAAAGTAAATTTAAATAAAACAGAGCAAAATAGTGCGCTCTCACAGACAGTGTTGTTCGCTACATTGCAAAAGAAATGCATCTCTTAAATAAGGTTGAAAAGCCACCATTTGAAATGTTACAAACGTCTGACAGATAGTAAGAATTGACTTTAATGGATTTTTTTCTTTACAGAGACAGAGTCTATTTTTCATTGTTTTTGATTAGTATAATGATTTTTATTAACATGCAATTTTCCCCAAAAGAGAGTCCATTTCATTTTCATTTTTTTTTTCTCTTTTTTTGTTACATTTGTTATGTTGTTTGTTCAATTTATTTTAATAAAAAACTCTTGACCCTCCAATTACAGTTAGAAAGCTATTACAGGAGAAAGCTATGTAAGTTTTTTACTTTAAAAAGGAAAGCATGTACCAGCATTCTAAGGTTAGTAAAAATATTTTCTCATCTATCCTAATTTGTGCATTATGTAGTCCTGCTACTAATGATATTTAGTTGTTGTTATGTTTCTTCACATTATTAATTTGTTTTACTTTTCCTTACTGGAAATGGAGTATTGGAGGGCTGCACTGAGTGAGGTGAGGGGCTGCATGTGAAAGTCCATGGGATGATTTACATGAGATAATTATGAGACTTAAGCTCTAAACACTGAGCTTATCTTTATTTAAATAATGTGACGTTTGAAGTAAAAGCTGTTCTGTCTGCACTGTGTGCGGTCATTCCACTGCCCCCTCGACACTCTTACATGAAGTCATGAACACGCACGCGCACACATGCATGGCTGTTTCCACAAGATCTCTTGAGTATGGGTGACGCTGAGCGATGTTGGTAGTGCGCTCTCCTCTGGCAACAGCCTCCAGTAAGTGAGTGGGTGAGTGAGTGAATGAGTGAGAGGTGAGTCGGTCCACCCCTCCAGTAAGCTTTTCCTAACCTCCCTCATCTCAGCTATGCCCAAATATTAACAAAGTGCTCATTGTTGGGAGTTTTCATAGAGCCAGTGGTGTATGGAGGTTTAAAAAGGGCCTATATTAAGTTCCCTCATATTAATTAAAAAGTAAAGCTGTCCCTCAAGACGTGACTCCTTTTTTTTTTTTTTTACTTTTTCAGCCAAGATAATTAGGACTTTGGGCTATACAGGAGAAAAGCAAAGAACACTTTTATGGAGTAGAACTTAAATAAACCCAAACTCTTGTTCTCTAAGATAAATCCAATAAAACTGCAATTTCCTCCTAATTTCCCAGAAGTGAAGATACAGCAAAGGTCTGTTTACCATCAGGAACTTGCTGCATGCGAGAGCTTAATTCCTTCAGCTGCAGTGGGCATCATCTAAGGCTGTGCAATGCATGAATTTTCAGATACATTAATGGGGAAACCAGACAGACATCTTCCATGCTCTACCCTTTGTATTGTCTGTGCTTTGTTTTTGCCTGAGCGTCAAAGTGCTGGGATGAGGAAACCCTGGCCTGCTTGTAGCCTATCTACAACATCGCACCGAAGTTGTGTGAAGATTTCAACACATTTACATGTTAAGCTGTGATGTGTGAGGAGGGCTAGCGTTGTATGAGAGCACTGTTTATCTTACATGTCAAGAGGGAAGTGATGGAGATAGTTTCACACATGCAAAGCCTGAAAGTTAATAGTGTCACGGGTCCAGCAACAAAGCATCATTTCATCAGATCACAGGTACACAAGCATTTGGGAGTTTGTGCAAGCAATATAGGCTCCAAACACAACAGCAATGAAACAAAACTAAAGTACAATGCTGAACTTTATGGCTGTTGTTTCATAGAGATCAATGACAGCAGCGCAACAGACTTATGACATTGGCCTCTGCTAAAAGGAGTAAAAAATCCTCATCTGCATTAGACAGCATAAAGCACAAGGAATTTGTCATATATATATATCATATGATTTGTTTTGTTTTCTATTCGACTTTAATGCTTTTATTAGTTTTTATTGCTTCTATTGTTCCTGCTAATTCTACTTCTGTAGGCCACTGGCTGTTCTACATGTGCAATATAAATAAAAATGACACTGACATATATAAAACTGACTAAAATACAAATCCAGAGTAAATTCCATGTTGAAATCAGAAGAGTGAATGCTACCAAACAATCTGAACAACACTGAGCACGAAGACTGAAAATTCATATTTTAAGTTTATTGACAATGGCAGGCTTTATTGCCCACAAAAAAATCTTTGGGGAGAAAACAAAATGTCACTTTTAGAAAAGGTAAAAATGTATTTCTTGTCTGAAACTTCAATAATTATAAGTTGTCTGGAGGTGATTTTTCTTGCTTTCAAGCAAAAATAGACGTAACAGCCAAGAGCTGTGGACAAAAAGGCTTTCTGTCTTATGAAAATCATTTCCTTAGAGGCATGATCATTTATTTATTTTGTACACCAAGTCATTATGGAAAAGGAGTTCCTTTATTTAAATTAAACTAAATAAGTTTTTGTAGGGTAAAACATTTTTCTCATTACTGACTAGGGATGGAAATTGATAAGACTTTATTGATGCCTATTTCATTATTGATTCTGCTTATCGATACAGTTCTAGAAAAATTCCCTTATTGGTTCATATGGGTTTCAGTTTGGGAGAGTTAGCCTTTCCAGCTTTTCAGTAACAACAATGTCAAACACATGTCACTCATGATATCACAGCTGTGATTCACAGCAACAAGCTTCTGCAAGTTGCAGGACAGGGTAGCATCTTTCATTTGCAAAGCAAGTGGCATAAATGGGAAGGAACTGATCAGGAAAAAGTGCGATTCCTTAAGAGAATTGCTATCAATTCTCAACTGGAACCGTTTCCCCATCCCAACCCTATGAATGACTCCTTGTTCATGGAGAATTCCCCAAAAAACAGAACAGATTCCATGTCTCTTATTTAGAAACCTCAAACTGAATGACTGACCTGGTTCTGAAAAGGCACTGGCCAACCAGCATTCTCTGATGAGAAAGAGGCTTAACAGTATTCTTCAGACATCACAACAGCAAGAAATGACTGCAAGCCTGTAACTAATGGTTCTCAAAGTGGGGTGGGCTGGATAAAAGTGAAATGTATCCCACTGATATGTGGAAAAGTCTGTGTGGCAAGTCCGGTTAAGGACCCTGGTGTCAATTATTATTGGTAACAAACAGGTTTTATTATCATTTTCTTTATACTAGAATTACCTTCAATCTGCAACTGTGCTGACACAACCATGTTAAAATTTTAAAAGGGAAAAAAAATGAGATTACCAATTGGCAGGTTGTGAAGATCAGGTCTGATGCTGTTACAGATGTTTGTAATAATAATAATAAGTTAGCTGAAACAGATACTGATGTATTTCTAACTGTCAAATTACCTCTTTTGGCGTAATCATCCCACAATACCAATAGTTCCTTTCATGTTTGATCATGAGAACCCACAGGTCATTGTTGCTGCCCAATAACAAAACAATAATCCCTAAATCAGCAGGCGAGGTATGTCAGATGTCAGCATTAAATTAACATGACACAATGCATAAACATCTGAAACCAATATCTGATCCCCCCACCACCACTTGCTGATTGCCAACATTGGTAAAAAGGGACGATATCAGCCAAAACAGATGTTTAACTGCTAACAATGTGCATCTGTAACTGAAATATAAATCATGCACTGCCATTCAGATGGAAGATATTGAAATATGATATGTGGTCAATACCCCCAGCCTTGGAGCCATCTATTGACTGGTAACCTCAGAGGGCCTTCACAGACCCCTAATTAGCTTCCCCTTCAACCACCACCACCAGCAGCAACAGCTCCACCAAACAGAGCCTTGGAGGCCGGCCAGTCATGGTGGAGCTCTGCCCCAGCTGGACCACAGGGAGCCTGTTGCCCCATCCACAGCAGAGTGTAAATTCCTTCATACAAACAAACAGCCAGTCGTCAGGGGTGGCAGCCTGTGTGAAGCTGCAGAGCATGTGTGCATGTATGTGTGAGCCAGTTTGTGTTTGGGTGTGTGCACAGGGAGTGGAAAAAAAGGGGAAGATTGTTGGGTTTGTGGGAGGTCAAGAGTCATCAGGGAAGAAGCTCATTTGCTTCAACATTCCCAAGCAAGGTTATTCTGCCAAGTGTAGTCATGCCTCTACAATTTGTACCAAATTGCATGTTAACTGAGAGCTTAACAAGGCCTTTGAGGTTCTTCCCAAAGCTGTAAACTAGGCAATCATACTTAAGTGCACACAGTGGGAATACAAACAATTCACAAACAACAAGTACCAGTTAACTCGGGAAGACATCCATCCAGCAAAACATCATCATTCTGACTGGTGTAATTTGATAATCGAATCACTGGTGCAAAACACTGATATTTAACTTTGAAAAAATGATGCTCCAAACAAATATCCCTGCCAAATTGATATACACAGTCACTCCTTCATGATGACTCCTTACAATAGTTACCTAAATGAAATAAACAGAACAGGGAAACATTTGTTCAAGAACAAGCTGCAGAGAGATAAAAGACAGAGGAGCTAATATTAGTCTGAAGTGAAAAGAAGTTAAAGGATAAGTTGTGATAAGTGGTAGATCTGGCATAAAAGTGCAGTGAATAAAAACATGGGTCTGTTCTTTGCCTTGAAGGAGCTTCAGTATTCTTTAGCTGAGCAGGTATCATGACATATTATTTTATCATCTTTAAATAAATCTATTGCTAAGCATTGTCTGTTTTGTCATACTGTATCCATGTATTGCAGATAGTGTTGTATTGTACAGCTGCATATGGTTAGTTTACCTGTGATTCATCATCAGCAAAAGTTCTGACTAGTGCAGTAAAAGTAAAGTTGCACTATCCTTGAAGTATTATTAACACCACCCATTTTTGATGAATGACTAGTAAACAAACATTGGATAATTTCCCTTGGTCCAGTAAGTACTCCAGGAAAGCAAACAGCGCTGCAGCAGCAACATCGAGGATGGTATTATAAAGAAGAGGGTCAGCTTCAAAGTTATGCCAGGTAACTCTTCAACAAGATCAAACTTTCTGTGTGTACTGTCTGTGTTAAACCAATGATGTCACTTTTTCCACCCTAATATAATATTTCTAGAGTTACTGTGATGGTACATGACCTTACAACAGGCATCTCCGCCATAGTAGGTGGCGGTAATGCTTCTCTGATGTTGGAAGCCACCCTCCATTAAACAAGAAGAAGAAGCAGAAGGCTAAATGTAGAGTTGTTGTCATGGCAGAACATTTTGATGCATTTAAGTTTAGCTTGGTAAAATGACTAATTGGTAAATAACTGATAAGTTTCAAGATTCTTCAGAAAAACCAGCTGCTTCAAAACACGATTCGCACAAGTCAATCTCACTAGATGCTTACCACCGAGTATCAACATGGGCAGATCAGAGCATCCTTACATTTATTTATTCATTTATTTTCATGAAGAGTAATTCTACGTGAGAGTTTTGGCACCTTCACAGATTTTGAACAGACACCATCCTGGTGTTAAAAATTACTGTTCTCACAGAATATCTTGTATCTCCACTCTTTCTGAATTGTACTGCACTACCAGTTTAATTAACTTAATAGAGACAATGGCCAAGAAAGCATCACTTTGTTCAAAGTTAATGGCACACCCTTTTATTATACTCATCTTTTAAGATGTCATTCTCACACCAGACGGAAACAACAAACACCTAAGAAAAGGTGACATCCAGAGAAGTGACAGTGCCAGAATCTAAACGGCTGAACTGTTTGGAGCAGACAGACTTCAAGAATAAAAGATTCTGTTTACTCTCCTTGTCCACTAAAGAACTGGAGTACTGAGGTCAGTGAATGACAAAGATGGTTTCAAAAAAAAAGAAATCTTAAGAGTTCCCTTGTTTGTATTTTCTATTTCAGGGGCACAGCAACAAGATTAACCCTGCCCTGAATGTGGACGGCTAAATCAATTCTGGATATTAAGTTACCACATTAGACAAAATCAAATAAAGCTGACAGTTGAAACGGTGCAGTGTTGACATGGCTGAGGGATTCTGGGTAACCAGTTCTGAAGATTTTTGGTTTTGAAAATTAATTTACATCCATCAATGTTTTGCCCTTTTGTGAATCTTCTTTGTTACTTTTGTTGACAATATGTCATTTTTTACTGCCCTTTAATGTATTTAAGATTTCTTACAAGAAAAAGGTAGTGACTTAAGGAATTCTCCTTCTCCCCTCTTTGCAGCATGCTTAGCTACCTATAACATCTTGTCCCCCCGAATACACCAACCAGTGTGACGTCCTACCATTACACCAGTGGCCACTTTGTGAACATCCTCTTGCAATACTTGGAAAAAAATATATGAACCAGAATTAATGGAAATTTTGGGCTGTTAATTCATATTTGTGGAAAGGGAATTCTAAAAAGCAATTTAGGCTACTAGGTTAAGAACAAGGTGTGATCATGACGCCTACTGATCTTGACATTGGACCTCCAAAGCTAACCAGTCTGTGCTTGACTCAAGAGCGGACATTTTTGCAAAAATCAAAAGAAAATTTTGACAAGCATTCACAATTAACAAGAGATAGACATGAAGGTAGATGGCATTTGACCTCATAACTTTGGGACAATGGATGAAGTTAGGGCTGAGCGATATATGCAAATCTCAATATCACGATTAACTGAAGCTCATACGATTAATGAATGATTATTTTTACAATGCTGGAACAAATTAGTGGGGATACCGATGGTCGTCGACACGGCCTTCCTGCAGTATTTACGCTTAACTTCTTTTCTGCTCGATGTCCTCTGCACAGAATCCAAAATGTGCCTAAACAACGGAAATGGCTACAAAGTCATCTGATAGATTGCCGCATGTCTCTTTCATATCGTCCTTCACTCTTGGCAAAAGTGAATGCAGACTATATGGAGGGGGAGCAGTCACGTGACTTACACAGGAAAAATAATCAAAATAATTGAGAATAATTATTTTTCGATTTATTTCCCAGACCTAGATGAAGTTGAGCGTTTATGCATATGATGGAATATTTTCATTGATGCTTAGTATTGATTTGTGGATTAATAAGCACTGATCCATTGCATCAAGTTTAACTGATAAATTGAAAAATACTTGAGAGAAAATCTAGGAAAGCTTTATAGCCTATTTAGTTTATAAAAAAAGGATGTACATGAAGCTCATTACCTTCATATTTGACCTTCAGAAGATAACCAGTTCTTTTAGTCAAGGGGACATGGGTGTAAAGTTTAAAGAAAGCATATTTGAAATGATCCACCCTTATGGACAGACTACTGACATGTAAACAGCTGGTAACCACGATGCCTCCCACCCGAGCTGACTGCACAAAAGGCATAAAAATAAAACGCCTACTTGTCTCAGCAGACACACATTTTTCCCCAGTAATTAACATTTATATATTTTCCCTTACACAGTTCTTACAAAGTTTCTTGATTAAAATTGACGACGTTTACAAACTCCCAAGACTCCATTTACTGTCTGGATGTTATCATGCATTGAGCTATAAATTTACTGTCATTTGTGATTAAGTGTGACTCTCCAAATGTATTGTCTTTCCTTGCATTCATTTATAATGCACCAATTATAAGCAAAAATGCAATCTGTTATAGCAGGACTTGTCCTGATATGCTCTAAATAGGGAAGTGAAACATTGACAAAACAATCGTGATATTTGTGAAAGCACCCAGTGTTGTCTGTAAGCATGTTTCCTCTAAACAGGTCAAGCTTAGCATGTGAAGCCTTATTGGTATTATTCTATAAACGGACAGCATGTGAAAGAGGCATGCAAGACTGAAGCTTTTGCTGCAGCGTGAACTTAACTGTTTAAGCTTAAATAGTCCAGTGGGGGCTTGGCATTAACGCACATTAGCTCTTCAGGGAGTCGACCTCAGAGGATGTGCTGTTTGCACTCCTCGTGTTCTGCTGCATGAAGAAGTCTATTAAATAAGCATTATAAATGCACCCAAAAGAAAAGCACCCAATAATAAACGGCTTACTAAAGCTATAGTATTAAAGTTAATTAAAATTACTTAAGCAGCTGAAAGACCATTATTACACCAGGAGGGCATTCATATTTCAAAATTTAATTAAAGGGATGTTAATCCAAACATTTAGACTTCCAAACAAACAATACAGCAGGTGTTTTTTTGGCATTTGTCTAAAGAAAAAAAGTGGACTCAGAGTGTTTTAAAGGGTCCAAGAGGGGGCGGTATTGCTAGTGTTTTACCAATTAAGCCAATGTTACATGTAAAGATGGACAATAGACAAGAAGTCCTACCTCCATTTTTCGAAGATAATGCTAATTCACAATCTATATCTCAAAACCTTTTTTGAAAAGTAGTTATAATTGCAGTCACAATACTAGAATCAAAACTTACCTACACACCATTTATAGCAAAGGAGCCAGTGGTAGCACATCTGGATGCTGATTTTTATATCCTTTAATAGGAAAAACAATACATCCACTCGCTGGTCACTTTACTACGTACACTCATTCAGCTGCTTGTTAATGCACACAGCTAATGAGCCAATCATACAGCAGCAGCTCAATGCATTTAGGAATGTAGACATGGCCAAGACAACCTGCCGAGGTTTAAACCGAGCATCAGAATGATCGAGAAAGATGATGCAAGTGACTTTAAATGTATTTTTGGGGCATTTTATTGATAGGAGAGAGACAGTGGATAGGCTTGTGAAAGGGGGTGAGAGAGTAGGGGAAGACACTCTGCAAACTGCTCAAAGGCGGGATTCGAACCTGGACCGGCAGAAGCAAGTACATGGGGTGCCTGGTTGCTAACCACTCTGCCAAACCAGCACCCCAATGCAAGTGACTTTAACTGTGGCATTGTTGTTGGTGCCTTAAAGAAAATATCCAGTTAACAGCAGTTCTTCAGGCAAAAATGCCTCACCAATGCCGGAGAATGAGCGGAGAGGTGGAGAAAGGCACTGATAAGTGAATTGTAAAGGATCAAGTTAAACCATACCGATCCCTCAAACTAGTTGGAACCAGTTTCAAACTAAAACTGTCCCTGGCCAAAGCATACCTCTATCAAGCATGCCAGCATATTTACAATGCATGAGTGTGGCACAGAAATTGGACTTTAGGAGTAAAACCTGAACCCCTATGTGAGTGGGCCCTAGTCAGTATGCTTCATGTAAAGAGGTTCTTTCCTCTGAGCACTAAGCACAGGGTCAAATCAAACCTGAGGCTCCTAAAGTCTTTTATTTGTATGTCATTCCTTACTTCTTTGTTCCCTAAATCACAATTTCTATTTGCTTTTGTATTTCTGTACCACAGCAGCAACACATTTAATGTTAACACTTATAAACAGTTTTCCCATTGCAAAGGGTCAGAACCATATAACTGTATGCTAATGTAAATCATGTATTTTAACATGAATAATATGGTTACCCTTAACGTAATCTAAAAATATCAGCGTACCTTAGAGGGTAAGTTTGGTTTCTACAGCTTTCACATTGTTTATAGAATGAAGTAGAACAATATACTCACTCAGAAGGTATCCCTGATCCAAACAGTGCTTTGGGAGATATTTAGATCCAAAATCGAGCGGCAGACATCCGTATAATGGTAGCACATAGGGCATGTATAGTACCGCTCCTAAAACTGCATTAATCGTCCAAAAACTCATTAGTTTCACCAATATTTCGTATGGTCTGCTCGGGCCGTACTGTGCATGCCGTACTGCGCATGCGCGGCAGCCGCAAAGAAAGTTTTCAGTTCAGAGGTCAGCACAGCCATGAAAACATGGGTGGAGCGACCCGGACTGTCTTGGAGGAGTAGCGCGAGCGGACCATGATGAAATATTGGTGAAACTAATGAGTTGGATGAAATGATAGATTAGCTTGGCCTTGAATTAGCTTCTTGAAAAGCAGTCTACCAAAAGTATGAAAGTTACTCCCACTGATCTTTCCTGCCCTCGCTAGGCCAGTTCGGTGCCTGAAATTCCTCACATTATTCAAAGGTACAATGAGAAATGTCACACATGAGGAGGAGTCCCAAAGCAGACACTAGGTTTTGTGAGAACTTAAAATTGAACCTTCTGAAAATCCATGGATCCTGAGGCTGAAAACTGTGATAACATTTAATAAAAGTTGGCCTGGGGTTTCTTCTTGATGGGATTTCTTTCCAACAGCGTTCTGAGCATCTGTGAGGGAGAATAGGCAACAGGGAGGAAACATGGTTGCTGGTGGATACAAAAACACTCAAAGTTTCCAGTCTGGTTTAGCCAACACAAAGGATCCAAGAGCGTGATCCAGAATGAGAGAGTAAGCCGCAGGCTCTGTCCAGTATGATCTGATGCTCAGTGCGGCTGAATAGAGTGGGTGTGATCTGTGTAACAACAAGTCCTCTTTCCCTGGGGAAGTTACCAAAACAATGGCTCTGCCGGGCATGCTGGGTATACAGGGCCATCCTTAAAACACCAAGCTTTTCTAGCTGAGCAGAATGGCTGTGTTAAACATCCCTCTGGAATGGAAAAGCTTTAACAGTTTCTCTCCAACAGACTGCATTAAAGGAAGGGGGCAGGGGTCTGGGCTTCTGCTGCTGTCCAGCGTCGAGGTTACCTGTTGAGGTTTGTAAATACTGAGGTGAAGCTAGACGATGTCAATGGAATGAAGACTATATGCAGCCATTCTTGATTATCACCTCAGCAAAGAAAGCTGTTTTTGTTTGCAGACATCTGATTTGTCAGTATGTCAGTTCATCCATCCATCTGTGAGTTAACACAAAAGTTTCTGACAGATTTTGACTGAATTTTCCGGGTGTGTTTTATGGCACAATGAGATTATACAGTTTTGGTGTCCAAATCCAGATGGGAATCCAGGAATTTTTCTAGGAATTGACTTTGCAACATTGGGCTGTTTTCAACTGTAACAATAATCACTCAAAGGGTTCCCGATGGGTTTTGTTGAACTTATCAGGTACTCGAGTCTGTTGCTCGTAATACAATGACCAAAGTTAGATTTTAAAGGACCAGACTTCGTTTTCTGACAGACATAATTGACTTTGGGCTTTCAAAGACATATGTAATATCAGTCTGACATAATTCCAAGAAAATGTGATTATGGTCAAGCTTTGCAGCTGGAAGTCAAACATCAAAAATGTGTGTCATTAGTACTTTATACTCTGTCATCTAACTTCAGCTATTGCCATTAACTGGAGGTTCGAGCTGTGTAAAATGACTAAATATTATATCACAGATTTTTTCCTATTTGTGGTTACACTATATTGCAGGATTAATATATCAAAGGGATTAAGAATTCAATCGCATTTCCAAGCAATGCAACCCCATTCTACCCCTAAAAACAGCCTGTGATGTGAAGTTCAACTCCTGGCTGTGATTTTTTTTTTTTATGTCTTTGCATAAAAAATTCACATCCAAATCAAAGTCTCTGTAACTGATGTGTGGTTTGTTTCTCTCTTAAGCTGTGTTTAACTGTAGCTGAAATTATGAAATTTTCTTGTTTACAAAGTCGAATAAAAGCACTCCACCAAAAGTAAAAATATTAAATTCACTGTAAAAAAGAAGGCTTATAGAAGTTACATGTTAATTATTGACATGCTACAGGCAGTTAACAGCAAGCGCTCATAGCTTTTGTGTTTTCTCAATCACTTGGATTGAATGTAAAGCATGTAAAGCCAAATATGGATTTGCATTCAAACTCTTCTATAATCAATTTGGTAATATACTGTATGTCATATACTCCTTGTTGTTACATGCTAAGATGTGGTTTATAAAATCAATACAGCCCCAAATTCTGTTAAAGCACTTTTAAAATACACCAATGGGAACATCACCCAATGTATTTAGAAAAAAAAAAACATATAAAATTTGGCAGCAGAAGTTAAAATAATAATGCAGGTTCCAAATTTTTAATTACTTCCCAGATCTCTGAAGACCGAAACCTTAAATGTCTTGAGTGTTGTCCTTGCTTTTCTTGTGTTACAAAAAAGAACAGTTGTCAGTATTTCTGCAGAGAGCTTAGTCATCTCAGCTTTTGCATGTACAGCAATATGTACTGTATAGTAACCTCTATATCAGGATATGTATCATATCATTAAATTGTTGGAAATATCCATCCCTAACTTGAATGCACTGATGAACATGTGTTCTGGCTGTTTTAAGTTTAGAAAAATAATCACTGCAGCCCTAAGGTGGTGTTTACACAACTACGCAAATGACCTAAAACCTAAAACCTATGCATTTCGGCTCCGTATAGATGGGATTCAAAAATTTCAGAGTGAAATGCTGACGTCACCACATGCGCAGTACTCGTTCACGACTCCCATGTGCGCGCATACCAGGAACAACAACAACTTTGGCAGTCTATCGAGCAACATGTGTGCTGTTAGCTGTGCTTGGTTTGTTAACCAGACAAAACTTTCCAGACAGATTTGTTGTCCAGACAAGAAACTCCTACGTCTTGGTGCGTCCACTAGCTATTGTTGTTTGTGAAAAGTTTGTCTTTTCTATTTGTGTGTTTTAGCACCTCTGTTTCTAAACAAACCTACATCGCCATCTACTGGCCTGGCATGCAGGCTAGAACGTTTTCAGTAGTTCTCACATCTCCGTCTAAACGCAGACTGTTTTTGAAAAAGCAAAGGAAAAACCTTTCCTTTTCTGGTGAAAACGTTCTCGAGTAAACTAGGCCTGAGTCAAGACAAAACCTGATGATCCATTTTAGCACACTGTCATGAAACCACAGACAGACTGATATTCTCTGCAAGGTAAACCAACCTTTTTGTACTGTTGTAACCTGCAGAAATCAAATTGGAGAGCAGAGAGCATACGTTTACCACATTGCTGCACAGTAACTTACAGCATGTTAAATGTAAACACACAGGGGGTGAAGAAGGTGCTATTCAATAAGCCTGTGATTGAGTGTGCCTTGCTCTGCTGGTTAGGTATCAAGAATAAACAGGCTAAAGGTGGGCCTCAAACTGAACTGTCCATCACAAATCACCCTGTTACTGTTACTTTCATCCACCACCGTGGCTGGTAGTATGACACTGTGAGCAACTGATGTGACGTTGCTTTAGTAGGGTCCAATAAAATCTGTGTTATTTTTTCCCAGATTCCATTTTAGTTGATCCCAAATTCAATTTTTTTTTCATTTTTAATTTTTTAAGAACTAATTTTTTTAGTATTTTTTGCACCCCAAAACCCTGCATAAAGTAATGAAATATAATCACCCACTCTTCAGGTGGTCCCCACACAAATCTTTATGGGTTCAGTCAACAGTATGTTGACAAAAGTTGCAAAACCATTGATCACCTGACAAATAATAACCGTTGTGAAACTGCTCTGCCTAGACATTAGCCAGGAGTTTCCCAGCTTCTCTACCAACTTAGCCAGTGTCTCAGATGGTCACTTCGACATGTTTACATTGTTACTGTGGGGAGAAGGAGGGGAGGGGGGAGTGAAGTGTGCATCCCCAACCTTGGTGAACCCCTCAGAGCATTTTCCCAGGAGATGCATTGTCTGTTATTCTGAAAAAAAAATGCTTTTAGGTAAAATGTCTGCCATTTCCATGATTTTCCATATTTATATTCAATTCCACTTCTAAAGTCCCATTCCAGGATTCCATGATCACAGATTCTATAGGGTCCTACCTTAACTTCTTGTTTGTGTAAGAACACGTTTGTCATACAGAAGATGACAAATAAGTCACAAATCAATCTCATGACATGGACTTTTCATTGCATTCATTCATTACTCAATGAGTCAGTGTTCTGTATGTTGTAACAGGGTGGGAACTGAAGCAATGCAAATAACCTCTCAAATAAAACCCACCTCTTTTCATTAAGTTAGTGATGCTTTAAGTAGTTAAAATATTTCACCACCTCAGGGGAAGATGGAGAGGCATTCAATGTATGTTACTTGCTTCAGCAGTCAGATAAAGATCTAGATTAAAACCTGTATTTAGACTCTGTGAACACAAAAAGTACCCTGTATTAACTTGATTATTTTAGAACTCAATGCTGCATGTGTTTATCCACCCACCTGCCTAACAACAAACTCCAAAACATCATCACAGTCCACCCTAAACAGAATGATTGTGCAATTTTTGGAAAACTCCTTCAAAACAGGACCCAACAGAATGACAGTGCAGCTTTGGTTTCTCTAATGATTTGACTTTTAGAATCCCTGCCAAGTAATTTCATCTGTTTATCCAGGATGAATTGCGTTTTCTACTGTGTTTCAGAAATTAGCAATATGCAAGGGATCTCCTGACTGCAGATGTCACGGTGGAAACCAGAGCAAAGTGTGACAGGAGGTGACTCAAATTCAGTGTGATCACAAGTTTGCATAAGCATAACAGCACTTTCAGAGCCTTATATTAAACAGTCTAGTCCACAATTTCCAGCATTTCCAAAAGTTTGGGTCTCAGACCAAACTGGGTCAAAGCCTGTTTTGACTGGGTCGCAGACTGACAGACTAAAATCACTTAAATCACTGTGTGAGGAGCGGTCATTTTTGTCCCCTTCCCTATCCTACCCTTCTGTGACCCTGCTCATTCAAATCTTTAGTGCCCTCTAGCTTAACAGACCAAGGGAAAGAGAGCTGTGAGTGAATACAAATGATACTTATAACTGCACTGTCCACAGAAGTAGGCCTGTCACGATAATCAATAAATCAATTAACCACTTGATAAATATAAGTTTGATAAGTTTGCCGACCTTGATATATTGACATTGGCATGTTTGTTTTCTTGCTCTCTCTCTACCAAACAGGCTGGATAACAAGAGGGTTCACTCTGTCCATCTTTCCCAACGCCGGGGCACATTGGTTCTATAGCAAAATGAGCGGAGTGAACCCTTCTGTCAGTCATTCAATCTTTGTCATTTACTGCATTACAAAAGAAATGCAACTCTTCAATATGGCTGAAAAGCCACCATTTCGGGAAATGTTACAAACCTTTGACAGACACTACAAATTGATTGTGAGAACATACATGACACAAACAATTCAGGAACTGTTTAAACTCCATTTCATTTCTTGTTTGTTGTGTGTGTTTTTATTGGAGTGTTGCTTTTTTCTTTACAGAGACAGGGTCTATTTTTTATTGTTTTTGGTTATTATAATGATAAATTTCTAAAGATGAGTTTATAAACTTTAGATTAGCTGAATCCTTTCGGATGAAGCACAAAGCCTATACAATGTTTTATGAGGGTAAGTGCAAGGAGACTAAGCTCAGCTTTACAAACTGGAGAGACACCTTGAGACCAAGGCGCATCAGCGTTAAGGAAAGTCAGTAGTGCAAAAAAGAAGCACACAGAAACCTGCATGTTGAGGGCATTAACGAAATCTTGGTAGGCACTGTGTTCGCGTATTTCATTTTTTAACTTTGTGAGTCACTCATGCAAAACACATACAACGCAGTACTGAGCGTTTCACATATAAAAATCCTTTTAACGTTTAACAACTTCACTTAAAGCAACAAAAAGGTTGACAAAATATCACATAATCTGCCAAGGACTGTTCTCCAATGAGTTAAATATTCAGAAAGAACTTTTCATAGGGGAGACCGGGGACAATTCTAACACTTTACACATTTTCCCCAACAACTTACAGGTAATTCAAACTTAACTTTTCATTTTAGAAAAAAATACAAAAGCACAAATAAATAAAGTGTTTCTGTATCGTATCTAATAAAGACAAGACTGTTTAAGTTACTTTATTTAAGTAAATTAAAGAGGGCAAATACAACAGCACTTTAGGACTACTTTGAACGTATGTCTTTAAACTTTTTGCATCTCAAATAAAAGCACATCCTTTATTTCTCACATTTCTGCCATCTGTCTTTGTTTTCAATTCTTACTAATTTCCTGATATTTCATGAATTCAAAGCGTTTTAAACTTCTGCTTAGAGCTGAACAACTCTTTAGGTGTAATCTTATCTTAAAATGCATTAAATTTGGTCAAAACAGTTTTACAGTGAGGTAGTAATAAGCTTCTATGATCATAATGTGCATCACATGATATATAATTAGAATATGTGAATCGAATATTTATAATACTGGTATATCCTTTAAAGAATTTAAACTCATATACAGGGTTCTTCTTTTATTGGCAGTGTCATTATCGTTTTGATGAAAACCCACAAGACCTACAAGCAAATGTAACTTGACATGAGGCCAATTTATATGGCAAACACCTCCCATTAAAACAAATAAAAACACAACAATTCATGATAAAACTCTTGATCCTTAGTGAAGTCTGAATATTTTGTTCAAGCTAATAATAATTTGCGAAATCAATTATTACAATGATATTTATCATATCTTATTGTTTGGATTAAATAATGTCTTTTTTTAAGTTTGAGATCCAGGGAGCAAAGTTGTTATTTGGTCCCCTGCTGAAAAAGTTTGGGAAACCCTGTTTTAGACAGACAGGAGAGGGTTAAATCCATGAAATACTGCAAGCACACACCTCAAGGTGTGCACCATCTTAAATGTACAAAAGTGGTGTTAACCTCCAGGCTAACATACAATATTTCTGGGCTGTGTCCTAAAGTTTGCCCGCATTTTCTGGTCACCAAGAGCAAATAATGTAAAAAAAAATACTGGGTGTCAAAAACTTCTACATCTGAAGTCTTGAAAGCAGAAATGAATAATGTTGCTCATCTTTGCTGAGTGTTTCTCAAAACTAAATTTTCCATTCCAGTACAAGGAGAGCCCGAGTGGAAAACCAGTCAGTTGCAGACTCACCTCTTTTGATTTATTAGCCTCAATAAAAGGATCTTAATAACACCTGGTGATACAAGAAATTAAAAACATATAAAGGGCCATTTGAATTAGTAAAACAAAAACTAGACCTCGATATTCTCATTCTCCAACAGAGGGTGCTGTCCATATTAAGCCTTTCTTAACCTGATATGCAAAGAGAGGCTTAAAATTGTTTAAAAATATACTTTTATCTTTCTTAGAAATTTCAACAAGTCATTCTTATTTATTTACTTTTCACAATATTATAGCAGCTCACCTATCTCCTGCAGTTACCACAGTGACTGTCCTCTATTCTGATATCGTTAAATCTGCCCTTTCCATTCCTGCAACTTCAGCCTTCTGTGTCATCTGAATTTTCTTCTCCAGGATCTGCAGATTAATACCTCCATGTTGTTTTGTACTCTGTAGTTTTAATCGCCCTGCTTTGTTTTTGTCACTGCATTTGCACATAAAATGTCTCTCCTTGCTGAGGGCAGCAGTACAACAGATTTGCACTTGATTTTAACAATCACTGCATTTCTACAGTGATTTCTCTCTTGGATGCAAATGGACAAGCTCACTTCTGCATCCAAATATAGTTTGTTTATACTTAATTTGCTCTCTGTTTGTAGAGACTGTAAGTATCTATCTATTGGCTTATTTCCTTTTTAAAGAAGTCCTAGAAATGACACTTCAGCTATTATGATTAATCTAAGAGTGGGTGACATGATTAGGGCCTGAAAAAATCAAAGTTATTTTTTCCCAAAGTGAGTTAGTTTTTCCAAAATTTGTTGGGTTTCAATTTTTCAAGAATTCAGTTCTTAGTCTTTCATGCAAATTTAACCCCAAGACACTGTATAAACTAATGAAGTGTAATCACTCACTTTTCTTTTTCGAGCGTATCTTCATGGGACTAGTCAACCAAATGTGGGCTAAATTTGCAGAACCTTTGATCACCTGACACATAATAATCATTGTGAAACTGCTCTGCCCTGAACTTCGGTGTTAGCTGGGAGTTTCGTAGCTTCTCTGCTAACTTAGCCGGTGTCCCAGGCGGCCACTTTGACATGTTTGCATTGTTGATAAGGGGAGGAAAAGGGGGAGGGTAAGTGAAGCGTGCATTGTCCCCAGCCATAGTGAGCCCCTCTGAGCATTTTCTCAAGAGATATAATCCTTTTTATTTCTAAAAAAAACTTTTAGGGTAATGTCTGCCATTTCTGTGATATTCAGCGTTAATCCTGAATTCCACTTTAATGTCCAATTTCATGATATCATCCGCGATTCCATGATCGTGGATTTTATAGGGACCTACATGATGTCATCTTGGACAGTGACTAGTTTCTTGATCACTGCTGTATGTACAGCTTATCATTGTTTTATAGAAAGTGCTCTGCATGTTTGTTTGGTTCAGTTGTCTTGCTTCGTCTTGTGAATCTGGTCAAAATAGCGATCAAGGTGATCGGAGTGCAGCAATCTCAGCAGCAGGATATCTACAGCAGACGTATCACTAGATGTATCATCTGACGTATCATCATCTGATCACCCTCTGTTTGCTGAATTTGATCTTTTTTTTTTTCTTCTCTTTTTTTTAATTTTATTCTGGTTGTCATTTACAACTTTAAGTCATTGGCCTGGCCAGTTTTTCTGGTGGGTACTTCATGCACCTTGTGGATAAGACTTTTAGACTGTAATCCTTGACTATTAACTGATTATTCATTCTCATTTTCTCTACTTTACCTCAACTATTCATCATTACTGTTTATTTATCTATCGCACAGCACTTAACTGACTGAATGCACTTTATGGAGCTTTGTCTGAGTCTTTAGCCGTTGGCTTTTCGACAGTGAAGTGCCCTCCATTTTACTAGTGATTAGGATTTTTCCTAATATTCCTAATGCCTGTTAGTTTTTATGCTTTATCATGTACTGGTGCGCTGGTTTCTGCTGCAGAACAAATTCCTTATAAGTAATTTTATAATAATTAATTTTATAGTTGGTTAAAAATTATAAAATTTTATGTAAATCAATGCATGTGCGCATCAGTACATTTAATTTTGTAATTCAGCTGTCCATACTGTAGGATATTTCTTGCATTACTAAGATTTGTACTGCTGTGTTGAAAATAGTAAAAGTATGCTGTTGACTAGAGCTGGGTATCGATTCAGATTTTCTGGATCGATTCATGATTCAAAATTTGTTCAGTCTGGGTTATCTCAGTAAAAATAACGCTGTGAATGACTTTTTGACCTGGTACATATTAATGCATTAATGCATTAATTAATGCATATTCTGCAAGTTACTTGTTTTTTGTCCAACTTGCTTTTTCTTTCATGCTTGTTAAATCTGAAATATGTCCAAACGTCAACTTTTAAACTCTCCGGCGGTGCCCCTATAGTGCTACTCGCTTCCGCCATGTTTTTTTGACTGCTTGCAGTAACATCTCAAGACATCTTGATCAGTGAAAAGCAGCGCTAAACGCGAGACTAGCAGAGTTGATACCACAGGATGCTTCTCAGACCATCCAATGAAGAAAAACTACCCACGTTAAAAGATCGATCTTTGGATTTTATGGATCGATTATGAGTCATTTAAAGGGAAATGGATTAAAATCAATTACATTGATTTTTTTAACCCAGCCCTACTGTTGACTAAGAATGACTTGCATGGTCATTTTTGTCCAGTCATGCTGCCCCTTGTCAAAGGTCTTAGTAATATTTAAAGCTGAGTAAACTAAAAAATGCACTAGACCAGCTGATTTACAAAGCACAAAATGTGATCCAGTCAATCTCACCCATGGGTGATCAGCAAAGCTGCAGCAAAGACCTGATTTGGGTATCCCTAGCAGTTAAGGGTACCCAGTTAATAAGAAAGAGGGAAAAGGGACGACTTGAAAAAAAATCATTTCTTCCTCTAAGATGAAAATAGATCCTCAAGTTAACTCCAGGCAGCAGTTAAAGCTTCAAATACTTTCAGCAGTCTTAAAGCCATGCTGACAATTTGTGTCACACACCGCGTAGGAAAATGCCACAGAACTGGTTTTCTATACAAGAGGGGCTTTATCTGTGTGAGCATGCTAAATTGCTGGCAAATATCTTGTGGGGTGCCACAGATCAAATTTTCCAAGAAACTGAGGGATGGAGAAATGGGTTAAAGTTAAAGCTTTTTAAAAAAAGAAAAGCACTGAAAGGTTAATTTAGGCCATGAAGAATGAGCCCTCTATAAACACACCGATTCCCTGTAGAGGAAGCCTGCACCACTTAGGTAAACCAGAGACAAAAACTGAGCCGTCTGGAGGACAATACTTTGCTTATATGTAGCACACATTTTTATATTTCCTCTTAGACAAAGGCAGGCAAAGGCAGGACAGGGACGCCTTTTTGTCAGGTGGGATGTTTCAGACCTTCACAGGTAAAAGCTGTCCTTCCTGAGGCCAAACAACCAGTTGGATCTGTTTAAGATTAGGTAAAGGTGAAACATGCCTGCTGTCACACTCAAGGCTTTAACATGAAATATGGGAAAACCTTTCAGGCATTTATAGATGTAAAACCATAAACTTTGATGCAATACTAGTAAAAGTCATACAAAATCAACAACTGTTCTTATATTAAAAAGTCAAGGTAAAGCCTACATACCCAATAAAGGGAATGATTATTGTTTTATTGATAGGAAATTGTAAGAAAACTCCAGGACATTTTCATTATTGGCAATCCTGTCTACAGAAAAGGAAAATGTAAACAGCATGTTTGTTTGCATTTTCTGAACGATTCACTTATCTTTGGGGAACCTGTCTTGTGATTTAGACAAAATTTGTAAGCATCATTTTTTTAAAACTATAGATCTGTCAAATTAGTGCTGATCCAAAATTGTACAGAAAACTTGAGTTTATAAAAATCTTTTTTTAAAAGTTTGTGTTCAGTAGGTGTAGCAGGTGTAGTAGATGTAATGATAAAGAAAGATTTCACATCAGATCAAGTACTTTTGAGTCACGGTTTGTTACGTTTTTTTTTACATTTGAGTCACGGTTCGTTACGTTTTATTACATTTGAGTCATGATTCGCTACTTTTTTACGTTTGAGTCAAGGCTGTTACAGTTTTTTACATTTGAGTCACAGTTCTTTACGTTTTTTGGACATTTGAGTCATGATTCGTTACTTTTTTACATTTGAGTCACAGTTTGTTACTTTTTTTACATTTGCGTCACGATTTGTTACTTTTTTTACGTTGTTACGCTTGTTACGTTTTTTACTTGGGAGTCACGACTTGTTATGTTTTTGGCTCGTTTGAGTCAAGGTAATATTTCTTCAACTCTTTCGGCACAAGACATTCACTGATACAGCTTTACTAATCAGTAGGGTTATGGTTCTCAACTGATGTAACCTAAGGACCAACATCTCTCAAATGAGGAGGGGCAACCAGGCTCCAAACGAACAGTAGCCAAGCGCCAAATACAGGTTAAATTCACTTTGGTGGATAAATGTCAGAGGGTAATCCACCATGGCTGGTTAACTTTTGGATCTGAACAACTATTTTAAATGCATGCTCAGTATATATTTCCATACATTAAATCTGTATATCTATAGTCACACAATCGTACTTAATTGTTACTATTAAGTTAACGATTCAGTCTGATTCAATATCCTGAGGCATCACGATGCAACAAACTCAGAAGGATCCTTGATTTTCCACATGGCTGCACCAGGCTACTATTTAAAAAAAAGAAACCATAAATTCAGATAAAAAGAGCCAAACCAATATTATTAATCAGAAATTGCTTTATGGATCAGCTGCAGCAAAAACGTGTTGTCATTGTAACCAAAATAAACGAATTTCATAAGTTTTATCTTCCTAAACTTGTTTTCTTCTTCCTCAGAAACAAACCTGATGCTGCAGTCTAGCAGCAGCGTCTGTAAGAATAAAAGTTTACTGTCTGTCTCTGCATCAATGCATCTTCATCTAAATCCACATCAAGATGTATAAAAAAAAAAGATTATACAGTGGCGAGTCATACAGATAAGTTCACTGGATGGGATACAAATGCCCAAAAATGTTCAAATCTGACCAGGAACGCGTGATGCAGTTTGAACCTCTGCTGGAAAAAAAACTTGAAAGATAGAAAAAAAGATTTTAAATAGTGCATGATCACTTTGTTAACTAAATATCATGGGATAATGTGGAAATTTGGGATGTTTTACCATTGTAATCCCAAGAAAAGGAGGTGTATCGGTTACAATATTAAGAGTAAAACCAAATCTACTCATTTGATAAGAAGACAAAGTGCAACAAATGATCTTTGTCAGCATATGGCTTTCACATTTAGAATTTCTGCCATATTTTTTGGCAGTATCTGCAGGGACAACATTCTGGCTTCACTTTCACAATGTGGAACAACACAGAGTCCCACTGTTAATATTAATATGAATTCAATGGTTGATATAATGTTTATAATTGATATATGAGTTTGGTAGGGCTCCCATATATAGTGAACATTTTGACACAATCTTTTTCCAGGGACAAACCCACAACCTACCATAACTGTTACTGACCCCTTTTGGGTCCAAACCCACCACTTGAGGACCACTGCTGTCAAACCAACTTTCTAGACCAGGGACCTCTTAACTGGGAACCCTAATCAGCTGGGATCATGTAACTTTGGGGGGTAGGATGAAAAAGATGAGCATAACAGTCTAATTTATGTCTTTTGAAATTGTCATTAACACAATATGTATGTAATCTTATTTATGATAATCTTTCACTTAAAAAAAACACATTTAACAAAGGATGTATTAGATATTAAAAAATAAGATAGAATTTCTTTAAGTACTTACTTGTGAAAATGTTCAATTTTACAGTGGGCTTTTGTTGTGACAAGTTAATCTGTGAAAAATGTATTAGTGTAAAGACTAAATCACATTAATTAATACAGTCCCTGTTCAAGGCTGTTATTAGCCTCTCGACATCTCTGTGCTTGTAGGCCCAGTCCAGACTTGTACAAACAAAGTATTAATCATGATGTTACTTAGCAAATTATCAAATGGCTTTTTCCTGTTTTATGAGAGGGGATGTGGCTAGAAAGCCCCATAATACTGATTAATCCCCCTCCAAAGGGGCACTCGCATAACTGGATTAATTCAGGCAGTAAATTGCTCAAAACAATACCCTTACTCCAGGAAGAACCGTTAGGTATAATCTCTGGTCTCTGCAGTGGCAACATGAGTGTTTTGGAAACAGTTCAGTGCTTTAATGTCTTGTGAATTTTTATTGGAAATGGCTGTGACGTACACAAAGTATAGCAGAAACATGCTCTCTGTTTTAACCTAACATGTCTCTTTTTTTGCTCAACCTTTTATAATGTTGCTTTTTCCACATAAACAAAAAATGAAGCATTAGGTGCACTCAAGACATGAGAAAAGTATATAAAATATGCCTATATTACAGGTGAAAACTCGGTTTATTGCACTGAAAAAGGGCTTATTTTATTTGGCCTCTTTAACAAGCAAAGTATTACTTTTGAATTAGAGCTGAAGTTTATAGTTTTGTTATATTACATTATATTATATGTCAATTCTGACGTGCAATACTGCACCAATATTTCAAAGTAAAATTTCTACTTTGTTAATAAATAATCTGCTGATATTTGGGCCATTTGTTTTGTGTTGTATTTCAGCTTTCAGCCAGAAATAATTATATGACTTTTGTTGCTGAGCCAGACTGTAAAGTTTTCCTTTGTGGCAGAGACCATACTTAATATAAATTACACAGCTTCTAATCAAATTTTATACACATCAAGTTGTTTTACCACTATGGAACTTTTCAAAAATTAAGACTATTTTTTTTTTTGTTTTAATTATGATATGTTACCCAGCTTATAGTACTGCAATGTGCTGTAATGTATCACATTGTCACCCCTGTATTGCAATGTATATTGTGTCACCAGATTCTTGTCAAAACACAATCCTGTAACTTTCTGACAACAGCTAAACGTTTGCTACATTAAAGCATAGTTGAACAATATAAAGTATATTGGTATAACTTGCCAAAAAACACCATTTGGTAAAAAACAAATAGCAAGCTTAGCTCACGACAGTACAGTTGCTCATACTAATACCAACAGTGGTGCACATTTTATGTGTTTTAATTTGACATGATAGATCATTTTGGCTGTGTTCATCTATATGTCATGAATTAAGTCAAAACATTGTATTTTTGTGAGATCTTTTCATTTCCAGCTCAGCCTCCACAGGACACACTACACTATTAAGCAAAAGAAAGGACCAATGAGCCCAGTAAAAATGCAAGTTTTTTTTTTATCTCACTTCCATTAAAACATAATATTTGTATTTATTACATCTGGGTTTCAGTCTGGGCTTTTGACTTGGAATTGATCTTTTTACTACTCTCCACTAGATGAAGTTATTTTAACCATATGAGTGTGAATATTTGACACTGCACAAAAACAACGTATCCCTAAGTATAAATCAATGCCACTGCCTATCATTGAGATATCCCCAGCTATAACTTTTAAACACACAAAATATTTTTTATGTTTAAGTAAAAATTATTAATTTTTATTTCATCTCAAAACAAGGCATCATGGCATTTAAAGGGTTGAAGTCATTAAAAATCCATAATTATTTGATGTTTAAAATTATGACTGATTGCTTATAAATCAAGCCTAAAATGTTGGGAGATTATTTGTGCTTAATATTTATAAAACACTACCAAAGTAATGTGTTAATCACTGACAAATCTAGGCTGTAATAATCTAAAACAGAAACTCAACTTTGCATGTATATGAAAACACTTCTTTTACCTCTCTTTTTCTGTCTGAAAACATGGTGGCATCATGATATAAATCTGTCACTCAAAGGGTCAAAATCATTAAAAGATTCGTTTGTATTTGTTCTCATTAATCAGGTCAGATGTGGGTTAGAATAGTTCAGTGCAGGCAGAACAGGTTATTAATGTAAAATATTTCATAGCTTCCGTAAAAGGCAACTTTTTAGTATTTAGTAAGAGAGAGTGAGACTAATATTAGCAAATGCCCTCCGGGTTAAGCTGGCTTTACTCAATAACTTCCATAAGTGTAAAAACGTTTCTCTACAGCACATTTTCAGACTCTCAATGGACAGTAACGTAATACCGCTCGTTTAAGACTTCAGCGCAGCCCCAGCGGACGGGGTAAAATCTCACGCTCCCAAGTCGAAACACCGCCCGGCTGGGATTGTCAACTTGCTACACGCGGTGAACTTAACATAGCTCATGAGAAAGAAGATGCCTCCTGCTTGCTCTACACGTAACATATTAGTGCTAATGTTAGCTGTGATAAGCCGCCCGCTCAGAGAGCTAACGGCATCATTTCTCGCACACACATCAAGCTAACGAGCTAAGGATCACATACCAATCACCTCGTGCAGCTCATAATCATCTTTGTTGATGGACCAGGGTTGGGAGCTCAGGTCCTCCGACATGGCTGAGGAGTCCGCTGCGGGGCCGCGCTACCTGTGGAGAGATGGTGGATCCAGAGGCTGTACGTAGAAAGAAGTGAAAGTAATCCAAACAGGACCAACAAGGGCGACACTTCCCCTTCTTTGCGAATCCTGCAGCACTCCTGTCATTCCCAAAGTTTGACACTAGCCTTGCAGCCCCGCCTACCGCATTCCTGCTGAGCAAATGTGGACCTCCCCGGCAGACATGTTGAATGTGGACGGCGCTGCGCCCAGGACTCCCTCTGAAGTCAGCGGAGAGGAAATTAGCACTTGTGGCTAATTAGACTAGGCTAAATAGAGGCGGGGGGCACCGCCAGGGTCAACGCGAAAGAAGCTTTATTGTTAAGCACGTCAACGTCACAACCTTTTTGTTATTTCGGGTTTGACGTCCATATATGGAACAGAAATATACGGTAAAAGCCCGATAAAGTTGTTCATGTTAAGTTAAAACACACTCACTAGGAACCACCTAATTCCGCCACACATTAAATGGCGGCATGGAGGATGGGCATATTCGCCCCGAACATTGTCTTGAAGGCTGCTTAATTTCCAATAAAAGCTGAACGTTATCTTTCTAAACTTTATTATTTCAGTTTTCACCATTCAAAAAAATAAAATAAAAAGAGAAACACAAATATCTTATAGGGTGTATCCTACTTTAAAAAATATTAGAAGGTTTCGTTAGTTCCATATATGATAATACTATCTGCGAATTATATTTTTGATAAATATCAGTGCAGTGTTTTTCTGTTATTGTTTTCATTGTTAGCAGGGTGTTGTTATATTTGCTATCAATTTCTTAAGGTTTTGGGCTCGTGTTTGCAGAATCGTCGGGTTGTTACTGACACAAATGCAGGTCTTTGAAAACATTCATTGTCGTCCCTACTCAGACTGAATAACAGGAACTTGACTGATGATGTTTTTATTTTTTTTTCTACATTTAATTCCGAATCCTGTTTACTGTCATTCTTAAAATGTATATTTTCCAAAGTGGTTCAACATTTTACATTACCAAAAACACAAACGAGGGCCCTTGAAAAAAATGAAAGCACAAGTTTTAAAAAAATGTAATATATCAATTATTTAGAAAAGCGGTGTTCTGCTATATAAAAGAACAAACAGAATTTTATTCCATGTCAATACCCGACAGATATAGGCAAAGAACGGACGTTCCAATTTTTCCGTTTACCTCTAAAAATTGAATGTCTTCACAGTCAGGCTCTAAACCCACTTTTTATCACTGTAAAATAATCTGTTTTACTAAACTCGTTGTCATCAGAATGCATTAAACGTGCTACCTGACGGAAATCACTCAGGGTAAAACCAAATATATCGTCTCAGAAGGGACGTTCGGCTTCCTGGGCATCCTGTCCTCTGATTGGACAAAAGCGCACAGGCTGCTCTGTGATTGGATGTCAATGTCTTAACTGTAAAGATGTACTGGGGTACAATATATGACATGCGGCTCTTGCACAATTGCGACACATGCCGGAGAGCTGCTGAAAATAAAACTGCATCAGTGTTTTATATACACATATATACTGTAATAGGAGTATTCATGCCGTGATTTAGTGCTCTTTAATTTAATAAAGGGGTTATTCTTTTAAAGAGAAAATGATTTGAAAAACCACATATACAAGGTAGATAATCTTTATTTAAAATTACATTGGAAAACAAATGTAAGAAACTACAGTGACACTACCATAAGAGAGCACAAGTCAGGTGTCAGCAGTTGGTAAAACAGAACATGTGAAAGCAACACTATCAAAATATCACTTCCTCTTCCTCTCCGGCTCCTTTCTCATGAAGAAGTTGACTCATAAAAGGAAGTGGTCCATTTAAATAAACCACAGTCCTTACAGAGCAATGTGTCTGTGTTGCAAAAAAAACAGACTCTCCTCTACAAATGCACATCTAAAAGTAAGAACATTGTTACTTTTAAAGAGAGAACTTTGCTGGCATTTGGGGATCCTTTTGCCGCTCAACGTACAAAACCAAAATATTTTTAGAAAGCACTGCCATTTTCATAGGCAAAACAACTGGATTTGTTATTTTAAAATACTTCAGATATACATAAAAAACATTGGTTCAAAAGTCAGCAGCCAGGATCAGGCTCATAAGCAACAGCGCAAACATTCTTGAAAGGTTTGGCAATTGTCACATATTCCCTTTGAAGGAGCAAAGAGGCACGTTAACATAATTAACTTCAGAGTCCGTGATTATGGTTGTGAGAGAGCCTTGGCCAGCCGTACCCAGAACCAGGCCTGTGTGCAAGGCCGGGTGTAGTCACATACAGTAAGAAAACGCAAGATGCTCGGGAATGGCTTTTTCATGGACTTGTACATCACTGGGATAAGCCGTTTACTTCGGGCTCCTGAAATATAAACCAAAGACAAAAACCATTGGGTTATGCAAAACAGGATTTTTTTAGAGAAAGGTAGACAGAGATAAAAATAAAATTATGAAAGTCTTCCTCACCAGGACAGAGGCTGAGAGCAAACTTGGTCTGAAAGTCACAGGCGTCACTGTCGAGGTATTCATCGGAAACCACCACCACCATCCTTTTACACCTGCAGAGATCACATGGCAGATTCAATTTCGAGTGTTTTTCTATATTTAAATTCAAAAAGCAACATTATTTGGCACCTTTGTTCCTAAAAGACATAAGAGGGAGGTTTACTCTCTGTATTTCCTCATGTTATGGGTGTAACACATCCTGTAGTTGCAACCATCTTTTAAAAACTTTTCAAGCATTACTGTGTTGTATTTGTGTAAGAAAAACAGCCCATTTAACACATGAAAGAAACAGGTGTCACTTTAAATAAGGGATGGGCAACTTTGAGCCCCATTCACTCTTTAAAAAAAAAAAAACAACTGAAATGTTTTCAGACTTAATGCAGGTGAGCCGTATTTTTAAATACAAATTGTGGAGATTTTCACTCGGTTTTAACCAGGACATTTCCACACGCACCCCTTTAATGCATCCACATAAAGTCTGAGAAGCTCATTTATGATCACTGCAGTGAAACGCCCAGGTAATTCTCTGAGATGAGTGGGGACAGCTGGTGACATCATCTTGAGCAACCAGTGCAAAACCAGAAAAGGGAGTCTGAGCAGGATGGATCAAAACAACCACTAATACGTGAGATGTCTATTTAATTGTCAAGACAATAACACACCCAAATGTGCAATGGACATTTGAAAGTATTTTCACAGCACACCAGAGTTCTGTAGTACATCTACTCTGAAACGATCACCACTGGGTCTCTTGCAGAAGGATTTGGAAGTATGTGGGTCAGTGCAATTTTGTATGTGAGGGGGGAGAGAGTTCCAGAGGGAGGGGGCAGCTATGGAGTAGGCTCTGTCCCCAGATTCAGTCCTTGGTTCTGAGGGGTGGGGTGAGGAGGTTGGCACTGGATGAGCAGAAGTTATGAGCCAGACTGTGACGGTGGAAGAGGTCAGGAGGGGGGGCTGGTGGTTGATGGTTTAAACTTGCAGGCAATTTGCATTTGAGAATTGCTTGTAAATGAATAGCTTACTCACAACTGCGAATCGGTACTCATCATTCACTTAAAAGAGCTGATCAAAAGACTACACATTTGCGAACGTCACATCTCTAGAAAAGCTCAAACCAACTCAGTAGTAGGTCAACAAAACGAGGCCTCTGTTTAGATTAGATTAGATTATACTTTGTTATGAGTTTATTATGAGTAGAAGAAGATAATACGATGATAGAGGAAGATAACATAACATAACGGGATGAAAACGAGTCACACTAAGCACACAGGATCAATAAGAGCTGCTGAAGAGTTTATCTGATGACTGTAGGCAGAGGCAGGTGAGCTATACCCATTGACTCCCAGTGTTTGAGCTAAGATAATTAGCCGTGGGTGAGCTCTGTCTGTCTCTTTCTTGTTACTGGATGCACTCATACTAGAATAGTGTCTAACTGATTGCCATGGACACAGGACTGAGGCAAGACGCCAAAAGAAAAAAAAGTTGGAGTATCCCTTTAATGTCTGTTCAGCCATAAGTATGGGAACCTTAAAGTAAACTGTTGCTAATGTTTATCATGGGGCAGTTTTTCTTGTTATAATCAAACTAAAAAGCATAAGGGAAGGAACAAACTGAAAAGATACAGCATTAGTAACTAACCCACCTTTTCTCAATCAGTTCACTTGTGATTGACCACACACAGGAGCCCGGGAGGACGTCTCTGTCAAACACACACAGCTTCAGCTTGTAGTCGGTCTGCTCCAGCTGTCGGATCATCTCGTGGACAAATTCAAAGTCACTCTGGCAGTAGCAGATGAAGGCATCAAACAGCTCTGGAGATCCTGTGTTCAATTCAGACAAAATCAATAACTCAACTTTATTCTCTTTAATGCAGGACTGAGTTTTATACTACAGAAGTAAGTAAAACATAAGTGCAACTATGACCTCAAAACTGTGTGAGGAAGAGGAAATTATGCATGTGATAAGATTTCATTTGATTAGGTGATGATGTGAAACTTCTTTGATGTGAAGCTTTTGCACAGAGAATTAAACTTTTACTTACTGAAGCCACATTAAAAGGGAATTATTTGGATGTTGTCTTAACTTAAATGTTTGGGGTTTTTTTTAAATGAGCAAGAGGTAGATCCAAATTTTTCTAGGAACTCCAAAAGTTATTTTAATTAAGTCGCGATGGCCCAAAACAATCAAGTTTCGTGTTTTGTTCTAACAACTGGTTAACTGTTTGTCAAACAGCACAAAATGTTAAATGGACTTGAGCTTATATCACCCTTTCCTAGTCTTTTTACTACTCAAAGCATCTTTGCATCACAAGGCACATCTACCCATTCATATTCACTGATGGTTCTGAGTATCTATGTAGTATTCCATCAGTATCAGCTTACACATTTACATCATTTCATGCCCGTTAACACACCACTGATGCAGCAGTGGGAGCAACTTGGGGTTAAGTGTCTTAAGTGGCATCTGGAGCTGGGCTCAAAACCTCCTGATTACTGACCAAGCACACTATCCAACTACGCCAATGATGCCCCATCTCACATAGCAAGAGTATAGCGCGTACATCTTAACCTTGCATTGCAGATGGATCTGTCTGATTCAATTGTAACCAGGCAGATCCATATTGACCATCTCCAATCAACAATGACTGTGCACAACCCAATCAGAGTCCTTGACAGCAGGAAGGGGTGGGAGCTACGAGGAGGATGACAGCAGGTAGCAGTTGCAGCCTGTTACCATGCTAACAGGCAAACAACTCTAAAAAATCTCATTTGAAAGATTTTTTTTGCTCCACTTCCTGCATTTTTTGGTGAAAGTTAGTTTTTATGAAGTGTCTTACATTCTGTCCTGTACACTGCTGCAGTAGCACCTGCCTACTACATCATTGGCCAAAATGAACATGAGTGACAAAACAATGGTCCAATCACATGCCAGATACACTTCTGAAAGGTTTTACCCACTCCCAAACACTTTATATGGACTCTTTGCCATATAAAGATATTACTAGAAAGCAGAGAAATACTTCAATAAATAGAAAGCAACAAGTTTATAAATTTTAACATGTTTTAACACTTTTATAAACTTAATTCAGTGTTATTTCAAAGAAAGGTCATCTGTCTGATCAACTGATTACATATTTCTATTACTAAAGTCATCCAAAACTGATTGGTGGCCAATCTATTAGAGCTTCTTGTTGTTTTCATATTATTTACCCTCAAGATCAAATAAATGGAGCATTAAGCAATATTTAATACTGCTGTAAAAAGTCAGTGCAAAGAACCTGAAAAACAAGTACAGTAATCTTTCAAGTGTTCATAAACTGTTAAAACTGCTCTTCAAACATATGCAAAAGACATGTGAATAGTTTCAGATATGACCTAGGCCAGCTGCATATATAAACTCAAACAGGAAGGTTTTTCACCCTGAACTTCACTACCACAGTCCTACTATTTCCCTCTTTCCCTTCCTCCCCACTGACGGACAACATCTGCAGGGAAACCTTCTGCTTCAGAACATTTGTGGAGTGCATGTGTGAAAATGCCCTTAATGACTTCAGACAGGAGAAACTATCACCCAGAGACAGCTAATGCAAGATACAGTACTTAAAAGCAGAGATTAAAATTGTACTGAATTTACAATATGTGCTTCTAGAGTGATGTAACTGATGCAGGGAGGAAAGGCTAGGCAGGAGGAAAAAAAGTTAAAGGTTTAGCAGTACTGACCGTCAGGGTCATCCTCCAGAGTGAGGCCAAACTTCTCTGGGGGAGGCCGAGGGAGACAGCTGTCGACTTCAGGAACCTGAACAGGGGGCTCAGCCTTCTTCTTCAGACTCTCCCAGTATTTTCTTACATCCTCATCTGGCACACACAGATTTACACAAAATGAGTAACACACATAGGTTTGCATGCAGTGAATTTGGAGTTGGTGTTGTGGTGTACTGAAGAAGCGTACTAATCCTTCAAACAGCCTACAGATTGATTTTAACATTCTTATGAGTCTGGGGTTTAATCAAAATGCATCAAATGTTGGTTGATATAATAATATAAAGTAACCTTAGCAGACACCTGTTAGATACTCTACAACATCAACCAAAAAAAGTGCTCAGTAAACATTTAGATCCATTCATTCATTGTCAGTACCGCTCATCCCTTTAGGAGTTGTAGGGGGCTGGAGCCTATTCCTGCAGACAATGGGGGAGAAGCAGGGTACACCCTGACCCAGTTGCCAGCCAATCTTGCGGCTACATAGAGAGACAGACAACATTCATACTCATACCAAAGGGCAATTTTGAGTCACCAATTAACCTAAAAACAATGTTTTATTGGTCTGTGGGAGGAAACAGAGAATCCATGCAAACACAGGAAGGACATGCAAACTCCACACTGAAAAACCCTGGTCAGCACAGGGAGTCGAACCAGCAACCTTCTTGCTGTGAGGTATGCACACTAACCTGCACCACTGGAAGCCAGTGGAACCAATAACTAATCTGGACTTGTGCAGAAAACAATTTGGAGTGGGGGCAATGGACACTGTATTGACACACATTTGATGTTTTGATCTCACCCTATATTATAAATAACCAGTGGACAGCCTTTCTCAACTAAAAAGTTTCACAGTTTGTCTCTTTTTTATGTGGACAAGTCTTTCAGTGCTAGTGTTTATTAGTTATTTGCAGTGGGTTTTTATCTGATGTGTTCAGGTATTAAAGTCAACCGGAGCATATTTGGATCCTGAGTAATGAACAACTGAGCGTGTGTAACCCTTGAGTGTGGTCGCTTCACAAGCAGGATGTCCTTCATTGTTTATTTATTCATTTACTTTATACATGTCACACAGTGTTGTACTGCTTTGTCTATCCAGTCTCTGTACAACAGTGCCTATTGTCAACATGTAAGATCAAAAAATTAGCAGAAATTTTGATATCCCCCTTATATTAAGATAATCTACATTTTAAGATGATGTCTGCCAAAACCAATACAGTAGGGCTGCCCAATAATCTTTATAGATAACAAGATCAACGATTATGAAACACAATTACTTGCTGATTTTAAAACAGGCACTACATGCTTAAACTGAAGATATATGCTTTTGCAATCATTTTCAACATTAAAGGATAGACAACACAAAGAAATTTACTTTAAAAAATATAAATATGTCAAAATAATGAAAAATTAAAAAGTTAAACATGTTATGCAGCAGCACATTCACCTTTTTATCTCAGTTTTCATCATTTTGACAGGCAATAATCGTAATCTTAATTTATATATCAGTATTTGCCCATAGTGCTGATAACATCGTCCATTCCTGACAGCCTGCTGTAAATTATTGTCGTGATGATGGGCTAGCAGACAGCGCAGGACCTGCAGGACTTTGCTGCTGTAGAATATGTATTTGATACCCTTATTGAAAAATGAAAAAGTTTATTATTCTGATAATGTGTCAGAATAATAGCAAAGGAAATGGCAGACTTTAATAACTATATTAATTACAACGCTGCACTTTGACTTTTAGAGCTATTTAATAACTTCTTCAAAATTGTAACCCTCTTATTATATCTTAGTTTTAACTTCTTCATCAGTCAAACATTAATCTAAATATATATTATATAGCACATTTCATTACAATTAAATTGCAATATGAACTGCTTTACGAGGAGGCAGAAAAGTCTTTGACTAAAGATTTTAGAAAATAAGAAACATTCAGAGCGGCATGTGATATAGTTATTTTTAACGCTTTAAGGAAAGTCAAAATTGTTAAGTGAACTGAGGATGAGCCACCTACAGTTTTTATGTGGAATCTTTCATTTCAGAGGGTGTGGCTCTGTAAAAAACTCTGCCATTACATGAGCAGAAGGACTAATCTTTTTCTTTACAGGTGGAGGAAGCCAGTGGAACCACTAGAAGTTAACTATAATCTGGACTTGTGCTGATAACAATTTGGAGTGGGGGCAATGGGCACTGCATTGACACATATTTTATGTTTTGATACATCTCCCCCTATACTATAAATAACCAGTGGACAGCCTTGTCTCATCTAAATAGTGTCAAAGTTTGTCTCTTTTTTATGTGGACAAGTCTTTCATTGCTAGTGTTTATCAGTTATTTGCAGTGGGGTTTTATCTTTACATATGTCACACAGTGTTGTATTTCTATGTCTATCAAGCCATATCATTATTGTTATTTGATTGTTTTGTTTGGTTTGTATGTTTATTTTGTTCTATTAAAACTCAATTAACCATTAAAATAGTCAATTAAAAGTTAGTTCAAAAAATGCATTTATAAATAGAATTGATCATAATAATAATGATAGTGATTATTAGGGATGGGACGATACACTTAAACTCACGATACGCGGCACCTCGATATGCCCGGGTCACGATACGATACGTCACGATACAATATCAAAGAAGTAAAAAAGAAAAAATATTACTGTGTAATTACAACTTATTTGTTTTTGTTTGAGTTGCACACAGGAAAACACAAGGCCGAACAGGCCAAACACAAACTATAAAACTCTCTCTAACCCTGGAGAGGTTAGAGAGAAATTGTATGCTAACGAGCGGTAGGCTCGTTTTCGCCGTCTTTGTCTTATTTAATGAGAAAGCCAAAATACTGCCAGACAGATGACTTGTATTCAAGCGGAGCGTCCTCAATTACGACCTCATTTGACTCCATCATTTGGCTTTTTAGAGGCAACGTAGTTGGTGCTAATGTTTGTTGTCGTCACTTCTGGTCACATGCGCTATTACCGGATGTGACGTCTTTATTTCGCGATCCATTTTTTTCAAAGTCGATGCATTTCATCTCATACTGTATTGCGATATATTGCCAAACGATATTTCATCCCATCCCTAGTGATTATGATAATAATAATGACATTTCTTTTAGGGATGTCCCGATCTGACATTGATATCGGATATCAGTCAAAAAAACAAATATCGGATTATATCGGCCTGCATCCTAAATCTCCGATATCAGCACTCCGATACAAGCAGTCCATTCTAATATATATATTTTTTATTTTATTCAGTTGTAGAATATGCTTATGTTTAAGTTCAACACAGTGGTTATTTTGCAATTGGTGAAATATGTTTTTGTTTGATTTATTGAGGTCACATTTCAGGGTCTTCTAATATTTTTTATTCATGTTGTTTTAATTGTAGTATATTCTTATGTTTAAGGTTAAAATTTATTTAACCTATTGGTTAATAACAAATGTTTCAGTTTTTCTCATACCTACTATCGCTGACTACTGTTCTCTGTTTGAGTAATCTGACCTGATCAAGCCTTTTCTTACAGTCCATACTACAAAATAGGTAATAAAAGTCTGTATGATTCCTGCTGATATCGTATCAGATTGATATCGGTATCGGCCAATACTAAAGGCTGCAATATCGGTATTGTATCGTAGGTGAAATAGTTGTATCGGGACACCCCTAATTTCTTTACAACTACTTAGAAGATCACTTGTAATACTCAGTCGTAGCACTCATAATCATATTGACATCAATGTTAGTTAGACAATTATTGAGCAAAAACAATCATGGCTAATGTTGGTTATCTGGATCGCCACCAAAATCTCATCATTTTCAACTTGGGCCATTACCAGCATCTTCTGAAAATTTCTGCAAAATTCATCCAGTAGTTTTTATGCAATCTTGCTAACAAACAATAAAACATTCACTGGGAAAAACATAACATCCTCACCAGGTGTAATAAGTAGGATGTCAAAGGGGATTTGGAGACTGATGCGCCAGAATAGCTCGAATAAATGAATCTTTCCATAATCAGATTAATATGCTGAGCCAATAATAGTGTTGGTATCCATAAAATTGTATCAATACCCTAACCCTAGTACTATCAAATCAACTGACAGCCGCGGATGGGAGGGTGACACGTTTGGTTTGCAAAGCATTCAAAACAAAGTTAAAAGAATTGATAAAGGAATTGTTGAGCAAAAGAATGATAATATTGATTTTTAAGGGAGTTGTTATCAGTTATCTCAGATGTAATTGGATTTTTAATTCCCATACGTAACAGCCACTCATGTATAAATATATATAAAAATGTTAATTTTGGTCGATATTGCCCATCCCTTGAAACAACCTTAAGTTACCAAGTGAAGCGCTGCCTTCAGATTACTTAAAATTTAAATGTTTTTTTTTGTAATAACGATTTTCATCAATGTTATATTCCATAAACAATATCATTTCATAGTTACAGATTCACAGTTTGAAACAATAACTAAATGACAACAAAACAAAATGTGGGTATGCTATTTATTACAATTAAATTGCTGAAAGTGTAATTTTTTTACTGCTAATGGTTTTAAAATTATAAATGCATAAGTGTCAAAAGAGGGGACTTTTATTTGAGTATATATTGCACGTGCACCAAAGTAGTCCCGTCTTACAAAGCAGCAAACACCTGTAGATGAAGACAGCCCACCTATGAGAGGTTGCAGATCCTCCACGATGTCCTTCCTCTCCACCTCCGCCAGGATCGACAACAGCCTCCCTACAGTCGCCTCCGTGGATTTCGCCTGCCAGTCATCCAGGATGGTTTTGGTCGGACTTCTGGACCTCTCAAAGTTCTTGATCTCCAGGTAGGAGAAGCCCATGGCCTCAGCCACAGCCATCCAGTCTGCAGCCACCGTGTTCTTTGGGTTCAGAAAAAGTGCCAGTTTGTTCCTCACGGTGACGTTCAGGGCGATGAGAGGAACCGACGACAGGTCCGAGTGAGGACACTCCATGTCTGAAAGTTAACAAGAACTAAACTCAGACAGCATACTGTGTCCGACTTCAGCAAGCCCACCTGAAAAGACAATCCGGAAGTGACGTCAAATTATGACAACGCGCGTTGCGACACTTGGGGGAGGATGTGTCTGTACAGCAGAGAAAGTGTTTTAAGCACATTTACGCGTATTTAATGTTGATATTCCATATTTTAGAGTAAAAATCAAAATGTATATCATGTTATTGCTTTCTTGAATGTATTGCAACTCGTCAAAATAGCGGTGAAGTAACAATATCAAGGGTTTCAGTTCCCCTTTCCTCAAAGAGGCGGTACAGAAATATTCACTGCTTCCTTCCTGTGGCCCATATTTCATCTGAAAGTGTTGAGCTATGCTGGTTGGACTGATATTTCGTTATGACTTTTTATTGTCCGTCCCTCCTGAGACATAATATCACTCATGTCACACAGATAGACACCGCCTCACTCAGTGTTAGACATCTCCATCTTTGTTTTTACTTTATTTTAATAATTGGGCGATTCCACCAAAAGAGTGAAATTTCTGTCCCCAGCATATTGTTGTATATTAAATGTATAATCACAAGTAATAATATATTACAAAATATATTTTACTATTATAATAAACACCATACACATTAATATTTGTAGAAATTACAGATGTATATTCTTTAAATATTTTAAAATGGCATCCAAAACACTTAAACATAACATTTCTTGCCTGTCCCCACAGCCAAACACTACACTTTACTACAATGCATCATGAACAAAATCCTTCCAAAGAAAATTTTCTTTTGCATTTAAGTGTGACTCCATATTCTATCTACACTTTTAAAACAAAAGTTCTACAAAAAAGTCATTATATTTTGGTTAAAATTCACATTTTAGTGCTGTCCCCAGGTTTTCACTCACTGCTGTTACCCAAACACATTCCCCCCTTTAAAATTCTGGAACATTCCACCAGTGACATGTTCTGCAGGAGGTGACATCATTTAGGTCTTCTTCAAGTCATGGGAAGACCAAAAGTAAGTTATTTCTTTTATTTTTCCTTAAATTTAATGATACATTAGCTGTTTCAGAGATGGTCAATCTAAAAACTCAGTCCTGGTACCTAAGTTATATCTAAGACAACATTTGTTGATTTCCAAAGTTAAATATTCAATTAAATCTAAAGAATTTGCTCCATGTGTTCAAGCTACTAGCATAGATGCTAAGTGGCTAGATTTCACACAATTGCTAATTTTATGCTAAAAACTCCTTGCTGTTACCCTCATTGCTGTTACTCAAATAAAGAGTAACAGCAACAAAAGAAGTCGTTTTTTGTGATAAATATTCGTGTTTTCATCGTGTAACCAACCATTTCTTCTAAATTAACTCTTTTTCTAAGGGAAAACATTGTACGTGGTTGATATTCTTATTATAATTATACTAATTCATGGTTTTAAAATGGCATTTGAGTTTTGGTAACAGCAGAGAAAAAATGCAATGATAATAAACTGTCGAAAGTTGCAAAAAATTAAATAAAGTAGCCTGAGATTGACGAGTACTAATTTTGAATTAGTAAATGTGTATATTACTAAATTCTATTTTGAAATTGAATGAAAAATGAAGTTTAATTTTGAAGATTTTCGACAAGCAAATTCCACTCTTTTGGCGGAATGACCCAATTACAATTGTTCGACTTTTCTTTGTATGTACAGTGCTAACAAATCTATTAGAGCACCCAATGTGAGGCTTAAGCCACAGCTGCCCTAAATTAACAGCAGATTATTTTTAACCATGAATTTTCAAACCTGCTGTTTTACAAAAATGAAAAACATTGTAAAGAACTTCATTATTTCTAGATTAAGATGTCAAATTATGGTAATTTGCATTCCATATCACAGCTGACATTGGCCAGCTGCCAACCACCTGTTGGGCCACATGGGAAGACAGACCTCCATTCACATTTACACACCTACCTAAAGTTAATTTGGAGTCACTGGTCCACCTAATGAGCATGTCTTTTGTCAGTGAGACGAAGCTAGAGTGCCCAGAGAGAATTCATGTTTGAGGAGAACATGCAATCCTCTTGCTGCGGGGCATGTGAACACCTGCTCAAATTTCATGAAAGATTTTTAATTCAGTTTGAAATTCCTCACTCCTGTTCAAAATATTTGTCCAATGGCAATAACAATTTCAGTTTTGAACAAATTTTTGAAAGAGTTGTCAAATGCTTGTTTTCTATTTGTTGTGGCAGTAAAGCACAGTATATATATTATACTCTGTACTTAGGGAGAAAAGTTAACTGGAGTCCGGTTCCTTGCAAGTCTAACATACCTGACCAAAGCTGATATAGATTTTTGATCATTTAGTTTTTTGGACATTCCAGATTTTAAGGACATTTTTTGTCCAGCTCATTACATTTTATAATAGTGCAAAAAGTCTTCACAGTTATTGTTTGAATTAAAAATGTTGTTATTGTAGACACACTTTTAAACTATAATACCCAATAACTCCCAAACACCCAGTGAAAAAGGGTTTTTCCCTTGTCCCCTAACCCACCTACTTACCTACTAAATGTAAAACAAAAGTGAAGATCTGTAAACCTGAAGATTCAACTGTTACCATAATTATTTCAAAGAAGAAAAAAAACAATTTTAACCCATAATGCTTTAATGATTTTTTTAAAAATAGTTTTACAATATGCAAATGATTTTTTGGATGAATTATTTCTAAATAAAACTGTCAGGGAAAAAGTGTGAAATATAAAATGTTTAGCAAGACAGACCCCAAAAGTGCCTTGAACTGGTAAAAGTTCTTACTTTTAATTACATGAGACTTTCTTTACATAATGATTATGTCTTTATAAGACTTTATATTAAATATGTCTTACCTTTTGACAAAATATTTATGCAAAAATGTGTTTAAATAAATGGAATAGCCCCTGGGCCTTCTTTAGTAGGTGTAGGCAATATAAATATTTGTTTTTCTTCTTTCCCAATGTTAACATTTAAGGGGGAGTTTACTCTCATTGATTGCAGGACTATAGGAGAGTCAAGATTTAACTGCTAATTTAATGTTCAGAAATTATATAACATATTTAAAATGGTTAATAAACATGCACACCAAAACTCTGAAAATTAGAACACTTTATTTAACAACTGCAATAAATAGATGAAGTTTGCAAATGAAAAAAATAGCAACATATATATTTCAAAACAAAACTGAACAAAAATGCAAAATACCCTCCAAAAATAAAAGTCAAAAGATCTGTAACTGTTTTTAAAACAAAAGACCACATTCATGCTTTCACTGTTTCTTCAGTATAAACAGGAAACAGATATGAAAGCAGAAAAGTTGTATAGAAAGTCTTTTTTAATAAGATTTATGGCATGTGATATCAACTAAATTCAAGAGGTGGAGCATTAGAAAGAGCACTTCCCTTAATATTCAGCAGACAACATCCCGCTAGCAAAATTTCAGAGTTTACACCAAAAGTTGAAGTTTGCGACACCGAGTCTTCCTTCCTTTTCTTGTGCGTTCAGCTTAAAGGCAGGTCAAAGGTTTTTGCTCTTGGAGAAGTAGAAATCAATGCCTCTATCGCGATGTTGTTTTGGGGTGTGGGATGGACCTTTTCTTCCTCTTGGTGAGGGTCCTGGTCCACTCTGAGGAGAAAGGACATGATGTGTTTCAAACTGTGACTGCTGTGAATGAATTCAGTAGTTTTCCTTTTAAGCATTCCCAACCCACAGACAGCGCTGGTTAAATGGAAGCATTTAGAAAAGTAACTACTACTGCTGTCAAAATGACATATTTATTTTGTTTAATTAATCACAGCAAGAGTAATTCATGAATAAAACACAAAACAATGTGATGTTTATATCATACACCATTAACTCCACAGCTGTTCACAGCAGCTGTTAAACAGGAAAACTCATCAAAGATTCCTAATTCTTTTTATCATTTTATCTGAGAAGCTTAAACGCAGTTAGGGATGGACTCACAAGTTAGTCATTACTAAATATTATCATTCAAGCAGGACTAATGTAAATAAAAGAAAGGTAATGTAGATGATCTACAATAAATTAGTCATAACGTCTTCAGTTTATGGTGATAAATAGTTCTGACTTACCCACAAACCTATGAACAACACAAAAATACCTTGGTGAAAAGATACTGGTCTCTGCACTTTGAATTCTGCTGAAGTAAAGATCAAACAGCACAAAGCATCTAAAGGCCCACAATGTTTCAGAAAGTGTACAAATGAGCTGTCATACTTTCAGTAGCAGCCTTCACTATTTCTCAAGTACCTGCATGTTCATGTAAGCAAAACTATTTCTTTTGACATTTGAAGATTTGTTGGTAGCGATCTATCCATCTATGTCAGTCTCTATGTTTGAGGTCTTGAGGGGACTAAAGCTATCCCAGAGAGACAAAAAAAACATTCATACTCGTACCCAAGGGCAATTTTGATGACCAATTAGCTTAATGGCCTGTAGGTTGTAGCCAGAGTGCCAGTAGAGAACCCAAGCATGCACAGGGAGAACATGCAAACTCCACACAGAAAGGCCCTCACTGACCCAGGGGCTGCTGTGAAGTGTGCCAGTACCTGCTGCATCACTGTGTGATAAATGATAACTTTATTAAATTCATTCAATATGTTAATATGTCAGCTAATATGTGATGGTTGATCTGTATTGCTGTTAGGTTGATATTAATGTCCGTATCTGCCAATACAGATGTTTGACTACAGTGATAAACAAGTTAACCCAGATCGTGTGGGAAATATTGTGCATCCCTAACTCTTTAACTGTTAAATTTGCCTTGTGTCAGTAGTATTGAATTTTATGCTTTAAATCTCTTGATTTTCTTTGAATAGCTCTCCTGAAGCACAGCACTCATCAGACTGCTGTGGAAATGATTTTAAAAGGCATTTCTGATGTATGCTGGGAATCACTGCTGATAGCCATTACCCTCCAACAGCAGCAGCTTCAGTGATTTAAAAAAAAAATTGTCTTAAAGGTGCAGTGTGTAGAAATTGGCATTTTAGCGACATCTAGTGTTCAGATTTTGGAATGAGCCCGTCCGTCTGTAAAACAACACATCATTTAGCAACAACAGCCGGTGAAGACCAAAAAGGATTGTGAACAGGGCATCATTTACAACAGTTACAAGGTGAGGGTTTATTTATTCATATTTGCCTTTGCCAAGTTATGTTAGTGCTGGCGTCTGTTTGTTTATTCGTTTCTCTGTTAGCAACATAACTCAAAAAGTTCTGTACGGATTTCGTTTAAATTTTAAGGAAATGTCTGGAACAAGACAAGGAACAAAAGATTCGATTTTAGGAGTGATCTGGATCACTGTCTGGATCCGCCATGATGAAAAATGGGATTTTCCTGAATAACCACTGAACTAAAATAGATATCATTATGTATCTAATAGCTAATGGTATTTTTCATGGTCAAGGAATCTAAATATTTAGATGAAATAAAGGGTAGGACTAATATTTATGGGGAAAATCAGTATGGGTGAGGACTGTGGCGCTGGGGGAGATCTACGCTCTGAGTGCTTTTCTGGTTGTAACTATTATTTTGATAGATTAGAGGTCAGTTAAGATGTGGATTACTGGTTTTGTAAACAATATTCAAAAATCACATTTTGCTCTTTTGGTCCCCAAAACCCACCAGTAGACAACATGGCAGATCATTATGTTAGCCTCCACAGAGGGGAGACCAGTAGTACATAGATATAAAAAGCTTTTTCTAACTTTCCAAAACTCAAGTTTTATGAGGATGATTGTACACCTATTTTGACTTTACATACAAAAAGGAACATTATCCTACATTCACCATTTCCGTTCAGCAAAATGCTGCCAATTTCTACAAACTACACCTTTAATGCATATTTTTTGTGTCGCTCTTGAGCTTCAGTATTAACTTACTTGCACTGCCTTCTTGCATGCTGTGTAAGAAATAATCACATGATATAAATAGAAAATACAATTGAATGCGTACCTGGCTGTGTAAAAGACAGACTGGTCTGCTTGCATTAGAAGACAAAGACCTTGATGTGTTTTTTGAGGGCATTGCTTCTGTCTTTATTCTTGGGAAATATTGGATAAGTCACTGAGCCCTTTGGAAAGTTCAGAGAACTACCAACTCATAGACATCTAAATGAAACTAAATCAAACCTTCCCTTTTTGGAGGAGCTCGGTTGGTTTAGGAACCAGGTTTTATTTTTAAATACTCCCACTTTAGGACTTTTGTTGGTAATTCTACAGCAAAGAAGTCATTACGCCAGCAGCACACTATCACAAAAACCACTTCCTTTTTCTCAAACACCCACCGGTTTCTTGTTAACGTGTCTGCTCCACTCAGGCGCAATGACAATGGGGGTCGGGTAAGTCTCCCCGAGGGAAACCTGGGCATGAGACAGAGCAGCAGTGCTGAGGGTCCAGGGGGTGTGCACGTCTGCTCCCCTGATGTCTTTCAACTCGGGAACCCACCGCCGAACGTAGTCCCCCTGAAGAAAAGGCAGTTTGATTATTGTCATGTGACCGCAGTGTGATCTCAAAGTGTGCCTCAGCTCTGCAGCTTTAGGATGCTGTAAAGCTCTAACGTGTAATAAAAATGCTTTTTCTTCAACATACATTGTTGTCATAGTCCAGGCCTTGCTTGATCATGTTGAACTTCCTGTTCTCCCTGGGGTCGTTTCCTATTCCAGCGCTGTATAACCAGTTGCCATAGTTACTGCAGACATCATGGTCAATCTTTGAAAGAAAAAAAACAACAAATAACTACCTGAAAAAAAAAAACGTGAAGACACATGCTGCACATGGCCAGGACATGAGATGATGGTGTGAAAATCAGCTCCTCAGTGATAATGGTCAAAGGTTAAATCAACAGACAAGAAAATGACAAAAAAAATCCAGATTATAGCCAAAATTCTTACTTATAACAAACGCATCTCTGTTAACATAATAAACTATTTTATATCTAGACCAGAGTGGCTATGATTTTTCACAAAGTAATGTATCTCCTTTAATCTAGACAGTCACTTGCTAGTAAAAACAACACTGTCATATAAATCAAACTTGCTTTACTTTTGCACAAATTCACAGAATGACACACAAAGTGAAAGCTTGTAGGAAACCATTTTGAATATGTAAAAAACTAACTAAAAGTTTAACTTCACTGGTCATTTATTCATGATTTTTGGATAAGCAGTTTTCATCGTGCAGCTTCATAGTTCAATACATTTAGGCAAGGGCAGAATACAGCTGGGATATAATAACTGCACTGTGAGTTTTTCCAACAACATTCAGATTGAAAGTGGTTTGTAAAGTTAAGTTTAAAAAATACAATTCTGTAATGTAAGGTATGTAAAGCAGGGCACATATGCAAAATCTGAAGTTGAGTGTAATACATTGTTAACTGTATTCAGGACCACCATAATACATTTCAAGACCTCATTGCATGTCATAATCTTACCCAACTCTCCCCAGTAAATAATTCAATAAGGCTAGCTTCTGTTAAATAACACTCTCATCTCTCAAACTACAATTCACACAGTGCACTGCAACAGCTGCCATGGTGCTTTACGAAAGACACTACTCAGGGGCCAGCAGATGGTCAATGTTTTAAAAATTACTTCTAAGTTCTCCCAAAAAAAACATGCTGTTCAACTTGGATATTTCTGATTAAACATATTCAGTTTTAGACTGTTCAGTAACTGTTGGTCCTCTCTGGTCTGCATCTTAGGACAGCGTTTTTAAATTTTGGACTCTTCTGTAAACAGTTTCTAAATGCTGCTGCCTGTCTATTAACTGGGACTAAAAAACAGGAAAGTCTCATCCACATCCTGGCCCGTCTCCACTGGCTCCTTGTTTATTTCAGAATTCATTTTATGATTTTGTTGTTTGTTTTTAAACCCTTAAATCCACTGAAGAAGGTCTGCAGAGCAAACTCTTCTTTAAGTCCCTATGGCCAGGTCAGAGACTTGTGGTGACCAGAGTCTTTTCTGTAGTGGGCCCTTAACTATGCAATGACTTACCTCTTGAAATGAAAATGTCCCTCAATGTACATACTTTTAAATCTCATCCTAAAAGACACTTTTACTGACTGGCTTTAGCATTTAGCACGAGAGTTGTGTGTTCACTGTTCTTAGGGGGTTCATTCATTCATTCATTTTTTTATGACGCTTATCCCTTTTGGGGTCACAGGAGGGCTGGAGCCTATCCCAGCTGTCATTGGGCGAGAGGTAGGGTACACCCTGAACCGGCCGCCAGCCAATCACAAGGCCACATAGAGAGGCTGACAATCAGTCACGCTCAAACTCACACCTGAGGTGATTTTTGGTCACCAGTCAACCTAGTGAGCATGTTTTTGGTCTGTGGGAGGAAGCTGGAGTGCCCGGAGAGAACCCACACATGCACGGGAAGACCATGCAAACTTCATACAGACAGGACCAACCTGAGGTTCGATGGCTTTAATTTTAATTTAAACACTTTGTCCTGTGTTTTTAAAATTTGTTTGTTAAAATGTTTGAGAGCACAGTAGCATTTGGTTTTAAGTCTCATTTTTTGTTGTATTTTATTACCCCTGCCAGGAGGTTATGTTACTGCCCTTGTCTGTGTGTTTATTTTTTAGTTAGTTTGTTTCTCTGTTAGCGACATAACTCAAAAGGTTATGGACAGATTTGGTGGACCTTCTGGATCCGCCATGACGAAAAATGGGATTTTCCTGAATAACTATTGAACTAGAATAGATATTATGAATCCAATTGCTACTGGTATGTTTTCATGGTCAAGGAATCTAAATATTTAGATGAAATAAAGGAAGGACTAATATTTATGGTGAAAATCCCAATATTGGTGAGGACTGTGGTGCTGGCAGAGGTCTGTGCTCTCCGAGAGCTTTTCTAGTTTTATTCTGTTCCTACTCTGTCGTCACTTTGCAGCTCTTTGGTTTATTGTGAATGATTTTTAAATGTTCTATATAAATAAAGTGGATTGCACTGGCTTGGAAAAAGGACTAAAAGATTAAAAATACATTTGTTATTGCTATATGAAAACAGCTTCTATGTGTTTCAAAAACACAGAGTCTACATACCAGAAGATACTCAAACCACTCTGCTCCCATCCTCCAGTCCAGGCCCAGGTCTTTAGTGAGGAAACTTGCAACATTTTGCCGCCCTCTGTTGGACATGAAGCCTGTCATTGCAAGCTCTCTCATGTTGGCATCCACAAAAGGCACTCCTGTGCGTCCCTCTGTAAAAACAAACAGTACAGATCATTTAAAATGACACTTCTCTGTCTTTAAAAATATGAACAATGAAGAACAAATACAAACCTTTCCATGCGTTAAAAAGCTTCACGTCCTTCTTCCATGGGATGGATTTCTCTTGCAGTCCTGGGGTACAAATACAACACAAGTTTAAAGTTTCTGTTCTGTATTTGAAAGAGTTGAGGGGTTAGACTTTTCTTACCTTCAATTTGAAACAGTCTGTTTCCAAACTTCACAGCCACAAACTTGAAGTAATCCCTCCATAAAAGTTCAAAAATGACCCTGACAGATAAAGACAAAGATATAAAAGGACATTAAAGTGGAACTACATTAGTGAGACACAGCATTGTCTTCTAGAGCAGTGATTGTAAACTGGTGGGTTGTGATCCAAAAGTGGGTCACAGACGTAAACGTAATGGTACCCCTTTTATATGCATATATATTCAATAAGTTGGTATTCAGATAGAGTCACAGGTGTTTAAGTCTTTTTGGAACAACTTCTTCGGAACTACCCTTTTTATTTAATGTTTGTTAGGTCTATTAAAACAGGCTGAAGGTACATAAGTGTTTCGTTTGATCAACGGCTTATTTAGTGCTACTACAGGTAATTGAATATTATTATACAGGGCTGTTCAGTATGTCTACTGATGGGTTATCAAAGCTACAGCTATATTTATAGTCTTGAAAGCCTTTGTCCAAAAATGCACTATTTGCTTGTATTAAACAGAATATATCTGTAGCTTTGCCACCTGCTGCTCATTTTGGTTTATTCACACTTTTTGTGTTGGCGTGCTGTGATATTCTGTACTATATCAGGCTCAAAATGCTCGATCTTTTCATTAAATAATTTTAAGAAGTGAACATTTTCCTCCATTACTACTACTGTTCTAGAGCTGGGGCACAAAAACCCCATAAAAAGCTACTTAAAAGAGGCTCAGGGCCCCCACTGTATGCAACTCTTAAGAGCAATAGACCCCCACATTTTTAATGTCATGTATGCTGATACATTTTAAGGATATTTTTTGAATGTCTTACCCTCATATCAGCCTAAATCTCCTCTTATCAGTCTGTTTTCATTTTGAATGGACTTGTTTATGAAGTCTTTAAATAATCTGTATCATATGTTGTTTGAATCTTTTTTAAAAATCAATGTTTTTATAAAAAGCATCACTGCAGCCCCTTGATTTCCAGAATGTCCTAACAATAATGGACAATCTAATGTCATTACATTACATCATATTGTATTAATTTTCACTCAAAGATAGCAGCTTCAGGGACATCATTCCCCACATTCAACTAACACCAAACTCACCAGTATGTGCTCTGATTGGCTGTTCGCTCCCTCTCATACTGCTGGATCTGATGATAAATATACCTGGGTGAAATGCAACCAATGGCCAGCCTGCAGAATTGCAAGAGGAGAAACATTGGGGATGTATTAATAGGACTTACTTCTACTGAACATAAAACTCTAGAGTCCATTAAGCAGCAAACAACACTCACCAGGGTGCAAATTTAGTGGAGTAATCCACACCGATCAAGCCATTACGAGTCTCCTTGTATGTCGCTACTTTATTCTACAAAACAAACAACAAAGATAGCTTCATGTCACCTAAAAAATCAGATCATGCAATACATTTAAAGTGGGTTAATTGGCAGTTTGTTAACAGAATCTGCTTCATATTTATGATGGACGTCGCACTCACAGTGTCCCAGAAATAGTGCTTGATTCTGGCCAGAGCTTGACTCTCGCCACCGCTGCAGGGAAACGCTGAGCGAGGATCATTCACTGGCTCTATTAGAAAATAACAAGAGCAGCATTTCAGACTCATTTCATACACGCCAAACGCTCCCTGATGTACATTAAGACACACACAGCCATAACAGGCCTGTTCACATACGTTGAGATCAGAGTGCTTGCTTGCTGGCAGTTAATGAGAAAATCTGTGCTCAGCAGCTCATCTATTGAATGCTAAATTGCAAGCATTGTGGTTCTAGTCAATAAAGGCGATACATAAAATGTGCATTTTATGTCTCCCATTTGCAAGCAGCATGTAAAGCCATTTAAAGAAAAGTCAATTTAATAAGAACATAAAATAAACACATAAAATTAGATTGTAAAAATGAAGCTCCTAAAGGTGGGATTTGTCTCGGTGTTATGGATTCATCAACACAGAGACACCAGGGGAAGCGTGAGGCAGACTTCTGCTATAGAAATTGTGTTCATCAGCACGTATACTCTTATGAATACATACTGAGAGGTTGTGCTCTGATACAGATTCTTAAGCAGAGTTAAATTTGTCGGGTTTGGGAGAATGTGCCAGTTCGGCGCTTCGCCTCATCAACTTGGTCACCATACTGCTCAGGTCCACTGATAGCCTTCATCCAGGCCCATGATCCTTTTCAGCTGACCCCTCCATGATGCACATGGTTGCCTCTGTGGCCTGGCCCAACCCACTGGATCCTGGGGTTTCCAGTATGCAGTGAGCTGGGTAAGGTTCACTGACAAAATTCAGATCTAGGTAAGATTATTTGTCCAATTTCAAGAGAAAATAAATCTCACTAGACTTATTCTGATCCACAATTTCCTTACATGTGTGAGTTGATTGTAATGACTAGCAAAATAACCTGCCGACAAGCCAAGACAAATTTAACTAGAGCAGACATTAGACCTTAATTTAAGACCCTCACTTAGTCAAACTTTCCTTGTTTCATTGGCAGATATTTTCTCTTCATTAAAAGCAATTCAATGCCTTATTTTTGCCTTTCGTTCCTTAAAGTAAGATATTAATGTCAACTGGTTTAGTGAATGTGGATTAGAGTATGTGTTTTGGATATTTTTGACTTGAAAAAAGACAAACATGAGAAGCATGGGGAGAAATGTGGAGCTTAGAGTGGTCCTCAACCAAGTCGTTGATCTGGACACGTTAAAAGATATTTAAGACTCCACTCCAGGAAAAATATACAAATACTAATGTATTCTGCTGGAGACGATGTGGTTCAAGGGAGGCAAATCACTTTCATGTGTTCTGGGGATGCCCCAAACTAACATCCTACAGGAGGGAGATACATAAAACATTAAAAACTGTGTTTATAACTCATCTACCTATGAACTTTGAGATTCTGTATTTGGTTGAACTCAGCTAATATATGGAAGGAAGGATGTAAAGCTATTACAAGCTCTGCTGGCAGCTAGTAAAAAGCAATCGCTAGCAAGTGGTTGAATCTGTCACGCCCAACACTGGAGGAGTGGTTTGGAATAATTATTGAGATAGAAAAAATAGAAAATTGATCAACTGCCTGAAAATTAAAAGTTAAGTTTGACCAAATTTGGGCAAGGTGGATTAAATTACAGTAGAGCCACTGCTCCTCGAGTTGAGAGGAGCCAAATGAGGTGGCTCGGGCATCTGGTCAGGATGCCTCCTGGACGCCTCCCTGGTGAGGTGTTCCGGGCATGTCCCACTGGTAGGCGGCCCCGTGGAAGACCCAGGACACGCTGGAGAGACTATGTCTCTCAGCTGGCCTGGGAACGCCTCAGGATCCCCCGGGAAGAGCTGGACGAGGTGGCCAGGGAGAGGGAAGTCTGGGCTTCCCTGCTTAGGCTGCTGCCCCCGCGACCCGACCACAGATAAGCGGGAGAAGACGGTACGGTACGGTACGGTACGGTACGGTACGGTACGGTACGGTACGGTACGGTACGGTACGGATTAAATTTGTTACCCTGAAACAAACTGAATTTAGTAACTACAACTAAATCTAAACCCACTTCATATTTTTGTTTGAATACCACGTTAAGCCACCTGAGTTCATTCGTTTTGTTTGGTTGTTTTAAAAATAAAAAAAAGAAAGAGAGGGAAATGTGGATTCTGTAAAATAATGGTGAGAAAGAATGCATTTTGTATGCATTATTTCCCTTATAAAAAGATCATGGAAAATAGACAAACATCTGACAAACATTAGACAAACACTGCTTAGATCTAAGTTCTTGCAATGAAGCCCACAGTAGAAGCACAGCTGCCTCTCTCTTATCCAGCAGCAGAAATATCTATATCATTTAGCATTTGTTGTTTGTTTTTAACAAGCTACACCTCATACAGAGACAGCTTGAACTGTCACCATTGGATTACCCCCTTATGTTGCTACTCTTCGAACACATAATGAGCAAGAGTTGGTGTGCTTTGTTAATGTATCATTAAAAAAAGGCTCTGCTCTGTAGCCTCATTATAAAGAAATGCCGGAACATTTTTTGGACACAAGCTATGATAACAAATTGGGGTAGCGTCTTGTGTTGATCTCTTCCCGAGCCTCGCATTACACAAAACCGCCACTGGCTGAGTGTAATTAATTTGTGCTTCTTTCCCATTTCTGTCCGATTTATGAGCTTAAAATGATTCCATGGGCTGTTAACCCTGACTTCAACACAGTTATTACAGTAAGACAGTAAAATTAAACAACTCATTGAATAGAAATGTTATGATCCTGATTTGTGTGGTTAGTGATGCAACATTTCTTCAAATCAAGGATATCTTCCAAGCCGTCAGAAGAAGAAGAAGGAGTCACCTGTCTGTTGCAGCTCTTCTGCTGTAGGAATGACTCCCTCCTCTAGACCCGGGGGGAGAGGCTTCAGCTGCTCGGGATTTGGGAACAAAGGCCTCACCCTGCTCTGGGTCTCCACTGCCTTCCTGAACTGCGTGTACACGTCAGGCAGCCTGTCAAGAAAAAGAGTAGCTGCTGAAAATAAAGAACTAGATTCAGAACACTGGGCAGAATTTGGGTGTTTACTCTGAAGCCGGACATAAAGCATGTGGTCTGACCTGGACATGTGAGGAAATGGCAGATCATCTCTGTGGTACAAAGTAGACCCCCAGCAGGTGTTGACCCCAACCTTCATTTGTGCACACACTTCCTTTACTCTTTTCTCCACATTCAGTTCTTCTGAAGTGACCTATAACATTCAGTAAAAACATTATATTAATACAAACATATTAGCTCTGAACACATAGTTTTGTTAGGATTTGGTGCTGTGCAAATTAAGACTGGTTGATTGGTTTAAGTTCTTGGTTTGGTAATTATTTGAAATCATTTTAACCTGCAGACAAACTGTTGCACATCAAAATGTTTCTAATGCATCCATGCAGTTAAGCCGGTTTGCCTTAAATGTTTGAGGGATTCATTCCTCCTGCTCACCAGTCATAGAAGAATAGAATGAAATAGAAGAGGTCTTTATTGTCACTATATAAACAATTTGTTAGGCAACAGAATTTGTAGAGTGAAACATAGTTTGACATCCTCTGTGGCAGCATCAATGAAAAAAGCAAACATATTAAAAATAGACAAGTTGTAAATAGAATTAAAATTTAGACAGACAACTAAAGGAAATTTAAGATTTTAAAGTACAACAGGTCATTCAGAAGTGTTGAAAGTGGCTTGTGGGAATTGTCCAGAACATACACACTGTGACAGTGTATAAACATTTAAGTGATGAAAGTTACATTAAAATATTTAAAGTGACATGTCATCATGTGTGATACATCTAATATTTTTTTTTACACCACTGATTGTTTCAACAATTGATATTTAATTACTGCTCATGCTTTTAGGCATTTCTGGCTATCATAAACTGTACTTAAATTGAGATAATTGAAATATAGGGAAAATGTGACATTACTTCTTCATGAAAAGCCACAGTGCTGACGGATCCAAGCTGCTTGATGAGGTCAGCGACTACATCCTCTGGTTTACCCCGTCTCACCACCAGATTGCTGTTAACACACACAAAACAAGTCCTGGTTACGACCATAAAAGGCAAACTTCATTAAAGATATATACAGGGATTAAAGTGGCAAAAAATGACTGAAAATGTTCTATTCACTACGTACATTTCCTGTGATTATGAATCATGTGTCCAGACAAAAATCTGAAGATCTAAGTCTCCAGTTAAACATTTTTTGTGTAGATTCTTTAAGCAAACTGTGATGCTTGAAAAGGCAGCCTGCAATAGACCTCAAAATCCACCTAGCTGTCACATGTTAATAGGTGTTTTAAATTAAGCAAATTTTCTGGAGGAGATTAAATGCAACATTAAAAATTGCAGATGGGGGTCTGGAAGTTCCCCCATTAAGGAAAAATGTAGTTTAAAGCACAAATTCAGCTTTTTGGGGTATACTGATACCTAATTAAGAGAAGGAGATATCTTGGTTTGATACCAAGAAGTGGGTGAAACATCAAAAATCTGGTTGTTAAATCCCCTGTAACATATACTATATATACGTTAAAATACAATATGTGTATCTTTCAAAATACTAAACTTAATTTCATTTCATGTATCTACCATTCATTCATTTGAGTCTGTTGGTATTAAGCACTATAATCAGTAACATATATGTCTTTACCACCCCACATGCAACAATAAACAATACACAATCTTATAGTCCTTTGTTTTACTCGGTGAATATGCAGTGGGAAAGCCAATAGCAATTAAGGAGACACAGAAATTAGACTAATAAATGCACAACAACAAACAATCACCTGCCCTTGTTGATCAATGTGTTTCTGAGGTCTCTGATACTCTCCAGTAAGAAGCGCAGGCGGAAAGGTCCAGTCTTTGGCAGATTGTAGTGGTATGTTCCAACATAATGCCTTGGGTCAAAGCAGTAAAGTGGGATGATGTGCTCTGCATTTCTTTGAGCCCAGTGAAAAATCTGTTAATGGAGAGACACAAAGCATAAGTCATATAAAATCATGATTATAATGGGAGAACACATAACCACCAATTTGATATAGCCCACAAAACAATGTGACATCATGTTTATTGTAACGTAGGATGGACGTTTCTTTCTGCATATTTTGGACCTATTTGTAATTGGATTGGACAAACTCGTTGTTAAAGACGTAAAAATCATACATCAATCTGATGTTAAAAACATACATCCAAAATATAAAGTAAAAGACGTTAATCCGATGTAACAATTAAATATCCAAAACAAGAAGTAGAAAACATCAATCCAAGACCTTAAATAAAAGACATCAGTCTGACATCAATCCAAATTAAACGTCCAAAATATGACAGAAAAAGACATCTATCCGACATAACATTTAAATGTATGACATGAAGTAACATGAAGTAAAAGATGTCAATCCAATGTTACAATTAAGCATCAACATATGACAGAAAAGACATCAATCCAACGTTACAATTAAATGCCCAAAACATTAAGAAAAAGATGTCAATACTTTTTACATTTGACTTACAGAATATGATAGAAAAGACGTCAATCCGGTCTTACTATAGTCAGTTTACACAGCTTGTTACTACATCTACAGTTATAGTTTAAACTCTATCATGCAAAGTTATGGACATTATGTTAAGTTATGTCATACACCTCCAGAAGCATGGCCTTCTTTTCTGTACCCCAGTTCATCTTCGATGGACTCACACAACGTTCAATAGTGTGTTGTTGTCTGATGAGTCCACATTTCAAATTGTTTTAAGAAATCCTAACCATCTTGTTCTCTGGGCTGAAGAGGAAAAGAAGGTTCAAAATCTAGCAATGATCCTTGCAGAAAACAATCTAGTTTGTCAGTTTGAGCATGAAATCCACAATGTAGTGTACAAACTGAATATGAGTCAAAAAAGATTTGTAAATTATTAACTGATTTTTATTTACACGGTGTCCCAACCTCATTTGAATTTGGGTTTGTTTGATTGGTCCTCAAATAACCTTTCCTTGGGTAGGCTACCTCTACTTACAGTCTGTGTTTTCAACCAGTTTATATTAGCTTTCACTAAATGCGTTTGTAAAATACTTTTGAACATTGGTCTGGAAACTGAGGAAACATAAAAAGATGGTCTCACATAAAAACGGAAGTTGCGTATGTATGCCGTGACATTTGAGCACCTTTAACCTGTTCATTCTTTACTGTTCGTGAAAAATTCAATCGGAACACAATGATAAAGTAGTGGAAATAGTTCTCGCTCTATTTCATTTAGTCTGTCTAATGAAAATTCTACATTTTTGTCGAATTTGAAATTACAGTTTTATTCTGGCGGAAGCAGACCGGAAGTGACTGCCGGTGCGGGTGCCGCGAGCTTGATAACACCTCTCAAGGCGAGGAGCAAAGAAATTATTTAAACGTTGAAATAAATACTACGTTGTGGTACATGGTGCAAGTACGAGATGATAACAATTAAACTGTAGTCTACGTTTCTAATGTTTTAATATTTTGCCGTGTTTAGCTGAAAGCTCTCGTAACAACAATGAACTGTCTTACCTCGTTGTCGTGCAGGCGCAGGTCATTTCTCAGTAAACATATGACTGTTCTGGAGGTGGACATACTTTAAGTGTTCAGAAAACAGCAGGAGTGTTGGAAAAGACAGTAAAAGCACCGTCTTCAGCTTCAGCAGCGTCCTCCGGTCCGACCGTGTTCAGTGAGAGCTGCTCCTCCACCGAGTCACGTTCCCAAACACGACGTTACAAAACGTGGAGGTTTTGTAAGGGCTGTCTAACAGCTGATGTTACATACAGACCGTAATTATTCTGATTATGATGCTTTGAAAACCTGTTTAGGAAAGCACATGTAGCCTAAATCCACTGTTAACTTGAATGTTTTACCATTTACACTTTGGAGCAAAGAGAAAGAGCGAAGTTATTGCAATGTAGGCAACCCGAGCACCACAATCAATCAATCAATCGAACTTTATTTATAGATAGCACATTTCATTTAAATATTTATAGCTCAAAGGGGAGGGGAGGAAGAGATGTGGTTGACTAAAGACTGAAAGTAATAACGATAAGAACTACAGCCTAAGTAGGCTACTGCACTACATGTAGTGCACTTGCATCACAAGTAAGGTCGCTGTTCTCCCCATGCATGCGTTGGTTCTATCTAGACACTCTGGCTTCCTCTGACATAGCATAAACATCCTCACTAGGTTAATCAGTGACTGTAAATTGTTCTTAAGTATGGATGTGAGTTTGAATGGTTGTTGGTCTCTCTATGTGGCCCTGTGATTGGCTGACAACTGCTCCAGGATGTTACCTGCGCGCGCCCATTAACAGCTGGGGTAGACTCCAGCTCCCTGTGACCCTGAGAGGGATTAGCAGTACAGATAATGGATGTATGCATACTTAGACCTACAACTAACTTCATCAGCAGGGTCCATTTACTACATAGTATTCAACTGTAACTGCCGTAATGACAACAACAGCTTGGATTTAAGATGGATTAAGAGTCTAATAAGCACCAATGAAGCTGAAGAAATAAAATCTAGATGGCTGATAAAATACATAAGGAAAGGCAGGAGAAAAAGCAAAAAATATTAAAAAGCAGCAGACAAGAAAGAGTAAAAAAACAAAAGAAAATCTAAAAACATTCCAAAAAATTAATCAAAAGAAAATCTAAGATAATTCAATGAATAAACAGAAGAACTATGTTACCATAAGAAATAAAAATAAAAACTAGAAATATAATTATTAAGCAGTAAAATTTAAATTGACATGAAAAAAGGTGATTGTTATAAATTACAGTTTTAAAATTATTGAGTTATTCGTAAAAGCAAGACTGAATAAATTATTTTCTAAATTTCCTTTAAAGATCTATACAAGTTCAGCTGGTCTATTTGGAAGTTTGTTCCACAGTTTAAGATTACACAGCTTAAAGGAACATCTCCAAATGTTTTGTTTTTGTTTTGTAAAACCACTCAAAGAGAAGAATCAGAGGATCTGAGGGGATGTCTTGGCTCAAGGACGAAAATCATCTGAGAGGTATTCTGGTGCCAGGTCATGCAGAGCTTTATAAACCATTGAAAGAATATTAAAATCAAAGTGAAAACCAACAGGAAATCAGCTTTAAGATGTTGACATTAACCCCCAAGGATTATTGTGCCCCTTGTGTTCATCATTTCTTTGGATAATTTGGTTGTGTTCATTCACGTGGCATGAATTTTAGCAAAGTTGTGTATTTTTGTTTGCTCTTGTTTTCTAGCTCAGCCACTGCAGGAAGTCTAAAAGGCACAGCACACAAATAATTGTTTCACTCATAATGTTAAGCCCAGGTTCACGATGAAAACTGGCATATGAGATTACAATGTTCAATTGGAAATAAATGCATCTGATGTTGCCTGCTTTTGAAACTTTAACTGTGGCTCTGGGTTTAATTGATGATAACGAAATGCTAACAAGGACCACAAAAATGGCCGGGAGCCTATCTGCAAGTACTTTTGATTGTTTTTAAGTAAACAATAATTCAAACACTATTACCACAACCAAGGGCACCAACTTGATTATGAGGAAGTTCTCAAACAAGATGTTAAACATTGGAAATATTCTTGTTGCGTCAAATTGAACTGCCATGTTGTAGTTCATTAATGGCCTAATAATAGCTTTTACTTTCAATTTCATTTTAGCTTAAGAAAAAAACTGAAAGTTATCACAAAGAATGAAGCATTTAAGTGTCAGGATGTTTAGTTCACTACATACCCCTTCAACTGTGATCCAGAACAGAAAAAATCCCATGGGCAAAGCATGTTTGCAGTCGAGGGAACTAATGCAATGACTTTAAAGATGTGTCATCCCTGCTAACCACTCTGCCAAACCAGCACCTTTCAATAAGACTGCTCTTACAAGAAGGTATGGGAATATATAAGGTTTTGCTGATACCAATGCTGTTAATGATTTTGCTTATTAATCTTATTAGTTACAATATCTTTTATCAATTCTTGCTAATTTTTACGTGTGGAAAAAATTTTGTCCATAGGCATTAAGTGTCAACAATATCAAACACGTCCCTCCTGATATTCAGTGCTGTATAGATAAATGCCTCTGCAATTTGCTGCTGTTTCCACGTCCTCCAAGGTATGCAGTAAGCATTTTTTTTATCATTGCACTCCACCTTCCTCCCACTTACCAAAAACATTTTCATTGGGTGAAGTGGTACTCCAAAATGCCCATAGGTGAGGTCGAGTGTGTGAATGGTTGTCTGGAGGCGGTTCGGGGTGTACCTCTCGCCCAATGTCAGCTGGGACGGACTCCAGTGTCCAAGAACCCGATAGAAATAAGCAGATGATGGAAATATGAATTTTTACCACTTCTTCCCCATGTCTGCCATGATTTTTGCCTTCTTCTTAGTCATCACTGCTGACTATCTATGTTGAGAATGTGACGTCCCTGATATAAAAGCATGCAGAACCAACTGGAAGGAATTAAAGAGGGAGTTGCTAGGCAAAAGACTAATGATATCAGTGATGCTAACGACAGATCAGTCACCCCCTCCTCCATTCTGTCTCTGAAATATCTTAGGGGCACAACTATCACGTCTCGAAACGGAAGTGTAGAATTACTGGGTTTGTGGTGTATGTAGGGTTATGTTGGAGGGTAGGAACCATTGTATGTTGCACTTTTTACCCGCCATACAACAGAGTAACACGTCTTAAAAACAAGGTAATTTTGGTGATTTGTCCCTTGATTTGTTCAATGGTGTTGCAATTTTGATAATATAAGTGTCCATCTCTTTTCAGGTGTATGAAGAACACTCCCAAAGGCAGGATCATTTCATATGAAGTGAATGGAAACCTAAAATAATAAATTAAGTTTTGTGGTAACACATATTAATGCTGTAGATCATAAACACATAGTATCACAATAAAATGTATTTGTGAAGTCCTGTTCCACTGTGCAGGGCAGCTAAATAGTAAGACATACAATAAAAAGAGAACAGTCTTAGACCTTTGATTTATTTAAGTTAAATGTACAAAAGAGTGATGACTTGAAACATTTCATGTCAAGGCTTTGTCAAGACAAAACAAACTTTGTCCCTGTCAAAAGCCTCGCAGCCTTATCAAACCGCCTGCCAGCTTTCAGAGACATTTACACACATTCCCGTCTCAGTCACAGTACATTCTACTGTATAACTATTTCATCAAATAGATTTGTATATAATGTAAGAAATTTCATACAAAAGTGCAGAGCATTATGTATTTACAGTATAACCTTTATCTTTCAGTATAAAATAACTTCATGTGCTCTCTTCTAGACAGCTGCTCACTTATTAAGAAGCGTTCTGCTTTGGCAGTTTGTGTGTACAAGCAGGTTCAGGTAAGGCACTGATAAGAGTCAAATAACTTTTGATCGCTCCTTAAGTGCCACTGTATTACAGCTCATCACTACACCTTCTACATGAGGATCTGTTCGAAAAGTCCAGGAAGTGACCCCTTTAGGTTGGCCCAAAAGAAAAATTCCTTAACCTTTGTGAAAAGTGTCACAGGTACAGGAAAAGGTGGAGAGAAGAGAAAATAGATCCAGAATCAGACAGCATGTTGAAAAGGTGGACGTCTCAGGTATGACTGTATTATCGTGAAGCAAATGAAACGGGAAAACCTCCATGACGAATGTGATCTGAGGTTTTGTTTTTTTACAGGTGAGTAAACGTTTCTTCAGGACAGGTAGCTTATAATCAAGCTTTAAGTTAATTTATCCTAACACTGTCTCAGATGTATGGTGGTCCTTGTGTGCAAATCACAACAAAAAGAAAAAAAACAATAAAAATAATTGAACAAATAGGAGGATGAAAACAAATAAAAGAAGAACAAAGCAAAAAAGGTCAAAAAAACAACGACGAATGAAAACATAACTAATCAAAAACACTGGATAAAAACATTAAGTCATAGATCACAGCAACAAATGAAACTTTCACAAATAAGGAAAAACACCAACAAATAAAAAACAGAACAAAGTATAAAAAAAAAAGAAAACATCAATACACACTAAAGCAAGAAACATGAAAAATCTATAAAACCAGTAAAGCTGGAAGTGCTCCAAATTGTCTTCCTACGTATGTGGCCCTGTGATTGGCTGGCAGCCAGTCTGGGGTGTGCTCTGCCTCTTGCCCAGTGTCAGCTGAGATGTCAAAGAGGGGAAAAGCAGTGTAGATAGTGGGTGGATGGACTTGCTGTTGTGTCTTTTGTTGATTATATTTATTTGTGGCTGTGTTTTTTATCATTGTGTTTTAAGATTGTTGTTTTGTTTAATTATCTGGTGTTGCGGCTTTAATTTGTTGTGGTGTTTATGTATTAAAAGTTGTATTCCCATGTTATTCTTGTCTGCTTTGGGATGTTGATGTTATTAATTACTGCTGCATGTTTATTGTTTGTGTTTTTTTTTATTTCTGTTGTGTTTCTTTGATTTGTCTTTGATTGTGTTCACTTGTGATGTGTCTAACTGCTTGGGTTTGTTTGTTTGTTTATTGATGTTGTGTTAATTGGTTTGTTGTTGTTTTCCTCATATTTGTCATTGCTTTTGCACTTCAGGACCACCATACAGATTTGTTGTTCTTAAATTCTTAACCTTCCTGAAAGACTATAATGAAATATTTTAAATTACACATTTACCATCATCAAAACAGCAGAAATCGCCCTTAACATTTGCAGCGATAAAACACCCTAACCTGACACAAGATGGACTGCTTGACATTTTTTACCAGTTCATCTGGGAGAGAGCTCATAGATAGTGTTTAGGAAAGGGCAGAACCTTTCTGTAGCATATCTGGCAGGTGATTGGATAATCATTCTGTCAGTCATATTCAATCAGTTAACATAGTAGGTGGGTGCTACAGTCGTAATGTAAGAGTGACACTCTAATCATCCTCTTCTCCACGTGTCATAAGTTTGAATTGTAAATATTTTGTAGATCAGTAAAAATGGCATTAACATCTGTCATCAAACATGATTTTATGTTTTCATGAACAGACAAAGGGTGCATAACGAATGAAATGGGTGCAAGAAATTATGGGTAATATTTTCTTCGCTTCTTTTGTGGAGGCTGGTCTGATGTGTCCAATGTTTAAGGCCAACATGAAGGAAGTGGTTAAGCCTCTTTATGCTACTTTTAGGATTCAAACAGCTTTTCTCATGGCCAATACAAGATTCCCTCTACTCAGTTAAGCACCTTTCACACATCAACATAGAGTAGCTGATGTTGACCAGCATTCAGAAATCATCAAAAATTTCACTGAAAGTACAGAGAGGGAAATTTGCTGGTGGAGTATGATGTTTCCAGATGGCCCCAACTAACTGTAGACTTAAGAAGTTGCCGATGTAGATGTGAGGCATGGGTAGGGGAACTACACTGAGCCAAACTGAGCTTTTTGCTGCTGAAAGTTTTACAAACATACTTACGTCACTCATTAAACTGCTGCAGCTGGTCTCAGTATTCCAATGCCATAGTAGCTGTCCCAGAGGGGCGCCTCAGGTTGGACAACAAGAGTCTAGTCAAAAGGAGGAAGTAGCTGGAGCCAGAAGAGATGAAGAGCTGTAATTATGGGTAGCTAAGGTAAGCAACTCTTGCTGGCATGTTGGATCAAATTTCATAAAATTTCTACCATGCGAAAAATTTTCAACATACCCAATTAACATCAGCATTGCCCATCTGACGTTAGCTAAGTTCTGCATAGCCTGAATTTGCTCAGCACAGCTTGAAATTTCCCTCTTTGTTTGGCCAAAATATCAGTGTGTGAATGCGGCTTCAGAAACCATCTTATACACCGAGCACTTTTCGAACAGATCCTAATGATCACCCGATCTCATTTTTAAAATACAGCATTCATTTTCATCCATCAACTCAACCTGCTATCAAGTGGTAACCACGTGACCCATCCTTTTAGCAGAGGAAGCAAATTAAAGGCATGAGGTGACTGGATCCTACTGAAGTCACAACAAAATGTAATAAGACGCTAACTTCAATCGCTAATGCATCTGATTTAGTCTGTGCAGTGAACTGTGCACGAAGCTGCCGTATCATAGAAAAGGCTACAGGGCTCTGAGGTGACTAAACAATCCAACATGTCTAATACTGCACATTAACTTTGGGCTTGAGTTTTTACAACTTTTCTTTGGCCCTCTTCTCTGTGGACCCACGACTCGCTGCATGGGAAGCTGGGATGGATGTCACAGACTCCAACAGTATTGTTGGTATTGCTTAAAAGACGTTACACACTAATGCAAAAGTTTGGTCTCTTTTTACGAAGAAACTACATTAACTCTTATAAAAAATGCTTCAAATAGAAAAATATCTCCTCAGTTGATTATCCTGCATGTTGGAAATGTGTCAATGCATGATATCAAAGTGCAATGTTGACATTCCTTCTACATGGGTGTGTGAGCGCTATAAAAGCAGGGTCATATAACCCTCTAAGATGTTTAAAAAAGACATTCTCTCTTACAAACTCTTATTGTAAGGCGTTGACAAAATACATCTTTTCTCCATCTATAGAAAACTCTTCAGCTAAGATGACATACTTTTGTCATACAAAAATAATCTACCCTCTCATTTTCCCTCCTCGCTGAGTGGCTGATGAGTGACAAACAGAACTGTCAAATGTGATCGACGTCACCGCTCAGCCAGGACTACATAACGTCTGGACAAACCAAGACACTGATCTGTGGTGGTGAAAGTGTTCAGACCATGTCTGCACTCAAACTTTGGTCCCACTCTTGTGAAGGACAGCAGTCTGTGGTTGTGAGACCGCTAAGTGCTCTTTCGTTAGTCTCCTCCTGGGGGGAAACGCGCTGCGATGTCGAGGACTCTACAGTCGACCTCGCCTTTCTGCGGCAGACTCAGGTAGAGCTAGTTGGTGAGAGAATCAGGGGGTCCTGACGACGCAGACGCTGGTGGTGGACGACAGGGCAGGGAATCGGAGTGAGCCCTGCAGCCGGGTGACTTGGGGGGAGGAGCCCTGGGGACGGGGCGGACCGGAGTGGAGGGGAAGCGCCGGAGACTCAGAGGCCCGCGCAGGTGAAGAAGAGGGGAAGAAAAAGGGGTTGGCTGGCCTCAGAAGCTGCCCTGGACGAACGGGTGGCTGAGCAGAATGTCAGCAGTTGGCCTCCACTTCTCCTCCACGAACACCTGCCGCAAGAAGTCTCTGCAGGCGTCAGAGACGTCCTCAGGGAGTATGGGCTTTGTAGGCTGGGTGGCGATCTTGAAAATGGCCGCCATGGCCTCATACTCAGCCCACGGAGGCTTTTGGGTCAGCATCTCGACGACAGTGCAAGCAACACTCCTGAGGACAAAAAGAGTAAGCATAAACTTTGAGGTCAGAATATCTACTTCTGTTTTGATGGTGGTAAATACGACCATCCATGTTCACAATGTTTTATCACTGACTGTAAAAAGACCTGAACAAGACGTGTACTGTCAGCCCTTTGATTAACAAAAAAACCTTTAGAGACTTTTTAAAGCCAATCTGTGGACATGGCCAGACTGAAGCTCATCCAGTGGATCCTACGCAGGCTTATAGTCATGTCCATCATGTCAGAAAAGAAGAACCAGAAAAAAAAATCACCTCCAGTACCAGACATGAAACACATAAAATATTTTCCATTTTTGGAACCAGGCTGTGAACGTGTATTGAGGCAGTATAAACAGTCTTTTCTTCAAACACAATCAAGTGATTTCCATTTTTTCTGAAACCAGCATCAAGTGGACACCCGTAGGACTAAAGTTTTTGGCACTGCTGCATTGGCTTCATGATCAGTATCTGAGTTTACTGCTTGGCTTTATTCATATTTTTTAAATTAAAGCTCATGTGAGCCCTTTAGTTACTTTAATTTTAGTGTGCACCACAGCAAATCATAGTCTCCTACAGACAATTGTATCTTTTCTAGTTAATTTAAGAGTAGAAAATAAAATTATATATAATTAAAGCAGTGTAGTCATGTCTGACTCCTACCCCTGAACATCAAAATCACATTTTTTACAGCCAAAAAGAGGCATGAGTACACATCTCTGTTTATTTGATAACTACTTAGAACATTAAGAGGAGCGTCAAAGTGCAATCCTAGCTTATGTAGAAAACTTAAAAAATTTACAAATGGTCAACAAATTCATGATTACAACCCAAAAGTTAATGCAGCCCTCCCCCACATGTGCTGTCTGTCTTATTATTTCTGTAATTTAAAAAATGAACTGGAAAGTTGTTCATCTGCTAAAAAAAATGGAATAAATGGATTAATCTGATTGGGGAGAAATGAAATATTTTTACAGATTTTCAACCTGCCCCCTAAATAAAATAAATAAAAAATAAATAAATAAACGAAGGAAAATTCACAATTCATATCCGTCTGTAAGTTATCCTTAATCTCAGTTCTTTAAATAAAAAGTCAGAAAACTAATAAAATTGAATCCTTAATCCATTATTGTGATACTTATTTTATTCTGAATTAGGTTTGTTTTAAACTTGGTAATAATTCAAATGATTTAGAGCTGCTAATATTTGTTTTCAGAAAAGAATCATTTGCTTATGATGAGCGTTGATGCATACTGCATTATCATTTATCAGTCAAAACCCTTCAACGTTTCAACTACCAAAAAGAGCAGATTTGTAACACTTCAATCCTTTAAGCTTTCCCACAATGCACTGGCCATCAGACTCTTGTTTTTTATTCCTAAAACATCAATTTAATAGAGTGATTTTTGTCTTTTTTTACCAGACCAGTGTGTACTTACTACCTACATGTATAGATACATTTAACTTGTTTTATGTATTTAAAATATACTTAAGCAACTGAGATAAAGGTTTTCATGAACCAAGTCTACTGTATATGTTTTTTTTAAAGTTCTAGTATCCTTTAAAGATCTCAGTACAGTCCCATCTGATGTTTTTCTCTTACCATACGTCAGCTTTGCGGCCGTAGCCCTCCCCGTTGATAACTTCAGGGCTCATCCAGTAGGGGGTGCCAGTGACGGACTTGATTCCTGTACCTGACATGCAGATGGTCTGGATACGTTTGCTGGCTCCAAAGTCTCCCAGCTTCACATTCCCTGATGAGTCTCTCAGGATGTTAGCACCTAGTGGAATAAAAAACAAAAAAGGGGGCTTTGAGTTGTGGATGGACTGGCTGTATCCTTTATTTAATGTACCGTTACAGTGTGGTTCGAGCAGAGGCTGTGCCCGTCTGTGGACTCAAAGGAAAAGAACATTTATCCTCTTGTTTGACATGTCTGTGGACAAGTCGATGGAAAAACAGATAGGCAGATGTCTAAAAGAAGGAAAATGCCTCGGAATGTTGCATCAAGTGCTCTATGAGTCCAACTAGGGCTGTGCAACACATCTAGATTTAAGACATTTAAGTATGAGGCCACATTATTTACTCTGTGATAGTAGAGAGCATATATGTCATAAGTAAATATCAAATGATATACTTTTTTGATGACATTGCAATATAAATAGTCTGAACACACAAAAGCAAATGACTGATACATTTTTAATCATTAAAAGAAATAGTGGAGGATATGAGTTTGAAAAATATAGCTGAGATCAAGATGATAGAACAATGACTGCTTCAAATACTGAGATGTTGGCAATGTTTTGCACAACTGACACAGTGTAGGGAAGTTTGTCTGAGATTTTTAAGGATATTTGGCTGCCAATATTCGGTGTCTGAAGCATAGTGTTTACTTCTGCATAAAACAACTCTGTACATTTAACACAGTGCCCCTGCACAGCACTTTCCTGTATCCGAGTCAGCCTGCAATACCCTACAAAACAACAGTTTAGGGATGCACAATATTGGATTTTTTGGCAGATTTCTGATATACTGATATTTCCAAAATTATTTTGGCTGCTTCCAATATCAGTCTGATATACATAAACAACCGAAAGCAGTATTTTTTTGGATTACATCTGTTATATTTTTTAACAGTGACAATATAATCATGCTTTTTAAGAGCTACAAACACTGATTATAACACCACGATAATACTGTGCATCCCTAGTTTGCAGTGCATTTTCCATTGTGTCCCTGTCATGTTATCCTCAAGTTGGTCGTACTGAAACCATGGTGACTGAAACCTAGCATTTGGTATTGGAGTACAGTGCTGATAAATAAGCAGCTTTTGATTTAAACTGAATTACTGTTAAAATGAAAAGAAAGGGACACTGGATGGGGGTGGACTTAATGGTTGCTGAATCACTTAAGGCAGAGGATGATCCTTTGGCATGAATGAGAAACTGTACGACTGACATCCCAGAGAGGAGCTTCAACTTGTTTTGTTAGTTTTTGCAATCATTAATTACTTATTTAAACAAAGGATCATGATATGTAAACAGACCAACACCCATTGCTACACAGTAGGACCAGTTTAAAGGACCTGTGGTTTCTTGTTATTTGAAGCTGTTCAGGACTTTTGGGTTCCCAAACATTTCAGCTTTTGATCCCCCAAAATAATTGGGAAATCCACCTTACCTTTGATGTGGTAAAACATTCCCAAGTTACATTGTTAGGATTATTTTTAGCAAAAATTCTGTGCCTTTTATATACAAAATCCAATTTTAATGAAGTCAAAACACTGTGTAAAACATCAATAAAACAGACATAATGATATTTTTCAACTTGTATTTCACTGAATACTCTATAAATGCATTTGATGCTCAAACTGATAAACTTATTTAAAATATATAGTCACTCATATTGAATCTATTGCTTTAACATGCTCCCAAACAGGGGCAACAAAACACTCTGGAGTTGAGGAATGCTCAAATAACACCTTAAGTGTGTGAGTGGCCAAATGTGAGTGACCTGCACATCTGGAAAGGCATCATTAATGCTGAAAGGTACATACAGGTTTTGAGCAACATATGCTGCAGTCTAAGCTCCGTCTTTTTTTCAGGGACATCCCTGCTTATACCAGCAAGACAATGTCAAGACACATTCTGCACATGTGACAACAGCATGGCTGTGTAGTAAAAAGTGAAGGTACAAGACAAACCTGCCCACAGTCCACACCTGTCCGAAATGTGTGGTGTATCTGCAAAAATTCAGGGACTACAGAGACTCTTGAACAGCTTAGGCAGGGTAAACATGACCCTGAGTCTTTTGTTGTTGGACATGCCCCGTCCCAGCTTTTTTGGAACATGTTGCAGACATTAAGGTTCAAAACGAGTGCATATATTTGCAAAAGTCAATAAAGTTTATCGGTTTCAACATTAAATATCTTATCTATGGAGTGTAGTTAACTGAATTTTTGTTAAAAAGATTTGAAAATAAATGATTTTTTTGTTATATACAACATCTCAATTTCGTCTGAATAGTGGTTTGTATGATTTTACAAGTATGTGACAGAAAAAAAAATCAAATCTCATGAGATTTGAATCTTTTTTTAAATTTTTTTCCCCTAGTCTGCATTATCCTTACAGCTGAGCACTGTGTCGGATGACAGCGTTGGAAAGACCAATGCATTTTTTTCTAGCAGTGAGAGATATGTTAATATGATTCACTGCTATAGTGACCATCACCAGCCCTCCCTGTAGGCTACTCCATCAAATCAAACTTTATTTAACCCCTGATGAGAGCTGAAGGGGAGAGCCGTGCCACACCACAGCGTGAAAGAAGGGGAAACAGTGACAGACAGGACAAGACAAGACAACTGGGAGAAGGACAAACAGGTAGTGTAGTTAGTTTAAGATAGTAGTCCAAGCGCTGTGCTGATCTAAGTTCATACAGGAAGTAAAGGCTGTAAAATACTAAAATAAACCATGAGATTTGAATCTGAAAGCATCATTGGTTACTGTAGAGCAGTCTCACAACTTCTTTTTGTTGTCCTGATATGAAGCAGCTATCACTATAATTTGATTTCTCGTACTCTATTCTATTGTGACACACGTTTGCTTGGAGAAAGCACATCAAGATAGCTGCCGTATATTGCCATTCAGCTGAAGGATATCAGAACATGACTTTGGTTCACACTGCCCAGCCCTGGACAAACTTCAGCTCTCTTTCCTCTGTCTTTGGTATTTTTCCGTCATGTAGCAGCGTCTATCCCGTTTCCTCCCAGTGCTCCATTTGTTTGATCAGTGACTAATGTACACCAGTCGCTCGCTGCTCAATCCCCACTCCCACTGAGGGCTGCAGAGAGGAGATTGAGACTGAAAGTGTGACCTTTACTCTTAGCTTCTCACTTTGTCAGTGTGTTTCCACTGCCAGCACATTTGTTATGAGGATGTGAGACCCTAATATATCACGCAAAGCTTCCTTGGAACGCTAAATTCTTGCAAACTTTACAGCCTAATGTCACGGTGAATCTAAAAGCTGTATGTGCTGACAGCTCCTTTTCCTTTCTTCAGAGGATCTCCCGTGTGCTGAAATGCACACACCATATATTAGACAAAAAGAGAGAATTTTCAAGTGGAAAATCCCACCCTTGTGTACATTCATAGAGCCTGCCAGTGTCTAGCGAGACCTACTATCTTTTTCCCCACCAGACGGTACATTTCCCTCTTCTTGGCTGTGGCTGAGTGACGCAGTGATTCCCAAAGCTGCGGGCAGCCAAACCAAAGCCTTTCCATCCGGTGTCGGACATTTTTAGCCCGCCTGATTTCACCAGCATGAAGCCTAATATATCTGAAAGGGAAGGGGGGGGGGGGGGTTCAAAATAGCACACTTTTTTCCATTCTCCCTCAAATGAGGAAACGTCAACCCACGACGAAGTGAATGAATCAGTGGTGTTCCTGACAACTCTAAAGAATTGCTTAAACACCGCCGGCTACGTCCAGCCACGTCTCAAGTGTGGGTTACAAATCCAATTAAACTCCGTCTCTGACCTTTGCTTGCTTGCTTTTTTTCTTGGTTACCTTTGATGTCTCTGTGTACAATCATGTTGCTGTGCAGGTAGGAAACTCCTTGGAGGATCTGCCGTGTGTACCTCCTCGTCACCTTCTCTGTCAGGGCCCCGTAGGCTTTGAGCTGGTCCTTTATTGAGCCCTAGACAGAGAAAAAGAGATGGAAAAACAAGCTGGTGTTAGAGGATTGGAACTTACAAAAACAGTTAAGAAACGCTTTAATATTGTTGCACTGGTAGCTGCTTTAAATATGAGTCCTGCTGTTGTGTGCACACACCATGCTGTTATATATACAGTCCATATTTTCACATTGAAGAGTCAATAAAAAGTGCTTTCACATTTAAAGTAAGGAATTAAATGTGTTCAAGATCCTGGAGGGTCTTTTTTGCTCAGTTTTGAATACACTAAAATAATTAATGATGATTCATTACAAGTTTAAAAAGCAGCCTAGATCATCTTCTCAACAATGCATTACTCTTTATAAGGTCACTTTAATATCCAAAATGCTGAACGCCAGGGGGTAGGCGTCACATGAAGCGGTAAGCTGCAGATGATTTTTTCTCTCAGCAACATTCTTAAGTGATACAGTTTTGAACTCATTGTATCAGCCGCGGTCATTTTGTTGTACTTGTTAGCAATAAAACAAGAGCCAGATCCACCTGAGAATGGATAACAATTCTAACAAATATAACAAATCTATTTTATCAATCTTCTTCCGTAGCAATTCCCTGATCAGTTCCTTTCACTTTGGCTACGTTTACATGGAAACTCCTGACTTAAAGACGCAAAGACTTTTCCTTTGCGTTTTAGAATTCTTCTGCGTTCAGACGACGACGCTCGGAGACGAGTTAATCCGCTGTAGTGTACATGCCGGTTCAGTAGATGGCGGTGTAGGTCTGCAGAGAGGCAGCGCTGCTACAATACATGTACGAAGAAGAAAAACTTTTCACAAACAACAATGGTGAATAGACGCACAGAGACGCAGGAGTTTCTTTTCTGGTCAACAAATCAGTTCGGATAACAAATCTGTCTGGATGGTTTTGTCTGGATAACAAACCGAGCACGGTAAGACGCTCACACGTTACTCAGCGAACGGCCGAAGCTGTTGTTCCTGGTATGTGCGCGCAGCCTTCGTCTGAAAAAGTACTGCACATGTGGTGACATCGGCGTTTCACCCTGAAGTGCTCCAATGCCGGTTTACACAGGGCTGCATGGGGAGCGTTTTGGAAACCTTCCACCCTGGAGCCTGTTTTCAAAAGTTTCCGTTTTCAACGAGTTTCCATGTAGACGCAAGGCCAAAACGCAATGAAAACTTATCGGATTTGACCGTTTTTTGGCGCCATGTAAACGGCCCCTTTGTCTTGCATGCCTTGCAAATCAAGGACCTTACATTCTCATCAGAGGCAGTCAGCATTAATGCCTAATTTTTGACTCAAGAAATGAAAATTGAAAGCCTGTGCATGTCCACACAGAACATCCCTAAGAATCAATATGGGTATTGTTAAAGAATCAGATCAGTAAGAAGGATCGATCATGGAATTATCAACAAAATCGTATCAAAACCTATCCCTAGTTAGCAGTTAGTTAGCAACCGTAGTTATAAACACACAAAGATGTTTCAAAATTCAAAAGCACACAATATCAGATGCATTTTATGTTGCACAGTGAAACATTCAAATCTCATCACATGTGTTAACCAAGGACATTACCTCAGGAATCTATTTGAAGGGCGATTTGAAAATCCCTTTTACTGTCAGCCTTAGAACCCGGAGGAGCTAAAATGCTAACTCACATCTGCTTTTTGGACTCAATCCTTCACCACTGAATTGTATGCATGACACAACACCTACTGCAACATATTCTGGATAATACATGATAGGACTTATGATATAATGACTAATGAAGGAAGAGAAAAGAGAGGCACAGAAAGGAGAGAGTCCACAGAAGAAACGGCAGAGAGTGTCCCAAGTGTGTGGTCACTACAAGAAGGGATGAAATGTAAATCCTACCTTAATTTCATCTGAATATTTAGATTCACTGACTATGAAAACATACCATTAGCAATTGGATTCATAATGATATCTATTTTAGTTCAGTAGTTATTCACAAAAGCATTTTAAATATGCTCATCACAGACATGCGTCCTCTTTCCATGGTGGAGGACACAGGATTTAAGAACATGATCAAGGATTTCAATCCAAACTACACAATGCCCTCCAGAACACACTTCACAAATATAATTGCAGAATTATATTACTGCTTTGTAAATCAGTATTGTATTGGTTTTGTTTTAAGCCAGTACTGGTTTAAACTTTGAAAGTTGTTAAAATAAAAACCCTTTTCTGAGGAATAAACGGCATTTGGTTGCTCATTTTGAAAGCCCTAACATGTTGCATTGTATACAATTGATTTATTTGTTTAAAAACAAAAAGTATATTATTTAGTTAACAGTACTGGCCTGACAGAGTACTCGATTCCAAAAATACTCGATAGTTGCAGCTCTAATTTTTCCCCACTCCTGGTGTGCAGAGTTTCATTTATGGTTCAGAGTCTAACCCCTCTTTGACTTTATGAACCATCTTCTTGCATACTTGTGGTACCATTTTCAGCTGAAGCAGATTTATTTCATAAAAACAGAAGCCTCTGGGCCCATTTTAACCACGAAAATGTAGCATATAGCCGAACACGTAATGCGCTGAAAGAAATGAGCCTAATGTTGAGCCCAAACACTTTCCACATCCTTCATTTCCTTCCATTTCCTGTTTTCTGTTCCTCAAGAGCAAAAGATCAGTAACACCTGTGACATGCTTTCGAAATCCAAAAAATGTGAAAACAAAACCTCGTTCTGTGTACATTCAACTGTCAGCAAGACACCTCAACAGGTCCCTGCCCTAACACAACCCCTCCGAGGGAACTTCAATGTTATCAGTGCAGTCGAGCAGAGAAGTCACACACCAACTTGCCTTCTTTCACCTCCCCTCTCATCTCTTCCAGCGAAGTCGAGTTAACATCAACATTTCAAGTTTCAGACAATGTGTGACTCAGTCGCCAAACACCACTCTGAGTAAAAAAAGAAGTCCACAGGCGACAGCAGCTCATTAAAAGCAGTCTTGTAGCGAGAAAATGATCTCATAAACTGAGCAACTCTGCTGGCATTAACCGCAGAGGACATTTGTTGACAGCTGGTGACATTTTAGGTCATTTTTTAGCAGATGTGGCTTCTTTGAGTTTGATTTTTATTTTGTATTAGCAAATATGTTCAGCCAAGAGAACAAAAAGATGTTTTCAGACACTGCTAACTGTGTGTTATATGCAGTGTTGGAGGTGATACCTGAATCCAACTAAAATAGAGTGGTGCAGCAATGAGTCTTAAAACGTGGAAGTGAGTTAGAATTTAGCACCTGAAACTAAATGGGATTTAGAATACCAGTTTTGGCTAAATGCCCGAAATACAGTTTGTGGTAAACACACACGACATTTTAATGTTTGATGGGAAATGAGAAAATGCATCTTGAACTGTTGTGTGTTTAAAACAAAAGTTGCTAACTAACTGTTAACAAGGACTACCACTTCATGTGACATTGTCTCTGCAGAATACATACCCCAGGCATGAACTCCACGAAAATGGTGAGTTTCTTCTGCTCAAGGTCCCGAAGACAACCGTAGTACTGAACTATCCTCTCGTGACGTAGATTCTTCAGCAGCTGGATCTCACACTCCAGAGCATTCACCTCCTGCAGAGAAAAAAGGGCCAAAACAGAAAAAGAGATAAGTTCACATTTGTGGCTAAATGGACTTGAGTATACCAGTGTTTATGAGGTGTTTTAGGGATTAAAGAGTTAGGTCAGGTTCCTTTGAAGCAGGGCTGCTAGAGCCCCATGGCACCATTGAATATGATTGTCAGTAAAGGACTTGAGAGCTTTGGTCCTGGAGGGAGATATCCAGGGGCAGACAGTGCCTGGTATTTAGCAGTGCATGGTGCCATCAAAAACCTTGTAATTAAACAACTTATAGGTGAAAACTACTCAAAAAGCTATGTTGTTTTGACAATATGCTCCTGTGTTTAGAAGTATTTGTGATGCAATGAAGGGCAATGTATCCTTCCGCTACTGACTCCCCTAATTGGATCAGGTAAGAGTGCTACTGGGGCACAAACCGATATAAAGTGCTAACATGAACATCGGAACTAACCCCTCTGCAACCACACTGAGTTTTGTTTTCAGTACCCATTTTGCAGAGCAGGACAACAACACAACAGCAGTTTGAAGGCTTACTCTAATGAGTACCACTGAAATGTCCAGGAAAAGCCATGTTACTAAGTCCCACTCATGATGGCCATAACCCTGTAAGTTTGGGTAAATGGGCTCAGTTCATTCATCTGCACCACCAGGCAACTTTTGATCTGTCTTGAAAAAAAAAAGTTTGTCCTCTGAGTACTCCAGTTTATAAAGATTTTGTTTCATACCCACAACTAGCTGCGTTAATAGAGTCAAATCACTCATTACACCCGCCAAGGAGGCTGTGTTTTTGGCCCTGTCTGTTTGTTTGTTTGATAGCAAGAAACTACTGATCAGATTTTGCTGAAATTTCCATGAGATGTTGTTAATGGCCCAACTTTAGATTTTGGTGGTGATCCAGAAAACCACCATTAGTATATCATTGTTTTTGCTCAATAACTGGCAAACAAATTATGATATCATCATGATTCTGAGTGCTATGTGCAGGTTCAGGGTCAAGGAATCATATTATGACGGTCACTTTATCATTGAACTAATAATTGTAGATGTAACAGCATTATGTAAGCTACCTTGGCAGAGGTTTGAGCTCTCCAAGTGCTTTCTAGTTTTTAGTGAAGTTAGTGTTAATTGTTTCCTTTACCTAACCAGCTCATGGTGGAGGGATACATAAGTCCTATGTCCCATCATACTAAAGTTTTAGAGACAGGGACTTTGTCAAGGAAAAGTTAAACACTGTAAAGAATCTTTCTTTATTGTACCGTAGCACAAAACATAGTTTTTTGAGTATTTGCAGTGACTGCTATTTACTGGCTACCACCCACCTTCCGATAACTCCCCCAAGAGACAAAGTTTGCAAGTTCATTTACTGATGACCATATTAACTCGTGCCATGGGCCTCTAGTAACCTCACTTAAAAAAAGTCCAAACTCACCCTTTCAAGTACTGTGTAAAAGCAAATCCACAAAATGACCCTTTAGACCCTTTTTTGTAGAATATTCCTGCTTTCTGTTTCAGTAGGTTCTCATAACTGTGAATTGCTCTTTAAAAGTGTAATGGTCACAATAAGCCACAGGCGTCTCATTTTCTCAGACTTCAATTTGCCACAGTATGAACTGTACGGAATAATCATGATAGGGGCCTGTATTAGCAATATGAACCCAGGTTACCTTTTTTTATTCATCATGTCCTGTTTGACAGAATCTAAGTATATTTATGTGTGCACGTTAACATGTCTCCAGTATGACTACACCAGAATAAGGCTCGTAACCTGGACACTTAGATCCATGTAAACACACTTAATAAGTCATTGCCCTCAAATGACCCAGTATTATGCTTTCTCTCACCTTGCTGGTTTCTTGACAATCAGGGTCAAAGGGCACCTGCTTGGCGGCCAGCTCTCGGCCAGTGTCGGCGTCATAACAGAGGTAGACCTCCCCGAATGCCCCACGCCCCAGGAGCTTCCCTTGCCGCCAGTTGACTGGCGCCCGTGGAGCTGCAGAAACAAGACACCGGGTGATGAAAAGCCCAGCAGTAATTCATTTTGTAGCTAAGCCCCCAGAGGCAGACAAATCCACTGTGATATAGTGATTCAAACAAACACTGAACACTCAGGCATGCGTCAAAATCCACCGCAAAATCCAACTGTAACTCGTGCAGAAAAGTTTAACGACTCCAGACGTCAAATCCACCGCAGGGACTGTGATAAATCCCCACCGCAGAACCCTTAGAGGAGGGGAAGCCCCTGATATCAGAGTCAACCCACGCTCAGGCTGCAGAGAGTCCACAAAACCTAGAAAGAGCATCACAACAGCTTTCCTCTCCTCAGACTCTGAGACGGCTCTGTGGTCGCGTTAGGCGCTCGGCTGTGTGTGGGTGAGGAGGACAGCAGAGGCAGACACGACGACCGCACAGTGCTGAGCCGAGCGTTCTGTTTCATTACAAAGACAATTTATGGAAAATGCAAACTGAGGACTGAATGATGACAGATGTACCTTTGTGATTACATGATGAGAGGGAACCTTTGCACACTGTGAATAATATTTGAGCTGAATTTTGACTGGCTTTGAATTACATAGATTATTAACTTCTACACAGATTCTTCTTGTCTTCATTCGAGGGCACTTTACGTTCACATTTGGGCAACTATGCTGTATTACAAGATCTGTTGAACATTTCTTATCATTTATTTAACATGCATGGGAATTGTTTATACATTCTCCTGGATTTTATTTCCATTGCCATAAAAAGTGAAAACTGCCAGCGTGTCCAATCAAACACCTTAATCTGCACTGTGTAATTATTCAATCTCCTGACCATCGTCCATCCTGTTGGTGATGTATTTACACTAGCATTTTCAATCTCTGCCTCTGCTTTGCCTCTGCCAGCTCTGTCCTGCACCATTACTACACTCTTACTTTTATCCCCATTACACCTCAGGACATTTACACCAGTTTCATGTTGTAATATTTGTGTCAGTTCATGGCGCAATCCAGCTGTGGATGTAGATATGAGAGGAGATGACAAGGCATCCCCCCCCACTGGTATAACACAACTAACAATATCTGTAGAGATGACGCAACTCTTTCGGCTAATTCCATCTCTTTGACGTTCAGAGTTGAGATGAAGTATTAATACTGTGACTTGAAATGGTTGCATGGGTGGGGCTATTGAATTTCTGTTTTTTTTATTTTTAGGTAGCCAATCTAACCTCAGCATCAGCCTACAACCTCAGTCTACATTACTATCCTATTACTTCTCCAATTCTGCATGTAAAGGAAAGCTGCAAGGAATAACAGTGTCAGAAAACTTACAATATTCTGCTGTTTTAAATGTTTTAAATAATTAACAGCAAGAGTTTTCTGACAGAAATATATTTATTTGTGTACCCAGAATGCTTTGAATAAAGAAACTCGTTCAGTTTATTTGTATCAGAAGAGGACACATGCCCTCTGCTAATTTCACATTGAGCTTATCTTGATCCATAGACCCTGTATTTCAACAACATGCTTTTCGGACAAAGTTTGTACCTATTTTAATCCATTTATCTCTTTGTTTGCTATCCTAAATTCAGTCAATTTCACTAAAGGATTGTCATTTGCACAAGCACCTTAATGAAGCTCAATCAACATTTACACCTTAATATATTCACATTAAATCTGTAAAAATTTAACACCACTTTCAAACATTTTGCATCAGTCCCAAAAACGTTAAAGGATATTCTGGCTTCTCAAATCAGAAGCCATTTTTTTCTCTCCTACATGCTAAGTGATAAATAGTTGCTCCTAATCAAATAAGGGTTGCAGCTGGAATAACCAAAATAACTAAATAAATGAAAAGTAGGATATTGCTCTATTTAGATGCTTGGCTCCCCTCATTTTTTAACTTTTAATTCATAAAACGAACCAAAGCTCACAAAAGATAGTTCCGCCAAAAAGAAAAAATGAGAGACCATGGCTGATATATGAATTGTGTTTTGCTTTTTTGTACTGGGAATATATTTGGAATAAGACCTTATTTTTTCATGCACACACATGTTCATTTCTCAGGCAAAACAAGTATCAATGGAAGAATAAACTGTATCTTTATGGTTGTTAATTGACACTATAGGGTTAAAGCTACAACAGTTTAAAAACACTCGGGCTTAGTGACTTCTATCCATCTGATGAACCGTCAAACCAAACTAAGTCTGAGTTTTCTCATTGCTCTAACAGAGTTGTCAGTCTTGACTCATTTGTCTGGGAGTCTGCAGGTGAAGCCTTCTGACATGTTGACCCAAACCTCCACTTTATTTTGAACCTTTTCATGTTAAGATCTGAAATTTCTCAAACTCTGCAGACTCAAAAGAGCTCCACTCACACTTGGAGGTCCCCCGCTGGCAGCTTTTGTCCCCGGTACGTCCCAGTGAGCGCAGATCACTGTACTGCAGCGTGCTGTCTCCGTTATAACTGCGTGTTCGGCTGGAGGGAACCAGCTGGAACAGGTTCTCCTGTGGCATGAAGCTACGCGGAAGTGTCCTACGACCTGAAAACACACATATTAAGAGTAATGGACATATTAATGGCCATTCACACATAAGGCTGTGCTTCTTTTGCTTGTGCTGAGAGACTTTCACACTGTTTTCACTTTGCAGATGTTGTGTTGTGCTTACAGCGAGCCCTCAGCCAGCCGGAGCAGAGTGCCTCTCACCACTCTGTCCCACTTCCCTTTAGACAGGAAGCAGGGCGCTGTGTTTTTATACAAGTTCGGGTTCACCGCAGGGAAACGTAAATCACTGCTAGCCAAGGTTAGCCTCTGAGTAAGCAATTACTCGCAGCTGCCTTAGAAAGCCAGAACTTTGTGTACCAAATCAGAAAGAACAGGATTTAAAGCTATGTAGGAAAGAGTGAAGTGTGCACTGATTGAAAAAGAAGTGGGAGAGGCTGGAGGGTGTGTGAAAGTGTCTGTGCAGTGTTGCACTCATGGTAACATAATCTGTTTAATCTGTACAGTAAATGCTTTCTTGTTATTGCTCTTGGAAAAGCTGGTTTCTTACGGTCTCCGTAATCCTTGGGCAACTGAAACTGACGGGGGAAAGTCCCTCCTTTTCCGTGTCGACCTGGGAAGAGAGCAACAAAGCAGAGATGTTAATTAAGAGGAAAATTAACACTAAAACAAGGAGGGACTTAGTCCTTACATAACAAGGCCAAAGGTATATAGCTTCAGGGCAAGAAAGTATAACGGTTCATGCACATTCATCTTGGATTTAAGAGTTTCATTTGAACAGGGCCTTAAGCTGCATTTCCACCAAAGAGTTCGGTTCAGTTTTGCTTGGTACAACACGCAATTACTGGTGTTTCCACTGCCAGATGAGGAAAAAAGGTACCCAGACAACCAACCCATGCCATCCCACTTTCTGGCACCCCATAATAAGGGGACTGTCCACAAAGGAGCACTGTGCACACCAAACTGACCCAATAAGGTAAAGCGAAAAACGCAACACATACCTCGCCATGTTCAAACAGGCCTAAAATAATGTCTTTTTGTCTGTGAGTTGGAGCTAAAGTTTCGTTGGGATAGCACGTGCAGTATTACAGCGTCCATTAGAGGGCATCAACAGCGTTCCAAAGGCTTCATCCAATTCTTTTACAGTCTATGCTTCAGAGAGCTTCACCGTGTCATGCTACTGTGATGTCTTGCATATGTGTAGCCAGTGTGACCTTCTCCTCCCGGCTCACACCCCTGCAATCAAGTGAAGGTACAGCTGGCAGTGGAAACACATCTTTATCTGTGTTAACTGCTCAAACCACGCTTAACTGAACCAAACCAAACCAGCCCATTTCTTTTTTTAAGACTGTAGGTACGGTCTGTTTTTAAAGAAATCACATTCAGATGGAAGATCAGTCAATCCTAATCCAGGTATAGTTATGAATATTCAATTAAGAATCAAAGATTAATAAAAAAGAATTGCCTCACTATTTTATTTGTGTGTTTCTTGTCCTATTTATCATTTCCAAGCCAATTCAAGACGGTCTATTAACTGCTCACTGATGACTTGCAGCTGCCTGTGCTGATGAATGTCATAGTCAAAGCATCTCTCTTCCCCTTCTACACTGATCCAACTGGTGACGTGTAGACTGTAGCTTATGTCTGTCTCTCATTAATTCTGGATGACGTGCACAACCAAATCACTGAATCGATGCATTACAGCCTTCATGTGAATGCATCTGTGTAGTTAACAGCAAGTAAATCTTGCGCTTAAGACGTGTTGGTATGGGCAGGTGTAGGTTGCTCCTACTGTTGCATGAATGGGGTGAAGATGAGTTTGAAAGGGAATGATGCAATAGCTAATACCAGTGGATGACTTGCATTGAAACTCAGACGTAGGAGTGAACAGGAAGATAAGACCTGTGGTTTAAAAGCCCTTTGAGTGCTCATAAGACTATAATAGCAGCTTAAAAGCATTTAATGTTTATACCACTGCTTTGGTTTTATGGATACATTTTGCATAATGAAGGAGAAAAGCTGTAAAATGAAGCCTTGTTGCATTGATTTCTTCATGCCAACAGTGTCTGGAGTTGAAGTGTTATCATATAAATAACAAGCAATAGATCTTCCCCTTGATCATGTTTCATTTTTGTAATCAGGAGTGATTTACTGAGACAGAAAAAAGCCATGATGAGGAGAGGAGTTCAAACTGATCACATCTGTCAGTTGCCTCAATTTTGTGCTCTTTTTGGCGTGTCAAAGCAAAAGCAGCAGAACGGAAGACAGCTTTTCACACGCCGAACAGAGCCGTCGTATTGCCTGGCTGCAGCCGGCACAAAAATCTGAGAACAGCTCATGTGTGTTAGCTTAGCCTCTTAGCTCTGAAACCCAGTGGAGCAGTAACTGAAGGCAGGTGTGGGAGCAGTGCTGACGCAGGCGAGCGTTGACACTCGCTTACTCTCTCTATCACATACACAGCAAACGAAGGGGGAGTGGAGCCACTCACAATTGAAAGCAGCTGTTCCGTCAGATGACTGCCTCCCCTCGTGCTGTTTTGTGGCCGTGTCCCATGGAGACAGGAGTTATTTTTTGTGTTTGGCAGCGCGGGGATGGAGAGGAAAAATCTACTCACAGGGAATGGTAAACAAATACTGAAACCCTCAGCAGGAAGGGCCACACAGCTTTTACATCTGAGGAAGGAGAGACTGTGTGTGTGCGTGTGCATGTGCAAGCAAGTAAGCCTTTCTGCAGCTGGATGAAGCTCACACACTTCTAAATCTACAAACCCCAGTTTCATAGGAGTAGGGACTTGTTTAAGGGGCTTATTATTACTGCATTCAGTGATCAGAACATCTTAAACCACACAAAAATAAGAGATTAAAGATCACATGTCCTGCAAAATCTATTTCCTTTGCTGTTAGATGAAGCACGGGAGCAGAAAAACACCTTTAACTAAACTCTTAGTTGGTAGAGAAAATCCCACACCTCTGTTGACAAAAAGGTTCCTTAAAAGGCTCTGTTTTACTTCCTGGGGTTTATGACGTAATAGCTATACAGCCCTCACCTACATCTGTATTTTGTTCATCACAGCCAGATACAAGGACTGCTCTAAAAGTTTGCTTTGTGGCGTGTTACTCCCCGTTCCCCATCCCATCAGATATTGTTTGGGCAGCCAATAAGTGCAAAGCTCATTATCACAGCCTCCTGGAGCCTCCCCGCACCCTTCGATCAGAGTGTTTCCAAAGGGGAAGGGAAAAGAGCTGCATCTGATACTCTACAAAGACTATTTTTTTTGTATTGAACTTGATCAAATCTGCTGCAGAGACACTAAAGACATAATGTTGAGTCAAACACACCAGGACATGTGACCTTTAAAGCTTTCTGTGTGCGGAGACAATATTGTTTTCATTTCTAAAAAAAATCACTGAAGCTTTGGACTACTTGATCCTTCCTCTGTCTCTCTGTAGGTAGTAACAGAGTCATAACAGGATCGTGTAGAGCCAGCAGAGTTGTGAGGTATGATGTTAGAGGGATAGAAAAAATGCTGCAGTATTTGTGAATGTTCCTGTGTGTAGGTGTGCACGTTGGTAAAACTTAAGAACTACAGTTACATCAGCCAATGTTATGTTTTTGCATGTTTGTTTGTTGCTTTGGTATCAAGACTACAAAAATCTACCAGGCAGATTTATCTGGAATTGTCATGAGATGTTGATAATGGCCTCAGTTAAAAATGATTAGTTATTGGATTCAATTCTGAATAACACCGAAATTAAAACAAGAACAACTACAACATCTTCAGAAGTGTTGGGGAGTGTAGGTCTTTTGATGTTGAACATTCTCATGTTTTTTCTGGAAATGTAAAAAATTACTGTATTTTGGAAACCATTTTGTAATGAGTTGAAAAATACTAGGGGGTCCTATGTGGTCCACAAAAGTTGCTTGGTACTTTACTTGTGTAAATTCTGTGACAAATCCTTTCGTGCTAATGATCCATATTTAATCAAGTATTGTCAGTAGCATGCAAGAAGGCTATTACAAGAAAGTGGGGTAATGAAGCACCACCAACGAAAGACCAATGGGTAGTACTTTTTGATTAATGTTTTTCAATGGAAAAGTTGATGTATATATTGAGACTACAGGAATCACAACGAGAAAGAAAATAGTAAAAGTGGACTCTGTACAAGACTCAGAACGACGGCATTGGATTTCATGCCTCTGTTCATATCTTTTTTTGTGTTGTAAGAGAAAAATATGTAAATGAAGATTTAAGTGGGAAAAAAATAAGATACTGGTGGCAATCCAGATAACCGTTCTTAGTAAATAATCCTTTTTGCTCAATAATTGTCAAACCAATATGATACCAGCGGGATTCCAAAGGGCTAGGTTTTCAGGGTCAATGAATAATATTATTAAGGTTCCCATATCATGGAACTGTTGCCTATAGGTCTAACGGCAATGAACTACCTTGGCGGAGGTTTGCCAAGGTAGTTCTTGATGCCACCCAAGTGCCATCAAGTTTCATAAAGTGGCAGAACTTGTGTGAACACTGACTGTAAATGACCGTTGCCTCTATATTACTCAAACACAATGCTACGACCTGCTGCAAGTTAACCTACTTAGCAGTGGAACGTTCCAGGTGGGGTTATGCTCTGTCCCAACAATTTTTGGATGTGTTGCAGTCATCAAAATGCAGATTCGGTCTGTTTTTTAAGCAGCAAAGTTTATCACTTCAAACATTATCATCTTGCCTGAACTGAAAATAGGTTCCAAATCACTGGATTTTGTAAGAAGTCTGATTTTTTTTTTTAGCATTGTGCTTTCTACATCCCGTAGGAAGGAAAACACATGATCAGATTGCTGTGTTTCCTCTGTTCATGAGGATCAGTCTGGTGTTATCTGCTGTCCTGCTTGATTCAATCTATGTTCTGAAGGAAAGGGGACAGACAGAGAGCCAAGGGACGGAGACGAGATGAGCAAAGGGGTTGAGGGGAGTATCTTGAGCAGAGGAAAGGAGAAAGGTCTACAAGGATCTGCAGACAAAGACGATGGACAAAGGGGAGTGTGTAGAAGATACAGCCAGACTTATGAAGCTATCACACTCCCTCTGTCACCTCCAGAGACATAAAAACACAACCAAGACATTAGATATCTTCCCAGTAACCCATTCCTCATTGTTAGAATTTACTCCCATCTAATAGTACTGCCACCCTAAAGGCATTGTTAATGGGAAACATTTTAGTTTTTCATGGGATAAGTAAATAGGACTTTAGTTTTCTGATTTTTGAATCTTTCCGTGTGGCTTTAATAACAACAAAATCAAAAAGAAAAGAGTAAGAACAAATCAAACTGTCATGTTATGCTACTTAATGTCAAAAACTTCTTAAGAGATCATTTATATTTTGGATGACAAACAGCAACTTGCACAATAACTGCAAGGTAATTTATCTTAGTTGCTTAGGCTAAGGAATCTTAAACTCCCAGTTGTTCTAAGTTTTCATTTTTAATTATCAAATTTTGCAGGTTAATTCAACCTTACAGCCCAAATAGCACAAATATGAAGGCAACACATGTAAACCTACAGTAGGTGGAAATGACAACTGCTTTGCCTATCTCACTGTGTTTGCAAATGCTGCCAACATAGTTTTGTTATTTAGACACTACTCAGAATCTTTGTTAAATATAAAACTGAAAATCAAAAAGTTGATGCTTTCTAATGCCAACTTTCATTAAAATAATGTAGAATTTGGCATTCTGAATTTGGCAAACATGGTATTGAGGAGTACATTCATTTTTGACAACCTCAAAAAACTCTTGGACAATTTACACAGTGCGTAGGAATTAACCTGCATTAATGATGGATATAAAAAACAAAACTTGCTCAAAACTGGACATCTATGACAAGTATTTTTACTGCTAAACAGTTTCTAACATCGCTATCCAAATTGATTTTCTTTAAAACCAAGTCAAAATATGAAATTCTGATATTGTGACAAGTCCTGTGTTTGTTATCTAGCCTTACATTCAAGATGGACTGCTCAAATTATTTCACTTGTCACTAGTGGTTACCGTCTTAGGAATGAGCAGCACCTTTCAAAAAGAAATCCCACAGGTGACTGGATGATGGCTCTGTCATTTACATTCATAATAGGGCAATCAGATAACATAGCAGGCGGGAACTATTGCCACAATTTTTTTAAAAACAATTCATGTCACTACTTAGACGAAACTATCACCAAAACGTGAGAAATGAAGCGAAAACATCTTTTCTGTTGAGAAGTGCTTTTGAGGTGATATTTGTGTTTTATTTCAGTAAGATCAGATCTGATAAAACTGCAACTGAAGCTGTTAGCATCTATGCTAGTCTCTGTATGAGCAGTCACTTCCTGCTGTCATTTGTTTGCAGCTCTTGCTCTTCCCGCTTTAAAAGACACTGATTGGGCCGTGCCACTTTGGACAGCTCATAACAGTTGTATAGACACACTTTATTAATCCCTTGTGGGAAATTAAATTCTTTACACTCTGTTGTTGAACATGCTTTTACATACATAGGTTTGAAGTATACATGCACATGCACAAACAAGTCCTATGATCATGCACTAATGGAGAGATGCCAGAGTGGCGGCTTGCTGCCTCCTGAAGAAGCGCTTCCGAGCAGTTTTGGGGTTCAGTGCCTTGCTCAAGGGCACTTCGGCAGTGCTCAGGAAGTCCGATGGCATCTCTCCAGCTACCAAACCAACTTCCAAGCATGGTTTGGTCGGGTTTCGAACCGGCCCCTCTTTGGTCCCCAGACCAATTCCTTATGGAGTGAGCTACTGCCGCCTCTCTGTATCAATCAATTGAAGTCTCACCGCCATCGGACCAACCCAATGTAGACAATGAATCAAGCAGATCTTGCAGCTGTGCAAGGTTATTTGTTATCTATTTTAAGGAAAGACAATATTCCTACTGTATATCAACAATAAGCTAAAAAAAATACCAAATAAGATTATAGGTTGATCTGCCACTCAGCCCTTGACTGAAGTTCTTGTTGATAGCAAGTAAAATGTCAACAGGAAATGCCGGACAGACAGACATTTTACGACGACACCAGTCAAAATAACAACATTACAGCTGAGCTTCATGGTTATGAAAACATGGCTGCTTGTTGCGTGTGATTTAAGAAAATGTGTGCCAAACATGAATGTCAGGACAATTAAACACAGTCTTTAAAAAGTTCCACTGAGCATCCCCTGTTGCTAATATACTTAGCATTGCTGACTAACCTCATAAAACCTCCTGTCAAAATTCCAAACCATCCCTTTAACATTTATAATGGCTTCAGATTCCCCCTGCCCTTACCTTTGTATTCATAGTTGAGGTTCAGGTAATTATTGTCCCGGTTGTTCTGCGAGAAAGGAGGACTGGAATGACAAGAGAACAAGGAGGAATGAGTTTAAAATGATGTTATTTCACTTGGTAATTTCATCCTTATCTCGAAAAGGGACTCTGGTCACGGCTGCTGAGCTGAAATTCATCCATAAAGCAACACAACAATGCCCTAAAACGACTTTGTATTCCAGACACTTTTCGGGTTCAACACAGACAAGCATACTAACACAGACAGAACAACAGCTACTTGAGAGTGGAACCAAAACCTTCTCTTCTATGCCCACAGCTGTATGCAACTTACTGATACACATGGAGGTTAGAACGATTAAAATATTAATTTATAATGAAAGTGTCAGCCCTACAAACTGACATTTTATGCATTTTGTTGTGCAACCAGACACAACTCCCAGGTGTTAAAGATTTAATAGTTACTGTGTAAACTGGTGACTCACAGCTGACTGTGTTGGGACAAAGGTCAAATATGATGTCAGAATATAATGTCAGAATATCTACAACAGGGGCAGTTAACTTTAATTACTATGAGGGCCAATGCTATTCTTATTCTCACTTATCTAGGGTCAAATTGATAAAAAATTGAAGGATACACTCAGTCAAAAAGACAAACCAAAGCTGACCCAATCAGAAGAAATAACTTGTGTACAGCTTTCATCAGGATTTATGATGCAGCCATTTCAATTTTTATGCTTGAAAACAAATGGTAAAGCTGAATTTAATGCAATAACATGGAATGAGCGACATTTGATTTCATTGCAATTATCCAGTATAAACCGGTTGTAACAGTTGAATTGTCTTTCTTTATTGCAGTGCTCCATTCAAACCTTAAATAGAAACTCATAAAGCAAAACCTATCTACTACTTTCTTGAAAAGAACAAAAATACACCAGTCATGAAAGAGGAACACAAAAATGCATCCATTTATCACGCTGTACTGAGGTTTGCCATCGCCTTTGAACGATACGAGAACAAAGAGAATCGATGTCCAGTTAAATAGCTAACAAATACAATAATCAACAGTGTCCAACAGTGCTGTTTGACCCTATGTGTTAATAATGATTAACTCAATCATTAATGCCTCTATTTGTAAAGGGACCATGTGCAATCAATCAATCAAACTTATTTATAAAGCCCTTTCCATACAATGAATGTAACTCAAAGTGCTTTACATTGAAAAAAAACCTACCTACCCACCCCTATTTTACATAAACTACCCACACGCATGGACATAAGGCTTCACTCATACATGTACTCACTTAAAGACACACACACACACACACTCATACACACACAGACTAAAATAGTGGAAAGAAAACTAAGAACCATAACAAAAAGCTGAGTACAGATGAACCAGCGAAGAAAGTGCCATCAGGGGAGCCGTCTGCACCAGGAGCAGAGAGTCAACCACAGCCACAGGACACTGAGGAACCCAGAGGAGAAATGATGGACCTCAAAACTCCTCCAGGAACCTACGAGACAGAGCCCTGCAGCCAAAGCCGACTGCGGCTCCTGGTGCAGAGGGCTCCTACAGAGGAAACACTGGAGATGCTAATGATAAAAGAATAAAATCAGTAAAAACTAAGATATCAATAAAAACTAAGAACAAATAAATGCTTCAACTTGGCTCAAAGCCTTTTTTACATGTGCAATATGAAAATGAAAGTACCCTTTGTGGAGGTAATTTGCAGAATAAGCTTTCTTTTGTTAAATGTTGCCATCAAACCCCACCTCCAGCTGTCTATAGGCCTGTCCTGCCCTGCCAGCCCAACACAGTGACGTCTCTGCTGACCGCAGGGCGGCGCGGGGCCACGAGACCCTGGATAAGGGGCACGCATGCCCGCTCGGAGGGAAAAAGTTCCATGCACTCGTTTCCTGCCATTGTTCTGCAGCCTGGAGCCCAGATAAGCCTCGTGCAGGTAGAGCTGTTTCCGTCCAACACTCTCTCTCCCTCTCTCTGACTTTTCCTTCTCCCTATGAGTCACATTCAGTCTTTTCTCCCTTTTTGTCTCCAACCATTCTACTTCCACTTCACTCTCACTCTTTCATCACTTCTTATTTTCTGGCAAAGTTTTTTTTCCTCTCAGGCAGCGTGTTCTTGCACACACTTCTATGTCTCCCACTCAGCCTCTGTTAACCTCTGGAGTGATAACAGAAGAATCCAGGCGTCAAGATAAGGGTTTTGGAGTCATGGCAACAGCAAAGTGACCTGATTCTTTTTTGGGGGGGGGATCCTAAATCAGGCAAGGTCAGAGATGGCTGCCAAGACAGTTTGAAAGCTTGACCAAGAGCTTGTACTAGCCTCTGTGATCCAGTGTGTGTGAACACTGATAGAAGATAAGCATAAAAAAGTCTACAATAAGAATATGTACATCATAAATATAAATCCTAACAGACATGGGTTATAAATCGCACCCTGCCCGATGACTCACCTGTCCAGTGCTTGATCTATTGATTGACAGCTGCTTGACAGTGAGTTGTCTGCGCTCCCAAATGGATCCAACATCTGACAGATGTAATGACACAGAAAGAGGGACGGTCACTGAGTACAAAGTCATGGAGGAGAGTTACAAGCTAGTACAGGTAGAGGAGTATTTATAACTGCAGTGTATTGTTATTATTGAGTTATCAGTCCTTTTTTTCTTATATAAGTTTTTTAAAGGTTGATTTAATAGCTAAAAATTTGCTATTAAATCACACTTTGAATAAGCTGCAATCTATAATGATAGTAATAATAATGATTGAAAGCAGAAAGAGGTGGGAGATATACGGCAGACGACAGCTGGAAGTAACTGCTTGTGCAGAGATTAGCACATATGCTAGCAGTTTTGATAGCAGTTTCATCAGTTCTGGACCACATTTCTCTACTGTACGAAGAACAAATAACAACAGTGAAAGCACTTCTGGATAGAAATGATGTTTTCACTCCACTTCTTACAAGTATGAAGAAAGTTTGTTTTACATGTTTATGTTTTTGTTTCCATAATTGATCTGATTTGTAAGGAAGGGGCAGGAGTAGACAAGCTCTAAGCTTCATTCTATCCCTTCTCAAACAGGGTATTGCGTTGACGTATATGTGTATTAAAGGAAAAGTTTGGTTTCTACAGCTTTCACATTGTTTATGGAATGAAGTAGAACAATATACTCACCCAGAAGGCTTTCCTGATCCAAACAGTGCTTCGGGAGATATTTAGATCCAAAATCGAGCGGCGGACATCTGTATAATGGTAGCACACAGGGCATACAGCGCCGCTCCTAAAACTGCATTAATCGTCCAAAAACTCATTAGTTTCACCAATATTTCATCATGGTCTGCTCGGGCTACTCCTCCATTACAGTCTGTGTCGCACCAGACATGTTTTTGTAACTGTGCTGACCTCTGAACTGAAGAAGAAAAACGCTTGCCTCTGCGCATGCGCAGTACTCTCTGGAGAGCTGTTCTTCTCTTTGCCTCCGCGTCCTCCTTTCGATGAGCTCCTCATCTGTAAACTCTGGCTCGAAACTGTAAGGACACCCATCATATTCAAAGTTCTCCTCCACAACATCTTCATCTGATAGATATTCGTCCATTTTGCACAAAACTGGAAGAAGAAAGTCGTTGTGTAGCCGGCTGTCTTCCCCTGAAACAATGAGCCGCACTGCGCATGTGCGGAGGCAAGCGCTCTTCTTCTTCAGTTCAGAGGTCGACACAGTCACACAACATGTCTGGAGCGACACACACTGTCGTGGAGTGGTAGCCTGAGCGGACCATGATGAAATATTGGTGATACTAATGAGTTTTTGGATGATTAATGCAGTTTTAGGAACGGCGCTATACATGCCCTATGTGCTACCATTATACGGATGTCCGCCGCTCGATTTTGGATCTAAATATCTCCCGAAGCACTGTTTGGGTCAGGAAAGCCTTCTGGGTAAGTATATTGTTCTACTTCATTCTATAAACAATGTGAAAGCTGTAGAAACCGAACTTATCTTTTAACATGTATAACTTTAGTTGTTGGACATGTATAGATGTCCGATGTTCATATGTATTATGCTGCCTTGACTAAGCTGGGTTATTTTTATTCTTAAGTTAGAGATGAATAAAAAAATTTAAACAAACGTAGTGGCTTCCATTTTTTTTATTGCGGCAGTAGTTCCTGCCTACTGCGTTAACTGAATGGCCCCTTATGAATCTGATTGATGAAACAATCATCCAATCACTGCCAGATTTCAGGTTCTGTCATTTCCAAACACTTTCTATGGGCTCTTTCCCAGACTGATTAGTGAAATATATTTAACAGTCCATCTGGTATGGCAACTAGCAACACAAAGTTATATAAATCCTTCTACAACTATGATTATATTGTATGAACATCTGCAGGTTTTCCTCTTACATTTTGATCATGGGTCTCAGGGATGAACTCCCCTTCACTGTGAATGCTGGTGTAGGACCCCGGGCGGGCGATCTGCTGCTGCTCCTCAGGCACACTGCCAGGCGGTGGGGACGTTCGACCTGTGTGCAAGGAGCCTGCAAAAGTTTGAAAAGGGGAGGTGGGAGTGGGTAGAACGGGGAGTAAAAAGTGGAGCAGGAGTTAAACGACAGCAAAAAACAGAAGGAGCAAAGAGGGGAGATGATGAAGAGGAGTAAACGAGGGGGCAAAGGGGAGAAAAACAGTGTCATGATGTTATTCATGGGTACAAGTTCAACTGTGCCAGGGCTACAAAAAATGATTTACTAAACCAGACCGCCGCCACCTCTAACCTCAATTACAGAGACAAACGCTCCCCCGAGCAGCAGCAGTGACTGAGTGCTCGTCCTTGACACAGTGAGAGCTGAGAGTCTGACTGTCGCTGACTGAATGCTGGAAAAATGCACCCAGGCCAACAGGAGCCAAGATGTCAAAAAAGTGGCCAAAAATCAGAATAAACTAGATGTACCGACTTCTTTTCTTTACAGTAACGTATCTCCCTCCACCTCTTCCCTCTCCTCTGCGTGCCGCTGTCATGCGTCATCAAAGTACCCAGGCCCACATCACATCTTCACTCAACCATCCACTGTGACTGCTCTGCTGTCACCTCGCATCTGCCACCACTCCCTCTCAGCCTCTCTGACGGGCGACTTGTGAGGGAATCCAGCCTGAGCCAGAGAGCGCAGAGTAATTCTATACAATTTATATGACCCGGGGTGTTGACAGCTCTGATGTTACTGGGCGCTACGCAAGACAGATCAGCACTGACAGCTATCATAAAGAGCTTCAGCTGCGATGTGGCGATGCAGATGGGACTCTGAGGTGGTGAGCGCTGGTCGTTTCAGCGTGCGGCTGAGGCTGAGAGACGACTGTAACATTGACCTTTCTAAACAGGCCTGATGTAAGAGGAGTGAAAACACTCAGACGTGGGAGTCCGGGGAGGGCTCAGCATTGCACAGAGCAAAATAAACCTTCATGCTGTGTTACCAAACACACCAGTGGGGACGACCACGGTGAATTTTATTGTGTTATCTGGTCAAAGAGTGTGGCAGGACAAGAAAAGGAGCCTCTAGGTAACTTGGAAGAATAGTTTGACATACTTTCTTCTCAGTAAGAGACAAAATATTACAACTATTGTATTTCTGAAAATTGAAACAGTTATTTTTAGAAATGCACAATATTACCTGTATGATATGGGTGTCTGCTGATATTGGCCTAAAAAGATAAATATGAGTGATGTCCACATTTTTAACAATACAAACTGCAGATATATTGGCCATACATACTGGCCATATATCGGCAGTAACATCTGCAAAATGAACAAATGTATGATGATGATTCACCTTATCATCACTACATGGATACATTTAAAAAGTAAGAGTTTCATTTTTTAAGAGTTAAACGTTACTTTTTACATCTGTCACTTACACAAATAGACTGTCATGTTTAATGAAACAGGTCAGTTTTTATAAAGTAAAGCTTATGTGCTCCTGGTGATTAGCACATTAGCTGAGTAGTTCATACATTTGAAGGAGGAAGGTTAGCATTAATCAGTTAAACTAATTTTAATGTATTTTATATGTTTTAAATGCCATTATTATTATCAATACTAGGGATGCACAACAGCATCAGAGCAATGTCTGTATTGGCAGTTATGAAAATCTTTATCAATAGATCATAAAATGTTGTTTTTCTTGCTTTGCGTCTGTTTTTAACCTAAATAGAAGGTCACCATTAAAGAAACTTATTGGTGAATTTTGTTAGAGTGGAGCCTTTGTGCTCCGAACAAGAAATATTCAATCAGAAATTATTAGTTCAGAAATGCTGGCATATTAAATATTGGCAAAAATGTAATATCATGCATAGTTATCATAATTTTATTATCTTAATTACATAGTACTGGATCTTTAGTTGCGATAGCTTTGCTCCCATAAGGATTCCCCTCATGCTGCTTCTCTGTTGATTAATCTGCCTCAAGGCCTTTAGAAACTGCTCTGATTCCCTCCAAGCTGAAATGGCCAATTGACTGCTGGCAGGAGGGTTGATTATCATGTGCTTCATCCCATAATACTTTGAATTCAATATTATATTAGCCCTGTCTGCACAGAGATTAAATCATTTTGTTTTAATAAGATTCGTGGGTAAAGAGTGCATACATGCAGATCTCCTGTTCTATGCACCATGCGACTGAGGGGATCACAGAATTTTCAAAACAGTTTAACAGAAATCCATTTTCATATCATTAGTTTTTAATTTGACTGATACATTAAGAATCATGAAGACACATGTTACATGTTTGGCACCAAAAGGGTTTAATAACAGAAATAAATGTCCAATGAGTAAGAAAAATGTCAGTGATTAAGCCAAACTGTGCTTCTACATAAAGGAGATCTATCCATACAGATAATGGAGGAGCTGGTTAAGTACTAGCCTAAAAGCTAATGCTGATTAATTTTCAGCTTTTTATCATTACTACAATGCATTCAAAACTAAAAGTGCGCACAGATGTTGCTTTGTAACAAAGGTATACTATATGGTGACAACAGGACTGCACCATGCTTTTTACTTCTATTTATAGAACTGTAATCTGCTAACTGTTAGACACTGATGTGCCTTATTTTTCTTTAGATTGTCATCTTTATGCTAACTAAGTTATCATCCCCTGATCTTATTATCCACTGATCTTACAGAGAAACTTAAAAGTGGCAAAGAATCCAAGAGTAAGTCTGATTTGTCTCACACTGCTCCTGATGTCCTGGTATCAGCACAGTAACGTAGCATCATAAGAACCAAAGTGTTAACTGCTAACTTTTCAAGGTGACTAAGCAGACAGGAGCTGATTGGTATGGGCGCAGAAATTTGTCCTTGCTCTGACCAGACATCTCACTTGCTGTTAAAGTTGTCACTTCCACCTTCAATTTGCATTTTTCCATTCTGACAAACCATGTCCCTTGTCTTGTCATTAACATTCCTACAGCAGCAGCGTCACTCTCTATCGTAAATTCACACTGACAGCCCACCCTTGAGACTCTAGCAGGTGGAAAACAAATCTTTGCATCAGCATGTTTTTATTACGACTCTGTTTTGCTTTCCTGCATCCTCTCAGACACAGAAGCAGGAGGAAATGACATTCTGATGGAGCTTTAATAGGATCATTTTAATTGCAGAGTTGGTCGGTGACTTTGCATTTTTGCCTTTCGCTTTGCCAGCTCACCTGTCGAGTGTTTGCGCACCCTCTCCGAGCCCTTCAGCAGGGAGCCTTTTAGGTCTCCCAGAGACCGTGATGACTTCATCTCACTCTGCTTGTCCCTGCTGTTCACCTGTAGGTACTAAAAAGAGAAAAAAAAAAGAGTGAAGGAAAGAGGAAGTGGAGAAACAAAACAGGACTGGCAGAAGATATGTGAAACGCTTACATCATTGTCTACTTAGCTCATCATTTCAGCAAATGAACTTCCTCTAAGCTACAGAGTTCAGTACACAATAGTGCTGATGCAACCTATGTTCAACGTAAAGGTCACATAGTCTGAAAAAGAGGATGACTTCATTCTGCATACTTCACTGTAAGCTTGTCGCTAACATGCAGCTGCTCCCAACATGGTTTTCATACCAACCACCTGTATATGATCAGTAAGATTAACTTGTGTGTCTCTAATTTTGCCCTGTGAATTTATTCTATTTTTTCCAATTTAGTCAACTCTATTTCACATAGAAAGATTGAGAAGAAAAATTACAAAAATAAAAGTAATGGAGATTTCCTATGCAAAGTAATAAAATAAATAATATTTTTAACTAACGCATAATTCATACAGTATTTGAAGATAGAGTCACTTAAATTATCCCCACTTTCATTGACTGATCTTTAACTGGTCTATTGCTGGAACATTCTGGGACCTGGCTGTAATAAGATTACCCCCCATATGTCCCAACAAACATGTGGCAACCATGGATGTATTATAAGAACTGGATAGCGTGTCTCCGCCTTCTACCATGTAACAGTTTTGAAGCCATAATATCCCCCGTCAGGGCGCCGCCATTGTGCAGCCAGTAGAGAATCTGGACCATATCTGGATGCAGCTGTCGTAAATGGTTGCAAAACTCTGCAGCATACAGCGTACACAATCATTGTGAAACTGCCGTAAACCGCGGTTATTTTTTAAACTCTAATAACTGATGAAAAAGAAACTTTTCAGAAAAAAGAGGACTTGGAAAACACGCAGCCCAATAATACTTTCATATCACCACAGCATACGGGAGAAATATTTCTACGAGGTGTATTAATTTTTTGAAGTTTCACTACGGCCAGTTCAGATGAATGGGGGAGACGGAGAGTTGACCTATACTGCAGCCAGTCACCAGGGGGAGCAGTTTTTGTGGCAACTTCACAAAAGCCCAGCGACATGACGTTCATGTTTTTTTACAGTCTATGGTGGCAACTGATTAGTGCTGAAAGGTTGAAGTTGTTGAGAAGGAAGCGCCATCTCATGGGAAAACTCTGCAATTGTATGAATTTATTTGTTATAATGTAGGCACACCCTCAAAGAGGTGGGGGTTTCTCTCAGTGGCTGGGAGTTGGCTGGTGATTGGCTGGAACTCGGTAGGCATTCGGCTGGAAGGGGAACATTGAAGAAGCTGCATCTGTACATATCTGCCATTGTGAACATCATAGAGCATACAGGCTGTGTCCAAAATCACTACCTACTCACTACATAAAGTGCACAATAGAGTGAACACACAGTTTTGGAGGAGCGTTTGAAATTTGAATAAGCATTGTCATATCATATGTTAACCCTGTCATTGCTTTTCAAATGTTTTTGCACAAGGCATTAGCACAACTAAGATCAAGCTAAAAGCTCAAGGCTCAGCTTATCAGTATACACAAAAATATGCCTCTTTGACTTGTGTCAGTAGCTTTTGTTTATTTATTTCAATCCACTACAAGCTCATAAAATCTGACCATTAACTGCATAACACTATTTATTTTTCTTCTTGGAAAATTGATTGAAAGCATTGCTAAATGTAACTAATTTAGAGGCACACATTCAAGCCAGACAGGTCACAAATGTAAAACAAGGTGACCTAACAAGTGAAGTAAAAGTTATACAAATAACTGGTGAAGACCAGAGCTCTTGCATAAGCTGTCATATTATCTTAGGTGGTTTTCACATGTTAAGCTCAGCTGACAGAAGAGCCAGAGCTGGTCTTACATTATTAAGTCACAGCCAGCGCTCATACAAGGTCAAGTAAGACTGTGCATTATGGGAGGAAAGCTGGCAGGTTAAACTAACCACAAAACTGTAATATAATAATAAAAATAGTGGATATAAAATGTCCAATGTAAGATTATACAGATGAGTAAGATGTGGGACAAGTGATATAGCTGTAAACAAACTCTGACGGAGAGGAGGGGATTTAAATGCTCACTGACAGACCATATGGGACACCAGATAGCATGGGAACTTATTAAGACATAACACCTGCAGAGGTGTCAGCAGAGACACTGTCAACAATCCAGAAAAGGCAAAGAGAAGCTCAAAATAAGGAATGACAGTGGAGATTAGTGTCTTAACGTCTTTGCACACTGATTTATATGTCAGTAATCGTGTTTGTTCACTGTCCCTAAACTTTCATCCGTTATTTATTTTTTGCAAAACAGGTCTGATTGTTTTTGATTTTCACATCAGTCAAAGTCATTTAAAGTGATTGCTAAAAGAAGAGGCTGACAATAGCAGCAACGGCAGCCATGTCCGTACTGTAAGAGCCTTACATGGTTGTTCTTGGGGGTCTTCAGCAGTATCCTGAGCAGCCCGTTTGTCCCTGTACTGCAGCCTAACGTCAGCACAGCCTGATCCAGATCCTCCTGGGTCTTCATGGGCAGCAGCAGCTGAAAGGACAAGAAAACATACAGCACATGACCTTTAACCACCTCATTATTCCATAATGGCGCCATGTTGAAGTGTCAGTGCATGCATGATGTGTGGCAGCTTTGTATTCCAAACCTTTTGAGCTGATTTTTTCCTCGCATGAATAACCCCTCTATTGACCTTTTTAACGTGTTTGTGTCATATCAGCAAATCTATCCATCCATCCGTTATCTACACCATTGATCCCTGTCAGGGTTGCAGGTAGGGATGGGATGAAATATCGTTGGGCAATATATCGCAATACAGTAGGGGGCGAAACGCATCAAGTTTGAAAAAACAAAACTGGATCGCGAAATATAGACGTCACGTTCGGTAATAGCCCATGTGACCAGAAGTGACGACAACAAACATTAGCACCAACTACCTTGCCTCCAAAAAGCCAAATGATGGAGTCGAATGAGGTTGAAATTGAGGACGCTCCGCCTGGATACAAGTCATGTGTCTGGCAGTATTTTGGCTTTCTCATTAAAAAAGACGAAGATGGCGAAAACAAGCCTACCGCTCGTTAGCATACACTCTCTCTAACCTCTCTAGGGTTAGAGAGAGTGTTATTGTTTGTGTTTGGCCTGTTAGGCCTTGTGTTTTCCTGTGTGCAACTCAAAAACAAATAAGTTGTAATTTCACAGTAATATTTTTTCTTTTTTTACTTTTTTGATATTGTATCGTGACGTATCGTATCGTGACCCGGGCATATCGAGGCGCAGCATATCGTGAGTTTAAGTGTATTGTCCCATCCCTAGTTGCAGGGGCTCACAACCCAATCACAGGGCTACATAGAGTGACTGACAACCATTCACACTTACACCCATACCTAAGAGATATTTGGAGTCACCAACTGGCCCTCATGAGTACATTTTGGTCTGGGGAGGGAGCTGGTTTGCCCAAAGAGAACACAGGCACGCACAGGGAGAACATGCAAACTCCATACAGAAATGGCCTGGCCGACACCATTTTAATTATAGCTATTGTACCGTCTCTTTAACACAGACACATTAAGGCCAAGAATAATTTGTTCAAAAAAAAAAAAAAAAACACAACCCTGAGATATTAGGGTTGTATTGTATTATTAGTCTGAAAAAAGCTGAGCTGTCTTCAGCCAAAGTATCAAGACAAAACTATCCAGACAGACTTGTCGTCCAGACAAGAAACTCCTGCATCTTCATGCGTCCACTTGCCATTTGTATGTTAAAAGTTTTTCTTCTTCATAGATGTGTTGTAACACCGCTGTTTTTCTGCAAACCTACATCGCCATCTACTGGACTGGCATGCACGCTACAGCATTTTCAGTTGTTGTAGCGTCTTCATGTAGATGCGGATCTCGTTTGAAAACGCAAAGGAAAAAAACTTTCAGTTTCTGGTAAAACGTTGTGTAAACATGGCCTAAGGCCCTGTCCACACAGAGACAAATTGTTTCAAGAAACGTGTCAAACCACATGAAAACACTGTAGTATATATGCCAGGCCTGAGTACACTTACAGAAACTTAAACTAGATTAACTGACATTTTTATCAACAAATAAACACGAGACTAAAATGTTTGATAAAGACTAAATCCAATCTGAATTAAATTGGTCATGTAGGAAGCAAAGACAAGTTAGGAATCCCAGCTGCTTAAGTCATGTAGAAGAAAGGTTGGACGAGTTAAGAGGGACATCTAATCACAAATGCCTTAGCTTCATGGTGGCGGGATCAAAGTGCAAAACATGACTTCAGAAATACATGAAACTTAAAAAAATGCCTTATACTTTATAATTCATGAAATGCTGTGAAATTTCATCAATGAAAACCAGACCAAATTCGAAACAATTTGAATGACTAAATTATTACTAAAACTAAAAGATATTTAAGGGACTGTGAGGAGAATCTATTACCGGCAACACAAAGACTCTGCTACCCATGAGCACGTGCAGCGACTTTCGTACTGCTGCGTTCCAGTAACCTCGGAAATGGGAGTGACATCACCTCCGACTTATCAACGTTCCAGTTGAAGTCTGAAAAAAACATGCCGATCTACCAGGCTATTGTTAGCTGTTGTTAGCACGCCCAGCGTTGTTGTTCACAAATATCACATGAAGAATGTGATTATCACTATGGCAGCATTTTTGTAAATATAAATCTAACAATACGCTGTGTACAGCTGATCTAGAGCTACACACCCCAGTCAGAAGTGCAAATAAATTGATTATTACAGGAGCTAAATAACTGTTCACACTGGGGGCATCCATCTTCGATTGTCAACTCGGGGGTGAAGAGGTTTCACCAAGTTCCTAGTAGAAAATTCTGACTTCGGGGGGCATTCCAGCTGGTTTCCTACTCGAAACTTAGAAATCCCTACTTCTGACTACAACTGGAACGCACCGCAACACATTACCGAAGCCAAAGCGTGTGTTTGTTGTGTTGTAGCTCGGACCTTCCTCAGAACTCTGCATTGCTTTACAACTTCTTTTTTCAACAACTTACAGGATGCAAAGCGACGAGGTAATGTATCTCTTTCTAGTTACATAGCAGTAGTTTTTGATGTGTGACAACAAGCAAGTTTTGAAAAACTTAGTATCGTAGTTTTGTAGCTGGCTATATATCGCTACTTACAGCCCGGTGCTCTAAGACGTGTCTGAATAATATAAATTTGCTCTAGTTTTAATTGTTATGTCCCCGAAGTTGAGTATCCAGGCCAGTCCAGCTCTGTCCAACCCGACCAAGAAGCTAAGGAATAGCATTTATAGATAACCTATTTTGATGCTATAAAACTCATCGATAAGTGTGTATTTCGATCAGGCATATATCTGAAAGTGAGACTTTTTTGCAATTACTTAGAAACTTCTCACAGTCCCTTTAAGGCAAAGACTAAAACTAAAACTATATTAAAACTTGCTGTCAAAACTAACACAGATTCAGGGAGAGGTGGGGCTATGAGACCATCCTTTTTGAAAATGTGCATATTTGTGGTACACATGAAAATGCAAGGGCAGCATTCATTCACTCTGGGAGCTTTTACAAAAATGTGTATTTTCAGTTTCCCAAATCCTGGATCTGTGTGTGGATGGACCCTTGTTTTATTTATTTTTTGTTTAACACAAATCAAGTCCTTGAAACCCAAGACATGATGTAAATGGCCATACACATGGACATGGGACCGTCAAGAAGTAAAAGTATTTTTTAAATATTAAAAAATAAAACTAAATTAAGAACAGTTGTGGGAGTTTTGCAGTTAAAACATTTACCAACACAGTTACCAGATTTCTGCTTTTCGATAGTTTTCCTTTTTTGATCAAGGTGTAAAATTCTCTGGTAGCACTGTTCAAATTCCAGGTTTCAAAGTGGTGAAATCTGAAAGTTTTTGTGGATTCCTAACACCAGCCATATTTAATAGTAACATGTCTTTTTGATCCCTTTGTACCTCTTTTTCCATGAAGTACATGTCCATCTGCTGTCCAAAGGCCTCGGTCACCTTCTGCAGCAGCTCCTTAATCTTCAGCGGCCTCTGGAACGGGATGATTCTGGGAGAATAACCACAGCGGGGTCAGAGATCACACTCAGCTCACCAGCTCAGACTCATTCACATTGCAACAGGTTGGTCCAGTTATCATCTTTCTGGCAACTACATCTTCTCAGAGCTTCCTGATCTTCATAGAGGGTTTCATTACCCAAGCATGGATTCTTTCTGGATCATTTTATGACTATGTTTCTATGGTAACAAGTGGGGAAACAGGTCATCTAGGTCAAGGACAAGAGCCAGCTGATGCTAAAGGGGCATTAATCACTGCAATGGAATCAGACAGCGCCAGTTTATCCCCCCTCTGATGTATATGAATGTCTCATCTACTGTACGCCTACGTGTATGACTGAGTGTGCACACTCTCTGCTTATCAGACAGTGTTTGTAGCGAGTGTATATACGGAGGCATGCGTGTTTGTAAAACTCTACATGCATGAGTGTGCTTCCCAATCAGTGTGTGCATCGGCTGCTGTTTCAACACCACTGGGCCTCTCCACTAAGCCAGCACAAAGGCAGATGGGAAACTTCCTGAGAGGAAAGGGGGAAGGGGGGGGTATCTGGAGCGGCAGCAAAAGCAGCAGGATGTGTGTCTTTCCCTCCTTTTTTAAAGAGTGACAGAGTGAAAGATACAGAGATATTCACAGATCGAAAGAGGGAAAATACAGGAGACGGCCTGACAAAATAAGAGAAAAAGAGAGAGATTCTCCACTGTGTTTTTCCTCTTCTCTCTCTTCCCTCTCTGCTTTTGAAGAATCCACAGCCAGCTATCTCTTTATAGTATCCTGATAAAAGGACTTGTTTTCATCCCATCATTTCCTCATCAGAGGCCAAAGCTCTGCCTATCTTAATGACTGCTCATTGGTTCCCTCATTTAAGGAGAGGATTCTGGGAATTGGGAGGCTTGCAGATCAGAGGAGAGCAGCAGCAGAGCCTAAACGCTCCACATCTCTGTTTATACTCGCCGATGATGTGTCTGATAAAGAGCTGGAGGGATGTGAAGGGCAGGAGGGGGAGGAATGGGGGAGCACGAGGATGCTGCTCAGAGAGATATGGTCTTCCTTCCTCTGTGCGAGCATGTGGACGCACAGATTTGCAGAGTGAAAAAGGCGCCGTCCACACGTCCCGGCTCACACTCTCTTTCTCCTTTTCTTTCATGGACACAATCACAATCAAATACAAAGGGAAAAAAAAAAGAGCCTGGCTCTGTTCCTTTACTCTCTCTGGCAGGAGACCCTGAGGCAGAGCTGAGGGGGGGTAGAGAGACCCACAGCCCTGGTTTCCTGCCCAAAACCTTCAGCGCTTGCCAATAAAATGGACAGTCCAATTAAATTCCATTGTGGACAGACAACACGGTTATCCTGACTCAGTGACTCCCAATACCTCGAGTGCTGTGGATTTTGTGGTTTAATGTGACGCCAGTGCTCAGATTACAATCTGTTATATTTCAAACATACCCCTGTGTCCAACAGACCAATAATAGCTTGGTTAGGTTTTAATAATTTATTGATTTTTTACCAGGCTCGTGAGTATTTGTATGAAGGCTTCTGATGGCCAATGTAGCTTATGATATATTATTAAGTATCAATGTTAATATTGTCGACTACATATTTTTGTCATAGTTTTCCTCAACCTTTCATCCCTTGACAAAAAGTAGACCATAGCTAAAAAAAACAAGTGCAAATTGACAACAACTAAAACTAAATTAGCTGGCATTTTCGTCAACAAATACAAACTAGACTAAAATGTCTGGCAGAGACTAAATCCACCCTGATCTAATATCGTCACTTAGAAAGTAGAGGCAAGTAGGGAATCACAGCTAATTTGGTTGTGTGGAAATATTGGATGAGTTAAGAAGGACATCCAATCACAACTGCCTTAGCTTCATGGTGGCGGGATCCCAATGTAAAACATGAATTCAGAAATTCAAGGAATCATAAAAAATGCTTTACACCACAGTCGACCAACTTTACAGTAAATTTTGTCGACTAAAACTAGACAAAATTAAAACAATTTAGATGAATAAATGACTAAAATTAAAAGGGAAAAGACTAAAACTTAATTAAAATGTGGTCAAATAAGGGTGCTGGTTTGGCAGAGTGGTTAACAACCACGCACCCCATGTACATGCTTCTGCCGGTCCAGGTTCGAATCCCACCTGTGACCAGTTTGCGTCTTCCCCTACTCTCTCTCCCCCTTTCACAAGCCTATCCACTGTCTCTCCCCTATCAATAAAGGCACAAAAATGCCCAAAAATTACATTAAAAAAATGTGGTCAAATGAACACCGTTTAGCATTAATAAACTTCAATTAATCTACTCACAAAAAGTGGAATCATAAGTAGAAGTAGTTTAATAGCACAAATCCCCACCAAGGCATTTCTCACACTGTTTGCCCCATCTCGCAATGAAATCTTTGAAAAAAAATCCTGGACCTGCACCCAGATTCAAATCTACACCAAAATTGAATCATTTCACTCATGCCCCATGACCAACATTCCTTAAAAAACGTCATGAGAATGTACAAGGAACTGGCTGAGTTATTGCCAAAAATGTGGAAAATTGACATGTCTGACAAGTTTAACAAATCCTTTAAAAGCTTCCTTGATTCCCATCCAGATCCACATCATCACCAAAGTCTAATTTCCTCTCCTTGTGCCATGACTGACATTCCCTGAAAATGCCATCAAAATCAGTCCATAAGTTTTTGAGTAATCCTTTTCACAAAAGAACAAATACCCCTCAAAAAAAACCTTTGGCGGATGTAAATCTCTAGAGCAGAACTAGACACTGAGCTTTAAGTATTGCAAAGTCTGATTATCTGATATTTTTACCGAACATCTGATTAGGTTTTTCTTTGCCTTTATGTAGGGCTGGTGAATATGTTGATTTGGGTTAATTAATGTTTTGGTTGCAAAAGATCTGAAAAATGAAAAAATAAAAATTTCCTTGATTAACTCCATCACTAATTTTCCTTCCAGCAGAGGCACAACAACTTTGTGTAAGTTGTGGCATAGACTGATAGAAGAAATACTGGAAATTTACACTAATATCATGATGGCAGGCCTTACCTTAAGAGCTAATTACCTCCGCCAAGGGAGTTATGTTTTGGGGAGAGTTTTTTTGTTTGTTCGTCTGTCTGTGAACAAAATAACTCAAACAGTTAAGGATGGATTTTGATGAAATTTTCAGGAAATGTTCAGCATGGGAAAAGGAAGAAGTGATTCAACTTTGGTGTTGATCCGGATCATCGTCGGGGAACTGTGCTGCTTGGCGGAGGTCTGCGCTCTCCGAGTGCTTTTCTAGTTGAGTTTTGTGCTTTCAGCGGGTCACAATGTGTCGGACAATGACAGCAGCAAATATTCTAGGATTTACAAAGGCCTCAACAGACATATACAGATTTTTCTTATTACACCATCTTGGTGGGACAGTGGTTAAATTTGTAGATTTTCATTTCCAAAGGAAATTTGATAAAACATGGGATCCCTTTTTTGCATTCGTTTGTGAGCTGGACTTCCCAGTTACTCCTGAGTGACTTGATAGCTCTCAGTAGCACTATTTTTGACGTGACAGATCCCGGACTAACCAGCAGTAACTTATTTATTTATTTATTATTAAATAGTTTTTTTTTTATTATTGTAGTATTATTATTATTATTTAATTAACAATTATTACTGGTATTATTTGGAAATCCCATTTTATTCTATCTTGTTTTTTTAATGTCTCTGTCTTAGATTTGATTCCTTGATTTGGAACGTTTGTCCTTTCTTTTTGTCTTGTATTAACTTTGTCTTTTTCTGTATTGTTCATGAGAAAATGTTAATAAACAGATCGTGGACAAAAATTGTAGATTTTCTTAAAATCCCAATCGAATTTACTCATTATTATCTGAAAATTTAGCTGGTTCTTTTTGATGATGTTTTTGTTACAACATACTATATGTGAATGTTATCATAGGAAAAGTAAAAATATATGTAAGAATGTTGCCCTAAGGCTTTTGAAACATGTCGTCTCCACACAGGAGGTTATGTTTCAGTCAGCATATGATAGTTTAAGTTTTTTGTTTTTTAACTAGATTATTCAGGTCAAAAACGGGTCAAAGATGACTCGATTAATTTTGGTGGCGATCCGAATCCTGATGCCAATCGATTCATTTTTTAAGGATTTCTTAACATAACAAGTTAGGTCAGTTCTCCATATTCATGTTAGCAACTTGTTAGCCTGATGAAGACTCAGATGAGGATTGAATTTCTTATGTAAGACATATTTTTTTACAAAGAACTTTGTCCTGTTATTAAAACTTTACCTCCTTCCTTCATCCTTGAAAAGCACCAAATCCTTTATTTTGTTATTACCTGCCTCGACCTCGTGCGGTACTCATCCTTACTTTTTTCAAGTTCTCAACGGGCACTGTCAGAGTTGAAAATGTTGGTCATGGCACAAGGGACAGGTGATTAGATTTTGGTTGTGACCCAATTTGGATGTGGATGCTGCAATTTATTTCAAGGTTTTATTCACAGTGTGAAATAGGGCAGTGTTGATGATAACTTGTCCTATTATTTAGAAATGCCTGAGCAGTGTCTCTGGTTCTGTCCTGATTATTCGATTGTGTTTTGTTCCTTCTAAGGTCCAAACTGCAACATTTTTCATTCATTAATCTGAGTGGTAAAAACATTTTAGAACTTATAGCCACATCGTATTATCAGGGATGTCGAAGGTCTTGAGGCAGTTCAGAGACCAGTAATCCAAATGAAGGCGGTCAGGAAATTGTAAATAATGGAAAATCTATACAACAATACAAGGATAAAGGGGAGCAGAGTGAATCCAGAGCGATTTAAAAAGAAAAAAAAGATGCTGTCTGTTCAGTGCGAACAGTGTGGTGTGAGGGTGAAAAAAAAGATGCTGTACAGAGACACAGAGGGAGGCAGAAACTCAAAGAGACAGGAACATGAAAAACTTGTCTCCTCCTCGGCAGTGTCCAATTAGGGCTGTGAAAAAGTGAAGAGGCCCAACGTGAGGCCGTATTCTGCTGGAGGAAGGAGCTGTTTCCTCTTTCGTTCTCACTCTTTTTAATCAAAGCCTCACTGAACCCTCGTCTGGACCTTACTCTGATGAATCAAGGCAATTATTCCAGTTTGCTCTGGTCAGTCTCTGCTGTGAAGTTTTTCCACTGGAACAGTACACTCCTGTGTTTGTCAAGAGTTGTTGGGTTGTTGAACGAGAGGTTTTCATGGGGACAAAGTGTGTCTGTGAACTTGGACCTCTCCCAGGACGCAGCGCCAGAGGGCCAGATGTGGACCCAGGGCTCCATACAAGGAGGCCGCCACAGATAACGAAGATCCACACCAAATAAAGCCTCACCCATTCGAGAGATATGTTATTCATACTGCAGCTCTCGAAGCGCTCCAGTGTGGTAAACAAACCGTGAGGCACCTTAATGGGAACATCTCTCGTCTTCAGACAGGGTGAGTGTAACCATGCCTTGCCTCTTGCGCAACTCTGGAGGGTGAGGGATTTGGAAGCCGCACAAAAAAACACCAAAGATGGAGTATTAATGTGGGGTGTGCCCTAAGTGTGGACACTGAATTGAAACTTGGCACTCTCCGCTCCAATTTTTTTTTTGTTCCCTTCTCAAACGTCCCATCCGAGTGTGAAACACAAGGCTGTCGCTAAATGTCAAAGCAGGAAGTTTCCCCTCTCTCTTTATGCTACTCTGGCTGCGTAACAGTGACTTCCCACCAGACACAAAATCCCAGGCATGGCAAAGCATAACAGAAAAGATCCAAAGAGAAGAGTTAAAACTTGGACAGGGAAGCAGGAACAACAATACGGATGGTTCCAACGTACCGTTTTTCTCTCTCATGCTCCAGCTTGACTCTTAAATCCTGTTGAGAGGAAAAATAACAACAGAGGGGAGTTATGGAGGTGGAAAGTTAAAGTGATTCATGCATGTGTGTGGGATTTAGGCTGCTGAAAACATGACAGAGAAGAGCTCAACAATGATTATAACCCTCATGTCCCATTTGAAGAAGTTACAATGGGTCCCAAAAGAGGATGCACAAAAAACATCTCAAAATCAAATACATGTCACTGTGGTATTCTACTATTGCTTAATCTAGTATTTCATTATCTTCAGCTCTGTTTATGGAAATGAAAACTATACTTCTCAAAAAATAGACTGTGAAGAGGATATTACAGGTAGACAACACCCCAGGGAGACCAGCAGGCTTTGCAAGTTGCACCTTCTTATAAAGGTGACTAATCTGCTTTTCCAACAATACAGAAGGCAATACCAATTGATATAATTAAAGTGGAGAAATACTCAACCGAAATAAAATTTTCCACTGTTTTTTTCTGTTAGTTATAATTCTTATAAAAACTTTTATTTTTATAAAAAAAAAACTTCCAGAATGCTTTTTTTATTATTTACTAATTGTTTCTAGGAAATGTCATTGACTACTGAATGTAACAAATTAAAAGGTTGTAAAATTGTTCCTACATTTGTTCCAACAGTAAAGTCGTTTACCACTTTCACCCCAATTATTTTATTCCCTCATCTTCAGTCCTGTGTTTATCTTAAAAAAAATTACCATTTGTATACCAGTGTGATTATACAATACACTGGCCCATAAATAGAAAAACAAAACATATTATTAAGTTAATGGAAACCTTTGTACGTTAACATTATTTTTGAGTTTTTTTGGGCTTGTGTATCCTAATAGTGGACAAGTCTGATATTGTCTTAGTTATATCATGTCAAGTGATATTATTTATTTTCACAGCTCCATATATTTGAAATAACTTCAGTTCTCCTCATGAATAAACACAAATAGTTTCAAAAGTTGAACCATCAGATGACAGTACATGTTATGCTAACAGTTTTAGGGGAGTTTTCTTGTGTATTAGTGCTTAAAGCACAACCCTTTTTGGATTAACACAATCTGGCATATGTGTGGTGTCACTGGCAAAATAATGCAACTGTAAAATAAAAAAAAGTCTTAATGAGAATAAAGAAAAAGACCAAATTAAATTCATTGTGTCCAAAAAAATAAACACATCAGAAAATTGCCATTGTATATTTATTTTCCACTTTTACTGATAAAATATATTTTTTACCAACTTCAGTCCTGTTCAAATACAAGGAAAAATAATAACTAATGTGTCAGTTTTTGTACGTGATGTTCTGTATGAAATATCAGAGAATAGAAAGTTCCTTATTTCACATGTATATAATGGTAAAAAGTAAATATGTTTTCACATTATAATGTCTTGAGCAGGTCAGTAACCTAAAAAAAAAAGATTTTTGTTCATTTTTACCTTATGGTGTTTTTTTAGCATATACTGATATGTTTTAATTAACAAAAAACTACTTTACCAAGTCAAAAAAATGGCACAAAATACTTCTGTAATATTGTATAACAATAACTAGTTTCTTTAACGGCATCAAATAACTGTACCATCTTCAAGCATGATCACACATTAAAAATAACATCTAAGAACTTAAGTGCCTTTATATGCCAGCTTGTGTAAATAATATCTCTGATGTTTACAGAAAAAAATAACTTTCAAAAAGTGGAACGTTTATGATGCTGATGAAAAAAATATAAATCTGTTTTTGGATTAACAGCATTTCGAGAAATGTCACTGTTTTTCATCAAAATGAGAGTTGCAATAAATTCCGAAATTCACAAGAAAGATTGCATGTTTGTTCTCATGGTACTTAAATGAGAAACTGGATCCATCTGCTTGCAATAGAAAAAACTACAAATCTGAAATCTGGGCTAAAAATAAAAGTATTTAAAAAGAGATTACGTGATCTTTTATGGTGCCTGAGTGACATGATTTAAATCATTGTTATAATGGGTTTAAATGTGGCTGGTTTTGGCTCCAGTAGTCAAAGTGTGATTATTTTGAGCACACAGAGCAATATTAGCCTATCGTCATGGAGAGTGTTAAAATCTGATAAAAAAAAATTATGCACATTCTGCCCAATGACATGTCATGAGGAATAATGATTGAAAAACAGCATTAAATACAGTGACACATGCACCCCAAAGGGACAATGGGACCTGAGGGTAAAAGCATAAAAGAGATCCACATTTCTGTCATTGAATCGAGTCTTGCAATACAAAAGCGACCTTAACCTTGAAGCTGACTGGAGAGAGAAGCTGCAGGTTAACTATTTACGAAAGCATTACTCAATCAAACAGGCATCTGGAAGAGCCTGCCAGACGACATGAGGTCATACTGATAAACTGAAGCGCTGACATCACATCAGCACTGCCATTTGATTTCAAATCAGGGGACTGCCCCAACTCATAGCACCGGAAACCTTTCACTGCTTATTTATGTCCCATCATAAACATGACAATGATCTGCCAATTACCACTCCACACAGGGAATGATCTCATGAGGAAACCATTCAATGAAGGAGGACAGGTCGAATGACAGAAACGCTAATCTGTCTGCAGTAAAATACTGAGTGACACAAAGACAAAACTATGCCTACTCATCATTTCCCCACTGTGTTCTTTGAAAGGTTTGGAGATTTCAACCACAGGTTCAGCCAGAGAGCATTTTTACAGCTAAAAATGTATTTTAAAGCACCTGTGAGGAACCGTCAGTTTGAGTAAATATCTTAAGTCTTGTTTAAAACAATGCCATGACAAGGCCACTTCAAAAATGCCTGAATGCACAGTGGGATTTTAAGATACCACTGCCAGCAGGTGATAATGAATGAAGTATGTCTTGATAACACTCTTAGATATTTGACAAAGCTTCTTTCAGACAGCTTTCACTTGACTTTGGTTTCAGCTTATGTTGTTTTAAAAGGAACTGAGGCTGGTGTCTTTGTGTAAACCCTGAGTGGCGATAAAGCCTTAAAGCACCACCATGCTTCTGCTGTGTTTGGTTATTAAACGGTAATTGGGCTGCATGCATGACAGCTTTAATGTGATACTCAACTACAAATCAACACTCTCCTCCTTCAGTGGGCTTAAAAGGTGGCTGTAAAAAGTTTTACTTTGTTCTGACAGGGGGACAGCAGCTGCGGTTAGACTGAGTTTGTGATTGTTATACTGTTGACAATTTGGTGGTTAGGAAACTTCAACAGCTATCCATTCTTCCATCCGTTTTCTACACCACTTTCCCCTTTGGAGCCGAAGAGGGGCTGGAGCCTATCCCAGATGATATTTGTCAAAAAACACAAAAAGGCGTTTTCATCAAGTGGTCTGGTTTGGTTAAGTACGGTGTTTGAAAGCATCCCTTTAAAAGCTGTAGAACTGGACGCCATGCTTACCTGTTTGTAGAGTAAGGTCCTGCTCTTGGGCTTGTGGCTGTTGTGCTGGGTGTAGCAGCGGCCCAGCGCCGCCAAGTCCTTCATGATGGAGTTGAGCGCCTCCTCGTCATCTGAATACAGAAAAACAAAGATCAGTTGTTTGTAACTCCTTGAACAGCAGGGGCAATATGGCTTCCAGTGGTTGAAGCAGTTATTATACATTCATTACCGTTGAAGAGACTGATGAGTGATGGTTGTTGAAAAGTAATGTCCAGTTTGAGCATTAATTGTGTAAAAAGTACTCTCTCAGTAGGTGGAAACACGAGTGATTCAGCATTTTTCAATGCAGCGCAGCACTGAATCAAAAGTGTCTTGTGTTTGATATTGTTGGTATGAAAACCTACTGGCCAACTTTGCCTATACAGAAAATCAACAGGAATCAATCAGGGAACTGTTCAACAATTAGATCGATAAGTAGATCGTTAATGGCAATGGCATCAATAAAATCGTATCAATTCCCACCCCTAACAAAAAAACAAACTCTCTCTTAACAATGAGTCTTTTTGCTCCCTCTTTATCACAATTCTCCTGATTTTTGGGCCTGAATAGTTAAAGAACGGAGACGCTGTGATGATCATAATAATTCTAATCACATTCAAACTCTGTTGTCTGCATACAAACGCTGCAAAAGAGCAAAGGTATTAAATTATGCAGCTCGTGTGTCTGCTTGTGCCTGTCATAAAGGGTAATGCTGTTATGTGTGGCCTCAAGCATGTATATTAAACGCTGTGTTTTATTTTGATGGGGAGATTTCAGGAGTGTAATTCTTCAGTTTAAATAATGTCACCTGGTATTGGATGAAGATTGATCTTCTCTTGAATTAAACAGAGTCAAAGTGGCTGCAGGCTTCAACATAAACCATCAGTTCGACTTTGAGGGAAAAGTCAAGTGTGTCTCAAATTCATTATCCTCTCCTTACAGGGACAGGCCGATAATGTATGAAACCTTTAACATCCATTCAAAAAAAACCTGCAAGTGCAAGAATAACGATCCTCCAGTTCTCGTTTCTCTTCACACTGTCTAACACACACTCCAAAAAAACACTAACACACTCTCTCCAGTGTGTAAAGGGGCAATCATGCAGATGAGTATGTCAGGCATTACCATATCAAGAGACTTTAATAGAAGCAATTATCTGAGAGCGGTGATTACAATATAAAGAAGGGGTCGTTGACCTCGTCTCCTGCCGGCCCCTCAGATGAGCCCCGAGTGCATTCATTAAAAACACACACACATCTCAGTCACAAGGAAACCAGGCCAGGTGTGTGCTGTGCAATGCAGCACCTGCAGGAAAAACGGCATTCTTCAAACTAACAGAGAGCCTTGTGTTTGAGACACCACTGGGGATGTTATTCGCAGAGCCGGCGTGATGGTAGCGCGGGTAGCAGATGGGGGCTGAGGTGCCATTTGATCTTCATCCTCCTGATACTGTCGCCTGTGGCCAGCTGTTTGCCAACAGCGGGTCAGGTCTGTTAAAGGTTCACTCAGGGGACACAACGCTCAGAGAAACACTGACCTACACTGCAAACGGCCTATTTCTGAATTCCCCCACTGACTGCTGGAGGTCAGGTGATCTGCAGATGCTGATTTTATCATGAGGTCTCTTACCATAATTCAAATTTGTTTTAACTCCACCATGTGGCAAACAAAAGATGTATTCTTACATAAGATAACTACAGGAATGCAACATTGGTGTTGCCTGGTATTGGCCTTAAAACAAGCACCAGACATCAGTAAATAATGTGGGAAATAATGTTTATCTGTTGTGTCATATCACCTGAATGTTGGTATAAAACAACTCCCTACATGTTGATTCAATGATATTTTGGCAGAGGGGAACGTTTGACAAACCCTGACATGCACTTGTGATCCAATGTGGTAGAAAATGTTATTACATGAATAAGAAATCACCAGCACTGATATTTGTAATCATCTTCAAAGTTACTTCACACACTTGTATTATTAATGCTACCTGACACCAGAAAATATTTCACTAGTTTGTCTGGGAAAGAGCTCATAGAAAGTGTTTGGAAATTAGCCAAACCGGTCAATAGTAGGGCTGAACAATTAATTGCAAATTAGATTAAATGGCAATATGGCTTGTTGCAATTTTCAAATCGCAAAAGGTTCAATACTATTAGCTCAAAATGTGTTGAACATTTTGGCACTGTGATGTGTTTTTTTGCAATTTCATACCTATTTTTTTTTTTACCTCTATTTATACACTTTTTTCCCACTTTTGGTCCATTTTTACCTTTTTTTAACCCCTGGCTTACAACTTTATGCCTACTTTGCCCCCATTCATCTTTTTTTGGCCACTGTCAGAACCATTTTTGGAATTTTTACATGGTTTTTGAAATTTAATTTCAAATTGAATTCCCAATTTTGCTGCCATAATCAATTTTCCTAAGCCACTTTTAGATTTTTTGCCAATTTTTCCCAATTTTTTTAAAGCAAATTTCATACTTATTTTGCACCTATTTATTAACCTTTTTTCGCTTTCATACAGTTTTTACCCAGTTTTTACAATTTCATACCTATTCTACTTCTGTTCTTCACTTCTCCACTTTTTCTCAATCTTTTATCCTTAGATTAATTTAATGTCATATTGGTTTTACTATAAAAAGATCTACTGCTGATGTTTGTTTAAGAATACATAAGATGAGGAACATTAAAACATTTGCACAGTAAATCGCAATATTGGGGAAAAAAATTGCAGTTAGATTATTTTCTCAAATCGTTCAGCCCTGGTCAATAGCATATCCAGCAGGTGGATATTATTAATTGGAAGAATGGTGTCAATCCCCTGTTGCCTGCTTTCATGGTTGTATAACTAACATAACTGGTCTTTTGTTGTTGATGGTAGGCTTTCTGCACTAGCTCCCGCATCAGTCTTCAGCTAAAAAAAAGTTGTCATTATTAATTATTTTTTCTAATTTTTTGTCTCTATGATCAACTGTGTGTCTCAGAAATCTTGATCCACTCTGGGAGTTTTTTAAGCGTTTCAGAGACAGAGCTTTTTTCCAGCTTGAAGCTTTGCAAGACTGGTTAAAGACACTGAACTCAGTGAATCCTGCAAACACTGTAAGGTTAGTCTCAGGAACGACCTGTAACAGATCAAGCTGGAAGAAACACTGTATTTACAGGCTTTAAACGTGGGGTGTGCCATTTGGATGAGCCTTGAATGGAATCACTCTGCTTCCTCCTCCCTTCCCTTCCATTTGCGTTCCAAGTAATGCCTCTCCCTTACGTTAGCTCTGGTGAACAGCTGTTAGCATGGACTGCGTTACTACATTCATGATAGCCTTCATTACAGCCACACGAAACTTGCTTTCATGATACATGAAATTTGGCAGACTAACCAAACAATCAGCACAACCTGGCAGTAATGCAGGAGAAAGTGTGCAGCTTCAAGGACCATAAGACAACATGCAACGATACCAGCAAACAACATTAATGACAAGCTGAGGCAGTATGCCTTCAGCTGCTGATAGCCTCGAAAAGGCCACTAAGGGAGTCCTCTTAAAAACAAAGCATATTTAGCTACAAAATATGCTCACAGCTCACCTATCCACGAGAAGCACTGCCAACTCTGGGTCCTGCTTCAGACAAGTGTCACCAAACAGATGTTTACTTTTGTCTTATTTCAGCATAGCAGCCAATGGAGGTGCTTAAATTGCTAAATAAAATGAGGTGAATCCTGCACATGAACATATTAAGTGTAAAACAATATGCTTATTTCCAGTTTAAAGCCTGCTAACATTAACAACTAGAACATCCTCAGTGTTAGTTTTGCATGTTATGCTGCGTTCCATTAACCTCAGAACTGGGAAGAGGGATGTGGGAGGGGCTTCATCTTCGACTTATCAGCGTTCCAGTTACAAGTTGGAAAAAAAATACCCATCTAGCAGGCTATTGTTAGCAAATGTGTTCGCCGTTATTAGCATGCCCTGCGTTTTAGTTCACAACTACCACATGCAGAATGAAATAACACTATGGCATTTCCATAAATAAAAGTTGAACAATACTGTGTATACCACTGATTAAGTACCATAAACATTAGTCAGAAGTGCAGATAAACAGAATGTTACAGGAGTTTAATAAATGTTTACACTAGGGGCGGCCATCATTGATTGTCAACTCAGGGGTGGTGAGGATCCCCCGTGTTCCCAGTAGGAAATTCGACCTTGGGGGGCGTACAACATGAAATTTCCTACTTGAAACTGGGAAATCCCAACTTCCGACTACAACTGGATCGCACCATTATTACAGCAGGCTTGATTAATATGGTGAGCATCTTGCATGCAAAACATAAACAGCTCCAACAAACTTCAGAGTATACTAAACCATGAAGCTCTGCCTTTAATATTTGCTTGTTTAGCATACTATATACTATCATTATCAGGGCTCCAGAGTGCAACCATTGTAGGCGCACATGCACCCAAAATTTGGGAGAGTGCACCTAACATGTTTTCTTGGGCGCACTGGTGCACCAAGAAAACATGTTAGGCACACTCTTACATATTTAAGTTGACAAAGGTAACTGAGGTAGCGGAAAAATCCGCAGAAAATGGACAAGACACAGCACCTGCTCTCTCTCTTTTCTCTGTCTCTGTGTTGCATCTTCATAGGCTGCAGGCCCACCCAAACACATGCACACACACAGCCCTCATTAATCATCCAATCAGCTGTTAGTATGCAAATGAGCCCAGACTGTGGTGTCAGGTTTCAGCACAGAGCGGTAACTCTTATATAACACCTTATACTTGTTTAAAAATCATTTAAACTATATAAAAGTAATGGAGAGTGATAAAACTGTGACCTTACAGCATTTAAGGTGACCCTATGAAAAATTTGGGCGCACCTAATTTTTATGTTGGTGCACCTTCAAAAAAATTTTAGGTGCACCGTTGTAACCAGTGCAAAAGGTTAGTCTTGAGCCCTGATTATTCTCCATTTTTAGCCTTTATCATCAACTCAACATTGCCCCTCAAATGTATTTTGAGCAGAGATGTGCAAACATGAACTCAGTTCGAACCACATCACTAGGTGCGCCGTCCTATTTGACAATCTAAAAATAGCAGCAGGAGTGACGTGAAGAATGATGAAACTATCCGCTCAGCTGACCAGCACACTACCTGTGTTTTGAGATAAGCTAAACACTGGCCAGAGATAACACAAGTTACGCCCACAAAAGCCACAGTGCAAGAAAAAAACAGAAAGGGCACAGGTTGAAGTACTTACATCCTTTAAATATATGATCACTTGTACTAGGTTAAAGCTGTAAAACAACCATAAGGACTGATAAGGAGGTATAAGCAGAGTAATTAAGTCATTAATCTTCTTATCTGAAGCAGCATTTAAGCACAATCTGCAGCATGTTTACAACTCCATGTGTGGAATGTCTGAACAGATAAGACCAGGTAAATGAGCGACAGGTGAGTTATCTTTTCCGTCTTCCTCCCTCTGCTTGTTTGAGACAGATAGAGGAGCTATGGAGGAAGAGTGACACGCCTACACATTTAAACAATGTGTCTAACTTCACAGACTAACTTAACAGACCTGAGTCTCACTGCTCGGAGTGTGGTTACAGTCTGACAGGAGTGGCGAATGACTAACGCTCTACACCAGGCCTCTCCTCAACCAACAGGAAGGAACTGAGTCACCATCTGTTTCTGAATGTACGAGGCTGCTTTAACCACATTATTCCGTGGTGGGATCTAATTGATTGTGGTTTAAATGAGTCAAAACACCAGAGGTAAAAACAAATCCCACCGCCAATTTGTGATCATATCATAATTAAACATGATGCTTTCGTGCTATAAATGGATACCTTTAGAGGAGATGAATCCATACGTTTTATTTACCCTGTTTTCACATGACAATGACTACATTTTAGCATATTTTTTTCCCAGCATCTTATTGTAAGGCACCACAAGAGGGTAGCTGTAGCATATGAAAGCTGTTTGCTGACTTCTATCCAAAAAGGCTGGAGCAAGAATGCTCAGTGACACAACCGACTGGTGCAGGAATGAGTCCAGAAACTTGGAAGAGAGTTAGTAATTAGCACTTTCTGGAGCTCAAGTCCAAAACTACATGGGATTTGGAATGCCAGTTTCTGATAAATGCCTAAAACAAGGTTTGTGGTGAACACACGCACATGAGATTTTAATGTTTAAAGACAAATAATAAAAAGCATCTGATGTTGCTTGCTTTTAAAACAACAACTGCAAACTCACTGCTAACAAGAGTTACAAAAAAAGACCAGGGACCTGATGGTTATTCAATTATTCATTCGAGACTGCCACAGGCATGAGGACAAACTTGATCTGGTCATTCCATTAAGGGGAAATTTAAAGCAAGATGTCACAAAAAGACTATACATTTGAAATATTATAGTTGCTTTTAAGCTGAACTGCCATGTTCTAGTTCTGTAGAAGCTTAATAATAGCTTTTCAATCTGGCCAAGTACATTGAAGGTTTAAAAATCATGAAGGTTGGAACTTTTGTTTTGCAAACAACAGAACAAGCATGCCTTATTTTCTTGTTTTCTCTAAGCCTCATTTTCTTCTATCTTCCAAAACTATGTAAAAATTCTATAGGATTTAAGTAGGCTTGCAGCAGAGGGAACAAATGCTATGCTTACTTCCACACTGACCAACAAAACTGTGTCATTCCTGCACCACCCAATTGAGGTGCTAATGCTGGTTTCCTACAAGATGCTATTGAGGAGGGTGACAGCTGTGGAGCGTCTTCATTGTGGTTGGCATGTTATCAAGACTTTACAGGCTACTGCTGTGAGCTGCATGTGCGAGGCTCAACTATTTTCACTGTAAGCTGCAGCGTATCTTGGCCAGAGTAGTGCAAATATATTGCTTTTCTAGTCTTTCTGACAACTTAAAGTAGTCTTGCACCTACGTCTGTATGCAAGTTGTCCATCAGTTTAAGGTTACAAAGTACTGTAAATATGGCCAATATATATGTCTGATATAACGGCTGTAAATACCAGCCAATATTTCAATATTGACCAATACTGATAGTTAACCTTTCAGGTCAATATGTGCTAATAGTAGGTGTGGGAGAAAAGAAATGATTAACATAAGTATCGAGATTTTTTGTTTGACGATTTTAAACAGATATTTTTGTTCAAAAGTCTTTTTTTTTTTTCTAATTAAAATGCTTCATTATAGTCTGTGTTAATAAGCCACTTTTAAATGCAACCAAGGCTTTTAAAGAGAGAGTATAAACAGCTGGTTAAAATATATTGCCGAAGAAATCCTAAAAACTCTCATGTGATGTGCATTTTTCCTGATACAGTCTATAGGCATCATTATTTTTCATGTTTTTTGCTGGTGTTAAAAAAGCTAACTAAAGATTGCAAAAACTCGTCAAGATCGTAGAATCACAATTTAAATTGAATCGGCACCTAAAAAATTGTAAAGAATCGAATCGGAAGAAAAGCGTATCGTCCCAGCCCTAGCCAATAGCACTAACAAACTGATTTTATTGTGCATTTGTATATTAATATGTTTTTTTTTCCTTTTTTAGCAGTTTAGCAACAAAGTAAATGTTTTAATCACTGCTTGGGTGGTTTGTCTAGCATGGTCTGGGATTACAAATATTGATGAAATATTGATTTGTAGGTGGAAATTTCACAAAAATCTGAGAAGAAAGCTGCCATACACTGGCTGTCACTTTTGAGTGCTATTTGCAATCACACAAAAAAATAAAAAAATAATAAAAAAATGTCAGTAGTCAAGCAAAAAAAATCTATTTTTACAACGGTTCCATGTAATGAAAGGCAAAGACGACTAAGATAAAAGTCTAACAATAACTGCGTTTGGCAGAGCTTAACATGTTAGGACATTACACAAAAGGAGCAAATGAAACTCATCTCTGCCTCCATCTTTATTTCCATCATAACTGCCTCTTTCTCTGTTGAAAAGTGTTGTCTCAGCTCTGCCTCTACAGCCTCATAGCTCCAGATTACACTGAGCGCCTGCAGTCAAGGATACCAAACAAACATCTTAGCCCTGCATGTGTGTGCCTGTGAGTATTTGTGTGTATGAGGCCTGAGCTGTGACCTGCTGCATGGATGGCAGAGAAGGGAGTGAAGGAGGGTCTGCTGGTGAAGGGGAGGGGAAACCAGTACGAGTGTGAGAACTGCGTGGTGATGGGCAGCTATAAATGAAGTTATTACATCACTGAGGCCTGGTCTGCGGCTGCTGCCAGGCTGAGGGCAGCCAAGGCTAACCGCCGGCACAGTGGAGAGCAACCAGCACACACATCGGTGCCAGGAGCTGCCCCACAGCCACACCAGAGACAGGAACCCGAGGAGCCTTGTGTAGACATGACCAAAAGGAGTCAACGAATTTCACCATTTGTGTATGGATAGGATGATACAAGTTTTCTTTCTGTGCTTCTTCTTGTGTCTGGTGCAAAATGTGACTAGAATCTGAACAGGGGGAATTCCAGGAAGCAGAGCAGAGCGAGCCACATTACACAATGGAGGCAGATTGCTGAGCATTGCATCATCACTCTGCATCTTTCCTCTTTTTTTCTTCTGGCTAAAACTGAGGATTGGGAAAGTGGCAGTTGGGTGAAATGAATCGGAACTCAATGCCAAGAGGGTTGACACGAAAGAAGTTAATCTAGTGTGACTGTAAATGCTGCTAAAACTCTCAGCTAAAACAGAATGGAGGTGAGGATGCGGGGAGATATAAGCACTGGTATTAAATGCAGGCTTGTAACAGAAACAGTAGCTACCTTGAAGTGCTCTGAGAGTGCAAGGCTTTTCCAACATTATTGATAAAAATGTGGAAAAATTTTTATCATGCACTGTTAAGAAATCCTAAAAGAAATTGACTGCATCTAATTGCGGATGCACACAAAACTTCAATCTCTTCTTTATAATGCCATCAATCAATCAATCAATCAAACTTTATTGATATAGCACTTTTCCTGCAACATATGCAACTCAAAAGTGCTTGCAGAAAAGAAAACAAGTGGAAAGAAGAGGGGGAAAAAAATTCCAAACTAGGCACCTGTCAGGGGAGCATAGTGTGTACATAGAGCATAGTGTATTACAACAAACACAGAGACAGGCACATGGGGTCACAAAATTCACCTGGTTATCCTGTTTACAAACAAACAAAGAAACACCCGCAAAGTCATAAGTCCTCAAGGGATGTAAAAATGTATTAAACAAAGTGGGATGGGCTCGGGCTGAATGATATATCGTTATCATATCTACATTGAGATATGAATATTCAAGATATTAATATTGAAAAAGCAACAATATAAACAATATAGATTTCAGCTCTGGAAGTCACAACAAATTTCATTTCTACGATTGCTCTTGAATGCACCGCTTGGCTTTCACTGAACCTGTAGTCATATCGTATCGATATCAAAGTATCTGGCAGGAATATCGAGATATGAAATTTTGTCCATATCGTTCAGCCCTAGCATGGGCTATGTTGTGCCTGAATGCACTAAGGGTCTGTCCACGCGGAGACAAAAATATTTTTGTGTTCAAAACCTTTCCTGTTTACACAGCATTTGTTCATGAAATGTGTCTGTTTGCATGAAAACACTGAAAACACTGTAGAATATTTGTAAGGCCTGTAAGCGGCGCTGTAACCCTGCTGCAGACATACACCAAAGCCAGAGAAGGAGACATGGATCAGGTGCATAAGACATGTGCAATGTGAACTAACACATATCAAAGCCAAAATCAAATTCTTTTACAGCCTATGGTTAAAATAAAGCAATATAATTGACACTTTCAGCTGCAGTATCCATGGTACCCAACAAACAAGACTTTCCCTCACATTGTTGAAACACAACATCACATGAGCTTTAAGGGAGAAGTGGGGCTATGAGATCATCGTTCTTCTTAAGAAATTTGTTGTACACATAGAAATGCAAGAGCAGTATTTTAAGATTTATTCAGTTGGGACCTGGCTTAAATAATTTAAAGACAAAACACCCACAGATTAAAACTTTTTTTAATCACCATACATTTTAAACCTTCTGCAGTGACACGTTCCCTCTCGGTCAGTGTCACAGTTGAGACTAGCAGAGAAGATGCATCTCCTGCTATGGCTCCTAAACCGTGGAATGACATCAGGTTACAATTAACTTCTACTGACTTAAAAACTCCCTCTTTGTCTTTGCCTGTCTCTCTGACTTTTCCCTGCACGCTTTTGTTTCTTTTGTTTCACCACGAGAAGACACACATTCAGTCATTTTAATGAGTTTGAACATTTCAGTGTTACTTTTCATGCTGTGCCTTTAAGAGGCCATAGCTGCAGCTTGTAAGTTAATAAAGTGTGTTCAAGACCCAGCGTCTGTGTGAGTGTGTGTACTGTATGTGAGACAGGCTGCCTGAATGAAGACATTGTGGGGATTTCCTGGTGCAGAGAGACACATCATGGCAAAGGCATCCAGCAGGATTAGCAGCTGGAGCCAAACGTGTCCTCACTCTGCAGCAGCACGGCCAGAGCTCTGACGCACAACCAACACGCACACAAACGTCCACAGACTAACTATGCAAAACAAGACTGAGGCTGCACTCCATTCACCCTGTAGTTTATCAAACCTGTGAAACACTTGATTTAGTTGTCAACTTTTGTAAAACAATTTGTCACCTATAAAAATGACTCTGATGTAATGCCGAGTACTGTGAGTGTATGACAAAAGTATCACAACTAATGTTTGTTTCACATCCATGCTGAGAGTCCTTCATTTGGAAATGTCAGCAATCACTTCCATTTACAACTAATAGCTGACATTCACTTCTGTTGCCTGTGTGTACTTTTTATTCACAACACTGTGACAGAAGCACAATGAACTTTAAGAGGGGATTTGTGAATAGATGACTGGTTTCATATTTGAGAAATCATTTGACAACTTGAAAACCACCTCATCTTGAAACGAAATGTGGAGCTTGTGGTCCTTGGCTTAGAAAGTGTGGAGGCAATCTTCTATTAATAGCTTTTCTTTCGCCACAGTCAACTAACACCCCTGAGGGTTAATTAATGACATGGTCACACCACAAAAAAGTGCTTTTGTTCCCATCTATATTTTCTTACAAATAACAGAGAGCAGGGCTTGGTGAATATAATGCACAGGAAAAAATGCAATACAGTCAACAAGATGCATTCGAATTGATCTTGAAAGTTGGATTCTCCAAGTTGCAAATTAGATAAGTCACTAAAAACACGCCCCATTTGGACTGATACTGTCCTCTAGGAAGTTGGGCAACCTTCAAGTATCTCATTTTTACCAGCTCAAAACAGGAATACCTTGAAGTAAATGGTAAATGGTAAATGGACTTGAGCCTATATAGCGCTTTTCTAGTCTTGGACTACTCAAAGCTGCTTTACACCGCAGGTCACACCTACCCATTCACACCCATTCGCTCTCACATTCACTCACTGATGGTTCAGAGTTTCTATGTTAGTTATCCATCAGTATCTCTAACACATTCACGCCCTTTCATGCCCATTTACACACCACTGACACAGTAGTGGGAGCAGCTTGGGGCTAAGTGTTTTGCCCAAGGACACAACGCCATGTGTCGCCCGGAGCTGGGCTTGAACCTGCAACCTCCCGATCACTGACCAAGCACACTATCCAACTGCCCCACCGACGCCCGAAGCTGAATGTGATGTAATTCACACTTCCAATGTCCAAGGTAAATGGAACGCACCATTAGCTGTGGGAACTAATTTGTTGCATTAGGCTCAGCCAAACCATCTTCTCAATGCAATGATGCCCAAAATAACAAAAAATAAAGTTATAAAATTTATGATAAGTAAGGTTTACCTTGTGAGCTCCTGAACTGTACGGGTCCATTTTGAAGACCGTCATCTGTGGGAACAGGGACAAAGTAATGCTTGGATTACATAGGAAATAAGTAATAAAACATAATTACATATAACAAGTGCCTTTCACAACAATGCAAATTATTTTGATAAATTTTGAGTTATGAGTGGGGCTGAACAATCAATCACAAAGTTCACATTCACAGGATGGCAAGTTTCAAATCATAGGAGGTTTAGTATTTCTTTGAGGTCATATGCGTCATTAACTTTACACAACAGATGGATCATTTAATATGTTTCAGTCATCCATCTGGGCAACAGCCCATAGACAGTGTTAGGGAATGGGCAGAACCTTTCAAAGGCAGACCGAGCAGGTGACTGGATGATCGCTCTGTCAATCACATTTGTTATGGGCCAAACAGATAATGTTGTCGGCAGTTGTTCCTACCCAGGTATGCATTTCACTTTTTGATGTTCATAAAGTTCAGGTTGCCTCATTCAGCCCTGCGCAACCAGTGCACGTTTCACGCGCTCCTGCACTATGTAATCCGCCTGATTGGTCTGCCGCGCTATGAGGTGGCAACAAGACGCCAAGACTGCGGAAGTATATGCTATAGCACTGTTTAGGCTCTAAAAATGTACTAAATGACTTTCGCTTTCGAATTAATTATGGATCGCTAATTACCATCTAACAGGACACTGGATTACAGCGGATTTGCAGCAGAAAGTGAAGGAAAATATATATCGCTAGGACTTTGGACCTGGACTATTGCGGACTCTGGCTCAGTCTCTGTTAGATGGACCAAGTGTCCTGGTAGATGCGGTTGTGTCTCCTCTGGACCTCCAGCTGCATTTGAGTACATTTTTTCGAGCCTAAACAGTGCTCCAGAGTAAGCTTGCTCAGCATGAGGGTGAGTGAGAAATGAGGGCCAAATTCGTTGTTTGGGTGTAGTGTCAGAGGCTGGGCGTGAGACATCAAGAAACCTAAACCACTTTGTTAAACAAACCATCACCAAAATGTGTTAAAAAAGCTTTTCATTTGATAAAGAAATGTACTCCAAATCTGGCAAAACTGCACTAAAGCTGTTAGCATCTATGCTAATGTCTGTAAGCAGTCACTTTGTGCTGTCATCTTGCTTGTAGCCCCCATGTCTACCTGCTTGAAAGGACACTGATTGAGCCACCACTTTAAGCATCCTCACATTGTTGTAGACTGGAGCTTGGATCTGTCTGATTACAGGCATTGAATCAGGCAGGCCCATCTGCTGTACAAGGTTAATGTGTCATAAAACCATTTTGATTGAAGTACTTTGCAGCTGAGATGTTCTGGCCAATTCAGTGTGTGAAAAAATGTCATTAATCCATCCATCTATTATCGATACTGTAGTCCCTTTAGGGGTTGCAGGGCCCGGAGCCTGTCATAGCCGACATTAGGCGAGATGTGGGGTGCACCCTGAACCAGTTGCCAGCTGATCGCAGGGCCACATACAGCGCTTTCACACTAAAATTAGCGGGTCAACAGGTTTTTTCAACACGGGTTAACTTGTTAACAACTGGCAAGTGGCTCTTTTCCCACTGCCAGCAGACCTTGGACGAATCAGCAGCAGATGAGCTGCGTGGCTGTTTTTTTTCCTCTGGCGCATCAAGCTACTGTCATCATGCTGATGACATCATCAGCGCAACAAAGCACATCCATGTACACAACGGAAAGGAGCACGGAGGGCATGGACATAGTTTTCTGTACTTTATACTTTTGTCCCTCTTTAAAAATGTACAGACTTGGGGTGCTGGTTTGGCAGAGTGGTTAGCAACCAAGCACCCCATGTACTTGCTTCTGCCGGTCCAGGTTCAAATCCCGCCTGTGACCAGTTTGCAGAGTGTCTTCCCCTACTCTCTCACCCCCTTTCACAAGCCTATCCACTGTCTCTCTCCTATCAATAAAGGCTCAAAATGCCCCCAAAAAATATATATATATAAAAAAAAAAAAAATGTACAGACTCGGCACTGGCGATACAAAGGCAGATGGAATTGTTGCTGAGACACCAAAGAGTCATGCAAGTTACAGACAGGGGAGGCGGGCTTGGTGTTGTGCCGTGGAGTCATTATGTCAACGTCATCCGTAAATTAGCGGGTTGACCCGGGTGTGATGTTCTCACTGAAGCCGATCGGAGGCGAGCCGATGACAACCTGTGTCGCTTGCAGGGTCAATAGACCCGGGTCAAAATGCTGATTAACCCGTTTCAAACTGCAGACAGGAGCCGATTGTTACAGGGTTTAAACAGGTTTTTTGAGCCTGTCTGAAAGGGGTAATAGAGAGACAGACTACCATTCATTATCACACAGATTCCCAAGAGCAATTTGAAGTCACCAGTCAACCTACTGAGAGTGTGTTTGGTCTGAGGAAGGAAGCTGGAGTGCCTGAGGACCCACGCATACACAAGAAAACACAGAGCTCGTAGACTGAGATGAGAATCAAACCTGCCACCTTCTTGCTGTGATGCATGTGCAATACCTGCCGTGCCAACGCATCATAGAGAATCATGATATAAGAATTCTCATTCCCTCTGCTACTGCAAATCAATCTGAAACTGTAATATGGGGGTGAAGTAACTGCAGTTAAAAATGTTTCCACAATTGTTCAGCCCTTGTTGTGAGAATCAAGCACAGAAAGCATATCAACATAATGAGTTTTGTTTCCAGGAGTCAGTTATGTAGGTCCAGTCTTCTGTTACTCCAAACTCACAGTTACAGGTCATGTTCTCATGCAAATATATGTCAGTAGGGAGTGTATTTGAGGTGAGCTGCACACAGATGCGTTTTTGTGTGTTTGCATAGATAGGAGTGCATATGTGGGCAACAGCCTAGGTGGGCGTAAGAAAAATAAAAACAGGAATCGTGTTTAATGGAATTGTTTGAGAGTTTTTTTCTGCCCTCTCCTCCCTTTGAGTCATATTAGGTGGCAGAATTGAGTACTAAAATCAGGAAAACAGAATTTTAATAACAACAGTGTACAAAAACATGCCATCTGGAGCTGTTAACAGCCTCCTCACACTTTTCCGCTCTTGTGCATGTGTTATTTTTCTCCTTGCACTGTTCCTGCCAGAGGATGTGAGAGGTGAGTATGTTTGCGCGCTGTATGTTTGAACCATGCAGCAACCTGCTCGTGAATACTACTCACCCATGTTTACTGTCATCATCAGGAAGTGGTCCTGTTGAACTTGAGCGCAGAGCTCAACTTCTCTCAGCAGGCGAAGATTTCATCCTGAGAGGCAGAAAAACAAAAACAACACAGTTTTAACATCCAAGAACTGTGTCATTTTCCTTCAGCTTGGTGCGCAATAATATTTCTGTGATTGCACAAACACAATGACAAAACAGGATGCAGGTGGCAGTCCCCACACAAAGCTTGTTTCCAGTATTACTGTCACCACTTCTGTTATTTACTTAATCTTTATTTAACCAGGTTGGTCTCTTGGGATTGACATATCCTTTTTTGACAGATCCTGGCAGCCAAGCATCAACATGTGCTGAATGCTGCTGACTGAATTCATCTGAATCCTGTCAATACCCTGTTGTCCCTTTAGTGGTACTCTGTACTTTGAGGTACAGCGAGCCAGCTGCCATAAAGGAACTGCTCCGTGTTTGAAGATGGATGAGCTACATGCACTTGAGATCCCACAGTGCAGCAGTGATGAAGGCGTGGGCGTTTGCCTGCCTCAGGTGAAGATGATATACTTTAAAGACAGAGCCAGAGCAAATTTGATGCACTTAGTTTCTGCTGTCACATTTTATAATGAGGTGATAGAGCACACAGCCTCAACCTAAGACAGTTTTGCTCCAGTGAGCATAAAAAAGCCTTTACCCTTTCATAAAATGAGTCCAAACACTGTACCATTATGTATGCACTACTATGCGTACTGCAATCTAGTATTTTTCTTCCAAAATATTATCCTGTAACAGCCCTTATGTGAGTATTTGCATGTTCACTGAATGCTGACTTAGCAGAAAGGGGAACAAGAAACAGCTGCAGTACAGCTTGCGATTAAAAAAAAAAGTGCATTTTGTCTGAGCATATTTGCAGACCGGTATCAGGAAACTGAAAATGACATGTTCAGATTTGCATATATTTCATTTTAGACCACACAAGCTTCTATATTTTGAGGTTGATGTCAGCAGAACTACAATTGTGGCCACACAAATGACAGCAGGGCTCTCGTGTCTCGAGACACATGCATCTGATGTTATTCACACTCACTCACACAACACACCTGGTAATTCTCATGTAAGAAAATTTATTATGTAATGCCCACAGAGTTACACAGCTATGTATGCACTGGACCATGCAGCAAGACGCTCTGGGCTTCAAAGAGCTTAACAGGAGCTTGACACGCCCAGTCCATAAGATCAACTACCCATCAGCCAATCAAAAAAATAACATACATATAAGCCAATTAGAAAATAGCACTGTATCCAGGTAAGATATGGTTGCTCTGAATACAGCTAAAATATCAAGAAGAGGATGCACACTGCCTGCACATGACGGCAGTGCCTTATCCCATTAATACAGTAAGTCATCTCTGAATCATGAAATTACTTATTGTACAAAAAAGAGCCAATATCTAAGCAGTTGAACAAAGTCCTAAAGGCCATTTAGATTCATTGTATAGCCTAGTCAACTTCATCAACAGCAATCATAAACACACACACTGAATTCAATAAATCATTTGTTCTATTTGAATGAAGCTACCTATCTTTTGATGTCTTTATGGGATTTACTTTTCAATGTTAAGTTTAAAATACCAGTGGCATCAAACCTTAAGTCCATATAGATGGTTGATGACTTAATTGAAATGTGAATCCTTTAAAACCCTTCATTAACTTTCACACCCAAAAGCCTGCGTATAAAATCCCAAGCCACTAAACTCACTCTGACCTGAGATCAAAACGTGCGAGCCCTGTGGCAGACATGAGGAAGAGAACAGCTGAAATGAAGCATTGCAATACCTTTAGAAAGAAGACAATGGCATGTTCATTCAGCATGCTATCTTAACATCTGAAGATAGAAAAGGAATTCAACAGTCTTCTCAATTGACCTTAGAGTGAACACCCAATTTAAATAGTTAGGCTAATAATGAGTAACTTTTATCATGTAAATATCTTATAAAGCCTTTTTAATCATGTCCTAAAGAGTTCTAGAGCTAGCTTATTTTATTAAGCATGTGTGTTTTCAGACTTTGTACAGGGCTAAAACTGCATAACAGTAGGCTGTGTTGTATTTATTAATTAAAGCTGGGGTTGGCGATTTGATTCAGATACACCTTTTTGTAATACTGGTTAAAATGGTCTTCATGACCCGATGGTAATCAACTCATAATGTGTTCTTAAAACAGAGCAAAATATATCCGCTATCTACAGCAGGAGTAAAACAGGGAAAACCCCAACCAATAATCATGCCGGGACACCTGTTTTTTAACCAATCAAATCCCGTCGGCATTCTGCCCGCCTGCTGCACGTGCATTTTCCCGGCGTGCACAGACTCGGTGCGTGAAGCCGAGCTCATACGTATCAGAGTCCGCCGGAGAATGCTTACCTTTCAAGTTTTGTCTCTGAAAATAAGGGAAGCTCGCCGTGAGCCATCCCACAACCCCGACCAAGCTCCAGTATCCCTCACATTTTAAGACAGATTTACAAGAAATCTAAAATAAACTCTTTGTTTTTCTAAGTTTGTTCTGCTGCACTAATCTCGCGATAGCTGCCACCCAGGCTACTGCAGGTGGACGTTCTCGCGAGGCTTTTCCTTCTTCGGTTTTACGGCGGTTGGCATCCATCATTTTGGAGCATTACCGCCCCATTCAGGCTAGAGACAGAGCTCAGTTTGAAGAGGCAGAGGAATGTTTTTATTATTATATCATCACACGGGAGATTTACAGGAGAATACTGATACAGGAGGACGGTGGAAAAGAGGAGAAAATACGGAAAATACGGTAGTTTCATGGCCAAAATGGGAGATTTGACAGCTATGTGGAGAATGTCAGAGGAACTACCTATACCCCGATCAACATCGGCTGTGAGTACTAACTGACTTTACATGTTTGTTTGGTGTTTTCTTACCGCTGACTGAGACATGACTTGGTGTAGTGTAAAACAAACACGTTGTGCTGAGGGTTTGGAGTTGAATCAGTCTGGCGGAGCCCTGAGGAGATGCTACTTTCAAATTCATGCTAGTTTTCCAAAATCGCCAACCCTAGCTTTAGTTAACGTTTACAATTCAAACTCAACTCAAAACAAATACGATGCAGATTTTAGGCTGAATGTTCAGTAGATATGTATTTTATAGTAAGAACCACTATCAGTTATATGCTCAGGCTACTGACAACAAGATAATTGAATTGAAACTGTTAGACCAAATTGAGAATGCTTCTTACAGCTTTCTTCATAGAAGGTTCTTTTTTTCATAAATGGGAAGCTGAAGTAATTTCTCTTCTCACATACGTTAACATTGTGCATCTGGCTCGCTGTCTGCAGTGTCTGTGAAACATATGACCTTAAGTTGACCTGAATCTGACCCAGAACTGACTCGGCTTTTTGCTCTACGTCTTAGGAGAAAATTATCAAAGTTAATTTTGTGTATAGTCCTCTAGTTAAAAACCCTGCATCGGTTTTGGTATTGGGAAAAAATAAGCAGTAGAACATTATAAAGAGACATTATAAAGACCTACTTCAACAACATTCTGTATGAATGGTGATATGAAGCACAAGGAAGTAAGTCACCTAAAAGACAGCCCTGTGTTCTCATTGAGAAAAACCCTCTGGTATTTAAACATGTGATTATCAAACAGGGTGAACAAGTTGTCATAGCTGAATGATCTCATCTGGGGATCGCTTGTTGCTCCATACAGACAACACAGCATGACAGATTGGGTTGTCATAGTAACAGTTTAGAGAGTTATAATATTTTTGAGCGATGAGGACAGCATATGGTATCAGCAGTTTAGTCAAAAAGTGTGATGTCTGCTTTTGTGGCTTCTTGGGAAGATTCATTACTGCAGAAAAGTAAACACTGCTGTGGATCGCACACAAATAAAATGTATTTCAGGAATAAGGATGGGTATCAAAATTCAGTACCAGTGTGGCACTGTTAACAACAAATCCAAAAACTTACAAACAAAATCACAACATTGATTTCAGGGTTTCATTTCTTGTCAAAGTAAAAGATGTTGAACCCTATCGGTCTTCTTGTGCTCAACGAGCTTCCTGTTATTACCCTCTGGCTACAGAGACAATCATCACAGTGAGCAGAAATATAAACAGCAGATATTAGAAATAAAAATATAACTAACAACAACATGACTACCTTGCAGAATGTGTTTTTTCTTTTACAACTGGATAAAACTGGGGACTAAAATGTGATAGGTGGGCTGTAAGATGTTCAAAATCCATGACATGTAGGATGCAATTTTGTCTTATGACTTGATCCAAAATAGCTGCCAAAATTAACACAGTGCAGAAAGTTGCAAAAATACAACAGAGTAAAAAATAAACACAAGAAACAGCATCCATCTGGGGTTTATCAGTAAAGGACCGAGGTTGTAAAATCCTGCACTACAGCTGTGGTGTGTCCGATTTTCTGCAAACAAAACCCAATCTTTGGAAAAAGACTAAAGAGCCTCCAGAGAGCTCCACAGAAACATTCCCTAGATAATTTCCGTCTGTCTCTCTTACAGCATCATTTGCTAGCTGCTTTTGGTCTCTCCAGTCTCCAGTTGCGTTCCCTTTAGTGTTCTTAAAGCCTGGACACTGTGTACGCTGTGTGTCCTTAACATTCAGTACAGACAAAAACACACTCCAGCTTCTCCGCGGGGATACAAATACTTTCCCTCCATGTGTGTCAGCCAGAAAAAAAACTTTTCATAAAAGCAATAAAGATGGCCACTGGAGCAATTTACAGCCTGAGGGGCAGAGTTGCAGGGTGCCAGAGAAGTTTGAACGTGGGGAACTGGCTGTGTAGCGCTGTCAGAGGCACAAATCATAGAGGGCTGATGGATGTGAAAACTAAAACACAGCCAGGGGAAAATGTTTCTGTGGTTACCACTTTCTGAAACAAGCATGCTCTAAATACATAGTGGTGAGCAACAAATAGGGGTGAACTTCCAGTAGGCCCCTACAACAGGCCTTTGGACACTGACTTTTTGAAAATGAATACCTTTCACATGAGACGGGGTTCAGAACCACTGGGTACTCATTATTTAATATTAGATCCAGTATGATAAGAGATCAAATATGCTGTCTGATTTGACAGTCGTGCAGCGAGGAAGTGCTCGTGCCTCACTTGAAAAAAGTTGCAGGCATGACTTCACAGTCAGGCTTTCAGTGTGGAGTCTGCGTGTTCTCCCCATGCATCTTTTTGGGTATTCTGGTTCCCTCCCACAGAAAAAAATGCTGATAAGGTCAATTGGTGATTCTTACCTGTACAGTGTCTCTGAGACCACTTTACCCATTTCAAGACAATGACACAACATGATAAAAGATAGAATACAACAAGTTATGTGATTTTGTGTGTAACACTAGAAGTGCTCCAAAAGCACACACCTCTGCCAGAGCACTTCCAACATTTCTGAACAAATTGTTGTCAAAACCATGGAAACTGCACTATATAAATCCTTTATAAATTCCTGAACTAACATCTGTCTAAAACATCCAAAATTGCAGAAATGAGTTTGCACCACTTCCTAGTTCTCTAAGCTAAAAATGGAATACCAGTTTTAGAAAAATGGCTGCAATAAGGTTTGTCATGAACAAGCATTAAGGATTTTGCAATTGCTAACAACCGCTAGCAAGACCTATAAAAATAACCAGGGGTCCTCATGCAGGCGCGTCAAAACAAATCATTCACACACCACTGCGACAACAATGAAGACCAACTTGATCAGCTCATTCAATTATGAGGAAATTCTCAAACAAAGGTTACAAGCATGGATGAAGCCATGTCACTTAAGCCTCTGTGGCAAAAAAGTGACTCCAAGACTGGAAATTCTCAATAAATCTTCTGTAAAAGAAAAAATTGAGCAATATTTAATAAGAAAATCACACTGTCTCCTCACAGTGAGAAAAAATAGATGTGTTATAGTTTTGGACTTGGGCCGTTTTTTGAACCTGGGTGTAATTATGTGTTATGTTGTAAAAACACATTTTCCCTGCATACAATCAGTAAGGTGTCAGGTTTCTGCAGCCAGCCTCAAGTGGACACTCAGGGCACTACAGCTTTGAACACTTCCACATAAGCTTCCGTGGTTGCTTAATAAAAGGTTTTTACTCTGGCAGTTTACGTTTATTCTGAAAAAATATTTTCTTTTGTTACCACCACCAAGGAGGTTATGTTTTCGGGACAGTCTGTCTGTCTGTGAACAAAATAACTCAAAAAGCTATGGATGGATTTTGAGGAAATTTTCAGGAAATGTTCAGCATGGGAAAAGAAAGAAGTGATTCAATTTTGGTGTTGATCCAGATCACCGTCTGGATCCGCCATGACGAAAAATGTGATTTTGGTGAATAACTACTGAACTAAATAGATATCATTAAAAAAACAATTGGTAATGGTATGTTTTCATGGCCAAGGAATCTGAATATTTAGATGAAATAAAGGTAGGACTAACATTTATGGTAAAAATCCCAATATGGGTGAGGACTGTGGCGCTGGCAGAGGTCTGCGCTCTCCGAGTGCATTTCTAGTTAAACTTAATTTATAGGTTTTCAGTTTCATACATATAAAAATTGCATGAATAAGAGTGTCAAGTACATCAGGTAACAATACAAAGTTGTGCTGAACAGTGGCCCCAAGACACACTTACAAAGAACATGAAAGACTATCATAATAAATAATAACTAGAAAAGCACCTCCTCACCCATATTGTGATTTTTACCATAAATATAAGTCCTACCTTTATTTCATGTAAATATTTAGATTCCTTGACCATGAAACCATACCATTAGCAATTGGTTTCATAATGGTATCTATTTTAGTTCAGTAGCTAATCACGAAAATTGCATTTTTCGTCATGGCGGATCCAGACGGTGATCCGGATCAACACCAAAATTAAGTTTTCCATCTGTAAGCGGATCATCACTTCTCTCGACTACTGAATGAAAGAAGGCAGCTGTACGACTTTCCATTTCACAAGTACCAATCTTTGGACCAAAAGAGACAAGGAGGCAACTAGGCCTGTGCTCAAAATATCGATATGGCAAAATATCATATCGCACTCCTTTTGGATACGTGTATCAATACGGATTCTACAGAATCAATACAGCCTAAATATTTTGACAGTTTTTGTAAATACACTTTGGATAATGTTAACAGTGGCACAGTTCAAGGTAGAAGACGGGCTACATAATGAAGCATATGTTCTAAATTTGAACTTAGGTCTACCATCTTTGAGGATCTGAATTTATGTCTCTCAAGTTGTAGAACCACTTAAAACTCATCCTTGCTCTTTCTGGCTCTTCTTATAAGAAAAAAAAAACTTGTCTAGAATTTTGCTTAAAACGTTGTCAATGTTCACAATTTACGCGTATCGGGATATGTATTATATCGTGAAGTTGCTGGAAGTACCCAGCCCTAGAGGCAACTGCATTTGTCTGGTATGAAGTCATACCATGGTGGTTTGGGAGAATGCTAAAAAGTGCCATTATTGGATAAAAGTCTATTCTTTTATTAGGGTTTCAAAAAGTGAATTCCAGAGCTTGTTGAGGGTATTCTTGAAAAATCTTGACACTAAAACATGCAAGTTTCATAGTTTTAAGTTGAGATAACCAGCGTATTGTTGACTTCCACATAATCCAACAAATATTCATCACCCCTGCACCACTCTGTTGCCCTATACTTATAAAAGCATTGAGTAAACAGAAGAGGGATGTGACTCGTCCCAGAAAACTGTGTCAGGCTGTGCCGCTGACCACACATGAAAGAAATGATGAGCAGCAACAAGACAGGTGGTATCCCAACACAATGATGCTCGGTCTGCTGCTGCAACACACACACACAAACATAAACATATAAACACACATGAACAGAGCAGCCCCTGTCCTGTGCCAGTGAGTCACCAGATGGCCCATCTGCTCGCCCCTCAGCACAGCAGGACGCCGGGCGACTGGTGCCCACAGATCGCCAGCCCAGTTCTCGGCACGCTTCTTGGCAGGCGGGCGACGTGACAGCCCCGCTTGTCGCAGTTCAAAAGCTACTCGCCGCTCACTCTCAATGCTCTCCGGGGGAAAAAGAAAACAGTGTCTCTCTTTTCTAGATCATGAGATGGACCTACAAATGCTATACACACCCAGAGGAGCTGGTGACGCACTTCTCTGTCAGACATGGGGTAACATCACTAATGCTTCCCTGGCAGCGGCCTCGTCTTTGTCACAGTGTGAGGACTGTGCTGGGATAACAGCAGAAGTTAATTAAAAAGAGCACAGCAGAGGATGGGATTTGAGGAGGTTTGTGGGGGATTGCAAGAGCCAGACAAAGCAGAGCCGCTCTCCTCCAAACACAAACGGAAATTTTATTTTGATTGGAGTGATTGGGCAGGAATCACAGCCAGGGATATGCAGGCAGGCACGTAAATGCATGCGTACGAAGAATCCACTTTCAGCACTGTTACATCACTCGCTAAGTATAAGCAAACACAGCAATGCCGGCCGTGGGTCTCCAAGGGAACCCCCCTCCTCCTCCTCCTCCTCCTCCTCCTCAAGGCGAGAGCAGGAGAAGGCCTGCGCTCCAGCTGCATGGTGGCCCAAGCAAGAAATATGACCTCATGTTTGACATCACTGGAGAGGAGTCCCAACACATGACCATTTCAGATGTCGATTTCTATCTTTGAAACAGCTCAGAACATCTGTAACAGCCATTGATGCCAAAATAGAACATCTCTGAGGAGAATCACAGAGAGAAAAGGTTTTTGATTACAGCCCTGGTTGCTGATTTGTAAAATTTGATGTCACACAACTAAATGTTATTTTGATTCTTAGTTTGATACCATAGAAAGAAAAAAGGGTCCTTGGCACACAGCATTGGCTACTTTCCTTTTTTGGAGTATCTAATTTTTCAGGCTGACTCCTACACACAGTCTAAATTAGGCAAATTGTGCCAATGTTAAATTAAGACGGGGAGCAGGAGTTTCCTTCAACTTTAGATGTATTCAGATAGAGGTTGTGTTTTTAAGCTGGGGCTTTTCATGATATGCAAGAACGTTGAACTTTTGTAGCTTAATGTAGCTTTTTTTGTCAAACATTTTGGCCTTCATCCACACTTCAACTCTGGGAGCTAGCCGAACTTGTTGTCAGAAAACACACTGATCCCTTCTTACCTCAGGACAAGAATAAAGCCACTCTAATGCCCAGAGGTTAAATCAGGCTGCCAGTTAGCTTGGCGTGAAGACAGGAAACAAGAGGAAATAGCTGGCTCTAAGGTTGCAAAATGCAAAAACCAAACCTCTTGGGCTCATAAATAAACATGTTTACTTTAGTTCGAAGCCAGTTGTTTCTTATATGTTTTAAAAACTCTTATAAAACTCTTCTATTAAACTCTATATTCAGGGGTGCTGGTTTGGCGGAGTGGTTAGCACCCCATGTACTTGCTTCTGCCGGTCCAGGTTCAAATCCCGCCTGTGACCAGTTTGCAGAGTGTCTTCCCCTACTCTCTCTCCCCCTTTCACAAGCCTATCCACTGTCTCTCTCCTATCAATAAAGGCATAAAATGCCAAAAAAAAATACATCTAAAAAAACAACAACTCTATATTCAATTAAATAGACTGTTAAGATTTATAATTTCAATGGTGATTGATAGCCTACGAGTGGGAACTGGCATTGGCTATGTTGTGGGGTTGCAGCACAGGCTTTTCATATTTCTCTTTTCAAAATTAGAAAGGCTCAGAGCACAAATCCTTGCCAAGACATTTCCAACATTGTCAGGAAAGTTATTTTAAAAAGTATGGAAAACTGTCAAGTCTTTCACTATTAACGAATCCTTGAAAAAATGTCTTGTGTCCATCTTGGTTCAACAAAATCTAAAAAGCTCTTCCTTGTGCCATAAACATTATTCCCTGACAAATTTCATCAAAATCAGTTGAGAACGTAGTTACTTGCAAAAGTGTAGAAAACAACTTATTTCGCAATGTTAACAAACCAATGTTAACTTCCCTGTTACAACACAATACACATGATGCATTACTGCAAGCCAACAGATAAGACCATTCTTGGCTGTGTCCATGATTATGCACTTTTTTAATGAAAGCTTTCAGTTGCATATCTGTCGAACAGCTTCATGCACTATTGGTGAAAAAGAAGGTGCCATGAAGTATAAGCTCATCCATCTTAAACCTTTGCAGAAAAGATAGCTTCATTCAAACTTTTCCTAGCAGTTTATGCAAGCTACAAATGTGGCCAGGATCTGTGCAGGATGCTAACCCTAAATTGAGGCACAGAGCTTTTTTCCTTGACTTATAACAATGATGATATACTTATTTATAATGCACATATTTCAAAGAGAAATAGGTTTGCTTGGTAGTTTGACTTACAAGCAAAATGTAAAACAAAATGAAGAACCCAGCAACACAGCAGAGCCAGCTATTAAACATTAATATGGCACATTTAAGGCATGAGTTATACATTAAAAAATACTTTACTGACATCTTTACCGTGTTTAATAATGATTTATAAACACAGCTACATAATCAACCCAACAATCTGGATATCATTATAAGAACAGTTATCTTCAAGGTGTACTGGGATATGGTGTCTCAAAGGTGCAGCGTGCAGAAACTGGCATTTTAGTGACACCCGGTGTTCAGATTTTGGAAAGAGCCCGTCCGTAACTGAAATATCACATCACTTAAGCCCTGTTTCCAACAAGTGGTCCGGTATGGATCGGCATGGTTTGGCTCAGGCCGGATCAGTAAAGCCTGATCCTGTTTGCGTTACCACAGCCAACCGAACCCTACTTGATGGGCAGCGTATAAGCCGGATGCCGATAGCATGATGTCATAGCAGCACGACACCATGTATCCGGCTATTAAATACAACAAAGAAGAAAACGCGATACAGTAAACAAAGAGCAACGATGGAAGACATCCAGCAATTTTTCTTTCTTGTGATAAGAATGTGGCCTTTTGTTATGAAGCACAACCAAGCTTTGTTTTAGAGAAGGCTGTGTGCCGTAAAGTTATCTTCACGAAGATGAGTGGAGATTTAAACATGGCGGTGTGATGCGTTATTCTGCTGTCGCACGGGAAGTGACGTCTCCTTCAACCAATCAACGGACTGCAGTGTTTCCAGCTCCATCTTCTGGGGTCGGATCAGTATGCCTGGCACCCCAACAGAAGGGTCCCAAAAAGTACGACGGTACGGTTCGCTTATAAGTGGTTCTATCCCGGTTTTAGGCTGTGGAAACACCACAAAAAGCGAGCCGTACCGAGACGAACCGAACTGAACCCTCTGGTGGAAACAGGGCTTGAGCAACGAGAGCCGGAGAAGACCAACAAGGATTGTGAACAGGGCATCATGTCCAACAGTTACACTGCGACGTCTTCTTCTCTCTCTTCTTCTTCTTATTCGCATGTCATCCAGGTAGATTCCAGGGCTGGCAGCCAGACTCACATTCAAAAATTGCGTTTCACACTTTTTGTCCCCAAAACCCACGACGAGACAACGTGGCGGATTGTTATGTCAGCCTCCACAAAGAGTACATAAATACAAAAAGCTTTTTCTAACTTATTAAAAAGAAAACAAGCATTTAATGGGGATGACTGTGCACCTATTTCAACAGATTTTAAATACAAATGGAAACATTCTGCCCTATATTCATCGTTTCTGTTTGGCAAATGCGCCTTGAATTAAAAACTTTTATACAGAACACTTAGAAGCAAATTTTACTTCATGACTTGTAGGTGTGAGAAAGAGCAGGCGCTGGTGCAATCATCAGTCTGAATTCATTTTTGCCAGCTCACTATTGTAAGGCAACTCTGAAAAAGACTCATGAATGATGAAGTTTTCACTGCATTACCTCTTAACAATATCTTTTCTCTGATAAAGTTTAAAGCAGACTGGGTGTTCACTATAAAAGATAATATAGTGCTGACTATTTGTAGAGGCTACTACTGATTGGTTTTTGTGTTAGTGGAGTTTAATGGCACCCAGACGACGCCTTGAACTGTGCACTTGATACATGAATTGTTCCTGAAACAATAACTGGGCTTGATACGTGGTGAGCTGAGGTGCATAAGTGATGATTACTAATGACTACAGCCTATAAAAATCTGCTGTTATGATCACTTGGATTACATGGTCTGGGTAGGCTTCAAATGTTGTATCCAAAATAAAATGAGCAACAAATCTGCAGAATTGATGAGATCACTAATATTTCCCCAGCAGGGACACTTTGGCTGGTCATAAAACCACATAGACTGTCTGAGGAAGTGAAGGGTGATCACTGAGTCTTGGATATTTGGGTGATTTATTCTTTTTAAAAAGGTCAGTGACGGTGGTGTCCTGCCTGCTGAACTCTAGCCAAAACTGTTCGGCGGACCAGATGACTCATGAGTATTATGAAGGCTCATTCTGGGAAGTAAAACAATACAGTGCGTCCCCTTGCACGCTGAGTGAGCCCAGAGACGCACTTGAGGATTTCTGGACGGCGGCGGGAGTGCGTGGGCAGGAAAATGTCACTCCATGTGGGGCCTCAGCGCTCATTTATCATAGCGTTAGCTCTCCATGCTTTTGTCTCGCAGGAGTTACTGCCTAGAGACGAGAGCCAGGCTTTACAGTTGGACACATGGCTTCACAGCTCTCCTCTCTGAGACTACATGAGGAGTGTTCTGGTATCTGGCACTGAATCTAGGTTTTATTCCAAATGAGGGAATTTTCTTTAGATTTGATGTTATTAGTCACACATTTTCAACTTCAGTCACAACTGAGACAAGCTTGAAGGGACTGTCCTGGAGGTGCCACAAAAATTAGTAGTGTAAATTTCTCAGGAAATAGTATGCTTCACTAACACTCCTGTCACACAGCTGCAAAAAAACCCAACACTGCTCCCCTAAGCCCAAATAGATCCTCGCTGGCCAACCATCTGCTCAAAAGACAGTAGATGCAAAATAGTGAGACGGCAATTCCTCTGTTAAAAGCCAAAGAAGCAGGTTGTTTTGCATTTTTCCAACAACTTCTAGAAATGGTTCAAACACATTTCTCAGGAGGATTTTTGTCAGCTATGCTCTGTTTGAAATGAACCAGCAGAGAAAATGGGCCAAATAATGCTGAATAAGGGACCAGGAGCGATGTTAATTGACTGATTTTTAGGTATGACCATAGTAGACACACAGCTTTGGGATGACTGCCCACTAAGGCTGAAGGATATTGGATTTTTGCCATTCTCTGAAATGCCAATATTTCCAAACTCATTATATTTGCCACAAATATCAACAATGATGTTTAGTGTCAAAAACACTTAGTTTCCTAAACTTAACCATTTCCTTTTCATGGTTAGAGTCTATTTGTTTTAGAAACAGATATGAAACAAGAATATGCTAATTTCTTCTTTAAAAAATCACTTGTTTGACATAAAAACAATCAGTGATGATGAGGTAAAAATCATGGTACAGATGTACATGTTACTATTACCATAGCCAATATATTGGGCACATGTAGCCAATTTTAAGGTTAATATATTGGCTGTTAATATCTGCAAACAATGTATATCTGCCAATTCCATCTATCAACTTTCTCAGCAAATATCTGCAGATAACATCAAGAATCCCTAATGTCCACTGTCAAAAACACATTTACAATGCTTTCACTTTTACTCTAGCCAGCCTTTTGCCTTCTATCTATGTCACTCCAAACAGAATGACACATACATATGGCCCTTTACCATTAGCCCTACTCTACTCTACTCGCCTTGTGCTGTTTTTCCATTAGCCCCAGTCGCCTGCCCAACGGGGTGCAGTGTCACTGTAAACAGCTGAGCAGCACTACGGTGACGTCATTTTCAGCGCGACACAACAATCTGTGGCTTTTTGTCACAAACCGAGTAAAAAAGGGAAGCAGAAGAAGGCTGCAGGTGGCAAGAAGAAATAGCCCTTGAGAAGCACAGGAGAGTTTTGGAAGCTATACAACAGAATGAAGCCGAGGACGAGAACAACCGAGCTGTATAGAAAAGACGTATGAGGGGAAGCTAATGGTAGCTACTGCTAGCATGCTAGGTTGTCGCACTCATGACTCATCGATGACGACATTGTCTGACCAATCAGTAGCAGTAGCAGTTGGTGATGTCATCTTTTAGTATCGACTCAGCTCGTTCGGAAACAGAGCTGAGTAGGTACTAAAACTAGCTTGTTTTAGGACGTACCAGGCTAGTGGAAACACGCTGCGAATCGAGTAGGGCCGAGTAGAGTAGGGCCAAGGCGTGCTAGTGGAAAAGGGCCAATAGTGTGTCAAGTAGAACCAAAACAAATAGGCTTGTTTGTAGATCAGCAAAGCATTATAAATGTTGGTACAGTCATCAAAGTGGTATTTTTTCACCTAAAATTAAGGAAATTAGATACCAGTTCTTGGGGATGGAGCAGATCAAAACGGCCGTGGCAAATACATTTAACATTTCAATAAACCTCATTCAACCCCGATACGACTGATATTTGGTTGGATGAGTGTGGGGTTGCTAAGCATTTCTAACATGGTGCTCACAATCATTAGACTTCTAACATATACTCAGAGGCCACTTTTTGACAAAATTGCAATCAAGTAAATACAGTACTGTCATTGGTGTACTGCATGTTGGATGATAATTGTAAATTGACTTGAGCTTGCACAGTGATTTTCTTGTTTTCTGACAACTCAAACTGCCTTCACTCGATGTGACACTTCGACATTCACATTACATTTATGCACTGATGTTTGCGGTTGCTATATGAGCTGCCCATCAGTATCACTTCATCACATTTGTTTACTAAGACACACACATGTCACTGACACCACAGAAGGAGATATAAGGGGTTGAAATAAAAAGTAACAAGGGCTTTACTAGTCTTTCTGACAACTCAGAGTTTAAGTATTTTGCCCAAGGACACACCAACATGTGACTGACAGAGCTGGGATAAATCTTTATTTTAGTTGAATGACAACTTTCTCACTGCTCCACCACTGGCGGACAGTGATGTTAGCATGCCTATGATAGCTAGTTCAAAGACGTAACGACAATCACAAAGAGCTGCTAGCATGGCTGTAGACCAGCAGCAATTTGGGAATCTAATGTAGAAAACTGTGAAGAAATGATTGTTTCATAACAGTGTCTTTTTAAAAGCCATGTCTACAAAAATGTTATAAATGATTCAAACTTCCAACTTAATTTCTCAAAGCCAAAAGACACCATAGTGTAATCGCAGTCCATTTAGAGTAATTAGAAAGAAGTACAGATGATAACCAAATAAAACACATTAAAGACATTATAATTAGTGAAATTACAAGGGACTAGCAGTCCCATGAGGATGTGTAAGCGAGAGATACACCATACACATGGCGATATTATATTGACAAACAGCTGCCAAGTATCAGTGCTTTCTATTGTATTACTTTCAAACATTCAACAGAACTTTTGTTTCAGAAGAAACAAAGCCAATTACTCTTTAAGTCCGCACAATGGAGATGTTGAGCCAAGTCAGACGAGTGACATTCATTGTGCTAGAGTTAGACGTAACAAACATAGCTGCACAACAGACAGACAAAAGAAACACACTATCAGGACTTTGAGATGGACCCCGATTTGTAAGAAGTGATGCATGAGAGTAAAAGAGAGTGGACACAAGGCCCACCTCACTTGGCACCATCCATGGGCACCAACAAATGACGGCATCAAAGCTAATGCTAAGCTAACACTTGACATACCAGTACTTAAGCTTTTCAAAGCTGCTGCCCAATCCTGAATGGTTTGAGAAAATAGCACAGTCTTTTACTTGGGCTTGACCGTGAAAACAAGGACTTTTTTTACATGCTGCTTGGAACTGGAATAACATCCAATCAGGAATCAAGCATGGTCATCAGGGCTGGGACGATAGGTTTTTCTCCCAGTTCGATTTTTTATGATTTTTTTTAGCTGTCGATTCGATTTAAATTGCGATTCTACGATATTGACAATTTTTGCAATCTTTAGTTAGCTTTTTTAACACCAGCGAAAAAGATGAACAACGATGATGCCTACAGACTATATCAGGAAAAATACACATCACATGTGAGTCAGTTTTTAGGATTTATTCAGCTGTTTATACTCTCTCTTCAAAAGGCTGGATTGCATTTGAAAGTGGATTATTAACACAGACTATAATGAAGCATTTCAATTTGGAAAAAAAACGATTTTTGGACAAAAAAAAATCGAGTTAAAAATCGTCAAACAAGGGATACTTATTAGATTTTTTCTCCCACCCCTAATTGTTATGGTTTTGTATTGTGGGGCAACTCGACAATTCCCACTCGGCAAAGCCCACAAATGTTAAAAAGTAGCCAGATATTGAATTAAATCTTTGCCCATTGGGAACAAACATATTCCTGTGTTAGTGGATACTCTTTAGTGGAGTGATGGCTTTATAAAGCACAGACATTGTATTTCTGTCTGCCATTACCATCAGCCACACAACACTAGTTTAAAATAGGAAAAAGGGAGTGATTATCATGCCATCAAACATATATCCATTCTCTGGAACAGTGGAAACATACTCTACACTAAGCACAGTCTGTAGCGTAAGCTGTCTGTTTCCATTATGCATTGACATGCTATTACAAGCTCATTCATTCATTGTGTTTCTCCATCCAAATGCACCCATGCAAAGACTCAAGCTCAAAGACTTAAACCTATTCCACGAGACAGAATGTCAAACAACTCTGGTACAGGGAGAAAAAAGAAACTGTTTCTGCCCTGCCACCACAGGTTTGTCTATTAGAGTTGCACTGGGTTTCTGATTCTTAAGAGGCTGAGCAAGTGTGACAATGAAAAACCAAAAAGCAATTTCATGATTTAATTTCAAATCCCCTCATGTTGAATCCATTTGACATCCCTGTATGGGCCACAAACCAACCTTGCTGCTTTTATTCATGTAGTCATATTTGAATGCATCACATTCAATCAGAATCAAGGATGCCCGACTGGCTACGCTGTTTTATTTGAATGTTTCACACAAATGTGTCCATAGTGTTTTTGTGTTGTCTTTGCAGCGCTGCTGATGACATTGTCCTTGCGGTCAGAGAAGTCGTGCTGACAAAGCTCAATCAGGACAACTTCCTCTTGTTTTTTGGGGAAAGGAGGCTGGGGGGGTGGGCTGGACTTAACATTCTAACAGATAAACAAAGGCGACCCAGACTGACTTCGGAAAACAGTCAGAGACCCCCTACGTGTCTCAACTTTGCTGTACGGCAGACTTCAATAATAAATCATGAACATTGTATTTTCCTTCCACAATAACACAAATAAGCACAGAAACAATTTATTTAGTTTTTCTTAGGTAAAATTAAATCTAGAAGAGGATTAAATATGATGCACTTGATCAGTCTTTTTATTTAATTTGAAGAAAAAGTTTTTGCAGTTTTATATTTTGGTAATCTTGGATGTGAAAGCCTGATTTTTACACCTGTATTTGCGTTTTGTCGGAGGTGTTCTTCAGATTGGAGCTTTAGCATTGTACCACAGTTCATAAAACTTTAATCCCAGGGTTAATCTCCAATTTTCCAATACAGAGATAATAATAACTGTTGGTGTTTTTTCTTTATGAAGTTTTAGTGTTTAAACCAACACAATGTAGTTTTTCAAACATAATATAGTCCTTAGATATTCATCGCCATGGTCCACCACTTTACAATAAGTTGAATGACACCTCTGTCGTGTTCTGAAGTGGTCTGTATTGCTTTCACTAGCGTGTAGCGATATCAAACTGATCAACTTTAAGGAAACTCTAAAAGGACAAAGAACATTCCTCTCTGACTCTGTGCCTCATGACTGTAAATCACCTAAAACATGTGTTGCCATTAAATCTGTTTCGCCCCCTCCGAACTACCATGAACAGACGTTGGTGTGGATGCAAGAGACTGTTTACTTTTCGTCCTAAACAGCGATTGGCTGAGACCAAATAGCATGTTCGAAAAGAGTCCGTTCCCAAGTCTTAAATTATTCATCGGTGGCACCTAAGTTGACCTTGGACCTCCCTGGACATCTTGGACCCCTCATCCACTCCAGATGTGGTCTCTGTCTAGCACAGAAAACCACAAAACTTTCAAACTGTTTAAATGAAATAATGGACATGTGTAATAATGTAATAATTTGTCCTGTCATGAAAAATGTTTTCTAATGATGTGACTTGTGTGTTTTTAGCCCTAAAAATCCCCAAGTTAGGAGAAAGTTGGGTTATCACCCTGTTTCATTGAAGACTGCTTATAATAGGATTTCTACACCTTAAGTTTTGGTTGCAAATCATCCTAAGGACATGTTGACTTGTATTTCTTAAGTTAACCACACCTATTTTGTTTAACTGACTGTTTAATAGGGTTTGAATTGTTTAATTCTTTCTTATACTTTAGATATACAGTATTTGGTATCAAATTGATCACCATGAGATTTCCTATCCAGTTGGAGTGCTTATATTGGATGTTAGTATTAGTTGATAAAGCGTTGTTAACTCATCCAAAAGCCCTCCCCCTGCGAGTAGCTTAAAACAGAGAGACATGCGGTCTTCTCTCTCTGCTCCTCTCCTCTCTTGTCCTGTTGCTGTCTCTTCTCCCTCTTTTTCTTCCTCCTCATCCTCGTCACCACTTTTGATTTTTGGCTCACATATTTTTCCTTGACTCTTTTGTCTAAGTTTTGTGACATGCCCGCCGATTCTGCCGATTCTTTCCTTATAAGCCAGTAAGACTTCAAAGATTTGCTTCATAGTAAATGGACTTTTGTTATTAATTTCAGAATAGTATTCGTTTGGCCAATGAATTCTTGATTTTTGGAATTAGTTACAAATCAGTTTTTTTATATACAATCGAGACAACAACGCCCAAGCTCCAGCGTAAAATCTTGAACAGAACCTGCCAGTCCAATCTGAGACTTCTCTCCTGGGAAACCTGGGACCAGCTCACGTCTGAACAACCTCTCTGGATCCATTGCGCTGGGCAGAGTGTGGACCAACCCTCTGGGACGACACCCAGAACCAGAACAGTCCTTCAGATTCTCCAGTAGCTCGGACCAGATGAGGCCCAATCCAGACGACACTTCGTAAGAGGCGGTTCTATATTCTTTCAGATGGGCTTGAGTGTGTCTTGGTTCAATTCTCTAATAGTTTCCCTTTTATCTGACCTTTTACAAGTATGTTAATTCGGAAATTAATCCTCTATAACCACTCCATATGCTTAAATGTTCCTTGAGGGTTCATATCTTCTTTCCTGATTGACAGAATCATTGATTTAGTATAACTCTGACATTTGTTCCTTCTTAAGTGTTTATTTTATTTTATTTTGTCTTATATATTCATTTTAATAAATCATCCTTATATATTTAAAGTTCTGTCTGTTGGTATTCTATTTGGAAGATTGACATCACTGCATGAGAGTTCTGTCTCTAGATTTGAGATTGATTAAACTGATAAGTTTGACTTAATTGATTTATCTAATTTATATGAAATAATTAATAAATCAGCTAATTAAGTTAATTTTTCCTTTTTTGTTTAAAAAGGATGGTGCCCCTTTTAATTAACGAGAGCAAACCTGGTTATTAAATGAATATTAATTAATTTAATTAATATCCATAATATCCAGAAAATAATCGCTACAAGCGCTATGTAACTTCGGGGTGGATGGTGGGAACCCTGCCACACTAAAAACTACAAGTTTGGACTGCTTTACGGCATAGGCTACGTCACTTCCCCCGATTCCCGATTTGTTTAAAACACGGAAGTGTCGGCGAAAGCCAAACGCGGAGCTGTAGTCATGGCAGAGGCAGCAAAGAACGCAAGAAAAAGAAAAGTTTATTTTGAGGATACCGAACAAAGAAAGCGAGAGAAAAACAAGCTGAATGCTCAGACCAGAATAAACATCGGTTCGGTGTTCACTCGCTGGCGTGAAATAAAAGACGAGGAGGGATGTCCGACCGATGCCGACTTGGCCCTGTTATTGCTGGACTTGTAAGTACTTGTTGATCGTTTACCATCCGTTTACAGTATTCGTGAGAACGTACCAGTATGTAGTTTTGCTTAGACCTATTTCAAGTGTGTGATATCGCCAGCTCGTGGTTGTCTTTACTTGTATTCACTTTATCGCTTCAACAGGACGGGGGCGACTTCACGGTAATAAAACCAAGTTGAACTTAGCGATTTTTAACATCGTCATTTAGTCAAAAATAAATACATTACCTCGTCGCTATCCATCCTGCAAACAGCCGCTGAAGACAGAAGAGTACTTTTGAGCGAAGTCCTGGCTTCTGTGATTTGCCTACAAAACAAATGCACGCGACCGGCAGATCTGTATCCTTTACGGTAGTATGCACGCGCTAGCGCTCATGGGTAGTTGAGTTCTCGTTCCGGTCAAGCAAGAATCTTCCGTAGTGCTGCTTTAAGCTCTGGCATAGGACTCTAGTCAATTATTTTTACTCTCATAGACTCTGATTTTGTTTAGGAATGCCTTGCAATGGTTTTTAGCCAAAGTAAGATTATGAAGGTGAACAAATACCATTGTTTGGAGTTTAAATGTGCTTTTGGCAGTATCATTGCATCAGTTGAATAATGTTAATGTGTTAATGTTCTGAGATCAACAGCATCTCAGCACATAATTTGAACTGTTTTGCCATTTAAATACCTTTTAAAGTATTTTATAACTGTGTGAGTTAATTCTCATCAATCAACACGTCAGAAATGAATCATCAATATACGTAGTTCAGGAGCTGCCTCTTTTGAGCTGCTCTGTTGAGCAAACACTTCACCAGTTGGTACAACAAAACACAAAGCACGATAGGTATCAGCAACGGCCAATCTCAGTGGAAGCAAAAACCTGATCAGGGCATCCCTGGATCAACAACAGCTGATCATGACTTATAATGCCAGCCCATAATGATTAGCTCTTGATCAATCAGACTATCTGCACCACCTATTAGTAAAAAACAGATAATAAATCATCTCATGAGATTGGAATCAGGTTGACAGCACAGGGAAATCTTCCTTTAACAGGCCTAAAGCAGAACACTTTCTGTTATCCTGGGTGTGTCACAACTAGAGTTTCACACCAGTATTTGAGCAGTGACATGCTTTTTAAAACTGCAGGTGAGCCCCACCTCTTTCACAAAGTAAACAGTGCTTGAACACTGACATTTGAGGACATCCCTGGATGAGGACAAAGTTTCACAGGGTTTGGAAAAGTGATTACATCACTTTCTGCAACTGTTCCAAGCCAAAAAATAACCTAAACTGGGGATATGAATGAAAAATAAGGTCCACATAAGAACTGATCTTCCTTTAACAGGCCTAAAGCAGAACACTTTCTGTTATCCTGGGTGTGTCACAACTAGAGTTTCACACCAGTATTTGAGCAGTGACATGCTTTTTAAAACTGCAGGTGAGCCCCACCTCTTTCACAAAGTAAACAGTGCTTGAACACTGACATTTGAGGACATCCCTGGATGAGGACAAAGTTTCACAGGGTTTGGAAAAGTGATTACATCACTTTCTGCAACTGTTCCAAGCCAAAAAATAACCTAAACTGGGGATATGAATGAAAAATAAGGTCCACATAAGAACTGATTTAACTAGTTTAAGGCATCATATCAATGCTCTTGTCTTTACTATTGCTCTTTTTAAGGCCTTCTATTTATTTGTGTTTTTTAAGAACAACACAGTGATGATTGAAGCACTGGAAGTAGTACCAGCTTTTTAAAGTGTTGGGACAAAGTGTGACTTGAGATAGCCAAATTTTCCCTAATGGCTTGCTACTGTTCAGTTATTAAACCTTGATCATCTCAAGAGAAAAATGTAAAATACCTGACATGGTGTAAAATCATAACATAGCTCATGGGGGTATACAGGAGAACAGCCTGTTCTTAGCAGGGCTGAAAAAGTTGGGTTTATGGGCAAGTCAAAATCCAGTATCTGAGTGGAATTTCAGGCAGAAAAACTGCAAGATAAAACCAATGTACAGTTGTTAAAAGGGATGAAATATGGGCTCTTTAAAAGTCCAGAAAGTGAATATGATACAGATGCTGAAGAATTAACAAGCTTGATTTTAACACTCTCTCCGTTCTAACACGCACCCCTTATTTCACAATTTTTGCCTGAGAAACACTTTACTCAAATATAACTTTATATAACTTTATTATTGTCTTTTATTTATGATGCATTTTATTAATATTGTGCATGGATTGCAGGGTAGGTGGGTCTGGGTCATAATTATTATTTCATTTTTATTATCTTCCTGTTTCATAGCACTTTGTGCTACATATTTTTGCATGAAAAGTGCTATATAAATAAAGTTCGATTGATTGATTGATTGATTGGTTACACGCACCCAAATTTGTCCCAAACCATACTCCTTCAGACAACTCAATAATTACCTTTATTCAAAGTTTTAATCAATGAAATTTTAGAATTTTCTCAACAAAGACAGGATTGTATCTCTCAAACGGACATGGAAACACCTTTTGCTTCATGCGTGCACAATTACAGCCAATATCTTCAACCAATCACAGTGCAGCTATTTTGCATTCCCTTAAACGATGATTACACAAAGTGGAACTTATTAAACCCAAAATATCTAATTAGAACAGTTTAACGGTCGATTTAATAACAAGTATGCAAGTTTGCCGTGAATGTTTTGCAGAGAAAGAGAATATTTCTGCTTTTTGTATCGGATGTTTTGCAATTCCAATGCCGGAGAGTCAAATTATTTTAAGTATTTTGCTTGTACTAGTGTAATATGCACCAAAAAAATTTGAGCTTATTTGAAAGCAAAAGAGTGGATGTTAAAATTGAGAAATTATGGTAATAATATTTAATGATGATCTCAGAATCAGTCCCTGTAATTTGGACTAGTGTGCTCAAGACCACACTATCTGAGACCAAGACTTGCCTGAGACCAGAATGCACCGAGACCAAGACAAGGCTAAGACTTTTGGAAGTAGAGACCAAGTTGAGACCAAGACCGAGAAAAGCTGAGACCATCAAAATCAATTTTAAAAACCATGACAAAGTTGTACAGTTTAGGAGGGTATCCCTGAGACACAACACCAGAAAGGTTGCAGTCATCGCAGGGGAAATAAAACATGAATTGAAGCTTTTTGTTATTTTATCAAGTGTTCCTCCTTATTCACATTACTGAAGTTGAAAAACAGCAGATCAGTGCCGGTCTTGATCGGTCTTGACAGAAAATCCCAAGTCCGTCCAGTTCAAGACCAAGACAAGACCGAGTAAAAATGCTCTCGAGTCTGACACAAGACCAAGACCTTCAAAATGTAAGACCAGTCTTGAAACCAAGACCGGTCTTGAGAACCACAACACTAATTTGGACTATAATAGGGATTTCAAGCCAAAATAGCTATGCTACTTCTCCTGATGGATAACTTTCAAATTTCTACATTTTGGATGTGAAATAGCCTTTCAGTTTTACAATACCTGACAGAGAATGATTCTGACTAAATAAAGGCAGTCTTCATTTGCTGTGTAGCCTATTTTGCACAGTAATAATTAGGACCTAATTCTGCTGCATCAAGCTCTGAGGGCATGACTCTTAATCACACCTTATGACAGACTTGTTGTGCTTCTTAGTAACTAGGCTACAGCCACAACAGGCATTCAAGGGAGGCACAAAAAAAGCCTTGCACACATGAGTCACAGTGACCCATGACCTCCAGCCCCTCTGGTCAGTGGGCGTCTGGTGAGCACTCAGGCTTCTGTGAATTTAAAGGCATGACCTCACACTACTTGCTGAAGGGACAGAAAATTGAGGAGGAGGAGGAGGAAGAGGAGGAGGACGGCCGCGCTCTCTGTGATTAAGACTCCATTAATGACTCGCAAAACAAGCCAGCAAGAAAACTGTCCCAAGAGTTGGCAGCAGGATGTTAACGAGAGCTAATAGATGATGAACTCTGCTGTCTTGAAGGAGGGCTGCTGGGAAATACAGCTCACAGGAAGAAAAAGTCAACAGTCCGTGAGGGCTAAGGGTTAATGCGCAGGGAGAGTTGTTACAGAAGAGGGGATCAGTAAGAAGCAGAGGAGTTTGGCCTCAAAGGGATTTACTCTGATGTAACAACCCATTTACTATGCATTGTTGTGCTTTATACACTGAAGCTAAACTAATTTTTACTTTTTAATCAAGCATGATGACATGAATTGGACTTAACTAGTTCTACCTGATATGCGCCTGACTTACATTTTGCCTTAAAGTATTTAGTCTTTTGAGATCTGCTGTCTCTTCTGCCTTAAGCTACTTTTGAACAAATATGGTCCTTTTCCACTAGCACGCCTTGGCCCTACTCTACTCGGCTCTACTCGATTTGCAGCGTGTTTCCACTGGCCTGGTACGCCCTAAAACAAGCTAGTTTTAGTACTTACTCCGCTCTGGTTCCAAGCGAGCAGAGTTGATACTAAAAGATGACGTTACCAACTGCCAGCTACTGATCGGTCAGACAATATCGTCATCGATGAGTCATGAGTGCGACGACCTAGCATGCTAGCGGTAGCTACCGTTAGCTTACCCTCATACGTCTTTTCTTTGCAGCTCGATTGCTCTCGTCCTCGGCTTCATTCTGTTGTATATCTTCCAAAACTATCTTGTGCTTCTCAAGGGGTATTTCTTCTTGATTGATTGTTGTGTCGCGCTCAAAATGACGTCACCGCAGAGCCGCTCTCTGTTTACAGTGACACTGCACGCCATTGGCCAGGCGACTGGGGCTAATGGAAAAGCAGCACAAGGCGAGTAGAGTAGAGCCGGGTAGAGTCGAGTAGAGTCGAGTAGAGTACAGTTTGGCTAGTGGAAAAGGGCCAATAGTGTCATAATATCTGAGTTGCAAATTAGACACATCACTGACTGCATCTGATTAGACTGTCCGCCCTGATTTGAAAGGCATGCAAAACATAATTAAAATGACTTAGGATAAAACATTGACACCAAAGGTACTAATGGAATAACTGAAGAAATATCCAAAGCAATAGATAAGGAAATTTTTTGTTGATCTCAAAGAGGCAGTGGACACCATAGATTATACTATACTTAAAAAAAACTTGTTAACTGTAGTATTAGAGGACTGCCACATCAATGGATAACAAGTTATTTAGAAAACAGTCCACAGTTTGTTCAGATAAATTATAATAAACCCAAAGAAAACAACATCAACTGTGGGGTACCTCAGAGGTCAGTCCTAGAACCCAGTCTATTTATTTTGTATGTAAATAATATTATTCTTTAATCTAAACTGCTTGAATGCACTCTTTAAGTAGATGAAACTATAGTTTTTAATTCCTTAAAATAGATTAGACAGGTTTTGCATGCAGTCAAAAAAGAGAAATTGCAAATGAAAAATAGGCTTGGTAACAATGAATTATCATGGAATCTTGAAAAGACATACTTGAAACATGATATTTAGTTACACAGGGAATAACATTTAACCCCCTGTATACTTCGTAGATTGAAGTGAAATTCATAAAGTAGGGTAAACCAAGTTTTTATGAACCTTGATTGATGAAAACCCAAACTTGAAGTCACACATCAAGTACATAAAATGTAAGATACGAAAACCCATTGCTATTACACAGAGTGAAGGGCTCATTAAGTGACAAAGCGTTGTACCTTATTTACAACTTAGTGATTGTGTCATATCTGACCTACTGTATTTGAGGAAGTGCCTATCAAATATATATTCTTCAAATATTTGTTTTACAAAAAAAGAGTCATTGGAGGGATAAGCACAGGTCGACACAGAGATCCATCAAATTCAGATTTTATGAATCATTTGACTACTGCATTTATTATATATCAAGCTCGCAAGAACGTTATCAACAAACACAGAAAAGATATGAAAAGAGAGTCAGCATAACTTAAAGGGAACAGAGATCTTAGAAAAGCTTAGATTTAGAACCAAACTGATTGAATACTGTTTGCCTGTGAAAAGAATAAGTTTATAGAGCAATCTTTACAGAGAAACCAAAGAATCAAAATCAAACTTTAAAATAAAATTTAGAATAAAAACCATCATGAGAAGATATGATAAAGGTCTATAGACAATGTTTTGTAAGGTCTGTGCTGTTTTGATGTTATTTTCTATGTTTTAACCTTCCTTTTTGGATAAAATGTTAACTGTATCCATGGGCCTTATAAAGGGAAGTGAGGTCTTCTTTTGCCTGCAGCTATCTGATTAAAGTTTTTTAGTTTAATAATGTACATTGTTAATTAGAGTCTTGTAAAAAAAAAAAGGGGGGGGGGGCAGATCAAATAAGATTCTTCTTCCTTCTGCACCTTCTCATTTATTCTTTTGCTTCTTTTCTTGATTCTATTGAAGTGCTTTCTTTTACTAATAAATACAATTAACATTGAAAATGAAAATGAAATGAACAAAGTGGAGGGACTGATAAGGGAATTGTTGGGCAAAAGGACAACTTATATCAGCACCTTCAGCCTTTTGTTATCAATTCTGCACTGAACTGAAAAGCACCTTGAAACTCTACCTGATGATGACGAGCAGCACTGGCTTTGCTGTTGACTCTTGTTTAAGGCCTCTTTCCGCATTAGTCCTATCAAAACACAATTACTAACCCATCTCTCTCGTCTCTGGCTGGCTTTTTAGCGGTGGGATCCACTGCTGTTATCAGCCAAATGGATTGTTTTGCTAGAGGCACACCAACCATATCTGTGGGCGGTTTCCACTTGACAGTTTGACTCGCACTTTAAGGCTATTTCGGACCCCACACCCCCCCAGGGGCACACCAATATGCTGATAGACTCATCAGTCAGTTAGCTGCTCAGACTCCTGTGAGTGCTGTTTACATTGATTTGATTTGATGAACACGATGGCCTCATTAAAATCTAATTTGGCCGATTGTCTCGGAGGTCTGTCATTGCTTGTTTAAGTGGCAAGGGGTTGATGAAGCTCCTCAGCATCCAGGGGTGTACAGAACATTTTGAGGCTTTTGGGGGGGTTTTACAAAAATATAAAAACTCAGTGATCAACAGTCATGTTTTAAAGGGATAGGAAAACTTTCTTGCTTCACTCCCGAGCCGTTCTTTCAACTCTGCATGCAGTAATAAGAAAGAGGTGGGCAAAGCTCATCCACCACCAATTAGCTTAGCTCAACCACTGGGAGCCAATGGTTAGTGTTAAACAAACTGTCCTGTGAGCTTGTTTTGACTCTTTTTTTATTTTCCCGCATTGTGTTACGTTACCTTCTACTATCATCTTTACTGTCTACGTATAATCAAAGCCTTTGTTTTGTTGACCTACTTTTGCGGTGGTTTGCACTAGAGATGTGACATTCACAAACATGTCAAGTCTTGTGAACAACTCTTTTCAATGCTAGTTTGCAAGCCATTCCTAAATTTGCAAGCAATTTGCATTTAAGAATGGCTCACAAATGAACTGCTCATTCACAGCTGTGAATGGATTCTCGTTGTTCATTTAAAAGAGCTGAGAATGTCACATCTCTTACTCAAACCACAAGATTGGACAGTAAGTGGACACGAAAAGAAAAGTTGGCATATCCTTTTGACAAAAGGAGACCGAGTACCATCTACAGTCATGGAAAAAATTATTAGACCACCCTTGTTTTCTTCAATTTCTTGTTCATTCTAATATCTGGTACCACTAAACGTATAATACAATGAACACAACAAAAAATGCAGCTGGTCACATAATACTTTATGTCCTATTTGACATTCTTAAGCTTAATTGATTCCCAGGGTATATAAGAGGCCATTTCATGTCACAAGCAGCACTGCACATGCAAAGGCCTAGAGTGGTTTCCTGCTTACATTCAAGCCGTAGCACAACTCAGAAGTTGTCAGCTCTCACATAATGCCTAAAACAAAAGAATTATGTGAAGCCACAAAGGCAGCCATCTTGGCACTGCTGGAAATTGGCATGAGTGAGAGACAGGTAGCGAAAAAACTGAAGATCTCCAAGACAGCCGCTCATTACAACAAAAAAAAAACAAGCTGAACATGGCACTACCAAATTGCTACCTGGCCGTGGCAGGAAACGCCTTTTCTACCCCACGAGATGACTGCACTCATCCGCTCCTGTGTCAGGAATCGCCAGACCTCCAGGGACCTTAAAAATGAGTGGGCACTGTCGAGAAATGTGACTTGTTCAGCAAGGACAGTTGAAACCGACTTGTTGAAGCTGGTTTGAAGTCACACAGAGCACGCATAAGAAGCCCTTCATCAATGAAAGGCAGAGGAAGGCCGGTTACTCTTTGCTCGAGACCACAAGGATTGGACTGTTGATGATTGGGCTAAGGTTCTCTTCAGTGATGAATCCAATTTTGAATTGATGCCCTCCAGCCAACTTACTGGTTAGGAGGAAGCCTGGAGAAGCTTACAACCCAGACTGTCTTGCCCTACAGTAAAACATGGGGGTGGATCAGTCATGATCTGGGGTTGTTTCAGTCTGAGTGGAACAGGGCAAATGCAATTGTGTGAAGGCGAATGAACCAGGTCATGTACAGGACTACCCTTGAAAACAGTCTTCTTCCATCAGCTGGAAAACTCTTTCCTGCCTCGAATGACTGGATTTTCCAACAAGACAATGCCCCTTGCCACACGGCAAGGTCAGTTAAACCTGGATGGAGAACCACAACATTAGCACCATGCCTTGGCCTGCTCAATCACCAGATCTTAATCCAATTGAAAACCTGTGGAAAATCATCAAACTCAAAATGGAGAACCACAAGCCCAAAAACAAAGAAAATTTGTTTGAATTTGTCCAACAGGAATGGGCTGCTGTGACAGCAGAACAATGTCAGAAGCTGGTGGAGAGCATGCCAAGACGCATGGCTGCAGTCATCAAAAACAATGGTTATGCAATCAAGTATTAACTCTTGTGTGTATCATGTGTTTAAAGCAAACAGAAAAGAAAACATGGAATGCTTAAAAGTAGTGTTTTTGGCGGTACAATGCCATAGCTATTGATGTAAGAATTTAAGTAATTTTGGTTATTATCAAGAAAACCATGGAAAATGAATAGTTCTTGGTTCTTAAATTAAACTCTCATGAGCTATTTTTGTTGTTATCATTATAATTGTCCAAACAAATGTACCTTTAGTTGAGCCAGGCATTAAAATTAACAAGAAATTGAAGAAAACAAGGGTGGTCTAATAATTTTTTCCATGACTGTACATTGTCAAAATATGTTGACTATGTTTGGACAAGTTGGTAAACTGGCAAGGAAAAGCCTGGCTTCTTAATCCCACTTACTTTTTCCCATTAGCAACATATTTTCTGCAACTTTGTAACTCCTTCTAAACCAGCTTAATAATTTCCCAATAAAAGCAGGAATTTGATTTATTTATTTCGGTCACATCAGCACACTTATACAACATCACACATTGTCAATAGTTGATCACATTGTACATGTCCGAAAGGGAAGACGGGAGAAGAAAAGCTTATCTAGTTCCGTCCCCATTTTCTCAATATTTAGTCTCCTCTTTTCCACATATCAGATTATTATAAATTTTTATTCCATTTACAGAAGTATGACATAATTCTTGACTGTCTTTTAGTGTCCGTATTTGACCTATTATGACCAATCCTTTGTTCCACGTAAGGCATAATTCATGAGTGTCTTTTTTTTTTTTTTTTTTTTTTGTTAGTCCCGGTTAGTGATGTTGGGGTGGTGTGTCTGCGTTGCTTTTCTTTTTTCCAGGTTTCAACCATGTGTTAAACGTGTGACTCGTCGTCACTCTCCTCTTCACCCAGGCGTGCTCCTGCACTGACAGTGTCGACAAAAGTTGCAAACATGTGTTGACAATATTTGGACAAGTGAGTAAAACTGGTAACCTTGCAGTGCAGATGGATCATTCTGATTCAATGCCTGTAACGAGGCAGATCCACTTTGCCAAGATCCAATCTATACTGACTGGGAGCTAGGGATGGGAATCGAAATCCAATTCCAGTTGAGAATCGTTAACAGCTCCATCAAAGAATCGATATCATTAATTTTTTTGCTCATCAATTCCCTTATCAATTCCATTCAATTGACAGTGTTCAGAAGCTTTAGAATTGTGACTTAATCCTAACTGCACCTACTACACAACCTTAAGTGAGTGGAAACACCAGCAATTTGCAGAGGCAGTTTTAATGCTGTGACATGTGTTTGACATTGTTGTCACTAAAAATCAGACACAACATTTGCAACATTTGCTCACATGGAAAATCTGCAGGAATCGATAAAGGAATCGTTAAAGAATTGGATCGATTAGCAGGATCGTTAACAGCATTGATATTGATAAAATCTTATCAATTCCCATCCCTACTGGGAGCAGCCCTAAGAGGCATGGCCCAATCCTTTGGCGCAGAAAGAGATGATGGTTACGAGCAAGACGACTGCAGGATGTGGCTGCACACAGAGATTAGCATTGATGCTAACAGCTTCAGCAGCAGTTTTGGTAGATCTGAAACTCATTTCTATATTAAATGAAAAACAAATATCAACACTACAAACTTTCCAAAGAAAGAATATTTTCACTCCACTTCTCCACGTTCTGTCTAGAAAGTGTCTCATGTTCTGTCCTTAACACCACAGCAGTATCGCCCGCCTACTACATTATCAAACTGGCCTGTAATGAAAGTGATAGATGGAATGATCGTCCAATCACCTGCCATATGCTTCTGATAGGTTCTACTCCTTTACAAATACTTTTGATGGACTCTTTCATAAATGGACTCATGAAAAATATTGAACAGTCCATCTTGTGTGTCAGGTTGTGAAACCTGTGAGGAGGAGTCAAGAAAACACATCTGTGCAGGAATTTGCCAAAACTGCCGTTGTTGCAGAAAAAAAGGGTGGTAGTTATTGAAACTGGCGTAGAAACCCTTGCTCCTCATTGGTTCCTCAATCTTTTACAAATGTCTCAAAAACATTTGTGAAATTCAGAGGGTCGTGCATTTACACTACAAATCCTCATCAGTGCAAGTAAATGCAGAGCCATATTATCTACATTCTGAAGGCCCTGGCTTCTGCCTTTCCTTCCCTGATGGTGAAAGCTCATATGTCAGCATCCTCATCACCTTGACTCCTTTAAGACCTCAGTAAGGACTTGAAGAGTCTGCATGGATGGACATGACAAGAGGGCCAGGAAACATGTGGAATTCAGTATAAGACAAGATAAGAGCTCAGGATTCCTCCGTTTTGAGGAAATGTTAATCACAGAGGGCTTCCAGAAATCAAACACACCCCTAGACATAAAGTATGGAAAGATAAGCAGCAAGTATTGTCATGCAGCTTGTCCAGCTAATACACAAGCATTGTTTTACAAATAAATGGATTTAAATCACAACATAAGGCTAATATGCACCAGTCTTTACAGAAGCACCATAGTTTGTAAGAAAAACTTGCACGATTCACATTAGGATTTTTTTCAAGAAATCCAACACACTCTTTACATCTCTGGTGTGCTTCAGTGGCAATACAGCAATGTCTAACAGTTAATCCTGCAAATATTCCACAAATAACTGCACTGAAAAGCAAAATGGTACAGAAAGAAGTGTTTTCAAATAAAACTTGGTAGAAAACAATCTGGTCTTTTAAAATTAAGTTTTCCAAAATCAAGCACACACCTTGTATTTGCAAATTTTTTGTTGTCTGAATCTAAAATGGGGCTAAAAATGAGATTTGTATTACAGAAAAAATGTATTTTAAGAGGAGACCCCTGCCTTTGAGATTTCACAGTAACAGTGCCACATAATCAAACCCAACCCGAGTAACAAAAGCCTGCTTTAATAAAAAAAAAATATATGCTGCTCAGTTTATTGGGGAAAAATGCATTATTCAGATCTTATTCATTTATGTTATTTGTGGTATTTAAAGGAGACATATCATGCTTGTTTCTCCTTTTCACTATGCCAGACTAGGAGGCCCGTAAAGCATTTTTGCTCTCAGTACAAGTCATTTAGTTCCTTCATTGCCCCACAATAGCGTTCTCAAAATCCTCATTTTAGGCCATTATCAAGCTCTTGTTGAAACACTCGGTTTCCAGGATGACCTAAAGTTACCTCGCACATCACAGCCCTTTGTGCTCTGATTGGTCAGTTCTATCGGAGTAGAGCTAGCCTGTCCTTCTTCTTCTTCTACTGTATTTTCCAGCAGGCTCAAAGCAGCGACCGCGTATTTAGTTCCCCTACAGGCCAGAGCTGGTAATGAGTGAGTGTGAGCTAGGGATCTATATACTGCTGCTGGACGAATGTGTTCCTCAGTGACGGTTTTGTGGCTAACGGACATCACAGAGAAGGAAGTGTTTTATCAGATTACTCCAATAAAAAGAAAGGTACCTCGTGTCGTCACGACAATTTAAATCTCGCGGACATCTCGCAATGACCTATTTTCAGAGGCATCAAATCTCGTTCTAGGATATCTGAAAAAATACAATATCTCATTTTTTGAAAATGAAGGGGGTGTAAGGTCTTGTTTTCAAATTTATTATATGTAAGTATTAAATCATGCATCAGCATGATATGTCTCCTTTAAACAAAAAAGGGTTGTGTTTACGTGGTAGTTAAGATTACATTAAAAGGGTTTGATAAAAAAATAAAAAAGAAAAACTTGTGAGAAACAGGATTTGGGTTTGAAAATTAAGAGTTTTAGAAATATATGCCTCAATAGTACAACTGCAAAGTATATCCAGGAAATAATGTACATGGACTTGCAGAATTTGGAGACTATATGAGGCACATGAAAAGGAAGGTTTTTGGCATGAAATAGATTCCAGGGTGTGTTTGATACGTAGAAATTAAACTGGAGCAAGGTGACATGTACAGACATTGTAACTCTGTTTTTCAGGCAAATAATAAGAACATGATGCTGCTGCTCACCAGTGACAATGAGTCAACAGAGAAACACTGACACTGAAACATATCTTTGCTTTTCAAGTTGAAGTCTTCCAGTAAATAAACATACCCCCGTGCTTAAATATAATGCACTGGGAACAACAAACTATTCCACACGTGATAATAAGTATGTTTTAATTTGCATAATCAGGCTGTTAACAGCGTAAAGAATAACTATGAATTTTTATTGTAACTTTGAAGCAAAAGTTACAATGAAGCACACTTTGTGAAAGGCGAGAAAGGTTTGAACAATAATGCCTCCATAGAAAAATTGCAATGTCAAGCAGGTTATCCAGAAAATAGGTGGAATTTGATTTGCAGAATTTAGGGACTTTTACTTGCATATTTAACAGGGGTGATAATAGGCGAAAAATTAAACAAATATATATCAAAGAAATGTCAAAGTAAAAGTTTTAGGCAATTCATCAACCTCAAAGAAATAAATTTAACCCAAACCATTTCAGTGTAATATATTCCAAAAGTCATAACATGTAATGTCACGTAGTTTATCCAGCAGATAAACATGCTCTTGTGCTGCTGTGTGCAAAATAATTGTTGTAAAGGAAAAAAGTATGGCTGGTAAAAAAGGTAGTAATCACAAAATCATAATTTTCTGAAGAAACCATTTTAATGAAAAATATTTTGCACATCGAAAATAAAAGTTTCCACTTGCACCAAGGCTGTAAGCATGCAGCATCAGCTCGTGTTTGACTGGAACAGCAAATTCCTGTCCACAAACAGGAAACAACACTAAATCAGTGTTCTAGAAGAAAAATGGAGGAATTATCAACACTGACTCTTACCTTGTTATCTATAAGTCTCCATGTTTTCCTCTTGTGGCAGCAGGATTTCTGAAGACGTACTAAACTGGCGAGTATGGTAATGATGGATAAACGACAGGAAAAATCCCAGCAGATGCAGAGCAGAAAATGTTCTCCAAAAACAGTGTGTTCTGTTATCCGGAAACTGCGCTCTGTGGGCACACAATTATAAAAACAAGCTGTGGTTCGGCAGGAAGATGTCCTGTTCTCCAGCGTGCATAATCCAGAGCTGGTTTACGGACGGAGTGCGGACTGTAAATGTGCTGAGAGGAAAGTTTTTCTTCTGTCAGCCTGCTCCTCCGCTCGACTCCACAAACACTACAGAGAGGGGAGCCCGAGTTTCTCTCCAAGCTGCGCCTCGGCCAGGAAGTGGTGACGCTGTCTGGTGGTGCGTTTCCTAGGCAGCGACGTCGACAAGGAGGACGTACCGCCCCCGTGTGGACGGCTCGAGCGAGTACAACGTCTGCTGTTTATTTTTCACCTATATGTTTTTTTAAAATGATACAACTCAAATAAAAGTTATGCAATATTATTGAATCTAAGATAGTCCAAAATAAAATGACTGTCAAATATGGGGCGGAAATTCTGACAGTAAGTTTTGAAACAAAATAAAATTTGTCCTTGTAGAAAAAGTTGTATTCTAATTGAACAAGTAGACTATTGGCATTCTCATAAGTCTTCTGAAAGTTCATCTTTTTCGGTGCAATTTTTTTCATTGTCAGTCTTAATTTTCAGATTCAACTTTCTGGTTTAGGGTTTCAATGTATTTTTTTCAGTTTCAACTCACTGTCAGTGTTTTGGCCCTGTAGGCAGATAGTGCTAATAAAAGGAAACTAAAAACAGCAAATAGAAATCAAAATGAAACTTACGGAAGAGTACTAGGGTCATTTTATATGGAAAAATTAATGTTCGGCAAGTTAAGATTAAAGTTAATATTATGAGAATAAAGTCGAAATTTTGAGATAAACTGCGAAATAACATTAAAGTCGAAATGTTGACAATGAAGCCGACATATGATTTTGCTATAACAGTAACAATGATGACATTAAAGGGAAAACGTTGAAAAAAATTACTCGAAAGTCGAGAATGAAGTCGACATTCAAAGTATTTCAACATTGTCTCGACATTTCGAATTTCATCACAAAATTGCATTTCGACTTTATTCTGATCATATCAACTTTAACTGAAGTTTCGACTTCAATCTCGACTTCCCCCAAACTATTTTCTCCATCTATGGCCCTTACAGGCCCCCATATGAGACAAAGAAAAACAGGTCATACACTAAAAGTGCTCCAAGAGCCCAAGCCTCAATCAAGGCATTTCCACTACTCAGGAGAGTAATCATCGAAAATCAGAACTATCCTATTTCGCATTGTCAACAAATCCTTGAAAAAATTCTGGATCCACATCTGGATTCGGATCATCACCAACGCTGAAATGCATGCCCCTTGTGCCAAGACCAACATTTCCTGAAAATGTTATCAAAATCTGTTGAGAACTTGAGTTTTCTGATAAAATGTGGAAAACTGCCAAATTTTGCAATGTTTACAAATGCTTTAAAAGTTCTGGCTCTGCATCTGTATTCAGATCACCATTAAAATCTGATCACTTAGTCCCTGTGTCATGACCAACATGTCCTGAAAAGTTGATCTAAATTAGTTCAGGTATTTAGTTGTTTACAAATGTGGAATTGGTATTGGCTTGTTATTTTTTTTAGAAGTAGTTTAAACAGTTTTTACTTCATTATTTTCCTTTTATCAGTTTTTTATACATTTTTTTAAATCAATTTCTTTTATTTTCTGTATTTAATGTCTATCAAATCTGGGTTTTTATTTCATATTTTGCTTTTGTCCAAGTTAGGGCTTGAAGAACACATTGTGGATGCATATATTTTGTGTTCGTTTGAGTCAAGGCACACTTGTCTGTTGTTGCTGTTTGTTATTCTTAACCAGTCTTGCCCCCTCCCATTTCCTCTTTCCTTTCTTTGAATATTAAAAACTTTGCATCTATGATGCACTGTTTATCATGTCTAACTTGTCCTCTTAATAATTTAAATATAAACTAGAAAAGCACTCGGAGAGCGCAGACCTCCGCCAGCACCACAGTCCTCTCCCATATTGTGATTTTTACCATAAATATTAATCCTACCTTTATTTCATGTAAATATTTAGATTCCTTGACCATGAAAACATACCATTAGCAATTGGTTTCATCATGATATCTATTTTAGTTCAGTAGTTATTCACGAAAATCGCATTTTTCGTCATGGCGGATCCAGATGGTGATCTGAATCACTTCTTTCTTTTCCCATGCTGAACATTTCCTGAAAATTTCATCAAGATCCATCCATAACTTTTTGAGTTATTTTGTTAACAGACAGACAGACAGACTCTCCTGGAAACATAACCTCCTTAATAAAGGAGGTACTCAAAGAGGAGTAGTAACATTAGTAGTATTAGGACCTGTAGAGGCATCACGTTATTATTATTTGTAAAGCTGTACAAGCAGTTTCAGTATTGAGCTGCTAAATGTAACGTAGACCATTTAGCAGATACCTGTTCTCCCGTCAGACTAATAAGGTACCACAAACTTAAAAAAGACAACCTAATACACACAATTATTTATCAACAGCTCTAAATGTAAACAGTGTCCTCTCTGTTTTTCAAGCAGACTTCAAGAGCAACAAATTCTCCTCTAACCTTGGCAGCAGCAGCAGCAGCAGCATTACTCTCCTCAGATTAGTTCCTTACAGCACAGTTTTATTGTGATCAGACAAGCCCTCGCTCTGAGAACAACTGCCTCTCTGCAGTGAATATCAATTGGACATTTGCATCTCTGTGTGGATTTGAAACGCTTGAAGATTCCTGTGACGTAACTCTGCTGTCGACAAACACCTGATAAAACACCTGATAAAAACATTGCGTGTGGTTGTTTGTGTCTCTGTGTGTTTGGGGCCTATCACCTTGAACCAGTCGCCAGCCGATCACAGATGATATCGAGACAGACAACCAGTCACTCTCACACTCATAACAAAATGTTGAGCCACCAGTTAACCCAATGAGTATGTTCTTGGTTTGTGGGGGGAAACAGGAGTGCTTATTATTTGACTCGGTCCATTTGAAACGTTTTATTAAAGCAATAATGCATTAGCAGATTTATAAGGAGTGGGTAACCTGTAGTCCGTGGTTTTGACAGTTCATGATCAAAGTGCTTGAGCAGACTTGTGCCCTTCATCAAATGATCCTGCTCCCCGGAGCTGCAGAGTCAGGGGTTCCCTCACCAGACGAGATTGGATTACCGCGGTGGACCTGAACTCTCTGCTCTCACTGGAACACAAAATCAACACATTAGAACCTTCATATTTTTTTTTCCAACGCCATCTTCTGTTTCCTGTGCAGCATTTTGTGTTTTGGTACCTGGGAGTGAAGCTGATCTGAAGACGCTGGCTGCTGCCGATGTGAGGCTCTGTGGACCTGATGATTCCAAAGTCTGGCGTAATCCTGAACACGTCTGACTCTGCACACATGCGCAAACATACAGAGAAATATGAGGACATGTAGACTTTGGTTTTAGGAATATAGTGACACCATAGTGGATACCTGAAATATAAGTATTATTGGATATCAAACTCTCACTTATTTAATCAGCGTTGGAACCTTATTAAAAGTGTTTTACTTTTTTAGTGCTGCAGTGGTATTATATAAAGACACTACATCACAGGATCCATAAAAATCCGTAACAGTATAAATGGGCTCCACCATTATTCATTTATGGGTATTCATAGATGCAGGACTGGGATTCTGAGACAAATTAGCAGTCGCTCATCCATCCACAGCATCAATTAACTTCCTCTGAAGGAGGAAGTTAGTGACCTGATAGGAACACACTTGAACTACCTATGGAAAGGTCCTGAACAGTTTTGAAGCAGGAGCCCTCTTGTTTGTGACTTCCATAAAAGTACAGAACAGTAAAATACTATCCTGAAATGCATTGTTTTAAAGCAGATGCAGCCACTGCATTACAAGCATCGGGTACAAGGCAGCAGTGACATAGAGGTGATTCAGCGAACGTCACAGCAGAGCCTGCCAAAAAACATCCTTCACAACACTCCCTCCCCAAAAACACTTGGTAGAAATGTAGTTTCTTCTTTTTATCTTTATAGAGCTCTGCATACTCCGACACCAACATGACAAGCTCCTCCATTGTTTGCTTTGACCTGTGAAGCCGGCCATTTCTGGGTTCCCTCCCTCCTTCGAAGTGATTGCCTCCTGCCAGGCAGCTGCCAGCAGAAAGTTCAACATGATGGACTCTGAGCAGCAGGGCAAAATCTGTGCACATTCAAAGGGGTGGCAACCACTTCCCCTATGCTGCCCCTCCCTCATCAAACTGATGTCTAACATAGACATTAATTCATCAACAGCTCATTACAAAGTCTCCTCTTATCTCATGACAAATCAGACACCCCAGAGATGTGTCGGCAGACTTTCACTGGCAGGAAGTTGGCTGGCAGTGCAGAGTTCCAGCGGTTGGCTGGAACTCGGCAGGCATCTGGCTGGGAGGGGAAACTGGAAGAGGCTGCATCTGTAGTTACCTAAAGCTGATTTCCAGTAAGTGTTGGCTCCTTGGTTGTGCAGGTTGATGCATACTGTCTGTGTCTGGCCCACATAGCAGAGCCCAAAGTCGACAGTGTCAGTTGACAGATGCATAACAGCAAGATCCAAATGTGCACAAAGAGGCACTGTCTACAGAGAGAGAGAAATTAATTGTGAGGTCAAAAGCTTCATTTTCTGCGAAATATTCCACTGTTTCTTCTCAGGTCCCCCCTCACCTGCAGTGTGTTGTTGCTGTAGTGAATCAGGAGATTCTGCTGGAACCTTAGCTTCATCTTCCCACTGTCACTCTTGATCAATGTCATCCCGATTTGGACATCCTCTTCTACCTGTTTGGATCGCTCGAGGAGGGACAGGGGGCAATGGAAGGCCACTTTTACCTGTGAGAGAAGTAAAGAAAAAGGTATTACATTCTGTGGAGATAAAAAGAAAACAGACCATTCTTTCTTACATTGTATTACCATGTTTTCATTCAGCAGGTCTTACTTGCATGCCTTGTCTTGGCTTCAGCTCCAGAGAGTGGCTGCCACTGGTTGGTGGGTTACTGGAGTTGCTGGTGACAGCCCAAGGATGCGGCTTCAGCACTGAAAACGGCAGCTGAGTCCCCAGTTTGAAGTGTAGGGTCATTTCTGAGTTGTTTATTAGCTGAAATGTCCGTGTGGTGTCAAATTCACGCAGTATCATCTGAAGAAACAACCATAAAAACAAGCTATAAGCATGATTTACCACCAGCTACAATGGTACATCATAGCACTTAGCCAGTTTATATTTGAATAATTTAGTATCTTTGTGTTGTTTTTAAGTTAAATTATAAGAAAATACACTGACTGATTGTTGTCCTATTTTTGTTGTATTTAGACACAATGACTATAAAGAGATCATGATTCTGATGATTTAGCAGAAATATCACAACTTTAATGTTTGTTCACACAGACCTCCTTCTCTGATCCTCCCGGTCTCAGTAAATCACCAACCGAGGCTCTGAACTCCAGCACCCCTTTATCTTCCTTTAGCTGCACCAACAATCTGTGGGACAGACAACCAAGGGGATGATCTGCAGCTAATTAAGACCACCTCTGAGCCACTTTTACCCAAACTTAGCTTGTTTAAATCCAAGAATCATAAATAACACTGTATGCATTGGGGTTTTCTTCTTCAGAGGCATAAATAGTATGATTGTAATTGCTCACAGCGCAGGCTTCACGGTGGCAAGTAGATCTATCCTGACAGCCTCCAGATCCAAACCCTGAGCTCGTGTAACTTTACCCGGGACACAGACAGCCATCTGTAAACACAACACAAGAACGAGGGGGTTTTCACTGCATCATCCTCTGCTGCTATAATTGCTTTTAAACCCTCAAAGGGACACAGACAGAAAGAGAATTTATCCCTTCGAGCCAAATTGTGAGATTTTGTTGTGAGGTCTGGAGCACAGCATGGATGTTGTCTAATTTCCTGTTTTTGGTTTAGTGTCTTCATTGTCTGGCTTAGTTATAAAACATTTAATTCGTTATATATTCCCAATAACCTTAAAAAAGCTACCCTCTATTTTTCTAGCTCATCATCATCTAGAGAAAATCTTGGCAAAGAGTAAAGGTGCAGATATCAACTGGCAGCCCAAGGGCACTACTTGGCCCCCCACAGCTTCACATAAGGCTTCCAGAATATCATCAAATTCAGTAAATAACAAGAGGATTTTTTATGTGTGTTTTAACCTATAACAGTTCCTCTGGACATTTTTATGCCATTCAGTTTTTTATTTCCAACCATGTTGCCTGTGTTGAATGAATAAAGCTCAAATCTACCAGAGGATATTCATGTTTAAAAAATTTTAGAATTGTCATCACCATCTGGTATGCATGTTTTCGGCTGAAGTAGTTGCAAAATATTAACTTGTTTAGAGTGGAAAAACATAACTATGCATTCTTTAGAAGGTGTCATTTTTTGTCCATCGGACCACATGAGTGATTTTTTTTTATCTGATTGCAAAAAACGCAGAGTACAACAAGCAATGTTGCTGCCAAGTATTGACCCATCTCGGGGCTTTATATTAATATTAAAATTAAAACTAAAATTCAGCTTGAACTGTATTTTATGGAAATTGTTTAATTAAAAAATTGAGTTTTGTAAACATACTGGCCTTTAAAGGGTTAAAACAAAACAAAATAGAATTTTTTTAGGTATATTTCAGGATGAAGTTTTAAAAGACTGACTAACATAAAGAGGGAAAAATACTGATCTACACTTTACAACAGTTTTTGGGAGGCTGACATTTTTTGTCATTAGGAACAAGTTAGTTTGTTAAATTCTTAGGGGTTAAAAGCGATTTTTTTTGTAAGTATGTATTGTAACATGTATTTGTATATACATATATATTTCTAAAAATGTATTGCTTAGACTTTAAAATGATTAAAATAAAAATGTTCATGAAATATAATGTAATAAGTTGACCTTAAAGATTTTGACTCACTTTCTCTGTGCCATTATCAGCCTTTATTGTTTGTGTGTGTGTGTACGCTATGGTCTTTTAGTTAGTAAGTTTATACAAGATTTTAGGCTAAAAATTCTTTTTATCTCATGTTTTGATTGTGTAGATTGTTCAATGTCTGGGCTCTTAGTTACATGCTCTGGCTAATTTTTGGGAAGTCACATTTCACAAATGACTATTTAGTGAGAAATTATAATTGTATACACCTATTAGTTTATTTCTATAAATAAGTGAATAAGCCAAAATCAGCCAATGTTCAAGGAGGAGTGTGAGTATTTGTGTGAGAGGGAAAACACAGCAGCCCAAAAACGAGGTAGCAAAGATTTCTCAGTCGTTGCTGGCAACTGCTGTGTTGATAAAGACTGATTTCACTTTTAAAGGCTAAGAAAACTGGCCCTTGAACAAATGTAATTGATAATCCCCCCATGGAGGAAGTTCATTATGCACAGTTGTTAAAGCTTTAAGTGGCTGCCAGCCATCCAAACTAAGTGAACCAGATTAATGGTACTCAGATTAGTTTTTGAGTTCAGATGTTTTTTAATAAAACTGAAATTGTTTTTTAAGTGTGTCAAGTAAGTTACCTTAGAGTCCAGACTCAAGAAGCCAAGAGCTAGGCCCACACATCTGGACTTCTGAACCGCCTCCGAAAGAGTCAAAGGAGTGAAAGAAACATGGATGGTGCCACTGCCCTTTGCTGGAATTATCTTGAGGTCAGAAGCATAAAACAAACAAAAAACATTTATATGGTAAAAAGAAGGGCTGCTAGACTTGGGAAAAACACAAGTATTTTGAAAGACTGAGATCTCAATAATACAACATGACTTTACAAGTAATCATTGAACATAAGTGCTCTTAAAGGTCCCATGTCCTTCAAACTCAGTTTTGTTGCTTTTAATGTTAGTAGAAGGGGCTTGAGGAGCAGAACAACGTGACCCTTGTTCTTAACCCTCAGTTCATGGCTTTACGTCTCTTTCAAGATAATGCCCCTTAAAAGACTTTGCTTTTTACTTCCTGTGATTAATTATGTAACAGCTTTTCAGCCTCCTCTTCATGATTGTTTTCTGCTTGTCAGGGGCAGACGCCATGACTGTATTGATAGTCTGATCTGCCTCTTGTGACCCCTCCTCCTCACTCCCATCAGACATCATTAAGGCAGCCAATCAGACCAAGGCTCATTATCATAGCGTCCTCACTCCCTCAGATCCAAGTATTTCCTATGGGGATGGGGAAAGAGCTGCGTCTGATCCTCTACAGTGATTTAATTTTTCATTTCTTTAAATTCAAATTAAATAAACACTTGTTTAATAGACATCCAGAAAATGATGTAAAAGGTCAGATACACCAGGACATGGGACCTTTAACACTGCCATTCTTACCATGAAAGAATAAGCAATAAAACATTAATATATCTGAAAAAATACAAATATCTAAAAATAACGATTGGTGGAAAAAAAGATTAAATAAGTGCAATATTGCCATTGGAACATGAAAATCAGTTCATTGCCCAGCCCTGGTTTAAAGCATTTTTAATGCATTTGGCTTAAATCAGTGCACATACTGTCTGCTGAGGTGTAGTGCAGAACGGGTAGTCCGAAAGATTGTAAATTTCCTCCTCCTCACTACTGTTCTTGGATTTGTGTCCCACTGTTTCCTTCTCCTAAAGAGCAAATAGTACGTTTAAAACATAGGATAATTCATATGATCAGAAAAGTTGTCCACATTTCTTCACTGTTAATGGACTTACAATCTTGCTTTGGATTGGTGTACTTGTTTCATCAGGGCTTTTTTCATCAGCTACTTGAATGTTCTTTTAAGAATGCAGGACAGAATAGAAGGATTAAAAAAGAGAATAATAACACATTACTAAAGTAATTCTAATTTCTTCCACTATACCTGATCTGTGTTGTTTAATGGACTCTCAGTCCTGTGTTGGGGTGAGGTAGGGCTTCTATCATCAACAGCTTGAATTTCATCAGATTCCTGCAGTTCTTCACTTGACTCCTCATCACCCTCAGCCTGATTTGCTGGATATTTTTCTTCTAATGCCACCAGTTCATGGTCACCCCCATCAATTAGTTGAATACTCTTGTCAGAATACATGATAAAATAGAAGGATTAGAAAAGAGAATAACACATGATTAAAGTAACACGCATTTCTTCTGCTGTACCTGATCTGTGTCATTTAATGGACTCTCAGTCCTGTGTTGGGCTGAGGTAGGGCTTCTGTCATCGACTGCTTGAATCTCATCAGAATCCTGCAGTTCTTCACTTGACACCTCATCACCCTCAGCCTGAGTTGCTGGAAAGGTTTCTCCAAATGCCACCGGTTCACGGCCATTCTCATCGATGTGATAAGTTTCCCAATCAATGCAAATATCTGAAATTAAAAATAAAGACAAGACAAGGGAAACTTGATTGTTTTAATGTGGCCTACGTCAGAAGTTAAAGTAAACATAAAGAGACCAACATAAATCATGCATTAAGTGGATATTCAAAAATCACAGGGATTATAGACAGGCTATGGACACTTATTGTTGCATAAAGACCATAACTACACTTATTTTGTGCAATACATGATCTTTAAAGAGTTATTCTTTTCAGCAATTCCCCCAACAATGAACAATTTCTTCATTGTGTAAAACTGTAGCATCAAAACAACAGAAGTGGCCTTTATAATAACTGCAACTTAAAGGAGACATATCATGCTTGTTTCTCCTTTTCACTATGCCAGACTAGGATGCCTGTAAAGCATTTCTGCCCTCAGTACAAGTCATTTAGTTCCTTCATTGCCCCACAATAGCGTTCTCAAAATCCTCATTTTAGGCCATTATCAAGCTCTCGTTGAAACGCTTAGATCTCTGGCTGACCTACAGTAACCTCGCAACATCACAGCCCTTTGTGTTCTGATTGGTCAGTTCTATCGGGGGTAGAGCCAGCCTGTCGTCCTTCTTCTACTGTATTTACTGGAAATGTTTTGTCAGATTACTCCAATAAAAAGAAATGTACCTCGTGTTGTCATGACGATTTAAATCTCGCGGTCATCTCGCAATGACCTATTTTCAGAGGCATCAAATCTCGTTCTAGGATATCAGAAAAAATACAATATTTCATTTTTTGAAAATTAAGTGGGTGTAAGGTCTTGTTTTCAAATGTATTATATTATATGTAAGTATTAAATCATGCATCATTACGATATGTCTCCTTTAATTGCGTGTCTCGTGTCCTTTGCTAAATAAATTTATATCCTTGAATTAGGTTTGTTTTACACCGCCATCTCCTGGTTAGACCAGTCAGTTGCTATCACAGTGCTGTGGAGTACAGACAGCAGAAGCATTATCTTCTGCATCTTTATCTTCCACATTGTTTTCTTGGATACTATCGGTCAGTAAGTACAATGTTTTGCAAATTTCTCGACTGGATGCAAAGGTATGCCATAGATTTTATTTTAGTGCTTAATTTTGATTCAGTCCTCTGAGAAGTCAAGGTGTGAGCTAATGAGGGTGCAAGCTAGCAATGTGGTGAGCGAGCAGTGTGACAAATCATTTTGAGCTTAGAATTTCTATTTATTTTCATTGTACCTTTAACTTTTGTATGTTATTTTTTGAAATATTGTACATTTTCCTCTTTGTTACAATTTTACAAAAATAACAAGTAATTCTTCAACAAAAAATAAGAAAAGTCACAAAGTCACATCTTGTAGTTTGTGACTGATTCCCACTTGTTAGCTAACTGGCTAGCTTCAAACAAAAGCAGCTCATAGTGAGGACACTGACCGAACATGGAGGCGTTGTTGATGCGTAGAGAACGAGACACGGTATCACCTCCAGACACATGAGATCCAAAACTAATGATACAAAAAAATAAAGACATATTAAACATACACACACAAAAAGATCATTTGAAACATAATGGCTGAAGAATTGAATGTACTGGATTGTTGGTCCCTGAGTCTGACTGTCTGGACGTGGGCCAGTCAGTTGGAAGTAGAGCGGGCAGCCTCTTACTGTCATCTGTATGGGAATAAGTGTGGCTTCAAGATCCCCCACCTGCAAGAAATGATTGAAATTGGACAAAGCTTTTCATGTCTTATGATTAATAAATCAATCAGTCAATTAAATGGTATCATACTTTGCATGTGAGGTTATCTTTGTATTCCCCCCAAATGTCAGTGTAAGCAGTTACATCCACAACACATCTTAATAGCAACCCAGTCCTCAACAGAAAACAAATAAATTCAGATCTTTTAACTATGTGCTCTGTTAATATTCAGAATTAAAGGAAAAGTTCGGTTTCTGCAGCTTTCACATTGTTTATAGAATGAAGTAGAACAATATACTCACCCAGAAGGCTTTCCTGATCTAAACAGTGCTTCGGGAGATATTTAGATCCAAAATCGAGCGGCGGACATCCGTATAATGATAGCACACAGGGCATACAGCGCCGCTCCTAAAACTGCATTAATCGTCCAAAAACTCATTAGTTTCACCAATATTTCATCATGGTCCGCTCACGCTACTCCTCCATTACAGTCTGTGCCACCCCAGACATGTTGTGTGACTGTACTGACCTCTGAACTGAAGAAAACTTTCTTCACGGGCTGCGCAGTACTCTCTGGAGCGCTGCCTCCGCGTCCTCCTTTCGATGAGCTCCTCATCTGTAAACTCTGTCCAGAAACTGTAAGGACACCTATCATACTCAAAGTTCTCCTCCACAACATCTTCATCCGCTAGATATTCGTCCATTTTGCACAAAACTGGAAGAAGAAAGTCGTTGTGTAGCCGGCTGTCTTCCCCTGAAACAAAGAGCCGCATGCACGGAGCAAGCACTCTTCTTCTTCAGTTCAGAGGTCAGTACAGTCACACAACATGTCTGGAGTGACACAGACTGTAATGGAGGAGTAGCCCGAGCGGACCATGATGGAATATTGGTGAATATTGGAGTTTTTGGACGATTAATGCAGTTTTAGGAGCGGCGCTGTATGCCCTCTGTGCTACCATTATACGGATGTCCGCCACTCATTTTTGGATCTAAATATCTCCCGAAGCACTGTTTGGATCAGGAAAGCCTTCTGGGTGAGTATATTGTTCTACTTCATTCTATAAACAATGTGAAAGCTGCAGAAACCGAACTTTTCCTTTGAAGCATACCTTCTTGAGCTTTTTCTTCCAACTTCTTAGCTTGAACAGAATGAAGCGGCTTCTTGACATATGAAAACCTGCCATATAAAGGAAGCTTTGTCACATCGGCAAAAGACCACATCATGTTTTGTCAGTTATGTTGGTCAGAAAGATGATTTCTTCACCTTTTTCCTGCCTGGTTATCTGGCTTTGTGACATTGCAGGTGAAATAATCTGCCTCAACAGAAAAAGGTGCAACAATGGCAGTTTGATTGGTGATCCTCAATTGCTTTGTAACGGCTTTCCCCAAAACTACATCATCTCCAAAGTTCAGTAACAGCTTTGAAGGGTTTTCATCATCTGTGGTGGAGCTAAAGCAAAAAATGAAGACATGGAGTATTAGTAACATACTCAAAAAAGTTGCAAGACAATAGAAGAATTAAGTACCTGGCACAAGGCAGTGAATAGGACACGCTGAGTGTCTTGGTTTTGGAGACCACAATGCTGAGAACAAGAGGACATTTCATCCCCTGGATTTCACAGAGAGCTGCCATCTCAGCCAGCTCTGCCTGGAAAGACAAGAGAAAAAATAAGAAGGCATGTTTTTATGAGCTAATCACAGAGAGTATTCTTTTAAGTACTTACATCTGTGTTGGAGGTAAAGTTAACTGTGATGTCCATTTTGGCATTAGGTCCCAGAGTGCCAGAGGAAGGCTGAAAAGTAGCCGTGCAGAAGTCAGCTTGTTTGCCCTGCAGCTGAGGCTAAAAAGGGAAATATGGACTTGTATCAGTGATCACAAGCTAACTCAAGTAATTTTAAATAGAACCATCATTAGGCTTGATTGTGCCATTAATACAACAAAAGCAACATTTGCAATCGGTAATTAATGCAAACAAGATTATATTAAGGGTTCCAGGGCAAGACATTATAATATGATACGACAGGATGCCACAAGATAAGACAGAGTGGTGCAGAAATGAGTCCAAAAATGAAGAGAAAATTAACATTTTACAATTAACGGTCCCCACTGTTGAAAGAACATATGATTTCTTTTGATTTTTAAGTATTGTTTTTGGCTTTTCACAGCCTGTATTAGACTGTTGAGGGTGAGACAATGGATAGGCCTGTGAAAAAGGGGTAAGAGAGCAGTACAGGACTCTTGGCAAATGGGTCTCAGGCCCAGGAACATCCCTCGGGACTAAGTGACACACACTGTAGTAGTCCTTCAACTAAAACCAGCATCCTGTACATGTGACTTCAGAATAGCTTTCAGATAAATGCCTGAAATAAGGCCTGTATACTAGATTTAGATATCTAATTTTGCAATATCGAATGAATTTGAAAATGCAGCTTTTCTGAAAGAATGCCAACTAGTGATGACAAAATCTAAACAATAACAATGCCAGCTTACCTGCCAGCTGAAGTCTGTGGGCAACAGAGTTTGGTTTAAAAGTGTAACTGTGGCATTAGCAGGAACTCCAATGTAGAGTCCAGATAGGAGCAGCTCACAGCTGAGCAGACACACCTGAGGAGACTGCACATCTGCCTGCATAGACAGGTGACTGAAAAGAAACAAACAAACAGAAATAAACAAACAGGATGTGTTACTATTCTCAGCAGGCTTCTGTCGCTGACTACCATAACTGTTGTTGTCAGGGATGGTTTATATGAGGCACTTGGCATTAGTAGACCCCAGCAGCCTAAATAAATGCTGTTTGGAGAAGGTTTTAAGGGTGGTGAAGCCTTTTTACCATCCTGTTCCATTCTCAGTTATAAGCTCCAGTTCAGAGTAATACTGCTGACAGAATCGGGGCACAAACAGCACATTCACCCTGCAGGAAGCCAAGGGTGACAGTACACCTGAGCACAGATCCACCAAAATCTAGAACCAAAAAAATAAATATAACAATGAGAAAAATAACACCAATGATTATATTGGCAATAATAATAGCAACATGAATGTTAAGTATCATTGCCGTAAGCACCTGTGAGTCCTGCTGACTGCTTTGCCTCTCCCTCAAGGTCCACTTTGCCTCCAGTTGAGTGATGTTTGTGAGGAGCAGTGTTGTGTTCGATTGCTCACCCAGTCTTATGAGGCCAAAGTCCACACTTGGCACACTGAGGGTCACTGTAGGACCCTTACCAAAATACAGAACAAACAATTTCACATCAACAACACATTTAATAGCAACAACCAGTAAAGATACCACAAAAAAGTTCACTTACATCACAATAAAGACATTTACATTAAAGGATAAGTTTGGTTTCTGCAGCTTTCACATTGTTTATAGAATGAAGTAGAACAACATACTCACCCAGAAGGCTTTCCTGATCCAAACAGTGCTTCAGGAGATATTTAGATCCAAAAACGAGCGGCGGACATCTGTATAATGGTAGCACAACGCTCATGTATAGCGTCGCTCCTAAAACTGCATTAATCGTCCAAAACCTCAATAGTTTCACCAATATTTCATCATGGTCCGCTCGGGCTACTCCTCCAAGACAGTCCAGGGTCGCTCCACCCATGTTTTTGTGACTGTGCGGACCTCTGAACTGGAAACTTTCTTCACGGCTGCCGCGCATGCGCAGTACGGCTTCCTCCTTTCGATGAGCTCCTCATCTGTATACTCTGGCTCGAAACTCTAAGGACACCCATCATATTCAAAGTTCTCCTCCACAACATCTTCATCCGATAGATATTCGTCCATTTTGCAAAAAACTGGAAGAGGAAAGTTGTTCAGTAGCCGGCAGTCACCCCTGAAACAATGAGCCGTACTGCGTATGCGCAGCAGACGTGAAGAAAGTTTCCAGTTCAGAGGTGGCACAGATGGTGAAACCCGATTAACTGATTTAAAACCATGGGTAAGGAGCGACCCTGGTTTTGGATCTAAATATATCCAGCTTGTTTGAATGTCCTGAAAAACTTTACCAAGTCACACAATAATGGTAATTTTAGACTGTCTTATCCCAAGTTATGAATATCGCCCGCTTCGTTTTTGAATCAAAAATATAACATTTCTTTAAAAAATTTGTCCTATCTTTGACCTGACAATTGTCACAAATAATGGTGAAATCCTGAAAGCTGATGTTAGAAGCGAGAAAAATGGTCAAGCACAAGAACTTAAGCAAGTTACAGGGTCATGGGCAGCCAAGGCTCATTGATTCACGTGCAGAGTGAAGGCTGGCTCATGATCCAACAGACAAGCTACTGTTGCTCAAATTACTGTAGAAGTCAGAAAACAGTGCATCACAGTCTATTGGGTATGGAGCTGTAAAGCCACAGAAAAGTCACAGTGGCAGGTGCTCATAATGTTATGCCTGATAGTTTATGGAGAAATGTGGTCCTTCCGTTTTAATTTTTTACCTTTCAGCATGCACATTCATATTTTCAATGCTTTTAGCTGTACAATTTGGGTTTCATTCTTACCTTAAAAGAGACTTCAACAGCCAAAATTACCGGCTTGTGGCAGTGCTTTATGTTGCAAACAAGACTGGTCACGACCTTTTCTGGTTTCCCTCCAGTCACACTCAGGTCAAAATCACAGCACTCATTGTCCTCTTGATCCAAATTCATTAGGAAGACAGATGGAACAATAATGAGTCAATCAATCAACTGGATGAAATACTGTCTCAATGCTGATTTGTACTTTGTGATGTGTGCCAAACCTATGCTTCCACTGGAGGGCTCCACTTCAATGATATGGCTGCTGCTGTTCATTCTGTCCCATTGAAAAAAGATGCAGGTTTTGCTGTGGTTCCACATCTGATGCAAACCAGACACAGAGTCATACTCATTAATTAAATATAAGATTTTCCACTCAGAGCTGGGAAAAGTTGATTTAATAACCTTAAATTTCCTGTGAATGGTTGTGGAAATGAAAATCTCCCCAGGTATAATGACAGCGTAAGGGTCCAGTTGGACCTGGTATGGCTCTGTTGATCCCTTGACCTCTATCTCCATGACAATGACATCAAACATCTTGGAGCCGATGCGCACAGGCTCAAGAACACTACATTTGTAAACAGGTAGAAACACATTGTAAGATAAAAAGCAGGCTAAAGGTGGCTCTGTTCAGCAAAGTTAGGGGCTCTTTGAAGAGTCTGTCTTCGTCTTAATCACTCATATCTCCAGTACGACTCTCTCTCAAGATTTCACACTTCACAAATAAAGTCAGAGGTGTTTTACCTGTCTTCAGTGGGATCTGGTGGCAGCCCAGGAACATCCCTCAGGACTAAGTGACACACACTGTGGTAGTCCTTCAACTAAAAAGCACATTTTGAATAAGACAGGATTGAAAATACTGGGTGTCCCAGAGCATTCTTAATGTCCACATAGACCTTGTGTTCATTCATCATTTTGGACACATTCAGGTGTTATTTAAGGAATCTATGGCTCCAGGATTGGTTAAAGTCAAACTGCATGGACTGATTACAGCATGACAAAGCCATTGAAAGAAAAAGGGCCCTATTATAATGCTATGAAGTGCGTGTGGGGCGTGTTGGTCTATATTTTGCCACTTTGAGTACACATTTTCTCAACACAAAACCAGGCGCAGGGAGCTGAGTGGATGGATAGTGTGCCTTGATTATACATGGGTGTGTTTTGGGCATAACATAGATCAAACCGATCAGAGTGTCTGCTCTCATATTGGATGATGTATCAAGTATGTTGTTCCTCAAACTCGCTCTGTCTTTGAAAAAGAGCTTTGTGTTTTTTTGCTCCATCATCTTGGTCTGACTTGCAGAGTCACCTTAAACTAGAGCATTTTATCATTTTAGTCTTTAAAAAACAGAATTAATGATCATATTACCACTTGTTTTATGCCTGAACACTGATTTGATGTTTGATGAAACTGTTGTGTGTAATAATCTATTGTTTGTTATTGGTATGAAACTTTTTTGTTACTGTTTTGGCCAGAATTTCCTTGCAAAGGAGTTTGCTGGATCTCAATTTATATATATATATTTTTTTACAATTTAACTGCAGGAATCCTTGACTGCATAAAATACACAGGACAGCCTGTTTTATCTTCTGTGAGCATAATTATTGGTGACATTCATTAGGCTGTGAACATAGAATGTGGATGTAGCTTTATTTTTTGAGAAAATTTTAAATCCTTTGACTGCTTTGTCTGAAAATGTGTTTTCTTTTACTGTACCTTTAAAAATTGCTTGTATTGTTTTATTAGTTTTGTGAAGCACTTTGTGACTTTGCTGTTCCTAAAAGGTGCTATATAAATACAATTATAATTATTATTAAAATATTATCTGTGCTGTAGCACAAGGCTGCAAAATACCCACACTGCCCCCCCATTTCCATTCTGCTATAAACTTAAAACTGGATTTTTATTTTTTTTTTATTTTTTTTTTTTACCTAATACCAGCGTAGTAGGACAGCCCTAGTGAGGATAAGATTTCATAGTGTTTTCAAAGTATTCAAGTCCTCCACAGTTACTCTTCTTGTAAATCTAACATGGAAAAGATTTTATATTTTTAAAGTGAATTTTGTTTTGTCAATGTTGTTATCGTAATATACAGTAGGAAATAAAATATTGCTAACTCTAGATTTAAAATTGGTCAACCAAACCAAACATGAACTCTGAAATTACACGTAGAGCTCACTGGGACGTTGATTTTATGTACCTCCTTGGGAGTGAAGGTGACCACAAACTCTTCCTCCTGGCCGGGGGAGAGAACCCCCATCATTGGGCTGACTTTGAAAACATCATCCGTGGAGAGGTGGAACTGGATAAGGGAGGGCTCTGGGGTTTCCCCTGGCAGCAGAGGATGCAGGTTTGGCTTCATGATCTGCCAGTGGTACGGCAACTCCAAGTGGCTTCAACCAAAAAGGGAGAAATGGAGGTATTTAGTATTTTTAATTACTTTAAAGTTACTTTGTTGTGTCTGTCTTTGTGGTGTTTTAGGAGGGGCTTAGGGTTATTTGACTCACACGTTGTTTCTGATGATAAGTTTCTCCTCCTGCACAGATTGAGGGTTACCTGGGCTGAAACGGATCAAATGCTCTGCAGTGAGGTCTCGAACTTCTCCAAACACAGGAGGCTCATTCTGCCCACTCACTGACACAAGATCAAGAGCTAACAGCTGGCCTTCACCTAGGAAACACACACATTGTAAAGAATGTGGGACACAATAATACTTTGTGATAATTTGGGATACTGTTTATCCCAAGTTATTACAAATTCAAAGCACATTTTGGGGTAAAGACCCTTTGATTTACCTTTGATGGAAATATCTTTGACCTGACAATTGTCACAAATAATGGTGAAATCCTGACAGCTCTTCTCAGTTAAGGTTGGGAAGAAAACCACCTGCAAAGACACAAAAAAAAAACAAAAATAACATTTATCTGACTATTTACATGCACACAACCAGCTGCAATGATGCAACATACCCTAAAGAACTTAATATTAGCTTTTAAACAGCAAAAACTTACCTGTGGCACAGTTCCGTCAGATACCATTACAGTCATTTAAAGTTTATATTGTTACATACTTTTGCCTCTCTGTTTTTAATATAAAATAATTAACATTTGATACACATTAAACTGTATATATACACCTCAAAAACATTTTGGACACATTATTTCAGTGAATTACAATAATGCCACCTTGAGTAGCATTTTATATTGTTGAAATTCCTGATTAGTCACCTTCACCATCATGTACAACTTGTTAATCATGCATTCCTGGAACAAGCAACACAGTTAAACATGTTAGTCGCAGACCAAGAAAGTGCCAAAATACCCTCTTCGACCGGAAGCAAGCCTTTTGGTTATTTAGTAAAGGAAGAATGAAGAACCTGTTGGGGTCTTGGGGTGTTATCTTCCTGAGACAACCGCTCTGTGGTTTGTCTTTGACCTCACCAGTGTCACAGAATTTGGTCCTAAGTTTGGTAATGATATCAGGTCTGAAACCAAATAATGCTGCAACTCTGCCTACTGGAACAGCAGCTATGAGTAGGAGATTTGGACATGGGATTTATTGGCTCTACCCACATGTCGAGGAGTGTTGCTTATTCCATGAATGCACTTGTAGTACCATGTTGAAAAGATGACTAAACAGGTTGTCCAACAATAATAAAATATATGGTACTGCTTACACGTGCTTAGGAGAATAATCAGTCTATCAGACATTGCCAGAAAACTCCAACACACGGTTTAAGCTGCACAAATATGTTTGCAATTTTATAGAATTGTAGTTTACTTGCAAAATGTAATTATTGAAATTTCGGTAAGAAAGATCGAATTTTAAGGTTTTATCTCTATTGTGGTGTCAAAACATTAATTTGTATTGTTTGATAATTGCTTGTATAATATGAAAGTTTAAAGTTTCTGCATCTAGGGTAATCGAGTTAAGAAAATAATCAATCTTATTTTTGTGTCCATTTCCCTAACTTTGGAATCCCATGGCCTTGCCAAGACTGTATTGTTGTGACCTCATGAATCAAATATTGATCAAATTTGATAACATATATGTTAAAACAATAAAGTTTCTTTTGGAAAAAGCCTGGATTTCAGCATCAAAGCCTCATGACAATCCTACAAATCACACATTTAAATTATAACGTCTTGGGTGCTGGTTTGGCGGAGCCATGCACATCCCATATACATACTTCTGCCAGTCTGGGTTCGACCCAGCCCGTGACCAGTTTGCAGAGTGATTTCCCCTACTCTCTCACCCCCTTTCCCAAGCCTATCCACTGTCTCTCTCCTATCAATAAAGGCACAAAATGCCCATAAAAACATTTAAAAAAAATTATAACATCTTAATCTTTTTATGTGGTCCTTAGCCAACTCACCTCTACTACAGTGGCCTCTCCGGGCTGTAGGATGAAACGAGATGGGCTGATTGCAAAGGGCGGCTGCTCAGTAAAGAAGCTTCTCTCTACAGACTTGAAAATAAGAACATAAAAAAATCTAATGCATATACACATGCTGATAGGACATATGAGCAGACTTTTTTTTCTCATGTCAACATATATTTTTTTATTTTTGAAAGTGAAAGAAATAAACAAATATAAATGGGAAAACCAGCTTGTTCTCCCAACAAAAGGAAAATAATTAAATAATAATAAAAATTCATTTTACTTTTAATATGCCTCTCATGAAACCCAAGGTATAAGGTTGAATCATGGAAAAAAATATGCATTTTCAAAAAAACAGAGTATGTAAACATGAATGTACATCCATCCCAGGCAACATCTCCATTACCAGATCAAAGGTACTGACCCACCTATTGAGAACCATTTTTTAAAATAATGTTTAGGTTAAATTTTTTTACCCGAAGATTAGAGGCTGGCCATTGGTTCTTGGGGATGATGCAGAACATTCCAGAGCTGAGCCCAACATTTTGACAAAGGAACTCGACAAACTTCACCCCTCCAACCAGACAGTAACCACAGTCCAGAATTCTTGGTACTGCAAAGAGAGTGAGACAGAGTTTATCAAGACAGGAGTTCTGATCCCTGGGGGTTTGGGGAAGTGGGGGGGTCAAAAGATTCTGGCCACACTTTCTATGGGCTTTTTTTCCAGATGGGGAATTGAAATACACTCATCAGTTCATCTGGTGTGTCAAATTATTATAAAGTATTATTTGCCAACTATATACAATCAAATTTTAGCAGTTTTATGCTGTTTGCTCTTGTTTTGTGTCTAACACAAAATGCATTGTTTCTCATTCCATCCTGACAAGGGGCAACCAGAGCCATATGAAATCTGATTGGCTGCCAAAAAAACATTACATTTCTAGCATCAAAGGTGAGGTATTGCGAAGTGGCACGGTAATGCTTGTATTTTAACTGTGTAATTTTCTTCAAGGGCATTTCAAAACCATTGGTTACAATAAAAAATGTGCCACCCTCACCAACCAGGACAAAGCAGCTGCTGTGGGTGACATGGATATACTGTGTAACAAAGAAACTGTTCCTCTGGCATCTGGCCAACCAAATTGCATCTCCTTGTACTATGTTGATAAGAAGTAAAGACCACTAGACAACCATGCTCAGCTGCAGAGCAATAGCAACCACAGAAAATCACAAAGTGTATCTGAAACGTGTTAGTATAAGCCTGTGTACATAAGCATGGCTTAAAATAACAAAAAACTATTCTTAATATAACTATTACTGTTGGTTACTGTCAAGACTATCTATATGTCCATTCATCTTCTTTTGCTTACACATGACTTTTTCAGATCCCCCTGAGGGATTCCAAGGCATTCCCAGGTCAGATGGGATATGTAATCCCTCCAACAAACTTTGGGTCTGCCTCGAGGTCTCAGTTGGGCATGCCTGGACAACCTTCCCAGGAAGTCAATCAGGAGGCATACTAATTAGATGCCCAAACCATCTCAACTGCGAGCAAAAGAGCTGTGGCTCTACTCTTAGGCTACGTTTGCATGGACACTCTCTGACTTAAAAACGCAAAGATTTTTCCTTTGCATATTCAAGTCAATCTGCGTTCAGATGGTTTTGTCTGGATAACAAACTGAGCATGCTAAGCAGCACACATGTTGCTCGGTAGTTTGCCGAAGCTGTTGTTATTCCTGGTATGCACGTGCAGCCTTCACGTGAAAGAGTACTGCGCATGCGTTGACGTCAGCATTTCACCTTGAAATGTTCTGATTCAGGTTTACACGGAGCTGTGTGGAGGGCGTTTTGAAAACTCTCCACTCTGGAGCCTGCTTTCAAAAGTTTCCGTTTTCAGATAATCCGCAAAGAGTTCCCATGGTAACACAAGGCAAAAACGCAAAAAGCTTATCGGCTCTGACCGTATTGGGCCCTGTGTGAAAGGCCTCTAAATTCCCTCCTGGTGTCTGAGCTTCTTATCCTATCTCTAAGGCTGAGCCCAGCCACCCTCCTTATGCTGTGTTCACACCGCAAGCGACCCAGCTACCAAAATCACTGACGTATCATCGCGTGTCCATAAATACCTCATTTTGGTCACCATTGCTGTCAGCCGTCGCTTGGTAACGTCACGTCCGCACGAGATTCACCGCGATCATATCATATATCATATAATAGGATGTATAAGTGGACATTATTCCAGCTGTATCCTTTTCATTCACTTATCAACCACATAACACTGCAGCTGATGTCCTGAAGCTGCATTATCTGTGAGTTCCCCGCGGTCCGTCTAGGCAAAACTAATGTCCTCACTGACTAATGTTTCCCACATAGACATAAATTGTTCCTCTGTAGTCCGGATAAAAAACTGTCTGTCACGGGCACTGTCACACACGCACACAATGCTGATTGGCTGTTGCTGCACAGCCACACACGACATCGTCTGAATAGATCAACTTTTTTTACTTTGACATCGCGCGACAAGCTATTTATGGTAGTGTGAAAAGCGGCTGTAGCATCGCGGGAGGGTTAGCCCGCCCCATCGCGGCTGTACATTGACTTTGCATGGAGAGTGATCGCCGAGATAGTACAAGTAGTATGCGGTGTGAACGCAGCATTAGGGATCTCATTTCAGCTGCTTTTTGTCCACTATCTCAGTTTTTAGTCATTACTCAGAGCTTATGACCGGGAAAACAAAGATGTAACAGTAAATTGAGGGCCTTGCGTTCTGGGTCCCAATAACGTAACTCTAGGCAGAAGACATGTCACACAATACACATGCAAGTTCATTTATGCTGATGGAAATAAAGAGAAGTGCTCTCAAGACTTTGGCCCAAGGAACTACAGAAATTTGTAAATAAATGAATAAAGGAGGCCCTGCCATTGGGATCCCTGGCAGTAAGATATTTTAAGGTTTCATGGCACTGGAGGTCATAGTCATGATATATAGTCTGTGTGATGTAATGAGACTCACAGGTGAGTACTGGGGGAGGTCGAATGGCTGCAACAGGCACCACCAACAGTTGTTCAGCCTGCATTTTCACCACGATGAAGTCCTCATAGTCACCAAGGGAGTCTGGAGCGAATCGCACCATGTACTTACAACTCATTCCTGGGGCTACTATGCCACCATCACCTGGAAATCTTCCTACCAAAAACACAAACATCTTAAAATTTACTTGTCTGTATCTCATTGTCTCCCTCAGTGGGAAGGGCTGGTGCCCAAATACAACATGTGATGCCAAAAAGTACTACCTACACTTCAGAGATGAGACCCTTTATGTCTGCACTGACTCTATTCTTACTTATTTCCATCATCACCACATATAAGGTTGGTTTAAAGAGACCAATCAGAAGTAAAAGAAAAGCTCACCCAACCCAATAGAGAAGTAAGGAGTGGTAGGAGGGATGAGGCAGACATGACGGCTTGCAGACGTCAAGTTTTTCAGCTCCAAAGTAGTCTAGAACAAGAACATGGTACTTAATTGATCATGAACTTGTAGAGAAACAGTTTAAAAGTAAATGTTGAATAATTTAATGCAATAAAAGTCGATGAAACATACTTCATAAACTTGCCCTGCACTGTAGTCTGTGAAAATAACCACTGGGGGTTTTGCAAGGAAGACTGGGGCAGGGTCTTCAGTGGACCTTTAGGAAAAATAAAAGAAGAACTTAATGATTTCTCAGTTTGGTCCACATCAGGTAAACACTGCTTATAGCTGATCAAGACAGCAAAGGTAAATCTCAGGTATGATGATCCGGAAAAGTTTTGGTTATAGTCAACATCGTTAAGAGCAGTTGTTTCTCTCCAAAATAACAACACTGTTTATAGTGAAAATGTTAAAATAGTTGTTCACAAATCTGACTTTGGCCTGAAACACTTTTGGACAAAAAGTCAAAATAAAATGGTAAAAAATAACCAAAACATACCACCCAGATGTTTGAACTGGAGTTAATGATTCCTAATGCAATACATTAAACATGGTAGTAACTGGTATTTCAATCACAGAGAAAAATACATTTTAAAGATTTCAAACCTTCTTACATATGACAGCTTTTAACAACAGACTATTACTAACAGTATGTTATCTTCATGCTCTGTCAGTCATAAGCTTTTGCATTAGCTATTAAAACATTTGTGTGCTGCTGTGTTCCTATAAATATGATCACTTTGCAATAAACTCAATACTGCGAGATCCCATCTTACTCTTTACCCTCAGATCCCATTACTTCATTTTGTGGATGCACACATTTTTAGAGGTTAATTTACATCAGTCAGTAGTATAACATGATTTGGGGTGGTATTTAAATTTTCAACAAATCCAAGAATTTAGAATTGGATTTCATACCAGCCCTGTGGATCTCTGTGTAATCTCAATAATCACACTTAGCTCATTGAGACCAGAAAGCAACCTTACTTAAACATTGATTTTGATGATATAGTCCCTTAAGTTTAAGAATCTGCAATGTCTCTACGTTTTGAATTTGCAGACCACGCTTTCAAGTGTTTTTAATTTTTTTGCAGCTTCAACGTTTCAGTACCTCTGAGCAAAAACACCCAATTCTCCCTTTGACCAGAACAGAATTCATGCTGTTGAGTTCTACCTGCATTGTTAATAATCCCTGGTGTGTTCTAAACTGGTAATAAAAAGATACATTCAAGCATTTTGTAGATAACATTTTTAATTATTAATATTTAATTATTTTACTTTTAACCATATCAGAACAACCGAGGCTTTAAGGATTTAAGTTCTGAAAACAAGTAGTTCTTTATAAAAAAAAACAAAGAAGGACTGAAGTTAATGAATGTATTTGATGCACTAAAAAAGGCATAAAATATTGATAAATAAAAGTCATACTTCTATTTTGTACCACGTTCGGGACAGAATGGGCTAAATTGACTTTTCCTCTTCAGTTGATAGATCAAAAAACAAATAAATGTGCATTGCAATCAATTTTCGGGTGAGCAATGAGATGTCACTGACAGTATTGATCTTGAGAAATCTCAATTCCTCAATCTTTGGTTGTTTTATTATATTTATATATAAACATTAGCACACTTTGTATTGAAACTGGCATATGAAGGGGTAAATGATCAAAAAACATTTTTTTCTTATTAACAAAAAAGGACTGAGGTTGACAAAAAAAAAAAAAAGATTTAAAGCAGTGGAAGGAGAGAAATATCCATATTAACTAATTTTACAGCATTTTACGGTAGTGTCCACAGCTGTACAAACCTTTTTTTCAATTAATCAATCAACACTTCCAAATGCAGCTCACTACACAAACATCTTGCCGCCTATATTTTGCTGTCCTGTGTGAGGATGGTAAGAATGTACAGAGGGCTCCTCTGGTACCTGTGCTCTTCTGTCCCTTTTCTGTCCTTTTTCCCAGCTTTGGTCCAAGGCCTGATGAGGGACATGCCCCCCTGCTGTGAACTCACAGGAAGAAAGCGAGGGTTACACAGGAAGCTGTGCTGCTCCTTCAGCATTTGGAGTTTTTTTAAGCCCTCCTCTCGATCCTTTGCGCTTGGTTCACCCCAAATCTTTGGCTTGGGTTTAGCTTGATTTGGTTTCTGAAACATATTAGCAGTATTCTTATGACCTTATGACGTGATGTGACAGACAATCTAAATCAACTTTTTAAATCAAATAAGAGATCACTGTTAAATTTATGACATCAAGCTGGAGCAAATATAACTCATTACTAAACATTACAAGGCTTTCTCCAGACACTGTCTAAATTGCAAAAATCAGTAAGCAATGTTTGGATAAGTGGGTTTTCCTCCCTCTTTGCCAGTTTCACCTAATGCCTGAGATAAACTTGGTGTAAACTATGAACCATGATGGTCACAACTGTCCCGTGCATCAGTTCAGTTCAGCAGATATGCATCACTTCCAGAATTAACATGATGCAGACATGAGCTGCATTTCTACACATAACTGTCGGGATCAGCTTAAAAGCAGAGATATGATAGATTGATCACAGAAACAGCTAAGAAAGACAATCAGTTAAACCAAGAACAACTATCATCACCTTCTACATAAAGTGTGAAACTGTATTAACACCAACACGTCATTGATCAATTTTATTCAAGAAGTCAGGAATAAGGAATTAAGTTTGGTGTATTTATTCAACAGTTGACCGGGTACATTGTTAACTGTTTCATGACACCATGGTTGACTGTCTGTTTTTACATTAGCTTAGTTTCTTTGGCTGTATTTTTGTCAGGTTAAGTTTCACCCACGTGTCCAAACACTGCAATCATTGCCAGCCTATTTGTGCAAATTGTGCAATTTAAAGTACATTTCAATTAAATATTAACAGTAATTCCAGATGAATGCATTATATTTGACTGTGACCTACAGGCTATACCTTGTGGCCTATTGGTACATGAGGCCCCTGGCAAATGCCTTACTTTGTCTGACGGTAAGACACATCCCTCTTTTTTTGTGTTATGTAGTTTTCTGATTTCTTAATTTCTTTTTTACCTCCTTAGAAGTTTTGCTCTTTTGGGAATCCACACCGGCCTCACTCAGAGTGATATCTGGCTCTTTTGTTTGTTGCACAGCCTTCGCTTGACCAGAAATAGGAGTGTAACCATTCTCCTGGACCTTCTTGGATATGCGCATAGCGTGGGCTATGGTAGTCCGGGCAGGGTCGTATTTTACTGTCAGGGGAGAAAAAGATATTTCGTAAGTTGTGGAAAAAGTGCATAAAGTTATTAAATATAACTTAAAGTAAAGATAATCCCTTGGAGATTTTCAGTCAAATTATCCCGTAAATCACAGTACTGTAATCTTGGCCTTTAAGGTCACATACGTATTACTCCTTTCAGCAAGTTTACATTAGTCAAAGATGTCCCAGAACATATTTCAATTTTAAACTTTTTTTGGGAAATATTTCTCTCAGATGTTTATGCTGGCATGCACATGACCCCCTCTATTCATCCCTGCTTGGAACAGGCTGTGTTAGTGTAAATCCTTATGAGCCGTGTATGACCACACCCTTCTTGAGAAGCTTTCCACCTCTGTGCTCTTATGTTTACTGTAGCCACACAGACACTTCCATTCCACCGGAGATGCCTGTGGGCCAAACAAACACCTCGATCTAGTGAAGGTGGTATATCGCCGAAACTGACTGAGCAGACATTATCTAAATGGTAACAAGCAACAGAGTGAGAGAAGAAATTTTCCTAATATTGGGGGTTATGGACAGACCATGGACACATTTTTGTTTGAGAAACACTGAAAACTGCATTTTACATAATGTGACCCCGAAAACTTATGTCGTTATAAGTACAAATTCTTAAAATAAGGAAGAAGTGACGCAATAAACATTTAATGAAAAGTCAGCAGTTGTTTCAACAGTGAAAATTGGTGCCGTTTATCATGAACAGGAAGTTTATTTTGAGTTAGATCAGAGACTTAAAAACTGTAATACAGCATTTTTGTATAATTTACAACGTGGTTTAAAGTCACGTGGTTATCATTTATTATAAATGAACTCTTGCAGCCGTTCAGTAGTACCTACATGGCCCACTGGAGGGCCCCTGCCCACATTTTTGCATGCATTGGTCTATAGAAACACGAAAGTTAGTTAGCATTTACATTTCTGGTCCTTATAGTCAAAACTATGTGTGATTTTAGAGCAGCTTTTTGGATAAATGCCTGTAGTAATGATCATGATAAGCACATGCATACAGAATGGTTCACATCATGAAATGCATCTAATTTTGCCCCACTTCTGAATTTTAAAGCGTTATTGTGTTTTAAAAGGGTGGTTGCTAACTAACTGCAACAAGGACTAAATAAATGACTGAGACTCTAATATATTCATTTCTGACCATTTTTTAATAAACGATTAACATACCTCATAGACACTGCCATGTGCTCCAACTTGATTAATTTACTAGATTTAGGGGAAATTCTAAAAATATCTGCACACAAAGGTGATTATTGATATTGCATGACATGAACATTTTCACTGACACCTACAGCCTATACTTTGCAGGTACAAACTGACTATGAATATCCCAATTTTTGGCTGCAGTACTGGCAAAATGAACAAATGTGCCAAAATTGTTTACTTTATCATCACTCAATCTCCACTTTTAAAAATCAAAGGGTATTAATTATCAAAAAAAGTAATGTTGAATTTCTTTTTCACATCTGTTTCCAACATGAATTGACTGAAAATTAAAAGGAAAATATCTATTTTAGTTAAGTCAAGGTTATATGCTCTTAACACAAAACATTAGTATCAGGTGTGATGACTTTAGAAACACCGGCATATCAGGTATTAGTAAAAAATCCAATACTGTGCATCCTTAGTTGGAAGTGTGGTAGCTGCTTCGAAGTCTAACCACCATGTTGTAGTTCCAAAGTAGCTTAATAATAGCCTTTTAAACTGACTGATTACATTTGTGCCAAAAAACTTTTTAAAAACAAATAGTGTGAGATTCATGTTTTTTTCGTAACATAAGACCTTGTAATTTTACAGTAATGAAAAATCCCACAAGCTTGTACTCTAGAGGGAACCAGCTCAATACTCACTTCCTGATTGGCCTAGAAAACACAATAACCTTGCACCATTCTGTTAGATTGGATTTTTAAAAAGAACAGAAAAATCAATAGCTTACTTCGGATCAGAGGTGGTTTGTACAGAGAACAGTTATAAAAATGTAACAGAAACATTTAAGTAATACTCAGTATTTTTACATGCAGAAGGTTTACTAGAAATTTATCAGCCCTATATACAGATAGTCAGAATACGCACAATTAGTATATAGAACTCAAGTGTATTATTTTCTTACTGTCTACCATAGGAAATGTTAAACAGAATAAAAAAGAAATCATAATAAAGTACTTCAAAGGGTCATTCACATACTTGCTTCTGGAGCTTTCACCTGTGGCTTTTCTTTTGGCAAATAGTCCTGTGGGGAAATTAGGTTGTTCGTTTTCAGAAGTTCACTGTCCACAACCCAGGAAAAGGCAGATTCAACTGTAAAGCAAATAAATGCAAAAAAAAGCATAATGTAGAATCTGTAACATTTGTAAATATCTTCCAACATTTCCAGTATGGCACAATTAGATGGCATAACATCTGGAGACTGTAGCTTTAAAGTTTTTCAGCAAATCTGACACATTCTGACAATTTATTCAGCTGATACACTGTATCTCCTGTACCATCAGCAGAGTTTGTGGAGTGTCGAGAAGAACAGACGTTTCACACAATACACTGAATGTTGAGGCTGCTCTCTTGGGTTCTAATAGGCCTTCTAAGCTTAACAAAAGCTGCTATATTCCTATTTGATATCTGAGAAAAAGAGAGCCCCTTCCTATTAAGATATGGTTGGAAATATACGTAACGGTATCAGAAACCGCAACAATGAGCTCAGAAAGATTAGCAATACTTAATCTAATATGCCAAACATAACATTCAAGCTAGTTTCCGCTACTTTTTTGGCAAGTAACAGAAAACTTACATCTTATAAAGAACAGTTTCCTTACAGTTTTAATTCTAGTTTGAAATATACATAAGAGAGAGTTTTGCAGAAGCATTTATAGCCAGTTATAGGTCTATTTTCTTGACAATGCTGCTTTTCTAAATATTGCTATAGCATATTTTTGTCATGTTCTGTTCATTTTTATTACATTTTAAACTTACTGGAGGGCCACATTGAGGGACAAAGTGAGCTGCATGTGGCCCCAGGGCTGCCAGTTACCCACCTTTGATGTATAAAAAGTATAATTCACTAATGCTAAAACATTCATGTTCTGCAAAATACATCTGCTCTGCTTGGAGTGGCTGTTTTGAGTGTCTGATTTGCGGCATGTAAGAACCCCACCCCCTATCAAACATCATTGGCCAGCCAATTAATACAGGGCTCATTATCATACCGTCCTGTAGCCTACCCACCTTGGAGTGTTTCCAAAGAGGGGAGAAAAAGGGCTGCTTGTGAGCCTTCACAGAGACAAAACCTTTATTTTTTTTTTCAACTTAAACCCAATCCTTGCTTAATAGACACTCAGGGCATTGTCTTGTTATATGTCTGTTTAAAATATAGACTTTCATAATATGAGTAACTGGTTAATCTGGAGCAAGAGGGATTCTGTGTTCTTTACAATGAAAGAATGTGTTTATTGATATGGGTATATTGGTACTGGCAAAAATGAGTAAAATAGAGGAAATACCAGAACATCAGCAGACATCCCATGCATATCTCAACAGTCTCCTCGTCTTACCTGTCTGAAAGCTCTGTTGGTCACTGAACTCCCCCATCGCCTCCCATGTCCTCTCATAGGTCTGACTCTCTGTTTCTGCAGCCTGAGCCCGAGCCTGGATTATATGACTTTCCAACGTGTCAGCTTCTTTTATACTCTGATTATATTCAGAGTGAGCCTGCGGGTATGAAATCAATAAAACAGGTTAAAAAAGCAAATTCATAATAGGTCTCTGTAGCTTCATATCATGCAATAAATACCATGCTGTTGTTACCTGCTGAAGATCCCTCACAACTCTGTCATGGTAGCTGGTTTGGGTTTTTTGTTTTGATGTCGTTTTGCTGATTGCTGGTGCAGAGTTTGTCCCAATGATGCCTTTACTGTAAAGGTCCTTGAAGACGCTCGCTAATAAATGGGAAATTCCCTAAATGTAAAGTAAAAAAGGTGTTGAACCTTCTGTAGACTGGAATAGAAGATTATTATCATTATGTTATGTTTTAACGAGTTGAAGTTCGTTACCTGTGTTTTCCTGGATTCAGGTTCGCATACACTGGGGTCACACTGCGGTGTGGGTCCCGTATCTGATCTCAGCATGGTACAGAAACACTGGAACACCTCAGTCAGCTAATGTTAAAGCTAAAAGTCCGATTACTTCGCGTTAGTCCGGGTTTTCACTTTAACTTCAAATTTCAGAGCAGAATTAGATATTTGGGGTTATTAGGATCAGCTTTGTAATTAATTATGAGCACGAAACGTGTAATATTATCCTTAGATGTTGCTTTCGTCGTGAAAAAATAGTTGCATCGGTCTCCCCAGTTGTTGCGTTTCCGCTTTAGTGTGTACCTATCGTTGCCATGGTAACAGCTGAAGAGTCATCCGCCATGTTTTAAAGCGGGTAGGATCGACATAATAAAGACATGTGTCCCTGTCCGTAGACATAATAAACTCTTTATTATGTCTACGGACAGGGACCCAAAGTAAGCAATCAAACCAATTCGGGATGAGCCAGGATGAGACACATCCTCCTGTCCATTATCCGATTGATTGACATATTTTATTGCTTATATTGACGCTGAATTGTAGCCTAAAGTTGGATTTGTGACTTCGTATCGACGTCCAAGTAGGCCTAATGTCGAAATGTAAAGTTGGATTGACATTACATTTCAACATCATGACATTTATAATCCGAATGTTGTCATTTATGGAAATCTAGACACGTTTAGACTTTGTGTACAACTGTTTGCAGATGGTGGAGGACATGTTTTCTACTAGTTCATTTTCCAGAAGTTTAGATCAGCAGCAGGAAATGCATTACACCTTTTACTGGTCTAGTTATCACCTGCTGCTGTGGATAATGATCCTTGATGGTCTTACTGGAGATGAGTACAATACAATTAGACTAACTTACCTGCATGAGAGGCAAGGCGACCTCTTTATTATGTCTATGGGTAGGATTAGGCTATTTTACCTTAGTTGGTTGTAAGAAAAATGACGAAGATTAATCACATCAACTCAAGTATCTACCCTTTAACTACCAGCTGAACTATTTGGTAAAGCACCAGTAAATTCAGGGAAAATTAATGTTTTAAAAAACAAAATATTTTATTGTTTGATTCTGTTAACATTTCAGGGAAGATAGAAAACTACATACAAAACCAAAAAAACAGATATTTTTTGGTGTGTAATTTAAAGGTTTTAAAGCTAACAGGTGATTATATGATGGCATAAAATGCACAAAAATAAGGGACAATATCAATAAAAAAAGGTAGAAATGTAATAACTCAAAATAGATGATACTGAGATTGACATATATCGTCATATCAGTAAATGGTTAAGTATTTAAAATTATAACAGCTTGTATTTTTTTTTAACCTTTAAATCCCACACGAAGACAATATCAGTTCTTTTGGTTTGTTTGCATTTTTTTGTATCCCAAACATTGACAGAAACAAACAATGACATGTTGTGTTTTTTTTAACACGTTTAATATTCCTGAATTTATAGACCTCTGCCAAATAATTGAGCTGGGGGTTAAGGGGTTAATGTGTATTTTCTTTGATTTATAAAAATAGATGCTTGATACGTTGTGTAAACAAAAAAACATCAATAAAAGCCTAGTGGATCAAATTTTCCTTCAACTTGTTAGAAAAACATTTGAACTTGAATGCTGATTTAAAAATCACAATAGAACGAAAAAGGGTCATGAATTTAAAATGATACAGACTTGATCTTTGAGACCTTTATCAGAAGAAGGGAGTCCCCAAGGTTTGATCATATTCTGGACTGCAAGGTCTACAAGAAAATATGAATTTATATTAAAATTAAGAATTAGAGTGGCAACAGAAAACAGTAGCAAGAACTTAGATTGTACAAATAGGAACAAGCAAGAAATGTACACAGTACAAAAAACTTTAAGTGTGGAAGATACTTCTGTTTCTCAGATAAAAGGAGACCATGTACAACATTAGTAAAAAAAATTATATTCTTTTTCCCCTTTATAGACATTATGTATAAGAACTTATGGTAGCACTTATTGCACCAGCAGTTTTCTGTAATTATTACACCACGATTATTGCACATAGGTTATTGAACTTGTGAGTACTTATACCCATAAATGCTCCGACCTGTGAACAAACACACTGAAATACTTGTAAGAACTTTTAACCTTTTGAAAAATTGATCATCACAGCTCTGACAGATTTTGAATAAAAATGTTTGGCCATGGGTACTGGCACAAAACTGACCAAGAACTGCTATCAAAAATCATAATGAACCAGTCCCAACACAAAAAATCATGAATAATCAATAGCAACAGTTCTTACCCGAAAAACAAAGTAAAAGAAGAAGAAAACACAGTTACCTTGTTCACTACACAGAATTTTGTGACAGAAATTATTCAAGTAAAAGTGAAAACATCTGTTACAAACAATCTCACTTATTGGGGTGAAGCTGCGTGATTAAGCTGGAAGCTAAGGGTGTGGAATGGCAAAAAAAAAAAAAAAACTTTTGATAGTAACATAAGCAGTTTTTGTGTGAGATCACTGATAATATGTCAGCAGTGTGTAAAGAAAAACACCTATGACCATCTTTTTATTCTCAAAGGTCACCAAGACAACACAAATTGGAGTGATTTACAGTAGCTTGAGCTTTTGGAGTAGTTCCAATTAAGTTAAGGAAAAAATGAGTTATATATTTAAAATTTTGCTTTTCAAAAAAACACAAATTAAAAGTAAAACATTTCATTTCCTGGGCCCACTTCATAGTATGATTAGTCATTTTTACTGATGCAGCATGGACCCCTCCATATGTCTGGGCACAGAAATCTGTTCCCCTTTCTGCCCCTTATTGCTGACTTTTTGTGTGTCATACCCTTGTTAGTACACTAGAAGGCAGCGTTGTATTTCTCTCCTCTGTGGAATCACGCTCCAAAGATTGAATTGTTCAACAACACACTGTATAATCACATGTCAACAACCTTATATAGCCTGCCCTGTATTTAACCTAACAGTTAAATTGATATTGACACAGTTTTCACTTTATAATGTTAATTCAACAGGACACACTGCAGTCTGAGTGTGCTGTAACTCTCAAATATTGATATTTTAAATTACTTTTATTTCTGAATGAGGGATAACCAGTTTTACAGTTCTTCCAATAAGACACTATTTTTTATTATTGCTGTGTATATGAGAAATACAATACTGCAATAAGGTTGTGGGAATATCTGAGGATGCCTTTGTAACAACCCCCAGTTTTCAAAATGCAGGCATGCTTGTTCGGTCTCGATTGTACTGGCTCACATGGGAAGATTTCTGGTTGTTTTTCTGCACTACATACAAGTGTTTTGTTCTTCTGCTGCTGGGAATCCAAGTGAGATTCCTCCAGCACTGTTACAACATGTTAACCTTTGGAAAAGTCTGAACCTGTCATTTGTTAGGTCTAAGGCTATAACCTCTCTCCTTTCCAGAAAGGTCAGAGGCTGGCCAAAAAACTTTTTCCAAATCTAATCTCAAATATCATTAACTCAGGATGAGCAGTGATAGCCAATACGTAAAAAAAAAAAAATCACTTCTGTACGATGTCCTCTTAAGTTCATGAGACCTTTAACAAATTAAATATCCAAGTTGATGTAAAATGCTAATACTATCTAAACTTATATAGGTCCAGATTTTTGTTGTGGTGTGTCTATCACAACATGTATACAAGCCATCTTTACTTGCCTAAGATCATTCTGTTACAAGTTACTACAATACTAAACGTATGTCTGGGGATTTCCTTTCTTTACATATTTCAGACTTAAAAGGGTTTTGCAAATATCTGCCATTTTAATTGTTACTGTTCAGTCACCTCTTTAATGCTGGTGTATATTCTTGTTAGTGTGTAGCATCGATATGCGTACTAAGTGCTGTAGTCAGACGAGAGAGGCCTTAAACAGTGGCCGTGGAGTCTTCTATGATAGTCCGTATCTCTCACTGATCCCGTCCTTCTCTGTCAAAAACTGAAGGGATGTTGATCATGAACAAGACAGTAAACTTATACCTCTAAACCATGTTTTGAATACCAGTTGCACTTATTAATGGTGTTATCAAAAGTAAAATGACATTTGTCAAAGAAAATTATGTAGATTATTAAACAATTACCAATTTTAAGCTGTTAGGTGCAGATTTGATATTTAGCCTTCATACAGATGTTACACCAAGAAGGAGAATAATGAAGAGGAGCAGAGAGGTGGGATTGATCACCGAGTCTTTGGAGTCCAGGAAATGAATTAATGACCTTGGGTAAAGTCATCCATCCCTCTGACAGCCAGTGGGAGTCAACTCTCCCTATACAAAAAAGGTACATCTTTTTCACTGTTGGCTATAATGTTTAGGTTTTTTTTTCCTCTTAGTGAAATTCTACCACTAAGAAATATTTATAATTACAACGTACCTAACGCCAAGTATAATCCAATTTACTGGCCGGTAAAATCTACTCTCATGCTGTTTTATAGAAAAAAAAACATTCAATAGTAGGCTATGTGTTACTACATGTAGATGTGTAGTGTGGTGTTACTATTTTGGAGCTTAAAATCCACTTAATCAAAACTATAGAATCTGGTTTGATTATTCTGTTGTCTTGTCCCAATTCATGTTTGACAATTTTAATCAATGACAGATTTTTTTTTGTTGTTTACTGAAACAGACAGGCAGTCATATCAAGACATTTTGTTGACACTTTATTGCATCACTTGGAGCTGCCGGGCACGGAGCCCATTGTCTATAAGAGTCTGTAACCAGTCAATCACTGCTGGGTCAGCAAGGGTCCCAGCTGTCAGGATGACGTAGTGCCTTAAGCAAGCCACCATATGGGCCGAGAGGCATGCTGGGATATGAAGTCTCATGATTAGTTGAAGGAAAAATTGATTGAAACGAAATGTGATTTTATTTGTACTGATGATATTCTTAGGATTTTCGTGTATTGATGCAAGTCCAGTCTTTTAAATTGTAGAACTTAACATCATGTTAGTAAGCTAAATGATTATCACTCTCACGACGAACTACAAGTCCCATGGCTGCTCCCATGAAAAACATACCCTCCAACCGTATGTGGCGTTCAAGTGCATTCTTCACGTTGGGTTCCGTGTATCAGCTGTGAAGTTGTAAATACCAGTGGTCGTATATCTTACTCTCCGCCGAATAGACCCCGAAGAAAGAAGAATGTATTCTTCAACGTGAATTATAAGACTACTAAACCCAAACAATATAAACCGTAGCCTTTCAAATGATTTGAAAGGATGAAAGAAGGAGTTGGTTTTGATCCGCAACATCGTCCAGTTTTGCATTTTCTTTCTAAATTTGCTTACTACAAGTAATTCTTTAAAGCAACATACGTCGTCTAAATATGTCGACTGATTGGGTTGAATCGTATCCAGAGACGGCGTTTTATATCAATTTATTTGTGTGCTGAACAAATAACATTCACATTTCCGACTGTCCCTGAAAGCAGCCGTTTGCCCACCAGCAGCAGCGGCCATCCGCATCTAACGCTTTCATTCACTGAGTGGCCGCTCCGTAGAGAACAACAGGCTACCTCCCTCTGTCCTGTGTGAGTATTACAGCCCTGTGTACCCCCTGTCTATTGTAGAAGTTGTGTGAAATAATATTTTTCGGCGCTTTTGTCTGTACCGATAATTAGAGTCGCGTTGTTTGTGAATTATCTGTCGTTGTCGCGTTTTGATTTCTTTCTAAAGTCATGACTGAGACGTTTGTGGACAGCGTGGTCTTTTGTTCTCTTTGGTATAATAATTTCTCGTTTTGACAAAAGAGATCTGGCTGTTATTTAGAAGGATGGCAGATGTGACAGTTTGACACAAGTCCTGGTGTTTTTCTCATTTATTGTGCACTATAATATTTGTTTCATTTGATTTGTTAGGTATTGAAATTATGCGACCTGTCTAATTCTGGAGAGACGCATTACCAGAGTAGCAGGCGTAATGACAGTATAATTCAGTAACATAAATGTTCATACTTAGAAAGTTGTTAGCTCCCGTGTCTTGGTTTAATTTGCTGTTTTTTTCTTTCTTTTCTTAGGATGCTGCACAGCAATGGGACAAAGGACACCTTATAAATAAAGGTTGCTATCCAACAAAGAGCCATAAAATCCACCTAGGATCCTAAAGTAATGGAGCATTGTAGAGACAGAACCTCTTTGTTATGTTACATGTTTTTTTAATACATCTATTAAGCTGTTTATGATAAAATATTAACTCTAAGGCATTTTTAATTTTTTAAAAAGGTGATTATTTCAGTACCCAGTGATAATACCACTATTCTTGTGGTTTGTAAACATATTGTGTCTTTCATGTTAAGCTTCAAGAAAGGCTTTTCCAAACAGAGCCAAGCTGCTCTAAATATGTGGAATAAAACATGTACATAGCTAGAGGGGATCAGTCCGCCCTGGTTCTCCTGGCAGGGCAGAATCTTTTCTCGACTGAGTCCTCATGTGGCACTAGTTTCTGACAAACCCGTCAGCATAGTCAGGACTCGACAGAGGCTGCATCATGACCTCCTCAGACAACGACGAAACAGGCAGCGACCTGTCCGAGTCTCTGGAGATCTGTGAGCTCCAGGATCAATACACGGACCCTGACAGCTGCTTCAAGTCCAAAAGCTTACCCATCCTCAATGGACCCTGTCAGCCTGAACGAAAGGCAGCAGAGCTGGTCAGCACTGCTCACACCTGTGTGGCCGTGCAGGAGAGCAGCGAGCTCCAGCCCAATACCCCAAACTCCAGCCAGGCAGAATCGCCCTCCTCCAGGAAAGACTTCTCCCCCTCTGCTTCCAGCATGGTGGGGCTCAGCAGCTCTCTGCCTGTGGAGGGCCACAGGATGGCCGGCTCTGGTGGCAAAAAACTTGGTTTCTCTCTCACCCGCCTTATCCGCATCCCTGCCAGAAAGTATGTGCGGGTCATCCTCAGTGACTCCCGCTGCTTTTTGTTCTGCATGTGCTATCTGACCTTCATCCAGTCACTGATGGTTTCGGGCTACCTTAGCAGTGTCATCACCACTATTGAGAAGCGCTACAGCCTGCGGAGCTCCGAGTCCGGCCTGCTGGTCAGCTGCTTCGACATTGGCAGCTTGCTGGTGGTGGTCTTTATCTCCTACTTTGGCGGTAGAGGTCAGAGACCGCGATGGTTGGCTGTAGGCGGCGTGGTCATTGCTATAGGGGCAGGGTTATTTTCCCTTCCTCACTTCATCTCACCTCCATACCAGATCCAGGAGATGAACTCATCTACGGGCCATGAAGGCCTCTGCCAGACTGGTAACAGCAGCGGGCGAGAGCTTGACATGGCTTTGTGTCCTCGGGATCAGGAGGGCAACGAACACAACCTGTATGTGACTCTGTTCATCTGTGCCCAGATACTTGTGGGCATGGGGTCAACGCCGATCTACACCCTGGGGCCCACGTACCTAGATGACAATGTGAAGAAAGAAAATGCATCTCTCTACCTGGGTAAGACAGTCTGTGATTGGATAAAGAGTTATATGACTTGTTGTGACAAAAGTCAAATGCATTGTGACATATCCTGAAAACAATACAATGACTAAACACAGTGCAGAATAGCTAAATGTGATCAAACAGATTCAGCAAACAGACTGTTTTTAAGCCATGAGCAGTCTACAAACCAGTGTTTGACTACCACAGGGTATGACAAGAACAGTATTGTCAGCCTGTATGGCATCACATGGTTCTTTTTTCAGTGCAACAGCTTCAGAATATCACTTTGCTACTTAGAATTGCAAAATACTTTTGCAGCTTGTACAAACTTCTGCACTCTGTCTGAGCTGCAGTTCTCATGTACTTAACGTGTGTCTCCCCTGCTGACAGCCCCTTAGAAGCATGGGTAGGACTTGGCACCGATAAAGATGCCAGAAAGACTAGAAAACAGAAGGATTTTCCATCCTTTGAACTTTAGTAGACCTACGGTGCTCCTTGTCTTTCTTTTGTGGCAGATTTGGGTACAAACTATGCCTGAATATTAAACTGTAGAGTCAAAAATGTGAACGTATTTTCCACGCTATCAATCACTGGCACAATAGTGACTGTAACATCACAGTAACAAAGGATTTGACCAGTCCTACTTTCGATTAAGCGAAAATGCACATTATTGTCTTTCACGTCTTGCGCACTATAGCTTGTCAGTGTTGGGTATTGATATGGTTTTTTTTGGTGCCTAATTTATAATCAGAAAATGTTAAAAGTACCTAAATGGTTCCTGAGCTGATGCTTTTGAGAAATAAAAGAGCACCAGTAATGCTTTCTTGTATTGCTGCTAAACTCTTTGTTGCTTCCTGTGTCACTCTAGCTGAAGGGCATCACATGACACTTTATTTAGCTGAAAAGGCAGAGTTGTTCAGGTTCTTTGGCTGTTATTCTGTATGTGGTGCTTTAATCTGTTTTGATCAGTTTGGAAGGTAATGGATGTGCAGGTATTGGTACCAAATGGGAACTAGGGCTGGGTATTTCCAGCAACTTCCCGATACGATACGTATCCCGATACACGTAAATTGTGAACATTGACTATGCTTTAAGCAAAATTCTTGACAAGTTTAGTTTTTTCTTATGAGAGGGAAAAAGAACAAGGATGAGTTTTAAGTGGTTCTACAACTTGAGAGACATAAATTCAGATCCTCAAAGATGGTAGACCTAAGTTCAAATTAAGAACATATGCTTCATTATGTAGCTCGTCTTCTACCTTGAGCTGTGCCACTGTTAACATTACCTAAAGTGTATTTACAACAACTGTCAAAATATTTAGGCCGTATCGATTCTGTAGAATCCATATCGATACGCGTATCCCAAAGGAGTGCGATACGATATTTTGCCGTATCGATATTTTGAGTACAGGCCTAATAGGAACTAGATTTTTATACCCGTCTCTGATAAAACGTTATTTTCAGTAGATGAAAACTGAGATCATTTTAGACTGTCTTTGTGAGTAAAATATACATTTAAAACCCATTCACACTTGGACAGAAACCTTAAAATTATCCCAGAGTGAGCCGTCTGCATGAGAGCAAACAGCTCAGTGTTTCACCTGGACTAGTTTTTGATAGAACTCTCAATGGTTTTGTGTGATTTGATGACATAATGATATGCGTTTTTTTGTGAAACTTGTGTTTTGCTCAGTAAACAAACATGTTTCTCTTCAAATCAGTGGGAGATTGGCTTCAGGAGCTGGTACCAATTTGATACTGGTATTAACACATCAAGTATCCATCAAATCAAAACACAGATTTCAGTGCTTCATTTTGGTGAAATCGCCAAATGTCATTCTGATAATGACAACTTTTTCTGCCTTCTCCTGCTGCCTGGTGGTGTTCTCAGTGTACGAAAATTGTGAGGACAGAGGCAACACAAGCTTTATCAAAGAGCAGTGGCAAGAGAAAACAGTAGCAAAGCTCTTAATTCCCTAAAAAAAATCTCCGAACTGTTTCAAGTGTCCACACTGTTTATGTATAGCAGGGTAGCACAGGCATTTGAAACATCCCAACTGTAAGAACCCAAACTCAAGATTTTAGTCAGGCTTGGTCTGCCTGTGGAAAAGCAAACATCTATTTTGCCAAAACTTTTCTATTGAAAGATACATTTTATTCTACTTATTGACTCTTTTCTGCTGTACATAAAGGTAGTTAACAAACCTTCTTAGTCATATTTCATAAGCAAAATTAATCCTGTTTTGATAACCGCAGACTGGGTTAAAAAGCTACATGCTAAGCTCTGTTGTTATACCGTTATTGGGCTCTAATACAATTAAGAATCTTCACTAATTTCATTTCTGGGAGAGAAGGATAGCTTGTATTCACTTTGATAGAATCAGAAGCCATCTCAGAGCCTGTTTGGTCTTGCTGCTGTTTTACCAGAAGGGCATGTGCATAAGTGTTTACATGCTGAATCCAACAATGTACTCAACCCCCCCACCCACTGTCCTTTTGATTTAATCTTCACGGCATGCAACCTCTGCACCACACTGAGGTAAATACAGAGACTGCAAAGTCAACCTTGGGCCTGCAGAACATGTGAGGAGTGCGGAGCCCGAAGCAGAACTGGGTTGCTTATGATTAATGGTCCCGGGCTGTGTGTGTGTGTATGTGCATAATAATACTGCTGTGTCCTCAGGCGTGTGTGTGTGTGAGTAGAGGCTGGCAGCAGTGCGGTAACTTGCTCTAATGTTTAGCCAAGGAAGCAGGTGTCTGTTGGTGTTTGAGTGTTACCAGACTGTCTGTTTTATTCCTCCACAAATCATTTAAGGTTTTTGCATAGGTATCCTGTAATTTGTGTGGTATGCTGGGACATTTCTGGCTTCAGTATGATCGCCTGTACATGCATACCGCATACTCAACATAGCTCATAGAGGACTTCATGATTGCAGAAGTAATCCCGCTGTCTGTTTTTGCTCTGTAGCTGGGTTATTGGGACGTGGGGCACCCCTCAATCTGGCACAGTGTCTTTCACAGATGGTCAGTGTCCCTCTGATCTTGGTCTGAAGAACAGCCAATGATTAAATGATTAAGATGATCTTATTGTTTACTGTATAAAGTGTCAGAAAAGATCATATTTCCATAGGATATTTCCACTACTCGTTAGCACATTATTGCCACCATAATTATCATCATCCTTTCATCTGATAGAACTATCAAACTTATATTGATAATATTCGGAAAACTATGCTCCTAACTAAGAGTTCAGAAACGTCATTTCTGTCAATTATTCCTCCCCTTTAATAGCACTAGTTGGTATTGTATTTTATATCACTGGAAGGCCTGGTTGGTTACTTTATATCGAGGTGTAAGTAGTAAGGATCATGCATTTGTGAATTTTGCTGTGCTACAGGCCTTCTTTTGTTTGTCTGTCCAAACAATATGATAAAGACATGCTAGCCCCATGCTAAATGCAAGTTGATGCGCTGAGGCGTATAGGTGTATCTTAAAGGAGACATATCATGCTGATGCATGATGTAATACTTACATATGATATAATAAATTTGAAAACAAGACCTTACACCCCCTTAATTTTCAAAAAATTAGATATTGTATTTTTTCTGATATCCTAGAACGAGATTTGATGCCTCTGAAAATAGGTCATTGCGAGATGTCCGCGAGATTTAAATCGTCGTGACGACACGAGGTACAATTCTTTTTATTGGAGTAATCTGATAAAACACTACACACACAAAACCGTCACCGAGGAACACATCCACCAAGCAGCAGTATATAGCTCCCTAGCTCACACTCTCTCATTACCAGCTCTGGCCTGTAGGGGGACTCAATACGCGGTCGCTGCTTTGAGCCTGCCAGAAAATACAGTAGAAGAAGAAGGACAGGCTGGCTCAACCCTCTCGGCAGCTCTGATAGAACTAACCAATCAGAGCACAAAGGGCTGTGACGTTGCGAGGTTACTGTAGGTCAGCCTGAGAACCGAGCGTTTCAACGAGAGCTTGATAATGGCCTAAAATGAGGATTTTGAGAACGCTATTGTGGGGCAATGAAGGAACTAAATGACTTGTACTGAGGGCAGAAATGCTTTACAGGCATCCTAGCCTGGCATAGTGAAAAGGAGAAACAAGCCTGATATGTCTCCTTTAAGCTATGTCTCCTTTAAGCTATGTTTTTTCAGTCTGTTGTGGCATTCATCTGTGGCAAATCAAAAAAATGGATGGAGTATGTTATTTAGAGCATAACAAGACTTTTCCCATCTCATAGTTTCATGTTGAGGCCACAACTTTATCATTATTTTGATTTGCTGTTCTGTTTGTTTACATCAGTGCCATCAGTGAGAGCGCAGAGTGCTCTATGCTCTCATTGCTCAGTATCTCTAACATGACAAAACGAATTGCAGGAGGCATGAAAAATATCAGAGTTTCTGTCAGAAGATGGTGAGGCAACCCAGATATGATTTTAATAATCATTATGACACTACATGAGACAACATGGGTCTTGAAACTTATGAATATTTGGTCAAGTTGTTGAGGGGCTTAAATTGTGTTGCCTGAACTTACCATAAGTCAGTGCTGCTTTGTTTTATATTTAATTAATAAGGGATCCACAATATTATCCGACCAATATTGGCAGATTATTGCCTAAAATATTAAAGTATTGTAATAATTTTCATCGTGTATTTGTGTTGTTGCTGTGTTCATGGGAGCAGAAAAGAGAAGCAATGGTTTTCAGCATTACCCACAATGCAGACACCAACTCTTGATCACAATATTACACAACCTATGGTGCGAGTGAGCTGCTTAGTCCTTTGGCTGCCTGCTCTGCGGCCCCTGAGACCCCGTATTGATCAGATTCCTGCGTCACAGGGAGCCAGTGCAGCAGAGCTATGAGACATGTGAAAGCAAGACAACAAAACAGCCTCAAACAGACAGACACGCTCTGCCCTCCGTCTCACGAGAAACTCACATTTATCAGCACTCGTAAGGGTTCATCCAGTGATCACAGCGAGGACAGCCACTGTTCCAGATATCCATCCACTCACCCAGTTGACCTTGATGGCTACTTTCAGGGGATAATCAGTTTGGTTCCAGCAGAGCTGTGAAAACAGGAGACATGTTCTGACATGTCAGAAGCAGCAGATAAGTAGGGTAAAAGAAATGTCCTTCATCTTGTATTTCAGATAACCATGGTAACTGCACTTCTGCTTTATTATCTACATGTTTTTGGGACATTTTTTTTTTTTATCTCTGACGCACATGTTTAGAACTTTGTGCTTCTCGGTTAACATTTAAATATGATGTCTTGGTGGTGCTGGTCTGTTGTGTTGCTTATTCAATCCACAGGCACCAGCATTTGTTTTACAGTTTGTTGGCAGGGATGTTATGGACCAAATTTCATGCACACTTTTTAAATGGATGGCAGTACAAAGAATACTGTATCTCAATATTGTTAGTAAAGAAATAACACAGTTGTATCTAAGTTAAACTTTCAGCCAAATGGAAAATATTGCACAGACACCATTATTAACTATGTAAAAATGTACATGAAAACTGACAAAATCAACAACTCATCTCGAAGAATAAATTAACAGAAAAGCTCCTGAACCATTCAAGAAAAATGCCATAATTTCTTTCCTTTTGTTTTGTCCCGTTAGAGCTTGTAGCATTAAACTTAGATTAAACCAAACATTTCTGGAGCATTACCAAGGGTCAGAATACTACTTGATTGGGGACCAGACAGGTGATTAAATCATTTTAGAAAAAAAAATAATTATCAGGGTGTAGGCCTAGTGTTTAATGAAACCATGATACAAAAAAAAAAGTTTATCTTGCACTTTCAAAGATAATTCAGTCCTTAAGCAAAGTGCGAAACTGAGAAAAAAATCTACTGTTCACTTCCATTCAAAACTTAGAGTTAAGAAAAGAAGTCCAAATATTTAAAAGGATATAACGTTCATCAAAAATGAATCTTCAAGTTTGTAATCAGTCCATCAAAGCAAAAAAAATAAATAAAATAAAATCAGAATGTCACAAGAAGTTCATTTGATTGAAAGAATTCCAAGAAAAGTTATTCAGTACCAAGATTCAAAATGTCCAAAATTGTTCATTAGTTCAAAACTCCAAAATCACAAAATTATAACCCAAGAAAAAAAATCACCAAATGTAATTGATAATGTACATCAGGAAGATCTGTATATGAGTATGTGTGAGAGGGGTTGAAGAGGGGTTCTGTCCACATTATTGGCCGGAGAAAACAAGAGCCACAGGCAGGGTCACCAAACACAGAGAGGCTTCCAGGAAGCAAAGAATAAATCCTCTGAGCAAAAAAGGCAGAAAACAGTCACTTACTCCTGGATATTCACGTACTTCCCCTTTTCTCCTTCATCCAGTCATCACAGGGATCCCTATATTCCTTAAACTCTGGTCCTGTTTGGCAAAAACTCCCTCCAGCTTCTTCAACCTCTCCATGCATCAGCTCCTTTGTCTGCCCTCACACACACACTCTCAGGTCACAGGTGTCTGCAATCAGCTGCTGGACCTCACCTCTGTGCAGCAGGGTGCAGGTTTTCCCCTGTCTGCCACAAGCACAAATATCATCATGCACTGTTTCTTTATCACACCAATTCGCAACTAGAATAGTTTTTTTTCCCCATCCCTACTAATATGCAACTATTGGAGTTTGTAATTAAGGCTGTCAATAGAAAGGAATATTATGAGGATTAACACTTTTGTGTTCAAAGTTTCAAGTGAAATGCAATATATTTCTAAAAAGTATTTTACATGGAAATCATACACTTTATTAAAGCCAATGTAGTTTTCACAGCTTGTGATCTGAGCATGTTTGGGTTTGTCATTCTGACAAATAGAAACAGAAATGTGTTAAAAATGGGGTTTGGGACTCTCTAATGGCCATTGAGACATGGCCACTTAAAACATTTAAGTGCATCCTCAGAAGGGATGAAAATCAAAAACCAACTCCAGTTGAAAACAGAACTAGAAAGCACTCGGAGAGCGCAGACCTCCGCCAGCGCCACAGTCCTCACCCATATCGTCTTTTCATCATGAAAATTAGTCCTATCTTTATTTCATCAAAATATGTAGATTCCTTGACCATGAAAACATAACATTAGCAACTGGATTCATAATTCGATCAATTTTAGTTCAGTAGTTATTCACAAAAATCACATTTTTCGTCATGGCGGCCAGACGCTGATCCGGATTAACACCAAAATCGAATCAGTTCTTCCTTTTACCATGCTGAACATTTCCTGAAAATTTCATCCAAATCAGTCCATTACTTTTCGAGTTATTGTGTTCACAGACGGACAGACGGACAGACAGACGGACAGACAGACGGACAAACTCTCCCAAAAACATAACCTCCTTGGCGGAGGTAATAAACTAGAAAAGCATTCGGAGATTGCAGACCTTTGCCAAGCAGCTCAGTTACGGTAGTGGCTTTTTCCGCCCTGATTGGACGGCCGAGTCTCCACTCATGTACGTCCATGAAGAGAAATCAGGCATTGCAAGGGAAGCTGGGAAATGTAGGGGCATATGGTGCGTTCCAGTTGTACCCGGAAGTCGTAATTTCCGAGTTCTGAGTAGGAAACTACAACTGGAACGCCCCCCGAGGTTGAAATTTCCTACTGGGAACTCGGTGAAACCTCGTCACCCCCGAGTTGACAATCGAAGGTGGATGCCCCAGTTGTGAACAGTTATTTAACTCCTGTAATAATCAATTTATTAGCACTTCTGTCTAGTGTGTGTCACTCTAAGTCAGCTGTATACACAGTATTGTTTGACTTATATTTACAAAAATTCTGCCATAGTGATATTTACATTTTTCATGTGATATTTGTGAACAACAACGCAGGGCGTGCTAACAACGGCTAACAATAGCCTGGTAGAACGGCGTGTTTTTTCTCCGACTTCAACTGGAACGCTGATAAGTCGGAGATGACGTCACTCCCAGTTCCCTGTTACCAGTTCCGAGGTAAATGGAAGGCAGCATTAGGCTTGAAAAACATTGACATCAGTTTCCAAATAAACTACACTTCCCATAATGACATACAGGGGGCAGAACCCTCACAGCAGCCAAGGAGAAATCAATGGGACTTGCCATTTATAACTTCAAGTTTTTGTGAAGTCAATCTGGATTGGATCAGCACCAAAATGTATTGACTTCTTCCTTGGACCAAACCACACCTCTGTTGAAATTTTCATGTAAATAGTTTTTGCGTAATATTGCTAACAGACAAACAGACAGACCCTGATGAAAAAAACCTCCTTGGCAGAGGTAACTAGCACAATGATTTATTATGTTTTGTATTTATGCCTAACAATTACCTAATATATTCCATCCACTGAATTCTGGACCTTGCCAAACTCAACATCACATTCATCAGAGGTATTCAACAGGAACAATAACAAAGATGTCAAGATGTGATTATCACACAAATTTGTGGCCTCAATTATTCACAAAATGACACCAATGAACAATCAAGTGCAGCTGCGTTCCCACCAAGCAGAACAGTGTAGTATGGCTCAGTATGGTACGCAACTCCAGATGTTTTCACTAAAGAGAAAAGATGGCCAAATAGCCTGAGCTATCCCACTTTATGCCACCTCTCTAAAAGGTGGAACCAGAAGAACTGCAGTCTGTTTATTGGTCACAAAGATTGTTGATTCTCTTGTCAAAGCAGCTTTGATGAAAATACATACCTCTCTGTCTTCGCCATAAATTATTTGTACACTCGTGCTGTAAAGAATTTCTTCAAATGCCTCAGAGAGTACTTGAAAGCTGGAAGTCCTCCATAGTTGCTCTGTGTTTACATCCATGCTAAACTTGACCATTTCACTGTTGTTCTGCTCTGACATCGAGCATTTATGTAGCTGGCATGACCCCTTCCTCCCTGTTCTTTTCCCTGCCCTCAAGATTGACAGCTCCAAACCACACTGAACTATAGTGAACCAAAACAGAGCACTCTGTACAAATGAGAAGGTGGAAATACCAGCAATGTCTGGAAGCTAATGGCCCCAGGGTACAGCATTAACTATCAGGAATGCCTTGTGTTTTACTTTATTGCTACTGAAAACCTGCTTAAGCCAACTTATTTCCTCACAAAACCCACAGGAATCAATGATGGAATCAACAAAGAATGGATGAATAAGCAAAAAGTACAGGATTGTATTGAAATTTTATTTTGTCTCCTTAATTCTCCCTTTTTTCCCCTTCTATAATAAAAAGAAACAAGGCTTCTACTGCACCCAGAAATCCTCAAGGCCATTTCCATCTCTCCCCAACTTGATTTGATGAATATATAGGCTACCCATTTCTCAAGGAGGCTTCTCCCTACACTTACCTTGCGGTGTTTTTCTCTCCCCATAACCCATTAATGTAAACCCCATTTCAATTTACACTGGCTCAGAGGGGAGGAGCGACTCGCTTTTGTAGGACAATGCGGTTTACACTGAGGGGTACTTCTCCTGCCCTTGGAGGGAGAGAAAAAGTGTGAGTGTGTGTGTCTTTCTGTCATGATGTTATCTTTGTGTGTGCATGCCTACACAGGAGGGCATTCCCTCTGACCCGTCGCCCCATTTCCCAACTCTGGCCTCACATCACTATGGCAATGTAACAGCCACGGCATTTGAACTTTTACTCTTCTTTGCAAGGAAACAGTGATATTAGGGTACACCTAATTAAGCTTTAAGGGTCTTTTTGGAGTGTTTTGTGGATTTGTACAACTTCTCCAGAGAGTTTTAAAACAAGAGCTGGCAGCCCCAGAGCCTAGATATCCACTGTGTGCACATTTTTGCCCCTTTTGCCTCTCTCTCTGCCCTGACAGATTTACTGTGTACCATTCTTGGCGTCTCTATGGTAAACATTTGTCTATGTCGGGCTCTGAAAGGCCACTCCATCCTGTGAGGAGGTGGCTCATTGTTGCATCAAGTTGTGTAACAATCCAGCGAGGGATCAACTGGAAGTTAACTTCTTTGAAACTCTGTTCATTCTTGTTTTTGTCGCCGCTGCTGTTTCTTAATGTCCCCGCCATCTAACAATCTGTCACCATTTCAGCTTGGTTTGGCAGCACAATGACCCACAGATCAAAACGATCAATAAGCTGCATTCTCCTCATTGGACTGTTGATCTGTTCAAAGCTCTGGACACTGGCCGTTGACCCCTGTTTTATTTTCGACCGATGGCCCTGTGATTTACAAGCTAATGATGCTGAGAAGCTCTTATTGATGTGGGACGAATGTGGAGGTCAGCTCTGATTAGATTGCTGTCTGCATGTCAACATCGGCCTCCAGAGTGCATCTAGAATTTGGCAAAACAGAAACCTACGTGGCTGCTATAATGAGCCTCTGCTGTAAAGTCATTTTGTTAATGCACTGTTTCCATTTTATGTTCAGATTTCAACACCTTAGTCGAACAAAATGACTTTGGGTGCCAAAAATGCATGCATGAGTTTGTCCTTAAGATCAGTTTTGATGGGATAGAAGTCATAGTCAAAAAGAGATGTAATTTTTTAGTATTTTGTGAATTTTTCCCAAATTTTACACCAGTTTAGTTATTAAAAGAGAGAGTTGGAGGCTCATAGAGACACCAGCAGTTGTATAATTTGTGGACATTAGTGATGCACAGTATTGGATTTAATGCCAGAGACATTTATGTTGATATTTTAAAAGTTATCTGAGCTGATACAAAAATAGATACTAATATAAGGAAGGAACTGAAAGTAAGTTTACAGTAACAGCAAAATAAAACATTACCTGCCATTTTAGGAGCAACAAACACTAATATACCATTGTACTGACAGAAAATGACCATCATCATTTTTTCTGTCTTACACTTTTGTCAGGATTTCGTCCCTTCGTAATTCAAAAAGCTCAGTAAGGTCCGTACCAAAAACCCCTGACATAACTCCAAAAAGGAAAAAATGATGATGAGACAACTGAAGGCAAAAATGATGAGGTTTAATACAGCGCTGGAGTTTTTACAACATGTCAACAGGATGCTGATGCTGAAAAACTGAAGATGTGTCATGTTCTGTCTCTATTTATGAGAGTGTCAAGAAAGGTGTGTGTGTGTGTTGACCTCCGTACCTCACTGTCTTGGAATGAGCCAGACAGAGCTGGTATGGAAGATGTCCCTCAACAGATAAGAGGTCGAAAGACAGCCTCCACACCGAGGTCAGATACGGAGGTCAATGAATCAGTATATATGGCATGTACTAAGATATGTCTAAGGCATGTGGGTGCGTGATGTGTTGTAAGAAGAGCTAGATAATTACAAGCATGGTTACATGACAGGATTAAAACAGAGTTACATAGAGTCAAATACATGAAAAGGTTATCAGGTTAAGTGATCATAAACATGTGTACAGAGTTGTACAGAGGTTAGTTACATGACTGAATACATAAACTGTACAAGGGTCAAATTAGTCTTCACATTCCCCGCTGTTTTTCATTTATTTGAACAGATAATAATGCACTTCTCACATCAACCTTATACAACTTCACTTAGATTTTCTGTAAAGGCATCATATAGGCAAAATACCTGCAGAGAAGCTAAATTTGTGTTTCTCTATCTTCAATTGGTGGGGCTGTGGGTAAGGTGAAATAGATATGTTGTCTGTAAAGCAATGTAGCATTAGCTCTAGTGATCATTGAAGTAACCATTGACCTCAGACATGGAATCACACAGGAAATTAGCAGGCAAAACACAGTTGCAATAGCTATGAAGGGTGTTAAAATCTTAAGGAGAATATGCCACCATGAGCCAGTTGTAAACCAGGAGAAAAGAGAACCCTGGGAAACATAGTCCTGTGTTATAGCATCTCTAAGTTGGGTTAAATTAGCAATAGCACTTTCAATAGCAGCATGATTACCATCACAGTCTGGAATAAATGTGCAACAGGAAGTGCCTATAATAGCACAAACTCCACCAGCAGAGGCAGTTAGTTGGTCTAAAACAGTACGATCCTGTAATTCCATAAGTCTAAGGGCAGTGATCTCTTCATTGACAGATTTAAGTGCAGCTATGGTTGTATTTAAGAAAATACCAAATCTATAGTCAAGAGTTTCTAATCTTAGCATTACTTTACCTACACCAAGCCAAGGAAATAAAGATAGGGTAACTTTCTGACCATCTGACCATAACTTATAGTCATGTGGAACATCACTTCCCCAAACTGAATCATGTTTAGCAATGTTACGTCTATGTCTTTTACCAGTAAGCTTTGTAGCAGATACTATGTAAGAATGATCAGCAGGGATAACAGGAGCACAAACCCCAGTCCATCCTGTAGGCAAAGACAGATAGATGTAAGACCCACATAGCCACACAAAATTAGTTTGTGGTGTAGTACCCATAACATCTGGAACAGTAAAGAAATCAGCACACTTGACCCCAGGTGGTTTATTAGTCTCGTTGTAACTATTGAAACCATTCTTCAAACAGGGCATAAGAACCTTTGAGCAATATCCTGGATCAACAGTACCCATGGGAATAGATGGAAAATTTGTAGGATTGTCTTTATTGTAAAAACAGTCAAACTGAAAATGTTTAGTTAGATGTACTGGACCATAAATCGGAGTGTTCTTGGTATCATTAGTACTCAGGAAATTTGTGAAATTTAACATACTCACTTTTGGTCCAGGCCCTAAAATCATAGACCAGTATGTTTGGTTCAGGAACTTAACTGCAAGAGAAGAACTGAGAACATGTGGAAACAAAGAACTGACATTCGTGACAGGTTTAGGAATGATATGTGGATTTCTAGAGGCAATTGGCATTCTAGTGCACACATAGCAGTTGGTTTGATTTTGGGATTTTGCCAAGAACTGTGCATATCGGTACCAAACGTTCAGTTCGAAGGATGACGAAAAGTTGAAAGCCTTGGTGTACCAGTCCAAGGAGCTGTGATCTCGCTTTTTCAGAACATGTTCGCCAGAGGAAGCCAGAAACCGTTCAGTCCCAGTCCAGATGATGAGGCCACACAACACTGCAGTCAGGAGATGGACAGTTGGTTTTGGAGGCATTTCCCTGAGGCACACTGGGGCGGAATCGCCGCGATGGATTCTTCACGGGTTTGAGACGTGACGGGGCTAGTCCTCCGTCCCCCTTTGTAGCCCGTCTGGATCACCAGCGTACCTTAAGAGTCTTGATGAAGCCTCTCCTCCTCACACCTCAGAAGTTTGCAGTGACTCAAGTGGATCCACGACGGCTTTTCAGCCAGTTTCAGTGCCGTGGGTGTGGCCAGGAGAACCCGGTACGGCCCAGTCCAGCGTGGAGACGACCACTTCGGTCTTTGATGGGCCTTGATGAAAACCAGGTCTCCCGGATGAACAGCCTGGACAGGTGTCGGCTTTGGCTCCAACTCTGGATCTCCCCCTTGGAACACAGAAACAGACTTGGCAGCATCAATTTGTTCTTTTATTTTAAAACATCTCTCTAAATGTGTCACAATGTCAGAATGTTTCACAGGTCTCTTTGGCTGAATAATTGTCAGCTCAGGCAGCATATAGGGTCTATGAAATACACATTCAATTAGCGGAGCTATGAATGTTGTGTCCCCTGGTCTGATCCGTCTCAGCATTTCTTCCTCATAATATCCCCTATCACCCTTTTCTAGGATTTTTTGTGCGTCATCTGCTAACTCACTATATAAAGTTTTTACTTCATCTAGTGTTTTTCCTGATCTTAGGGTGGTTTGGGAGGAGGAGGGAATTTCATCAGCCTTAGGGGCCTTTTTTATCTTTACAGATTTAACGCTGATCTGGGACGGAGAGGAAGAGGCAGGTTTTGTTTGGTTTTCTTCAGATTTTAGAATCTGCTCCTTACCAGCTTCATTTTGTTCAGTCTGTTCTTTTTGCTTAGACAAATACCATGTCATTATGTCATCGTCTAATTTTTTCTGTTTTAGAAGGTCTAATACTTCTGTTCGTTTTATTTTACTTAGTTCATCTCTCTTTTCAGCATTTACTGCTGCTTGAGACCACATCAGGGCACATTGAACTTCATTACAATCATCTCCTTTTCCCTTATTGGCTTCTTTAACCGCAGATACAAGTGCCTTGCAAAGTTCTGTTTTCAAATGTCCATCAAATCCATACTCTTTTAACCATTTTTCTGCATATTTTAGGGGATCCACAGATGGGATTCCATTTTGTTCTTTTGTTATCATTTTTCCATTATGCTCAAATCTTCTCTTTATTTTTTCTTTTTCTTGTTTATTTAATTTACTGTTTCCCTTCCCCATTTTACAAAATGTAGATCGTACACCAATCAAGATAGATCAGCCACCATCAGATAAAAGATCGTCCACTACATCAGGCTTCTACTGTAACTAGTTTACAGCGGATGTAGCCGTCTTTATCTGCAGCTTCTCTATATGACCAGTGTCATGCACACATACACAGTCTCACAATTTAGGACCAAGAACAACTGCAGCCAATTGTGTCACACACACACAACATACAATTGTCACATAAGACAATTGTCTTCACTCCCGAGACTGCCTTCTATCGCAGTTAAAAACACTTAGGAGTGGATTACTAGTTTAGGGCAATTAGATAGCTGTACACACTACCTCTAGTTCATCCTAAACTCTTAGTGTAAGGCAATTAGCAGGTTACAAATCTGCTCTAGTTCATCCTACACCGATATCCAGCGGTTTGTAAAGCCGCTCTGAAGCTTCTCTCACTAGGCCTGCACTCTAGACAAAACATTTACTGGGCCTGCGCCCTAGACAAAACAATCATGCTCACCAGTTTGTACATAAACTGTACAAGGGTCAAATTAGTCTTCACAACTTTCAAATAAAATTTTCCAAAAAACTGCAAACTATATGCTGAGATATCCTCTGAAATAATTATCTGCAGACAGGAATCTACCAATAATGTTGTACATACCTGCAAGACATTAACTATGGTATATAGAAAATGTTTGTGTTGATCAATCAATTGGCCAAAAGTTAATTTTTAACGTTTGAATGCAAATATTGAATGCGTTTTTATGCAGCTTGTTTACAACTTTTCTAATTTCCTCTACTCTTAATTATACACCTTCTGTTTGCGTTTGTAATGCAAGTAGACTTAGAAATATACATATTCATATTATATGATTTAAGAAAATAGTTAAGTATAAATTTCAAATTGTGCATCTTTATATATTTCTATGTTCTGTACTGTTAGAGTTCTCATAATCCTTTTTTTGTTTTCTCATAAAGGCTGTCTTTCTTGAAATAAACCTTTAATCAGGCCAATTACCAAAATATTTTATTCTTCTGCACTATTATGATATTAAAAGGGATTGTGTATGTCAGTCTGATCACAGACATTGAATCAAACTGAAATGTGTTCATCTAAATGTGAAGATTGCATCTCAACAACCCTTATTGATGCTGTGAACATTGGTTTACCACCTAAGCATTCAGATGTTCCCAGGAAACATTTGTTAAGTGGCAAATATTGGATGGAAACAATAACTCACAAACCAACATTTATGTAAATTGTAATTGTCCAATATTGGCTGAGAATATTGGCAGACCCTTATATCAGGTGCACCGTGTAGTTATAAGGTTTATTGATTCTTCCTGGCATGCAGTCCGGGTCTATGCTTTAAGAAGCTCTCAGCTCAAATGACTCTTAAACTAACATACTGGCCTGGTGTGTGTTATTGGAGCTTGTGCATTATTAATGCCCTATTAAGATTCTCATAATAAACCAAAGGCATCTGCTGCAGCCCCAGCTTTGACACAGTGGCACTATAGAGGACTGTTTATTTACCAAAGAGGAGGAGGGAAAGAGGTGGTGCTCAGTTTAGGGAGAGAGGAGTTTTAACACCCACAGGGACAGATTGAACACTGGTCTCACACACTGGCACACACTCATATACTCATGTAAGCAGAGGGGTGTGTGCTCCTTTCCCCCCTCGGACAAATTTAGAAAGAACAGTTGCTCTCAGTCCCTCTCCATGAAGTGTGTTAGAAAAACACTGGAAAGAGCAGCTACAGTTACAGTCAGGCTGTGTCAATTTCTTATTTTGTCAGACTAAGGATTATCAGTAACAGCCGATGCACGTCCCCCTGTGTGCTCCCTCAGTCAACTCCATTTAAATGTGTGTCCTTCTGTTCTGCTTAGCAGCCAAAGCAAATGCAGATTGTGCACACACACAGACGCAAACACACAAGTCCCCGGAGATCCAGCTCTCTGCTCTAGTCCAGGCTGTCAGATCACATTTCAGGATGGGTTGGGGTCCACGTTTGGCCCCCTGTCAAAGGCTGGCACACATAAAGAAAGAGGGCTGATGCAGTTTCATCACCGTCCCCTTGGCTTATTCTCAAGGTGGTTTTAAATATCGCAGCCCACTTTCTCTCCTCTTGGTGCTGTTGGCCACATGGACCCTCAGGGTTACTCAGCAGTGGGCGACCTTTTTAGCAGCAGGCTGCGGGCCTGCCAAGCTCTTACTACTACTACAACCCCCGCCTGTGAATCACTGACCCCCTATGAGGCTGGTCCTTTGCCACTGATGACTTCACTTTCTTGTTTTTTCCTGTCTACAACTATGTGCACATTTTCTCTATAATCCATCTAAAAAAGAAGCGCTTCAGTGGAATTATGATGACTAAAACTTTAGTCTAACTGTTCCTGTGTATTAGTTTAGGGAAGCACTGGTCTTAACCTCAACTGTGGCAGTTTAGTCATTGTTCTGACCTCACTGGCTCAATACTTGGGGCCATTTTTCAGTGTTATGGCTCCTGTTGTTTTGACAGAGTGGGAAGGTTCCTGGGGAAATGCCACAAGAGGTTGTGTTGTGACACAGGAATGCTGAGAAACTCTTTGTTTCAAGCTATTAAGGGAAGAAATTACATTTTATTGTTCCTGACTTTGGTCTTTGGTCCACCAAATCCTCCTTGATCCCAGAATCTTGTTGGTTTGTGTTGAAAATAAATAAATGCCCTGAAGTAGCTTTGAAATTCTTCAATTGTCTCCACAAGAAATGCTGAAGGGGCTTGTGACAGTTTTCTGATAACATGTTGACATCAAAAGTGGGTTGGAAATGTTTACCTTCGCCAAGAAGGTTCTGTTTTTGGGAGAGTTTGTCTGTCTGTCTGTCTGTCCGTCTGTCCGTCTGTTAACAAAATAACTCAAAAATTTATGGGTGGATTTGGATGAAATTTTCAGGAAATGTTCAGCATGGGAAAAGGAAGAACTGTTTCGATTTTGGCGTTGATCTGGATCAGCGTCTGGCCACCATGGTGAAAAATGTGATTTCTGTGAATAACTACTGAACTAAAATTGATCGAATTATGAATCCAGTTGCTAATGTTATGTTTTCATGGTCAAGGAATCTAAATATTTCGATGAAATAAAGGTAGGAGTGATATTTATGGTCAGGCTTAGAACTGTGGCGCTGGCGGAGGTCTGCGCTCTCCGGGTGCTTTTCTAGTTTAGACTGTGACAGAGAAATTTGCATGTAATGCCAGATGTTGTAAAGTAGCTGCTTGAACCCCAGGACGAGGGATGGGAAAGATTTTACTGATGCCAATGACTAATGACTGGTGTCTATGATTTGCAAAGTATGCAGAACAAAGTGGAAGCAATCAGTAGGGAGCTGATTAGCAAAAAGACTAAAGATATTGATCCTGTGGGGAGTTGTTATGGGTTCTAAACTGAAATATTATTTTCACCTCCCATCCCTACTTAGGACTGCATTTTGCTCAGTTACATTCACACTAATGAAGACATTATTCAAAGTTACCTGATTATCAAAGTAGCTACAAAATGATTGGCTTTGCTTTATCAAGATCATCATCAAATTATAATTTGTCTGATAAAGTAACCAAGCTTTTGCCCAGTGATGTGTTTCATTCTGTGCACATATGCAGTATAGTTTAACCCTAATTCTTTATTATTCTTACTATTACCTATGCATAAATATCGTAACCACCTAGACTGGCCTACTGTGAGCTAACAGCCTAAGATATTTTTCTCAGTTATCAAATTAACCTGATCATGTAAGTACTTATTGATTTCCAACCCAGCCACAAATAATGAATCAGAAATATTGAGCCTCTTGTGGCATTACAAGATTACCTGAGGAGCATGTGTCAATATTTGGAAACTAAGGCGTTTCATTTCACAAATCATTGACATCTCATTTACAGTTGGACGATCTGTGTTTCCAAATAGATTTGTCATCCTCTTTCTCTCTAAATTGTTTGCTAGAAAACCTGTTATATCCTGTAAGATCCAGTTCTTTCCTTAAATGTTTTTATGGCCAGTAAGAATAAAACATAAGGCCACTTTGCCTCAGGTGTTCTTTGCAGTTTTCCGTCCAGGCTGGCTGAAAGCACTTGAAAACCTGCAGACTCTCTGAGCTTTTTCTCTGATTAGGCTAATCAGTGTTGTGCACAGAAACATGCCCTTCCTTTTTGCCATGTTGTGTCCAGTCAGGAAATGAGCTTTTTGTCAATAATTACCAGATGTTCATCTGTTGCCAGGGGTACAGTATGTCCTGTGATGGCTATCAGCACACAGGGTACTGCTGCTATCAAGGACTGTATTATCAAAATTGTTGAATCTCTGATAGTTTCCTTGGGATTTTGCGTACCTAAACTACGTCAATGTTCTTAGGTCACATGGTCAAATGCTGCCAAATTACATTGCCTTCTCTCCTTGGGCATTTTATTATGCACAGCTCAGTCTGACCTCCAACTTTGACTAGCCCTCCGCATGTTGAAAGAAGCTTTAGAGATGAATAAATTTCATCTCTGGTTCTAGTGTTTTGCCATCAGAGCAGCGTCATGGCTGTTGTGATCCTTGACCTCTGTGCACCAAAGAAAAAGAACGCAGGAGAAAGAGCTGCTGCTTGGTGAAAAGCAAATAGCATGTACACAAATGTCAGAGAATATGAAGCAGTAAAAAGGCTGCAGAATTTAAGGGAAAAGGTGGTTTTGTTAAAAATTTTGAGGATTGTGTCAACACATTCTGCCCTTTATGTGGTCATCTACACAATCAGCCACTAGAGCAACAGCTATGAAAAACGTATCTCTTATATTTACTTTTGTATACCCTGGATGTCCTTTCTTTCCTCTTGTTTCCTTGTATGACCTTTAGTTGTCATTGCTCTGTCCTGGCTGCATGCAGTAGACCATCTGTGTTAAGCCTAAAGGAGAGACAGGGACCCACTTTTGAGGAGATGGATGGCACTAAATGTTTTCTGACCTCACCCTGCGGGTTTGCCACACTCACATGCACACAGGTTTACAGGCCGGGGGACAAAATTGAGGGTGCAAATTGTCTGTCATAGTGGCTCTGCCAGGTTCTCTTATTTTGGTAAATATAGCGTTAAGATGGTGTACATTATTTAGTAGCGGCTTAAGGCAAACATTTAACTGTGATACAGCCAATTGGTGTGACAATGTTTTGCTGCCAAAGAAAAGTGCCATCTGACAAGTTGTCAGATGTCTACAATAAGAAGTAATGCAGTATATAAAATGCAGCTGTCAGGGGGCTCTTAATACAAAAAGAAAAGATTATCTAGGGGTAGAATCATGGGAGTAGTTCCCTGCTACCTCACCTCTACACTCAGATAAAATAAACTCAAAGTGTGCCAATAGTCAAGTCAAACAGGGGAACTTTAGTGACAGAACAACCGCATGCAGACATCTATTGTGGTCTATCATGTGTAAGCAGCACAGAACATGATAGTTAAACCCCTCTCACACTGGCCAAAAAGCCTGGTTAAATGCAGTAACAGTCAGCTCCTGTCGGCAGTTTGAAAGGGTTTAATCAGCATTTCGACCCGGGTCGACTGACCATGCAAGCGTCACTCCCTCTGTAACTTATGTGACTCTTTGCCGTCTGCAACAAATTCAGTCCACCTTTATATCATTTTCGCTGAGTTTGTACATTGTTAAAGAGGGCCAAAAGTACAAAGTACAGAAAACCATGTCCACGTCTTCCATGCTCCTTTTCATTGTTTATGTTGTCATGTTTCGTCACACTGATGATGTCATCAACGTAATAACTTCAGCTTGATACACCAGAGCATAAAACACAGCCACACAGCTCATTTGCCGCCAATTAGACCCAGGTCTGCTGGCGATGGGATAGGAGTCACTTGCTGGTTGTTAGCGGGTCAACCCGCGTTGAAAAACCTGCGTTGCTAATTTTAGCGTGAAAGTGGTATTACAGAACCAGCATAGCAGATTCTAAGATCAGGTCAAGACCATGGGCTGTAAAAAATATAGGATGAAGCCATGTGATGTCAGTATTTTGAGATTTATCCTTTTATAAGCTGCTCTCTACTTTCCATAATGACAGTTTCTCTGTGGAAACTGCTACAGGTTTTATGTTGAGAGAAGCTATCATGCTATCAGGTGTCTTTTATGGTCCACTGTAGATGCTGGAGAGCATCAACAGCCCTTCTTCTTCATGAACAGTTAGTTTACACTTGAGGTTTATCCCAGGGCATGTCCTACATTTATAAGTATGCCCTTCTGTACAGTCTTACATTGGAAATCCAATCTCCACTATAATTACAACTGTACAGTGGTCAACTCTCCGTTGTAGAGGTTAGGTTCTAGACCCATCCATGATAAGTGAAAAATGTTGAAATAGAAATACCCTTTTTAAATATACCCTTGCCATGTTTTATAACTTTAAAACAATAATGCACAACACACTAAAATTATGCAGAACACCACTTACTGAAGAGAGAGAGGCGGAACTGAGAGAGAACTAAGTCAGCATCTCTCCTCCCTGGGAGATGTGAAGCCATGTGATACACAACAGCCAATCAGTGGCCAAGAAAAAAAATTCAGACTCTCTGACTGGCTGAATCGGTACATACGGGCATTATATTGTGACAAATGAGATTTAAACTCATAAAAAGTGCTGAAGGCACTCAACATCAAAACTCATAAGTCTTATAGGAAAAACATGCAAAATACCAGGACAGCGAAAACTGAACAGTGATATCGCTGGGGTTGACTTTATGTCCGTTGTGTCGGTACCTTAGCCTGCTGTCTTTCTTTCTATAAAGCACAGTTTAACTTGTTGTCAAAGCATTGCTGGATGTGATGTCATGACATAAGGTTCTGGCCAAGGAAAATTTACAGATTGGTTGCATTTCTTCTAAATCCAAACAAAGCAGCTGGACTTTAGGTGTGACAGGCATCTTACAAATAAGATGTCTACCAATCTACTACCTGAACAAAAATGTGTGATCATATTTTTGAGTGATTTTACGTTGACTGTCTAACAGTTGTTTATAGCTTGTAAATGCATATGACAGCAGGCTTATAGTTCTTGTTTCTTTTAATTTGGACGTTTAAATGTGCATACTTCTATATACTGTACCTTAAAGTTGCATCATTGTAAGTTTTAAAGCCTCCGTCTCCTTTATCAGATTTTCTCCCCCTGTAGTTGTTTGCATTCCAAGGGGTGTAGTTTTTAGTAGCTCCTTTAAGGGTGTGTGAATGTGAGAGAGCAGCTGTTAAAATCTGGCAGGGTTCTGGTGTGCGCACATAAGTGTGTATGCCAGTGTGTGCACACCTGCAGTGGGGGGTGGGTGAGGTTTGTGGGTCCGGGGGCTGCTGATGTCGTGCAGGAGTAGAGGTTTTGTGTTGCAAAGAGTGTTCAGCTAGTTTTCCTGCAAGTATTTGAACACATGTGCCTTTGAGAGAAGACTGCAGAGAAGTGTGACCCATTAAAGTCCAGAGTGACATCACAGGCATCCTGTCACAGTGTGTAGGAGGTGCTTCTGCTGCACCACACAGACTTCTTTTCTTACCTGCGTCTACAAATGTGAATGAGATCTGTGCCATCTCTCTGAGGCGTGTTCTCAGTAATTATATTCCTACGAATTGCAATCAAAAGTATCTACTTTTACTGTTAAGATCACATACTGCACAGGTATTTACATGGAGTATAGCTTTTTAATTTGCATCCCAACATCATCTCAAATCATGCTTTCAATAAGCAGCTGCAGATTTTACAATGAATATCAGATTTCAGGGCTGATTATACATGTTTTGTGATACTTTTTTCCTTTACTGACATCTGATGTAGGCTCAGAGGTTTAACTTTGCCTGTGAACTTTTACAAATGCTGCTAGTTATGGCAAAACTCAAATAATAATTAGCAGGGATGCACATCAACATGGTTAAGACATTGGCACAGGCCAATATTTGCCCTTTTCAAACGATGGCCATCTGTGAGTCAATGAAGAGTTCAAACCCGGTGTAGGTACCAGATCTGTCCCCCTGGCCTGTGCCTGCTGATGACGTCACATATCTGCGGCAACTCCACATGGACAAACTGCGCTAATGCTAGCTAGCTCAATATATGTGATAATATGATGCATTTATAAGTCTGTATCACGTTACTTTTATTACTCATAATAGATAAAATTTTATTTTTGCTTTAAATCCATTTGAGTGTTGTTGGACGATTAATTGGCGTAATATTCAAATACATAACTGTCTAAAAGTAACGTAACTGTCACAACATCATCCTAATTTCAAGAACTTTAATATACTTACCACAGATAAATATGGTAATTATTAATAGAAATTACACAAATGGATGTTCCTTTTAATACTGAATACTTTAGTCACACACTTTTGGACGAAACAGAATACTGAAATGTACACCAAATGATCAGCAAAAACTACAAAAGTCTATAGTCAGTTTCTGGCCCATTATGTTCCCATTGAAGATTTTCTCAGTTCTTAACATCACTCTTTGTATACAAGCACTCCCGCCATCTTCTTCTCTTCCAAGTTGCTGGGTAATGCTAATGTGGGATCCTACCAATGACAAAGCAGGAACGTCATCACAGCCAATAGGGATGTTAGGATGTGCAACATCATCAGCAGGCGCAGGCAGGGGGGCAGATCTGGTACCTACACCAGGCCTGGTTGCCTACAGTTCACCATCCAGCTTGTGTTTTTGTTTTTGTTTTTACATTAAAACTGGAATCAGGGTTTAAAAATCTAACACTTGAAGCAAGTTTGGGACACTTTTGAGACACTGTGTTGTATGTCGCTTTGGATAAAAGCATCTGCTAAATGAAATTGTAGAATTGTTTAAAAACAAGTAATACATGAAAACAGATTAGTCGATAACTGTAGTCCAACGCCACTTCAAAACAGACATTTGGCAGTCAGTCTTGCTGACATTTTCTTTTGACCATGATCTGGCACAAGAACTGGAAGAAGAGATCGGTTGAGGGGAATAAGGTATACAACAATCTGTCCTTTTTTTAACAAAACTTGGTGACATTTGTTTCTGAGGGATATAACTGTCTGTGAGCCATTTGATGACATACTTTCATGTTCTAAATGCTCTGTGAGGACGTTTGTTTCAGTGGTTTTAACCATTACACCCTCCTTCTTTATGAGAAAAGAAAATTTCTTGATCAATTAATGCATTTCCTCTTTTATGTCTAGCAGAGGCTTAACAAGCACGATACATTGGCCTGTCCTTAGTTTTAACTGATTCAGTAGCCCCATAGTCCATCTCCCCCAATTTATTTTCCTCTGAAGTAATTGCAAAATGATCTGTTATTGCCTATATTTAATCAACCTCATATTCAGACATTGTAAGTTGGCATTGTTTCTTCTAGGGCTGGGCGATATGGCCTAGAAATAGAATCCCCAATTTTTTTCCAATACACTCAATTTATGATTATAATCGATTTTTCCCTTTCTAAAAGAAACAAAACTCCCAGTGACATAAAAATGAAACAAATCAAGTTTTGCTTTTCTGTTGTCTAAATGTTTCCCTCTTAAAGTCAAAGTCTGGGTCATAAAAGGTTGATTGTGTAGTATAAATGTAGGCAGGTTTGTCTACATTAACACTAAAAGGCTGAGGTTTTTTAACAGTATTAACATGAAACTCTCTGATCAATATTTAATCTACTTAAATAACAAATACAAGCCTATTAAAGTGCTGTGCAAACCCTGCTAGGCCGACCATCATGAAAATTGTATTTTTCTTTCGAAAATTGCAACTACTTACAATTGGACTAAGGCAAGAAAAAAAACTCAATTTTTAATTTTTTAAATCTTCTGCAGAAAATAATTAAAATTAGTCGATTTAATCGATTTTTTGCCCAGCTCTAGTTTTTTCTGTACAAACAAGCAGGGAGAGGGGCTGAAATCACAGTCCCTACCATTTTTGAGTTTTTCGGTTACATGGATGCACTGCACAAAATAATTCTCAAGCACTCTGGTGTCGCCCCTATGGTGTAGATCAGTCTCAAGTTGAAGCAGCCAAATTCTTCTTTTATCTGCTTCTTCAGATTCTTCTGTTTCTGGCTCATAGCTAAGTGGGATATCCTTGGCATATCAGACCAGATTGCTGTGCCATGTCCTTCAATGAGAAGTGGCTGAGAAGATGCAGGTGCAAGCTGCTGGGAAACTAATACCTAAGCCCCATGTCCACGCCTCTAATGGATTCACACTCATACACACACACGCACTTGGTCGCTTAGCATAATACGGTTATACCCCTCCAGCCCAGATGCTCCATTCATGGCCCCTCACCAGCTGAAACATTGTATACCAGCCTCTCTCGTGCTGGATCATTATGCATGCGCAGACAAACTTTGTGTGTTTGGAGCACTTCACTTGTGTGTGTTCTGGCAAGAGAGAATGACAAGCGTATAATGATTTCCTGTGATTGGCAAGCTGGAGTTAACTGTCAGAGCTAACTGTGTGGATCATTTACAGGAACTTACTTTGCCACAAACAGGGTTGGATTTTGTTATTTCAGTATGGTACAGGAAAAAAGCAAACAGTATTGATTAAACTATGAATAGCAGCAGTTACAAATCATCTTGGGCTCTTGTGTCAGAACTTCATGCTTTTGTATTTTCAACTTAAGCTGCTGTCTGGTATTTACATTTTGTGTTAGTGTTGTGGCAGATATCTTATTACCTCTACCAGGGAGGTTATGTTTATTAGATTAGATAAGATTAGACTGAACTTTACTAATCACTTTTGGGAAAATTAAGATTCCAATAGCATTTTGAACAGTACATAGAAAGATAAATAAGGAAAGAATGCTGGTGTTTGTCTAATTGTGTGCAAGATAACTCAAAACTCTGCACACATTTTGATGAAATTATCTCTGAGTGTTGATCATGGCACAGGGATAAGTGATTAGATTTTGGTGGCTAGCTGCATTTGTATCCTCATCCACAAATAAGTCTAATAGTAAAACAGAGAGCAACTGGAGAGAGTGATTTTACTAATTCATTAGTCATGCTGTTGAAATTGTTGTGATGACAAAGGGGTAAGATGAGGGTGCAATTGGGTTTGACCCATAGTCCAGCCTCTAAAGGTTAAGCATTCTAAACTCACCTCATCTAAAAAAGATGTTTTAATAATCCCTGTCCCTGCTCATTTAAATAAATAGAATTAATCTTTCACTAATACCTATAACAGTGATATGTTCACTGAAAACATTATCCAGAGAGTGAAGAAAAACACCCTGTCCCTGGCCCTGCTTCTGCATCATGTTCGGCCCACTTGCAAGTTAAGTAAATACTTGCACATTTTCCCTCAATGACTGGAGGTTTCACTGCCAAAATCTACTTATAACAGCCCCTTTCAGACATAAATTCTAAGCATTTAGTCAAGGGTGGTTTATTAATTTTGTACATGATGTTATGGTGTTATTTAATGTGAGTAGAAGTCACAAAGAAAGTTGGATTAAGCAGAAAATCCACTGGAAAAAATAGATGGATTAGTCATTTAAGTAGAGAGCAAAGGGATTTACTTAATGTGACAGTGTGAAAGACTTAGGGGGAATATTAAAAAGTGTATTATATGAAAGGGAGGAAGCGCAGAGGAATTAGCACATTTCTCTCCAGCTCTGTCTTTGAATGACATTTCATCAAGGAGCCAGTTAAAAAGTACTGTGCTGGTTTGATTGGCTTGTCACAAGAAGAGATCTCAAGGAAGACAGAGTGGAGTGGATTTTAAACTGTCTTATAAATAACACTAAATAATGCTGGCATAGATGGTGAGAACTTCTGTTGTCCTTGTCTAACAAAGTGTATGAGCTTACTAATAGCTCCTGGGTTCTGGTGAAAGCAGAATTTAATATGACGCTCACATCAAAAATGAATAACTGCTCACTGGTGTCAACAGTCTTAAATCTGAGTTCACTAAATAACAAGTGTAACTGTGTGCAGAGCTGTTTTTCATTGGCTATGTCAGGCTTACTTTACTTCAGTGAGAACAATAGATGAGCCCTGGTTGAGCCTGCAAATACCTTTACAGAGAGATGATTCAGAATTAAATCAGTGTAGGTGTTGAAAATATTCAAACTAGAATACTAAAAATTATAGAGGCTTCAGAAAACTACTTTTATTCAATCAGAAAAGAGCTTCAGAGGAGAAATGATTAGAATACCAGGGCAGTTGTGTTATAATATTTTTTCTTCTTCTTAAACTTTGAGCATTTTGGAGATTACACCGGCTGTGATGTGTTTTTATGCTTTTTAATTAAAACTTATCATTATTACATTTCATACAAATATAATTCTGTTTACTCCAAACCCCCTCATACCTGCATCACAGTCTTGGTTTAGCCACAGATCAAAGCACATTCACATTATACCTCCTCAATAGCCCCTCTGCCTAAAGGTGTCCCCCATGGCTCAGTGCTTGGTCCCCACCTCTTTTATTTTTTACCTGCTCATCCTTGGGACTGCTGCACTGTCCACATCCAAGTTTTTCCACCATTATAGACCCCTGCTCAACACCAACCAACTGCCTCACTTGATATGTACTCAGTTTTCTCACTCATAACTATAACAAATAATCTTCCTTTCCCTTTTTTTTTTACTAGATGTAATGTTTGTGGTGACGTGTGAATGCTGTATGTCATATTAGATGAATTTGTCCCAACTGAGCTGGTTAATGTTGTGATTTTTAACAAGCTGTGTTTTGTGTATTCTGCAAAAGTATTGCACAGGAAAAAGGTATTTTTAAAATTATTTTAATTAAAGCATGACAATCACTGTAAGACTAGTACATATGCAAGATGTGGCAACTTTTATTACAGATTGTTTTTTATCGCCTGGTTAAAAACAGTTGGATGCAATTTGAAAAATAAAGTAGCTGACATGAGCATCTGATGGGGTGCCAACATATAGAAAATTATTTTAGTGTGCATTGTTGAAATAGTTAACATTTCTCTAACAAAACATTTCTTTGCAAAATTCACTTATTCCTGAAAAAGGTCCTACACATGGCCTTTTTCTATCCCCTCTCCTTTTCACCCGTCTCAGACTCTAAATCTTTTATCCCAAAGAGTGCACTTGTCCATCTGACAGTGATGGATTTGGAGGCCCAGTCGCATTTAAAATAGCAGCATTCAGAGATCGAGCAGCTGACCTGATATGCTTCACTGGCTGGATTCTCCTTCTCTCAGTGTTCCCAGTTGATTTTTTGCTTCTTTGCCATTTAGATTTTACAGCAGTCAGCCGTGTTCCTCTGCCCCTGAAGTAGTTTCTGGTGGTCATCATCAGTGGCAGCAGATGTGCGTTGTTTTGCTGTCCATGCAGGTCCAGAAGCCTGAGACCAGCATTAAAATCAGCAGAAAAGAGCTGGTTTGGAGTCAGTGTTAGGATCTTTGACCCCTTTGACGCTCACAAAAGTTACCCTGGGAAATAAGAGGAGTGGGTCTCAAAGGAGAGCCTTGTGTGATAAGGGTTGTAACTGATGAAGGTCGGTGCTAGTGCTGCATTTTCTTTGAGAAACCTCTGGATCAATCAGATGAGGAATGTGGCTTCACTGTACGAACATTTTTTATGTCTGTCAGAAGTATTTCCTGAAGTAGGGCACACTGTGAGATGATCAAGCCGAAGTTGTTGCCCTGTTGTAACTCGGCACTCAAAAGCTCATTTCCATGGCTTTCTTACCTTTTTTCACACTACTTCTTCTTTATGAGACAGTGTCTTTGGAATCCAAATTATTTCCAAATTACTTCCCTTTTTAACACTACAAGTCATTTTATGTTGCATGTCCTTGTTGTCCTCCTCTATCTCATCCATCATGCTCGACATTGTCCATTGTAATGTACTCAGCGACACTTAAATTAGATTATAGTCAACTGGGAATCATGCTGACTGAGGAGAAGAGCACAATTACAGAAAATCCAGTTTTACTCAACTTCAGTCCACAATTCAGCATGTGCAGTGTTATACATCTCTGTGCTAAGTTTGTCTACTTCTACAGTGCTGTTGATAATGAGAGGTTTTATGAGATTTTCATATTTGAGAGTCAGGAGGCCCTGATTTGTAGTGATTTGATGCTGTGTGAGTCATGTTGCTTTCCAAAAACCACAGAACTGTAATATCTATCATGTGTCATCATGCGTGGGGTTAGGACTGCGTGATTCTTTCTATGTTGTGAATCTTTTCTCTTCTGCTTTAGAACTGAAATCATGATTTCATACACTGGAATCTATGAGTTTTTCCCTTTCCTGCCATGAAGAGAATTGTGTTATAAAGTATAACTGCCAAAACAGGGCACAGTTCGTTATTTTTTTATTTGTTTTTATGAGCATAACAATTCCTATTAGGGCTACATCTGTACATTTATGAATAGGATCTTCACCTGCCCTCTTTGTATCTGACCTCTGCATCGTCAATCATGCACCACATCAGCACATGACATCTGGAGGATAGACGAGGTCACTGGGTCACCGTTTTTTGTACTGTATGAGAGGAGGGGGAGGGATGGGAAAGTAGGAGCTGATCAAATTCTTGATGCCCCTTGTGACCAGTCATGTCTTTTGCGTTAGGGGCTTATAGCATAAATGCAAGGAGTTAAAGTGGTACCAAAGCCTTATGGGTGGCCTCCAGAGTTGATTTTAGAGTAAGAAATGCTTTGATGTAGCTGCTGGTTCACTTCTCAGGAGTCACGTCTGTCTGATAGAAGTCTTTGTACCAGCCGGCACTGTCTGCGCGTCACGATCAAAGTTGTGCTGCTAATCCATTAAGATACTCAGCACATCCTGCCTCTCACTGAGCCTCGTACTCTGCTGCATGATTTGAACTTCATTTCTATCTTAGCCTTTTTACCACCCACTGCTCTGTCTGTGGGATGCCAGAACTGCATGTACTTGCAAAGACAGCAACTGTACTCCTAAATATTTAATGAGTATGAGCAAAGCACTCAGGGAACATGTATGGACAGATAAAGCTCTCTAAGGCCTGTCTTGTCATTTTAATAAATAATTCCTCATCTTAGCATTTAATAAAATCTGCCTAGATGAAGTCCATGTCCAGGTCAGCATAGGAGTTAAATAGCTTAGTTATATCACCAAGCAGCATCATAAAAATATCTCAATAATGACACAAATTATTGATAGGGAATGATTTACCCTCCAGCAAAATATAGTTAAACTATTGAACTGAAGCTGGATTAATAACGATAGTAAACTTAAAAGTTAGCTCACCAAGCTTGTATTAGTATCATTTATCTGCTGTTGATGAAAAATATCGGTATCGGCAATAATGAGTTCATAAATATCAGCATACCAGATAACAACAGAAATCCAATATCCTGCTTCCGTACAGGTAACTTAAGCTACTAAATCTCTTAAAGTGATAGGCTGGACTTATAAGTTAATCACAGTCCTTAATTTTCTGTATGTAATATCATCTTGACACAACTCAGGAGAGAAACAAACCAGCCATTCAGCTACAACACTTAATACTAGTCTCGCACAAACCTATAAAAGCATCCGTCTGTGACTCAGTGTATTAAGTTCTGAATCACCTTACAGGCTCATTTTGGGATACAAGTGACATGTTTAATACCAAAGCTACACTTACAACCACTAGCTTAGCATGTGTAATACTTTGTTTTTGGTCCCTTCACTGTGTCTGTTAGCACAGCTTCAAACCACCATTAACTACACTTAACAATAAATGAATAATTATCCTTTTTCTTTTTCAGGGGATCATTGCCTGTAATCAAAGCATGTTTTTCATCAGTGTGAGATAATGTTTATTCAAATTAAAGCTATAATGCCTATTGAAAAATGGTGTCAACTTAAGCTTAATATGTTTTTTACAACCCAAGCTGACACTGGTACGGGTAAGTTAGGTCTTTAGGTTAAGTTAAGAACACTCTCTAGAGGGGATTTACCCTACAACAAGGCTCATTACCATCAACAGGCGGTCATTAATTATATCTGTAAGTTGGTATGATTACATGTGGTTATGGTAGACCCACTGCTTTATTCTTCATAGCAGTTAGCAGAGTAATATATCAAATATTTAATTTGTAATAAGTAAATGTTTTTAAGCTGTGATGAAACCAAAATATGTTGTAAAAAAGGAGCCAGTGTTTTTCAGATCCAAAAAAGATGCACTCTTTAGCAGACTGTCAAGTTCACGCACAGTTTACTGCCAATTGTATGCAAACACATGCAGCATATTTATAGACCTGCTGCTGAGGCTTCGCTCTGTTTGGGTGGCCAGACAGACTGGCTGTGCTAAACCAACTGCTGTGCCTCTGCAAAGCTAAATCTGCATGTTATTATCACAGAGACAATATCTGCCAGCTAAACACATGGCACGGAGCTGACTCCCCGACCTGTTCATTGCAGTTTGTAGCCGTGCTGTCTTATGTGCCACCAGGGTTGTTAGGAATGACTTTATTATGGGCCTCTAAGCCAGTGGCCATACTAAAAGATGAGGGTTTCACCATAATAACCATTCCACTGATCTAATCCCATCAGCTATTGTAACAGACACATCAGTATAAATGTTTCTCTGTGTCCTTAGACTTCTACAGCATTAAAGTTGCAGCTGAGTTAGGTCGGTGTAGCCCTTGCACTCTTTGTTTTCGTCATGTTTCAGTCTCATTGATTTGCTGCACCTTTGTGTTTGCTTTCGATAGCATATTTCTGCAAATGGGCTCCTAGATCCTTGCTTTCTTTCAGCTCCCTTTCTCCCAGGCTGTTTTTACTCCATAGAAGGTACTTGTTCTTATATGTTCCTTTTTATTACTTACCCTAAGGTCAATGCAGGAACTCACACAGTGTCCTGAAATCTCCTTCTCTGAAGAGTGACAGTTTTTGTTAGATCTGCTTTTGGTAGTACTTGCCACTTTGAAAATTAAGATTTGATTAGATTAGATTGGATAGAACTTTATTTATCCCTTGGGAGACTCTGTAAGGGAAATTAAGGTTAAATTAGGATAAAAAACATTTAAAAAAGTAAGATTAAAATTAAGGTTTATTCACTGAAGAGAGAATTCTCTATAGAGAGAAAAAAATAAACAAAATGTCTGGATCTACAGCTATTTCAAGATTACCACCAAAACTGAATCTCTTCTATCTTGGCCTGTGACCATCATTTATAAAGATTGTATCGAGGCCATTCAGAGCTTTTTGAGTTATCTTGCTCACAGACAGATGAACGGACAGACAAACAGAACCTATACAAAGTTCAGTTGTAATCAGACAGCACATCCAGGCAGACGCAGACTTTAAATGGAAAACAATGTCATACTTTGAAAATAAGAAATGCTTCAAGAGCTTAACTCTCCACCAAGGCATATCTTAAACTACTTGCCCTGTTTCACATATCAAAAGGCCTTTTAAAGCACATTGTTGGGTCTGCATCCAAATTTAGATCACCACCAAAATCTAATCACTTCTTACTTGTGTCAGGATTAAAATTCCCTGAAAATTTAATCATAATCATTTCATATCTTTGATAAATCCTGGCAGAAATCATTAAATTGGGTTTTGCTCAGCCTAAATGCTTTGGAAATGGCAGTGAATTAGTTTAACAAAATTTGTATGCATGTCTTAAAGGTTTCTTGTCAGCGATAAGGAATAGAAACCAGGAGTAACTGAGCCGGCAGCTGGCCCTTGTGGGAAGCCCCTTAAAATGATCAGCAGCAATCCTAAGAAATAAAAGATTTAAAAAATACAAGAAAAACAGCCTCTTTCTTACACAACCTTTATTAATGTAATCCACAAATGAATAGTTGTCAGTCTTATAGTAGATATCTTGCACTCTCCTGATGTGTAAAGATTTTCCTTCAGTTAATTGAACTCTTGCTGATTATGGCAGCAGGACAGACATGTTGATAAATCTGCTCCTTGCTTGATCACCTTGTCATTATGAATAACTAAATCATCAATAATTTTCCCCTCAGGACTTCTGAGGTTCTGTTCAATTTGATTTTGGTCTAAGAAAACTCAATTGAAAATCCCAGTGGCTGCAGTAGTCTGGTTCTGTGTTTCCGGTCCTGCATCCCTCAACAGTGTGACAACAGTGTGATCCTGATGAAGGATAGAAATCTGTAGAGCTGTTTCTTTATTTCTCTATGATTGGTCCAGGTGCTTCAGGACGTAGAGACATGAGTTTGAATTCAGAATCAACTGTCTGATGTGTATTCAAGCTCATCTTGCCCTTGTGCTGCAGCTGTGCTTTAATACAGTGCTTGACAGCTTTGAGAATAAGAGCATGATGCAACGTGAAGGAGAGGGTAGACATACAAGCTTTCTGCATTCAATCCATTTAGAAAAGTAATTCTTTTTGATAGAAATGAAGCACTCTTCATGGATGCTGATGTCCGTCAACTGTATGACACTTGGGTGTAAGGCTGGGTGATATGGCAAAAACATGTGACCACACACACACAAATGTATAGATGTATAGATGGATAGATAGATGTATAGATGGATAGATATGGATATGCATTCTTTTTTTCTTTTGCTGTTGATACCACATCAAGGACCATGTTGACTTTGGAAAAAACAGACGTTTTACTGTTTATGCATTCTAATAAAGTTTATCAAATAAAAAATGCATTAACAATAAATACAGCTAATTATTTTTAAAGCTCATTTACATTAAATTATTCCCACAGGTCAAAGACAGCCAGAAAGAAATGATGACAAATTAAAAACAAAGTGACTGGTCCCACAATTAAGTAGTCTGATCTTACTTGAATTCACCTTTGCTCCATTTAGCTTCACTTTCACTGGTTTCATTCATCTTAAACAAAAGCTGCTATTTTGCTTCCTGGACTTACAGGTAGCGTGTATAAAAATATAAAAATTATTTGCATGAACAAATTGTTTCGTGTATGCAGAAAAAAAATAGGCTTTGACTGAAAACACTACAACTGTAGCCTTAAAAACTTCACACCAATGATAAACATGTAATTAATAGTCTTTTGCATTAACAGTTCTTGGGCTTAACAGCTAAACCAGTAAATTCATGCATTCATAGCATTCATAGCATTCATAGCAGTCGTAGCACTTTAATGCAGCTTAGGAGAGAAGCAAAGCACACATTCAGTCATAGCAACAGCACTGAGAAATGGGTATACACAGGATTTCTATGATTCAGTCCACACTATAGCGAGTGCCACATCATGGGCTTGTTTAAGGAGTTGAGTTGCATTTCGAATGCTTGATCCTTTTATTTTTTTTACTCAGCATGCAAATACAGTTATCACAAAGAGCTAACAAATTGTAGTTTCCTTCACCCATCTCACTTAAAGCTACCATGTGCAGGCTAAGTCATGTCAATTAAGATTATATTCTCTTAAACCCTTGAAGGATACAGTGTGTGCTCTTAAAGATGAGACATACTCCATGTTTTTAACCTACGCTGTAACCATTGCTACTCAAAATAGAGACGTGTGACTCCTGCAGCAAGCCTCAAGTGGCCAGCAGAGGAACTGCAGTTTTCTTACTTTCACATTGGCATTATTTTCAATACTGGCAGTTGCTGCCTAACCTCTATGTGAGTGTCTATATGAATGTGTGAGAAGCCACAGTTCCCCCCTGTATGCCCTCAGGGTAAAACTGTAAGGTTAGGACTTGTAAGAAGACACTGCTATGTCAGCAAGTCGCCATGACAATGCTGTCGTTCCCCCGTTTCATTGTCTTTTTTCTCCTCTTGTCCCTGGGCTGGGGCTCTGGGTTCACATGGCTGAATTGATCCCCATACCACTGGGATACATGCTGCGCTGTCACTCTCTATTTGCTCTCTCTCTAACAGCAGTAACTGCATAGATCATCTGTCATAGAGCTGTCACCATGGCCACATTACTGAAAGATCTTTAGACTTTGAGATTTAGCGTATACTGCAGTATTTGGAGAATTTTTGCATTCAGGGATGCTTTGTGAGCTTATTTTGATTATTTTCTGACACACAGAAGGTGTGAAAATTGATTATTATCCCGGGATAGAGTGAGGTATAATGTGTGATACATAAAGCGGCATAAATCAACATGACATGGCTCTTGACTAATGCAGAGAAGATAACATGGAGACATCTTTTTTTAGAGATTAGACAGCAAGTGCTACACAGTGAATACAAATCCAAGGTCGTTTGTGTATCTGCCTGCCATCCATTCTCAGCCTTGTTTGGAGGCTGATCTAGCTCTGTAGGCTAATTGCCAGGTTGAGCGCTACATAATTTATTAAAAGCAAGTTCCCAGCCAGAGAGCAGAGCCAAGATCGTACCTCAGGAGCATTTATTGCAAGACTTCCAAGTATAAAGAAACAAAACTCAAAACAAACGGGACTTACTGCATATGGTCTGTGCATAAACAACGGTGTACGAAAACATTTTGATTTGATTTGCAAAGAGGCACAAGTGTGATTAAAGGGCAGTCTGATACTGATGATTCTTCTAATGTGAGAGTAACAACCTCAACCTCTGAACCCCGCAGTGTTCAGACAAGGCAATGAAAGTCCCGTCCTGCATTTTGTCCACGTAATTAAATCAAATCATTAATCTGTGGTAATGAGTTTGGCCACAGGGGAGCTGCTTCATTAGGTGCAATGTGCCTCCTCATCAGGTTCCGTTTTGCTGCTCCTCCTCCTTCATACTCTGCTGCGCTGGCTGTGTCTCAGGGGTCAGGGGTGAGGAGAACAGAAGGTCAGTAGAGGGGGAGGGGGTCAGACAATGCAGAAGCCATTTTATTGATACGCCCGAAATTCCATTCACATGCAAGGTTACTATGGAAGCAAATAAATATAAAATTTATGCTTGCATATTATACACATGTGATAGTTTGGGTCTGTAATTCAGCTGTTTATGTAAACATGATGGACTATCTGTCCAGGAGCTCAGATTACAACCATCCAAGTAATCAGACTTGTCGTGAACTTTTCATGAAAATGCAACACAAATCCAAAGGTTCCAAAAGCACAATGCAGTCCACCTTAATACACAAGTCATTCAAGGAAGAAAAGGCAGAACTAACAGGGTCCAAGAAAACTGACAAAGTGATTTAACAATTCCATAAACTGCTTTTGAGGAACTCTGAAGTAAAAACATTGAACTTAAATGTTTTAAAGTATGGTGAAATAAAGAAATAACGGCTAATAAAAACCAAGAAGATAATAAAATTGATAAAGGAGGAGAAGAAGAAAACATGAACAGAAAAAGATGAATTGACAGATTTTAAATAAATACACTAACAAGAATACTAATAATTAAAAAGTCAACAAAAATCTTTTGGATTATCCAGAAAATTACTGTTTAAATATAATAGCAATTTACAAATTGATGGACATAAGTAAAGAAATCTAATTAATGAGCGCAGACCTCCACCAGCGCCACAGTCCTCACCCATATTGTGATTTTCACCATAAATATTACTCCGTCCTTTATTTCATGTAAATATTTAGATTCTTTGACCATGAAAACATACCATTAGCAATTGGACTCATAATGATATCTATTTTAGTTCAGTAGTTATTCACAGAAATCACATTTTACACCATGGCGGCCAGACGCTGATCCGGATTAACACCAAAATCGAATCACTTCTTCCTTTTCCCATGCTGAACATTTTCTGAAAATTTCATCAGAATCCATCCAAAACTTTTTGAGTTATTTTGTTCACAGACAGACAGACGGACAAACAAACTCTCCCGAAAACATAACCTCCTTGGCGGAGGTAATAAACATTAAAATAGCAAAACACTTGAAGATCAGTTGCAACAAATCTGCATAAAATTTGTTTAAAGAAATACTTTTAAAATTGAAACAGCTGGTAAACAAAAAATATAATTACACTTACTGGAGTGAAAGAAAGTAAAAATGTATTTTTTATAGTAAAATAAAGAATAAGATAAATCAGTGCTTTTAGCAAGAAAAGATTGTGGTGAAACAAAGTAGAAAATGTGTTCAAGTAACTGAAAAATGTAATTTAATCAGTGGCAGCTTTGAAAGACACCTCAATGTGTGATATAATCTTCTAATTCCAATTATTGGAGAATTAACCTTCCTGTTATCACACTTCTGTCTTCCACCTGATCCGCCCTGTGCACCGTTTGTTCTTTGTGTTCCTCCCTCATTCATTTCTGCTCAATGATTCGCTGCAGCTCATGAATTCAGGCGCTCGGGCAAGTGTGGAGGAGGAGGAAGAGTAGAGACAAGAGAGCACCATTGGTCCCTGAAGGTTAGATTTGAGAGGGATGTTGCTGAGCAAGCTTTATCACTGTGTTACACAGCAGGATCAGTCACCACAGACTGCAGCCCGACTCCTCTCCTCTCTGATTCTTTATGTTCAATAACTCCTCCATCGCTCTCTCGCTCTCTGGTGTTATTACTTTCCTTCCCACCAGATCTGTTTTCCCTGTCACTGCTGCCGCCTTCTCCCACTTTATATGTTTTTATTTTCTTCTTTGAGCCACTATATCGCTGTTCGTTTCCAGGATTATAGCCGAATAAATCTCGCTCTTCCTTTCCCTGATGTCGCTGCATCCATCCATCACAACACGCCGCCTTCGAAACACTAAAGAGGGGTCAATGATGCACCGTAAACTCCCTCACCTTATCCATCTTCCATCATTACCTTTCATGCCCTTGGACCCCTGCTGCCTCATAATCACGTGCAGGAGCGTCTGTGTTCATGTGCGTATGCATGAAGCAGAGCAGACTGACCTTGGCTGCCGTTAAAGTCGCTCGCTTGTAATTGATCCTTTCATGCATCTTGATTTCAACGCCCGATCCTGGTTTACGTTTTTCCAAGGTTGTGCGATAAACTTTTCCGCAAACCTCATTAATGCATTATTGCTGATATTGGATTCTGTTTGTAACATGTTACCTTGCACGCTCTGCAACCTCATCCTCAATTTAAATCTTTTCATGCATGTCTAATGGGTACAACGAAGTCAGCACAAAATCACAACGTATTGAAAGTCAGGCTGAATGCTCATGTAGTTGGTTTAGATGCTGACTTCGTATAACATAAGAGGAACAAAAGCCAATAACTGCAGCAGAGAGCCCCTAATCCATTACCTCCACACGTGTAGACAGCCATACGAAGCCCATAATGTTTTGTCCTTCACGTGCTGCTGGTAAAGGTCTATTGCGTAATTGAGTAAAGTGAGCCTGTGGTGCACCATGAGTTCCACATCGGCATGCACCCCCTGTTCTCCTCCGCTGACGTATATCGTTGCAGCATGTGTGTTAGTCTGTGTGATGGAGCCACGCTGCTGTGCCAGCATATTCCTCAATCCGACAGCTCTGCCCTGGCCGCCCTTCAGCGTAGCCACAAGCCCTCCAATCCCCTCATCCCAGGATGCCCCGGCTGGATGCCAAGCAGGCAGCATAGGGCATGGAGTCGGGCTCGGTTTATGACCCCCCGCTCTGTCCTCCAATCAGGCAGAACACTGTTAATGTGATGGATGGAGTGGCAAGGCTGGCTCCTACACAAGCACCCAAGGGGGATAAAATATGGCAGTGACTGTAGGGTGCCCCGAGGAGACGGAGGGTGGAGAGGGGAGGGCAACAAAAGGACTCATTGTTCAACCTTTACCTGAGGAGAGAACAGCTGGATACCCCTGACATGTGGCCTAAGTCAGAGGGTGTTTAAATGATGGTGTGTTATATTCGGGGTACATGAAGGGTCAACTGTTTCAAAGAGTGAGGAGACATATGATATGTTCTTAAACACAGTCAGGACATTTCTCTGCTCTGCTTTGGTGAAAAGATAACTAACACCAGAGGCAGTTTTTGACTCTCCATAAACCAGTAAGAAATAGCCTTTCAAAGAACACTCTGTTTTTCAGAGAGTCTCAAGGTTGAAGAAAAAGGATTTTAAAAAGATTTATTAAACGTGAAAAAGGTATAATGACTGTAGTGAACATTTCAAGCCCTTTGAAATGAACAGCATTACCTTTCTGAACTATGCTGGCAGTCCGGGCTCTCCAAGCTTTTTGGTTCATTTTTTGGATTTCCTTTTAAAGCACCAGCTATTTTATGGATACCATAAGTCCCCTCATGTCTCTTTTTATCTCATGTGTGAAACATGTTTGAGTGGCTTACTCTAGGTTGTAAGAATACATGCACCAGTATGAATATTTTGATGTTTTACTTTATTTGCAAGTTTTCTTGTGTTGTAGTTCAGCTTCCTCCAGTTCCCAGATAGCAGCAGATATTCAGTCATTTGACTTTCTGATTCCGTTACATGTACTGTTCTTATATCTTTCAGTGGTACTAGCAATTAAATTTATTCTAGATGCAGGGACTGTGACTGTGTTTAAATAATCCTGATTACAAACTATATTTTAATGCATGTATTTATGATATTGTGGGCTCTCGATACTATACAACTTTTCAGGAAAGAGGCTATTTCAGAAAAAAGTTATACAGCCCTGCTTATTTCATTAAATTTCCCTCTATGCTGTATCATTACTCCTAAATGGTACTGGCAGATTTTTTCAAGTACACAACACTATAAGACTCGCTGACACAAGCTGAAGAAAGTTCTGTCCTTTTGGTGTACGCACAGAACTGGGAACAACAATGCATGAGTAGTTAGATCTTAATTCAACTTCAGAAAGTCGTATGATGGTCTGTAGTATTTAGCATTTGCTTGAATGATGTTTGAATGCTGCCTATCACATAGAAAGCCACCATAGAATGCTGGAGGGCAAAATGTGTCTGCAAGCACTGACTGCTGTGTGAAGCTGTGGCACAGGCTTTAAGGCTTTCATCACTTCAAAACAACACGTTTACATCCCATGAACACTGCAGGGAAACTGAGATATTGGTATAAACTATTTTTTAGGCACTCTGGATCCTTCCTCAGCAGTATTAATATCACTTAAACAACAAAGTTTGAGCCAGACTGGCACTTGGCCATGGTACTGGAGAACCCTTCCCTTTACACTATTCAGATTGTTTGAAACAACAATGCTGTTAGTAACAAGCAAGTAACAAGAAATCCATTAAAAGAAATATGGTAGGGTACTAAGCTGTGACAAAAGTATTCAGATCACTGCCATCAGTTGTTTTGAGTCAGTGCTTGGGCCGTAATTTAATGCAAATTAGAGACATAATTATCAAGTTAAAACAGTCATTTGTGCCAGGATTAGGAGAACATACTAATGACATTAAACCCTTATTTGTTTCTTCCCTTGGTTTTGTTTCTGAGATGGGGCTCTGTAGTTGTAGTTAGCATATTCAAATGAAGTTTAACTGTTTTCACTCCAAAATTAAAAAGGTTTCTATTTTAGACATATTATTGGTAACTGAGACCTTAAAGCTGGGGTCTGCGATTATGGAAAACTAGCATGAATTTGAAAGTAGCATCTCCTCAGGATTCCGCCTAGCATGCACGCGCAGCAGGCGGGCAGAATGGCGACGGGATTTGATTGGTTTAAAAACAGGTATCCCGGCATGATTAGTGGTTGGGGTTTTCCCTATTTTACTCCTGCTGTAGTTTGCGGATATTTTTTGCTCTGTTTTAAGAACACATTATGAGTTGATTACCATCGGGTCATAAAGACCATTTTAACCAGTATTACAAAAAATGTATCTTAGTCAAATCGCAGACCCTAGCTTTAAGCTTTTCTTGACTATCATGGGAGTTTTATTTGTATGTGATGTCATGGAAAAGCTATCAATTTTTAAATTTTCTTATCAATTATGTCATTTTTCTGGTCAGTTCACTGATCAGAAACCAATTTAATTTAAGGAAAAATCATCAAGTTATGGATACATTTTCAGACTAGCTTGAAATTTATGGTGAGATTTGGAGCAAGAAGATGGCTTATTAATAATAATGATGTTTTCTTTTGAAACCAATATGATTGCTATTTTCAGTGTCGCCAAACAATCACCTCTACCTACCTAATTATTAAACACCTTGTTCGACCATTAAATCTACTTCTTTTTAATTCACTCACTTAAAGGGACTGTAAGGAGTTTCTAAGTAATGACAAAAAAGTCTCACTTTTAGATATATGCCTGATGGAAATACACACTTTAAGATGAGTTTTATAGCATCAAAATAGGTTATCTATAAATGCTATTCCTTAGCCTTCCGGTCGGGTCGGACAGGGCTGAACTGGCCTGGATACTCAACTTTGGGAACAAGACAATTAAAACTAGAGCAAATTTATATTATTTGGACATGTCTTAGAGCACCAGGCTGTAAGTAGTGATATAGCCGGCTACAAAACTACGATACTAAGTTTTCCAAAAATTGGCTAGAAAGAGATACATTACCTCATTGCTTTGCATCCTGTAAGTTGTTGAAAAAAGAAGTTGTAAAGCAATGCAGAGTTCTGAGGAAGGTCTGAGCAGCATTTTTATTAGCATCACAACAAGCACACGCTTTGGCTTGTGGTGCGTTCCAGTTGTAGTCAGAAGTTGGAATTTCCGAGTTCCGAGTAGGAAACTGCAACTGGAATGTCCCCCGAAGTCGGAATTTCCTACTGGGAACTCGGTGAAACCTCGCCACCCCCGAGTTGACAATCGAAGATGGATGCCCCCAGTTTGAACAGTTATTTAGCTCCTGTAATAATCCATTTATTTGCACTCCTGACTGGGTTGTGTCGCTCTAGATCAGCTGTATACATCATATTGTTAGACTTATATTTACAAAAATGCTGCCATAGTGATAATCACATTCTTCATACAACAACACAGGGCGTGCTAACAACAGCTAACAATTGCCTGGTAGATCGGCATGTTTTTTCCGACCTCAACTGGAACGCCGAGATGATGTCACTCCCAGTTCCAAGGTTACTGGAACGCAGCATTACGACAGTCGCTGCGCGTGCTCATGGGTAGCAGAGTCTTAATATCGCAGGAAACAGATTCTCCTCACAGTCCCTTTAGATCTTGTCTATACATTGAATTCCATAAACCACAAGGTCATCATCAGATTTATCCAGACATTGCAGAGTTAGTCCAGGGGCCATATTGAGGCAGGACATTCATACATAAACCTCTGCAATCTGTAAAACCCAGTGTATCAACTGTTCAGACAAACAAGCCTCCATAAAGTCATCCATCAAGGTCTCTCAACCATGTTACAACCACCCTTTATATAGCTGTCTATACTCTGTGCTTTATGGATGGAAAATATTTTGCAGCATAGCATAAAAGTGGGATTCACTGGCGCAGGTTTTGTGAGATCTTTTCAATTTTAAGATGGGGATTGTAAGATGAGACCTCTCAATGTCCTTGCCAAGTGTAATTAATTGTTTATTGTCTCCGGCAGTAATTTCTCCAGTTACATTGTGTTAACACTTGGACTCGCTGCAGTGAATTGACTCGGCGGCCGGCAGGATATGAGAAATGACACATGAAAGGAATTAGAAAGATGAAATATGATAGGTGGTGAAAGGGAGAAAGAGGCAGGAGGAGTGAAAGAGGGATGGACACCTGCTCTACGTGCTTAGAGAAGTGATTCATGTTTGCCTCGGCTGATTTATCGCCTTAAAACTGCTACAGAGAGACACATACATATGCTTACACATGTTTTCTATACATTTATATACTCCATCCTGTCAAATGCAAAGTAGACAGACCATTCTCAAGAGTATTCAGAACCAAGGGAACAGTCCATTGTTGTCTTGCATTCTTATATGTCCGTGTCTGCATTCGGCTGATAAGAGGATGTAATAAAGGACCTTTTTGTTCTTAAAGGAATTTTTCCTCCCCCTCTTTTCCCTGAGTAGCTCTTTCACATAGCACCATGATTTAATTAAGTACAGATAAACATTTTGGCTATAGGATGCAGCTAGAAATGGACTATTGCAGTGAATGTGTGTTTGTCCTGTAACAAACACATTCACAGTGAAGTGTACGTCCAAATGCACCAAAGTGTTGGGAGGAACATAAGGTGGCATGAAGATGACGGGGTGAACAAATGTTAATGCAAGTGCTGACGGATCAGCTAAAATGTGCTGGAGCAGACCGAGATGAAATGGCTTTGTGAGTTTTCGATCCGACAGAAACAAACTTTGTCGACAGAGAAAAGGTGTGTGTTTGTGAGTGTGCGTTTGTTATGTAACCTTGCAGAGAGTAGGTGTGTCTCTGGTCTCGAGGGGGATATGGACATCAGAGTGTGATGCTGCAGACTCGGCACACCTGCTGCTACACATAGAGCACATATATATAAAGAGAAGTTATATTTTAGAGAAGAAAAGAAGAGAATTGAACAGTAATTGCTTTTCATAAGAGCTCAGTGGAAGGAAGTGATAGGGGAATAAAGCACAGAGGGAAGCTATAGCTATGCCTCAGAGTAACTTCTTGATATTGTCTTGAATTATCAGAAACTCTGTGCTCAATTTCTGTAAAATTGCATAGAAAAAAGTCAGTAATCAGTTGTGTTCACTTCACTGCACTTTTATTTATTTGTCCCCAATGCGGCAATTAGCTGTGAAGCTGTAAAGCAGCAGTAGGAGCAGAACATGGACTATACATAAAACTTCAGCACAAATACATAAACTCAAAAAGTTATTTGTTTTCTCGGCTTGTTTATTTGGCTCGTTTCTGAAATGCTGTGGCTTATTTAGGTTGGCCATCGCTTACTGTATTTGGTAAGCATTATACCACCCCGATTAAGGCCCATTTTGAGCACCACATTTGATAGATGCAAATGACAATGCTCTTGACTGATATTGTCGATTGTGGGACCCTGTACCGTGTAACATAAGGTTTGATTGAAATATTGAAAGCTAAATATGATTAAATAAGTCGATCTTTATTTTTTGTAGTATGATGCAGGACTGGCACCATGCAAAAAAAAGTTTAAAAAGTAAGGTAAAGTTATGACATAAAGTCGAAAAGCTTCGAGATTTCTCTTATAAAGTTATGAGAATAAAGTCATACATCTATTTAAATTAAGCTAGACAACAAACTTTTTTTAGAAAGCTTGTATCAGAAGAGCAGCTATCGGCTTACACAAAGAGGATGAATTGAGAGTGTCCTCTTGATTAAGGTACACTTATATTAATCTAAAGTTTCGACAAATAGCCTTCTTAATGACTTTGTCAGTACCTCTGACTTTTTTCTCGGAACTTTGACTTGAGTCATGTAACTTGATATGGTTATTCTCGTAACTTCATGACTCTTTTCTTGTAACGTTATGGCTTTCTTCTCATAACTTTTCAACTTTATTGTCGTAACTTAACTTTTCTTTTTACATACTTTTTTTTTACGTGGCCCTAATTCTCCGTCATAGTGTAAGGCCAATTCACAATTCATAATGTTTTATCTCAAGACACTTTAAAATAGAGCAGAGTGTAGACGAACTCATTTTATAGATACACATGAATGCATATCTACATGTATACATAATTAAAATACACATATACATAGACATACATACTGTATATATAATCATATATCCATTATGAACACAGCTCTATGCTAGCCAAACTACAGGAAGATCATCTGTAGGGGACTTAAACTAACAAAACAGTTAACAGTCAAGTCCATACATTTTGCTTGCTATCTTATTCTTGATGAGAGTTTTGTCATTTAAGGGAACATGTTAAAGTATGTGCTCCTACACAAACACACTCACAGTCATCGTGAAGAGATAATCCCTTCCCTCAGTCCTACACACCCACACACGCTCACACGTCATGCTTGCGGCGATGTTCCTTGTGTAATTATAGAGAGTCTTGGCCTCTGATTACAGCTGGAAAATGGCTTTGACTCTCGTCTCTGCTGGATGTCCGCAGGAGGTTTTTCCACTTGTCCAGCTAAGGTTATCTAACTTTAATGAGTTTTTCCCTTCCTGTGGGGAATTGACAGAGTGTGATTGGCTCACCTCTGTGCCTGTCTGCAGGCCCCTGGGGGTTAATGTTTCTCTCCTCACTCGCTCTGATGCCGGGAGAGATGCAGGCATGCCCTCAGGTCAGCGCAAGACCTTTTCAGGTCGGGTGCTTCAGACACTTCAAAAGCTGTGAGAAATGACCCCGGGGCTCCTGGAGAGCTCCCACTGATCTCAGTGCAGGTGTTCTGAATACAGCGAGCGATGCATCAGCGGCAATGAACGGCTCCCGCAGGTCTCATTTAAACAGACGCAGGTTGTTACCTATGGGTGATTAACAGGCCTAATGAAGGAGGCAGAAAAGCTAACACTCTAAAACAAAGTGCCGTCGTCCTACTTATATAATGAGCTAATCCATGCTAGATTCTGCTCAGAGATGCAACTTTTTAGATGCTTACAGTATGTAGAACTGGCTGACAGTGTGGATGCAGGACTGATCTAAATACATAAATGATGCTGGCTTTGTGATTTTCTTTCAGTGATATAAATTCCAATGGAAAGCTTAATTATTTTAGTGAAATGCAATGACTTTATGTAGACTTAACTATTGGTATCAGATAATTTTAAAAACCCACTTTATCGACTTCATTGAAATGGTTAAAGATCATTACTGCAATACTGAGGCATCAATTCACCAGGCTAATTGCACACATGCTGGATAAAAAAGCATGGCTAGTTCCTGAAGATAATTCATGCAGTGTGATAAATTAAAATATGTTTTTACAGAAAATACTATGACAATAACAGTGCTGGCCCTAATTGGATATAATGTGAGTTTGTGACTGACTCTCTTCTTGTTTCTTTCAGCCATCATGTATGTGATGGGAGCTCTTGGACCTGCGGCCGGCTACCTGCTGGGAGGTGTCCTCATCGGCTTCTATGTGGACCCCAAAACTGTAGTCAACATCGACCAGAGTGACCCTCGCTTTGTTGGAAACTGGTAAATATATACATCTAAATCTGTATGATGGCAAAATCTGTGATTAACTATTATTGGACACAGTGTTAATATTGTTGACTACTTGTTTTTGTCAAAGTTTTTGTTAAACAACTTTCCTTTCTTGTCGAAAAGTAGATTATTTAATAAAGTCAAGTGTAATTGTCATGACATTATTGTCAACAGATAAAAACTGGACTAAAATGTTGGACAGAGACTAAATCCAATCAGACCTAATTTTGTGAGACAAGTTCGAAATCACGTCTACTTTGGTTGTGTGGAAAGGTTGGATGAGTTGAGAGGGACATCCAATCACAACTGCCTTAGCTTTAAGGGGCTGGGATCCAAGTGTGAAATATAACTTCAGAAATTCAAGGAAACACGAAAAATTAATAGCTTTACATTTCATATTTAAGTTGACTAAATTTACAGTACATTTCATGGACTAAAATGTGAAATTTCATCGACTATACTAGACTAAAATGAAAACAATTTAGATGTGTAAATTAGGACTAAATCTAAAAGATAATTTAGACAAAAGACTAAAACTCCATATACTATATTAGATCCAAAAGTCCTGTCAAAATTATCACTGGTTGGACAATATAAGCATTTTCTTCACCTTTATTTTCTGTTAGCTGTGGTGGCTTGGCAAGACTACCTTCAATTTATAAACAAAAATGCAAGCGATGATGTAAAATGGATGCTCTGAATATTTTTGCACTGTATTGAGCATAATGCTTTCCTTATGTGTGTAAATTTAGAAACCAGAAGCAGGTGGTTGAGCAGGAGCTCTCTGTATCACTCAAGTTTCAGAGAACTGTCTGCTAAAGAATCAAGTTGAAGCTGATATAAGAAAATGAAAGACTTATTTATTCTTCTGATTAGGCACTCAGACAACTTTTCCAGGTGCTGCATTTGAAACGAATCGTGAAGGACAGTCAATGTGTCTATCAGCATGGTAGCTGTCCCAATCAGTGTTTAGGATGAGTCCTCATTTTTGACATAAATCAGAGGTATGCATTTTTTTTAATCAAGGGCCACCTTGATGTATGTCACTTTCACTGAATTGGAGTTTTTGGCGCTTGCCACCACACAACTTACCCCTTGTCAGGATGCAGCTGTCAGGGCAGATGGTTCATTTCTATATTTAGACACAAAACAAGAACATACTGAACGCAGCTGATTAACACCGTTGGAGTGATTGGAAATTATTTGCTGAAAAAAGGCGGTCATAGTCAACGTACCTTTTGGAGTTTGCTGAGGACTGGTTGAAAATAAGTTCTGGGCCACATTTGGTTCCTGGGCCAAACCATTGAGCCACCATTGCATTAGAACAGCAGGGGAACCACTGATAATCAACCTGTGTCTGTTTCTCTGTCTGCTGCTTCTTCCTACCAGGTGGAGCGGCTTCCTCTTGTGTGCCATAGCCATGCTTCTCGTCATCTTCCCCATGTTCGCCTTTCCCAAAAAGCTTCCCCCTCGCCACAAAAAGAGGAAAAAGAAAAAGATTGGATCGCCAGGTGACGTTTCCAGCGATGATGAAATGATGAAGGAGAAGTCGAGTAGCAAAGGTCAAAATGTCTCTTCCTCCATGGGCTTCGGGAAGGACATTAAAGGTGAGGAAAAGAAGAGAATCCACTGGGTCTATACGATATGGGAAAATGAATAAAATGAATACTCTGCTTTTTACAGATAACTAGGAACTAAACAGTCTAAACTTGAGGACATGATCTAAATTGTGTGCAGTACTGTTTTCTTGGAGACAGAGTGAAAAACAAGACAAGATAAAATAAAGGCAAAGTTTAATGTACCTGGCATGTATTATCTATATATATTATCCTACCTGTATTATCCTGTGCCTGAATGCTCAGTAAGGTAACAGACATAATGGTCCACCTTTGGAGACAGAGTAACCATTAACATTCTAAAACTTATAAACCTTCTTGTACAAGTTAACTATAACTGGCATGTATCCTATCTGTATTATCCTGCACCTGAATGCTTAGAAAGGTAACAGACATTACGGTTCACCTTTCAAAGTTAAAGTCTAATCTGATTTCTGATTCTAAGACTCTTCCTCCTTCTTGCCTTTCCTCTTGCTATGTTCATGTTTTAACTTCTGTGTAGGTTATGCACTAGTTTTAGTGAAAAGTCATTTATACTGGTTACTGTGATAAGACATGTCCTACCAAACCTGCAGAAATGAAGGATTCCTCTTGTTTGAAAAATGTATTATATGCTGAAGGTAATGTAAGTAGTAAGTTAGCATTAAATCTAACAAAAATTTAGTTTTTCTTGCTCTTTAGTGTGTTTAGCATGTCTCATCTGTGTGACAGAGCACCTCTGTGAACTAAAAACTAAAAGCCTGCAGAATGAAGACCTCTCCCCTTCTTTACAGCACTAGCATCTGCCTAAAACATCTGATCCCACAGTGCTTCTGTCACTGTGATTGTCTATTTGTGCTAGCAATGAATATGAAACAACAATAACAACGTTTGATTTCCTGATTAAATGTTTTTTTTAATGCAGACATGTAGTGATAATAAGGTGGTGAAGCCTCAGGGATCATTCAGACACTTTGTCAATATTATGGTTGATTTATGGGATACATCTGGACAGCGTGGCTTATGTAAAAGCTCTAAATCATGGCAGGATTTTCATATATGCTTATACTGATGATCAAGTTTTAAAGCTATTATCTGCAGATACTGATAATGTAGTGAAAACTTGTAGCTTTGGTTTCCATTAAACAACATAGAAGTGGTAGCTTGACATGCTGCAAGCCACGGGACTAACACCCCACATCATATGATGCGATTATCTTGCATGTGCACATATAGACAATATGTCGTCCAGACCTACTTCTCAGCAGTGGACCCTCAGATGTTACCTGCACAAAGGAACTGTGAGCTGTTGAAGCACAAATGGCTCATAATCCAATCAATGAGTAGGATTAGTCATCTTATCCGACAGTGGGAGCTCCACTGAGATCTTCCTTAAAGAAGGTATTGATTTGGGATGGGGGAGGCTGTCCACACAGATGACTAATAAAGCAGACAGCTCTCTGCAAATATGGGTTGTTTTAATGAAGGATAGATCATCCTGACTTTTCTTAAATGGACAGCAAACATGGTTAATGGTCACTCTTTGCGGCAGCTGGTCTCAGATTTAATATGTAGTTTAGCAGCTATGATTTTAAAGGACACATGCTTGCTCACAGCACCTGCACCTGTGCCTGTTTTTCTATCTGGACCAGATTTATCAGGAAACTCCGGGTATTCCCTGGGAGACCCCCCCTGATTTTTGCTCCAGTATTTCCTTGTTTCCTCTTTTCTGGCTGAGAGAAAAATATCAGACAGCTCTCTTTCCCTCTCCCTGTCTCATAAATGAGCTCTCGGGGGACCTCAGTCACGTTTCCACACACCGGAGTAGACAGACTCTGCAGCAGAGCGAGTCAGTAACAGACGGGAGAGCTCTCACTCTATTTTATGCAAAAATAACCAAAGTGAAAGCTAAAATGGTTTTAAATGGACGCACACTCATTGATGCATGCTTATGTGCTTTGCCCTGACAGGATTTAGTCTCAGACAGCAGAAATCACACACACTGTGACCGTGAATACATTACAGCGTCTTCAGAGCAGTGGCTGCTCTCATGCTGTTTTAATGTCCCTGTTGGATAGTTTGAGCTGTTGTGTAAACTCTGGCCGATCCAGCAGACTCGATGTTTATAACAGAGATGTGTTTTTGTTGTTGTGAATCCTTGTTTTGAGCAGTGTGTGTGTTTGTCTATAGAACACATTCAGCGCTTTCTGCAAAGGAAATGTGGGACTGAAGTGGCTGCTTCCACAAAGCAGTTTGTTTTGCCCTTGAGATCATCAGTAAGCGGCAAAATATGCCAACACAAAATATTTTAAGTAATGCTTTCAAAGCAAAGCAGTTTTGTTGGTGAAATGTACCAGTCCTGCGTCAGCTGCTGTCAACTACAATTTCTGACATTTCTACAGTCATGCCTTTCATGTTGTTTCATGTATAGAAGAACTGCATCCACAGACTGTTTTATCACTCATATATTTCAATAGACAATGATTCACCTCACTGAATTCAAAGTCTATAATTAGCCGTGATTGTACTTTGTACTTAGTAGTTTTGATGACTGATAAGTCATAGTTAAAATGGTCGCTTAATACTAGGTAAGTCCCAGTAATTATGTTAATACTTGAGAACTTGTGAAGCAAAATAACACTCGGTAGAAGTATTTCTCTTTGCACGTCAGCTGTTCAGTTCAGGGTTAGGGATAGCAATGAAAATTTGGCTCCAGTTGAGGTCTAGTTAAAGGTGCAGTGTGTAGAATGTGGCATTTTATACATCCACCGCATTTCGCCAAACAGAAACGTTGAATATAGGAGACATATGTTTCTATTTGTATGTAAAGTCTGTCAAAATAGGAGTACAATCATCCCCATAAAACATTTGTTTTATTTTTATTTGATTAGAAAAATCTTTCTGAAAAAAATTACATTACCACGGGCTGCTGTTTCGTGAAGGCCGACATATTGATCCGCCGTGTTGTCTACGGTTGGTTTTTAGGGACAAAAAGAACGAAACGCGAATCTGTCCGCCGGTTCTGAAATCTAGCTGGAATGCAGGCGAAGAAGAGGAGAGGATGGCAGTGGATGTATAGAAAGTTGTTACTCTGTCCTAAGGATTCAAACTGTGTGTATAAACACACACACAACATAAATTGTGTGTGTGTGTTCAGGATCCTTTTTAGTCTTCACAGGATTCCGTTGCTCAGCGACGTGACGTTTTGGCTACGGTTAGCTTCATTATAGAATCTGAACGCTAGATGTCGCTAAAATGCCAAGTTCTACACACTGCACCTTTAAGGTAGTTTAATGTATTAATATGGTTGCCCTATGGTGCACCACTTGTGAAGAATTTGAGCCTGATGCATATAGTTTATTGCTTGTAAGGATCCCCATCAGATCTGGCACTCTGCAGCTTCTCCCACATGGGTTCATTACACATTTAAAACAAATTACAAAATAACGATCCGTTCAAAAATGATTGTAAGTACAAGATCCGTTGATGCTGATACCAATGTTTGACGAATTAAGCTTAGCTGTTACTGACGGTTTTCCAATTACTTCTTCTGTTTACTTGTTGTAATCCTCCTACAATGTGCATATTTTCTCTCATGTTTGATCATATAAGCAGAACACAGTCTGCCCCAAAGGGTAGCTCTACAGCCCAGTTAAAAGAATCATCTACAAGTCAGCAGTGACATGTGCCAGATGTCAGATTCAAAGTTAATGTTAAATTGTATCTGTTCATCCACATTAATGTGCTGATGTCAGAGGTCTGTGAAAATGGTCAATATCAGCTAATACCGATATTTAGATAATGTCAATGTGCAGCTCTAGTGCTTTCCATTTAGCTTTGTGTGCAAAAACAACGTCATGATGTAACAAGATGCAGTGGGCAAAATCAGCAACGAGGAAGCTGAAAAATAATCATGGTAGGCAGAAGACAGAAGCAATCTGAAGTGTGGCTTTGCTGTAAACAGAATGTTGAATTAATGTTTGTGTGATTTTGAGCAAGGTTGAAAGCACCAGCAACCCGCTGAGCAATAAATATTATGATTATCCTGTTTTTTTTTTTTTTTGTGCCTCATACAGTAAACTTAATTATTTCCTTTCAGAAAATTCATAGAAATTCCTTAGAGAATCACTAAAGACTATAATCAATAAGCAGAATCACTTTCAATAATATCTTATTAGTTTCTATCCCATTTCCATCAGTGCCAGGGTGAGGTAAGTGTCAGGGAGAAGCACTGCTGAGAACCTTCAAACAGGACTGATATACTGGATTTATTCTGCAGAGAGTACAGATAAAATGCCGTGAACATCTGTCTCTGCTTAAAGACAAATGTTTCACAAAAGCAGATGGATGAAAGAATCTGACCAAGTCATCAGCTTCACTTTCAGCCAAAAAGTTGCAAGTGCAGCAACTAATGCGAGTTGCTCCAGTGGTCTGTTTGATTTAGAGAGCAGCTGTTGTAAACGTCAACAGGACCTCGCCATCTGTCCCCTCCTCCAGACACGATTACAGCCCTCTCTGCAGGAATGAAATAATTAGTGTCACTATTTTATTCATACCTTTGATGTGAGGTAACACTCACAGATGCTAACGGTCTCCCCACCTACGACAGGATTATCTGAATTAGTTCAAAGATGGCTGTCCTCGCACCAAGGCACTGTGCCACCCGATTAGGCTGGCCAGCCCTACAATAACCTCCAAATAGAAGGTGGGATAATCCACATTTTATGACTTTGCTTTTGTTCTTGCTGGGCTTTATGCTTTTGTTTGAACCTTTTGTGCCAAAGAGCCCTTATGATAGCCTTATGACTCTAAAGTCACAACATTATCCCCCAAGTCTTAAGCTCTCAAATCTAAGATTATGTTCTCAGTAGACCCAATGTCTCATGCCAAGAGTCTGACTTTTTAGCCAAATATGTACCTCAACAGAAGAAGCACTCATGGAAAGAGAGTAAGACTACACACGCAGAACAAAGAATGAAATTAAAGCGATAAATGTCAAACTTAATCATAATGTTTCAGTTCAAATATCTAATAAATGCATGCTCTGGTGGCTGTCCTCCCTCATCTTTCATCCCACAGACACATAAGGTCAAAGTTAGAATCCTCTTAGTTTTTCAGAGAGAGAAATCAGCCCCAAAGACCAGTTTCATTTAAATAGAGATGAGTTTTGTGCTCACTAATGACCTGTCTGCTTTAAGTTAATGATCACTATTTTTGATTGGAGGGACCTTTCCTGGTCTTTAAATTTCAAATGGCAGAAGCATTAAACATTTCTTGTATGTCCTATTCATAGCTTAAAGGTTATCTTAGAGAATGCTTGATAAGCGGTATGTCTCAATTCAATGCTTATTCTTGTCTTTGGCCTTGCCCATAAATCAGAGTGGCTACTTAACAGGGAGTGTTCAGTATTATCTGCATATCAGTCTCGGTGGATAATAGCTTCAGAAGTTGATAATTGGCAATGGCCGTTTTTGACAATGCACAAGTGTACCGTGAGGGATGGGCACTGAAATCTGATCCAAGTAAGTCCTGACCTACCACACTAAATCACAACAAAGATTTCCTATCAATATATCAGTACTGTTCACCTGATTTCAGAGCCAAAGAGCCTGAGTGTTCTCGGCCTTTTGTCCAGAAGCATTACATGAGCTACAACAGAAGTTATCGTTATCAAAGTTCTTTATAAAGTTTGAACACCAGAACTGCCTTAGTAGCACTGGACACAAAAGTCCTAAATATAGTACTGGTTAAAAAAAAAACAAACAAACAATAAATGCAATGTACAATTTTGACTGGTTTGAATACAGAAATGTGTATCTACAGCCCCTCCCACAATATGAGACAAATCCCTCCTCTTCCTCTTTTACTTTTTCTACCTTTCAAAAGTTTAGTGCTCAAACGATATGTTGAAAAAAGGCAGCTGGCAGCTTCAGGGACCATGTCAAGGCATGTCTGTGTAGCCATAGTAAACATAAGAGCACAGAGCTGGAAAGCGTAAGCCACATCCATCTCTTAGGAAAGGTGTGGTCAGACAGTGCTAATGAGAGTTTACACAAAACAGCCTGTTCTGCACAGTGATGAAACAGAGGGGTTTATAGGCATCCCAAGATTTTTATCCTTAGGCTTTTTTTTTTGGCAAATGAATTAACGTATATGTTTTGAGCAGTGGCGATTGCTCTAAGACTGCAAGGGAAGCTCAGCTTCCCCTAAAATGTCCCCCAAAAAAGTGGTGATATGTACTGCTGTGTGTACATTTCATTGACTAAATATGCTCTAGAATACCTTCATCTTTTGTTCTGAATCAGCTACTTATCACAGGTAACTGGCGGGACTTCCTTCTCATTCATCCCCGCAGCGTCTCAGCGCTTCAACACAGCCGGACGCTGAGCGTCTTCGGACTTCAGCGGTTAAACATAGAGTGGGTTGTTCCATTGTGGAAACTGGACGGTCATTGGATAAACGCTGGGCTTTGTCCCGCCCATCGGACGCTCAGCGTCTCTGGGAGTCTATGAGGCAGTGGGCTGGCCTGGACGCCGCTTCTGCATGATGATTGGATGATCTGTCTGAGGCCGAATCCTTTTTGATTGACAGTGAAATGAGCCAATCAGCGATCTTGAAGGCTCACCCTTCACCGGGTATCTTCTAAGTTTTACATTCAGTTGTTCTGGACTGATTCGGAGGATTTATTGGTCACCAGCGACTTTTATCTTTCTTAAAAACGACTAGCGCTTGTTTGAAGATTCTCTCCTGCCACCTTTTCTTTTCACCAACGAGCAGCTGTGGCTGGGGAGCTTCTCTCCCTCTCACTCACACTCACAGCCTGTCAAACAGTGGTCTCACGTAGCAGCTCCAGCTGCTATCAAGCTGCACGTCATGGCAGATAGATAGTATGAATGTTGTAGACCAGATTTTGGCGAGGCCATTTGATAGTCTTCCTTACGAAGAGAAAATTAGAGTCAAACAGCAGGGCAGATCAAGCCTTTAAATAACCAGATGGACACAAATGTTTTGTTTCTGTAATTCCTGGTATGACAAGGTGAGCTGGCTCACTGTAAGTGCTGTCACAAATAAAATGTGTTGTCTGGTCAAAAGTGGGTTTTGGGGAATAAAATCCCAGGAAAAGACACCTAGTTGGTACAACAGGGTCACAGATCATTTACATAAATAAATAAATTCATGATGTAGGCCAGAAAAAAAATGAGCTTCCCCTCCCTGACTGACCAGCAGCCGCCACTGGTTTTGAGGACATTTAGGAACCATGTAAAACAGAAATTTTAGGTTTATAGCCAGTTCATTTTATGTTATATAGAAAGATGTGCTCACTGTTATTAAAAAACCTCGAAAATCTACTGTCACAGTAGAATTGATTTAATTTAAGCAAAAAAAAAAAAGTTTTTTTACTACACAGCTCACTGTCTTTAACAAGTAATGTTTGGTTAAAAAACAATCCTTGCATTCATAATGTACATATAGTCAAGAGGTTTTGTTTTATCACTGAATTTCTGTAATTAAGAATACAACTAACCTTTATTGAAGAAACAAATGTAACGTCTGTGTGATATCTGTTTCTAAAACAAATTGACTGTTATGATAAGAGTTAGGTAATTTCATGTACAAGAGAGGCTTAGAGTTCTTTATATTAATAAATGAGTTTGTACCGCCATCCCACATCAACTAATGTGAGTCTGGAAATGTTGCATATACGCCAGAATCTAATATTATATAAAACGTATAGAACAAGCAGATTTTCTCCAAACAGCAGTTTATTACACCTCAAGGCCAGTTTGATTTTATTGTACAAGCAGTATATCCTGACACTCCTTCAGAACATCTAAACATGGTGCCAAGACTACATCAGCTTATCTCTAAAGGTGGAGAATCAGCAGCTCTAACCTGAGCTCCCTGTGGACTGTGGAGAACCTCATTCTGTCAAACCTGCACCTGAAATGTGAAAGCCTCAGCTCTGCGGAGGTATGAAGGAGCTTGTATGCTCCAGTGACCCTGAGAACATTAGTTTCTGCAACCTTGGGTTTCTGGCAAGGCCAATTTCATACCAACTTTTCAAATAGGTGTAAGAGGTTAAACAAATAAACCAGGGCACTGAAGCCTTTAAATAACCAGATAGACACAAATGTTTTGTTTCTGTAATTCTCAGAATGATGTTATGAGGTGTACAGTTGAGGAGAGCACGATAAGGAAGTTTCTAAATTTAGTAGATGAATGTAGGTTGGTGAAATACTTTTAATATCCAATTTAAACTAAATCAACACCCAAATCAGCTTCCAGCAGGAGTTAATACTTCACAGCTGGGACTATTAGCTTGGCAGACTGGCAAGTTTTAATGTGGTGCAGCCTTGGGCCAGCCGGTATGGCCTAGAATTTAACTTTGATTTGTCACAGTTACCCTGATTCAGAATCTTTATAATTTTTTTACAGTGAAAAAACAGCTCTCAACAGATGAAAAGAAGATGCTAAATGTTATGCCTTTATTTTATTAATTGAACAATCAATGGTTAAGGTCACAATAATGCATAAAGCTAATAAATGTAATAAAAAAAAGAAGGTCATGTGTCTGCTTGGATTCTCTGAGTGTATGTTTGGTGTATTATGTCTAAAATGTATGCCTCATGGAGGATAGAAGCCCATCACCTCTGTTTATTAAATGCTGTATAACAGATAATAAATCAAGATCTGCTTCATGCATAAAAAATTCGGAAAAGATTTCAACTAAACCTTTCTTCTGCTTTGATATCAAAGAAGAAAAGGCAGAGTAATGGAAAAATAACTATTTGTTCTACATATGTGAAAATGTTTTGCAAGAAAAAAAGAGAAAAAATGTTAGAGTCATGGTTTTAAATGTTGCATAAAAGGTATTAATCAAAACTTTAAACAGATCAGAAAAGTTCAAGGCTCTTAAAATCCAAATGTTTGTATGTTGAACATTTGATACAGAAAGACTTTGGTAATAAAATATTCTGAACTGTTGTTCAATGTTATTACTGTAACTGTGTTAAATTACTCAAACTACCTTCCAATGTTCAATTAAGTTTTAAACTGAACAATAGATATCTTCCAGTGTTGATGGCAGGCTTATAAATTGTACTGTATGATATTGTAACATAGCAGTCAGTGCAGTATTGGCAGATATTATGTGGCTGTCAAGAGAATCAATATTGTATTGTACTGTGTTGAGTTGCAAGCTGGTGATATACAACCCTACTTTAACCAGCCTTCACTGGAGATTTTCCTGAGGGAAACACTGAATGACATTTGAAGGTCAGCAGGGGGCTTTTCTTTCACTTTAAAATACCACACAAGAAATGTTACCAGTTATTTTGTGTGGGAAAAGCAAACAAACAAAAAGCTGATAATTGGCCATATAACAGTGTGAGCTATGACTGGAGACATTATCTTAGAAGCTGTTATGACAGCAAGCATCTGCTCGGCTGATTTGCCTCTCACACCCAGAATGTTCTGCACTGCATTTCCTCTGACAGAAAGCGACATCTGGGTTTTATCTTTGGAGATTAATACAGTAAAAATGGCTGCTCAAACAAGCTAACAGTTTTATTCTGCCTGGTAACAGTAATGCACTTACAGTTCAAGCACATGACTCCAGAGTGACAGGCATGGGGGTAAAACTGCATCATGTCAACCAAATCACATGGAAACGGGCCTGAAGCAGAAAACATGAAGGGCGTGTTTGACCTTGTTATAATGAACCGAGGATGACGACATTCAGGCTGGATGTACAGAGCTGTGCTTGTTTTGGGCCCACTACTGAGATGCACATGATTTTCAGACTTTATTCTAGCTAATAGCTGCATGATTTTCTCACACATGAGCTCTGTGCGTTTTTGTACTTATGTTTCTTTTGCATTGAGGTGTGAAGAAATAGACTGTCTTATATCTACTGAGCAGAGGGTGAGGTGTGTTTGTGTGTTTCAGTGACACTGTCAGGCGCTGTTACCTCGATTATCACTCCAGGTGTTCAGTACATAAGGTTTATTTTGGTTAGAAAATAATCTGCCTTTCCTCATTCACAGCTTTTCTGTAATGACTCTTGTGATTCAGTCACTATGAGTCTTCTGTGGGCTTTGGAGCCAAATTAAGTGTCTGACAGTTTGTTAATTACAGCACCACAGTAATGAAGATCTCCGTCTTGTCTTATTTCTGTCCTCAGACCTCCCCAAGGCAGCACTGAGGATCCTCAGCAACATGACCTTCCTTTTCGTCAGTTTGTCTTACACGGCAGAGTGCGCTATCGTCACCGCCTTCATCACTTTTATCCCAAAGTTCATTGAATCACAGTTTGGTATACCTGCCTCAAACGCCAGCATTTACACCGGTAAGCTTCCTTTGTTAACTCCATAAATTTTCTGTCCTACTCAAGCGTGGTTTTGTGTTCACTTGTGAGTCATTCCAGTCAATGGTGCCCACCATTAAGGATGTGTAGGAGCCTGCAGTCCAGGATTCATTACAATAAATTCTGAGCAAAATAGTCTATTGACAGAGACGCTCTACAGCACTGCAATAAGTGATGTGCTTAAAAACAACCACCTTATAAATACTCAGGCTTCGTGTTGGCTTATTTCTCCTCTGCTAAGGAGAAGCTGGAGGAGCATGTAGAACAGGCTTTAAGCATTTTCCTGAAGGTATTTAGGTTCTGTATGATCTGTTTTCTTTTGTTTTTTTCATTGAATTTCTGTGTTTGTGTTGTATGTAGGCTTTTTTTTTAATATTAAAAACATATTTTACATTTGAGTCAGGTGGGTTTGAGCAGAGACATGTTCATCATGTCACCTCCATTGTGCAGCTTGTTTGTTTGAATATTTTTCACTGGATCAGGCAATGTCGTCATGCTTCAGTTCCAGTGTGTGATTTCAAAAGCACTAAGGGCTACTCTCTTTTTCAGCTCCCTAATTGAACAGATGCTGTTATACAGGCTTATTTACTGTTTATCCCTGTATACACGATAGACAGTAATAACCTGCAACCTTACAAATACTGCATCTCTTCGTAATTAATATTTAATTTTACAAAACAAACCACAACTGTTATGATCACTGAGACATATGAGACCACTTTAGCTTTTGCATGCTTAGCTGTTTGAAATGCTTCCATCATTTTTCAGATTTTATTTTTCCACCTGATTTACAGCTCGGCTAATTGACAGTGATTAAAACATTCGAGTAAGTCATCGCCCCTACCTGATGTCAGCCAGTTATTGTCACCACGTGCAGCTTGCCAGCAAAAGATTGAATACAAACAGCTCAGACTGTTGGGACAGAATGCCAGAATTACACTGAATTATTTCATCACAAAGAGACAGCACTTGGTTTCTTTGTAGTTACAGAGGCTACTCTTTGATGGTGCTGCCATGATTTACCCTTTGGCTCAAGCTGCACCTGGGCAGACACTCAGAAACTGTCAGGAAATGGATCATGCCACGTACCACGATGTCTTTCATTTTGAGTTCTCCTGTAGCAAAAGTGGGATGAAGGTTCACAGTTCCATTTCAAGACTTTATATTAGGCCCATGTGAGCTTATGCCTTCACAGTGAACGCTGCAGAGGTAGGATGGGGGAACAAGCTAATCTCATCTATGTTCAGTAGGGATGGAAATCGAAAACAATTTCCAGTTGAGAATCATTAACAGCTCCATCAAAGAATTGATATCATGAGTCTTTTTGCTCATCAATTCCCTTATCAATTCCTTCCACTGACAGGGTTCAGAGGCGTCATAATTGTGGCTTAATTGTTTAAAAAAGGTGCCTACTGCACAACCATAAGTGAATGGAAATGCCAACAACTTGCTATACTGTGACGTGTGTTTGACATTGTTGGAACTGAAAATCTACAGGCCAACTTTTGCCCACATGGAAAATCTGCAAGAATCAATAAGGGAATCATTCAAGAATTTGATTGATTAGCAGGATTGTTAATAGAATTGTTATCGATAAAATCTTTTCAATTCCCATCCCTAATGTTCAGTCTTCAGAGGTAGCATCAGAGAAGAGATATGGGGAGGCAGGAGCTCGTTTAGCATAAGAGGAAACACTGGGTGCCGTTGTTCAAGACACTTAATGCTTTATTCTTTTACTTAGGCCATATTTTAAAAATAATAGAAGAAATTAAACCTAAGTAAATGCTAATCAAATAGTGAGTCTCTGTTTATTGTTTCAAATGTTCAGATGGAGGAGCCACCAGCAACAATAGATTTTTGTAACCTAGTTACAGTGACTGAGGAGGGCTTGACCAGAAGTTTACTCCCTGTAAATAGCAGGGTTTGACATGTAGTGTCAGCTTACCTGCTTTTTCTGTGTTTTGTATTTCCAATTTACACTTTAAACTCCAGTAAGTTTCTAAGGGAACTCAGCTGCTTCTAAAATGTGGCACTGAGACACCGCTGACCAACAGTCAAGGTATCTCCACTAGAAGCTTTAAAAGTGGAAATAAATCCTCTTGCTGTCGATGCTGCTGAACCTCAAACTCTCCTTTACTTGGCGTCTTGTGTTAATGCTTGTCAGCGTCTCAAGAACCAAGAATCTCGTCTTCTTACTGTGGCAAAAGTCCACATACTATCACATCATTGTCCACCATTGTTGTTATATTTAGAAGTCAAAGCGTTTTTGCACAGCAGCACTAACCAAACCTCACCCACACTGAGGATGGACAATACACTGTACTGAAAAACACAGTTCCTAGTACTAAAACCATATAGAGTCAAGCTGAACGTTGATTTGGTACCTTAATTGGATAGGCACCCATATTGTCTATGAAGAAAGTAACTGATTTATTGACTCAATAATTCAGACTGAATAAGAAATGTGGCATTTTATCAAAACTAAAGATTCCAACAAGAGGAAAATGTGATAGTTGTGTTGACTCCAGTTATTTATGGAGCAGCATTTCCGTGGATTAACTGAGCTGTAAAAAGATCTGCTATAACAGAGATCATTGATGCAAAACTAAACTGCCCATGGCAAAGAGTTAATTAAAGTGATTTGACCTTACAGGATTAATAGAATTTTTGGATCATTTGTTTTTTGATTGGTTTTATACGGTTATAAGGACTTATTCTAGGCTGGGTTTCTTTTTCATTCCTGCAAATATCTACACAAATGCACTCTTTTTCTGTCTTTTGATATCATTGGATATGGTTTGTTCTTTTCGACCTAATTGGAAAAGTACAAAAATAACACATTCACAGATGCAGCACATGTTCTTTTGTTCTGACACTCACATGTTTTCTCACCTCCATGCGGTGATTCAGTCGCAGAGCAGCACTGTGACTCATGGTGTCTCTCTGAATTTCATTGAGAGAAAATCTCTCATTACATCCACGACAGTAACACACGAGTCTCAGTAGACTGCTGGAGACTCACCCATAATAACGTGATCACACACATTACCTCAGCTCTGCCTGAAACGTCTACACAACATATGTAGGATGTCCAAAGAAACACTTGAGTCCTGAAGTCTTATCTGAGTCACTGCTGCCGATACTGATACGCTAAAATCCTGACCATTATTACTGAAGGAGTGTTTTACCTCAGCTCTGCCTTTGAAAGGGAGAAGCAGGTGTTTGTGTAAGCCTCGACGTCCAGGCGTTCTGCTGGCCAACACATGGTCATCTCTAGACACACAAACACACGCCCACACACACCAGCATAATACCATTGCCTCATCTCATCTGCCTGTTGCCAGGATACAGGGGGGTAAGGGCAAACGGGTGGTGCGGTTGCCATAGCTACACAAACGATGCCAAGCTGCTGGGATGTGATGATTGTTGGGGAGGAGCAGCAGGAGGAGAGGGAGCACAGAGTGTCCATCCTCAGAAAGACAGACAGATGGACTGACCAAGAGTGACATTTTCTGATTATTGAACTATTTTTGGACACAAAACCAGAATGTTTCATATGTTACGTCAGAGATGTTTTAAAACTAATTTTTCGTGTTAGCTTGTGCCACTTGAAGTATCAAACTTGGATGTAGTTGTACTATAAATGGTCCATGTTCTGCTTTATTAAGCTTTATATGCCCTGAAGTGTCACGTCTCCTTTGCATGATGGCGAACTTCTTTGCACAAGGCAGAGCATCCATGGCATATGGACTTCTCCCTTCCCCCCAGTTCACAGTGACAGTGGCTGCCTAAAATGGCTCATACCCCTGGCCCCCAAATAGAGTGTGATGTCCTGCCACTGTTTTATCAGCAGGTTAAACCCATTTGCTTGGACCCAGTGCAGAGCAGAGACTGTAGAATGAATGTAGAGTTGTTAACAACATCACACCAAGCAGCTTATTACTGCACCAAAGAGTAGACCAATCATGTGGGAAAGGAGGCTCTTAAAGTTGCAGTAGCTCTAACAACATGTCCTAGATAGCCTAAGGGTACATTTTGATAAGGGGTAGTGACTGTGAACAGAGAGTGCAAGTCAGGAAAATCTAATATACAGTGCGTGACAAATTTGTTAGATGTAATAATGTAAGGTTTCTGACACAGCTTCATTACTTGACAGCACTGGTAATTACAAAAATTCCTTTTTATGTTTCTCTTATGATTAATACACCAACTCAAAGAAGCTCTCTAAACAAAGCAATGTTTTAAATGCTAAAATATAAATAAATAAATTTACAGTTTTACAAAATAAAAGAAAAAAATAGTGAAGCACATCATTATTTGTTCATTAAGTTGTCAAATTATTTTTATTTACTTGCATTCTTGAACAGAAAAAAAGAAAAAAATAGTTTAGTGGTTTAATGTTATACTGGATGACTTTCTGACTTCTCAGAGAAGACCAGAAAATCAGTTTTGTATGATAAATTTGACAAGCACTATTCTTTGTTTTTCATTCAGTGAAGAAATGTGGTCCAGATCTGATAAAGCTGCCTCTAAAGCAGTTAGCATCTATGCTTATTTCTTTAAGTAGTCACTTTCTGCTGTCGTCTTGCTAGTACCTCCCCCTTCTTTCGTGCTTCAAAGGTGTCAGGTAAATTTCCCACACTGCCTCTGACTGACAGCCCAGATGGAAAGAACGACAGAGAAGGAGCTTTTTAGTCTTTTACTTGCACGAGGAGTGGAGCAGTTCACAACAAAGGCAACTTCCTCTCACACTTAAGATCCATAGCATCCTTTCAAACTTAAATGCAGAAACAAACATCAACCAATAATAGTGCAGCTCAGTATTACACAAAAATGAGTTCTTTTTTTGAAATGACAGCGTAATTATCAGAGATAAGACGTAGTTCTTCTACTGATGTGACGGCACAGTCTTCTTTTATCAGAGACAAGATATTCTGTCTTTAAATCTCATTTCTAGTTTCTAGTTTCAGCACGAAGACATCTCACATTGGCATATAAAAGGATCATAATACATGTATAATCATAATGATAATAGATATATACATATTCTTTGCAAAAGGCCACTGATTGGGCTGTGCCACTTTCAGGCACCCATAAACTTGATTGAGATTGATAAGATGGATCTCCTTGACCACAGACATTAAATCAAGCTGATCCATCTGCACTGCAATGTTAGATATTACCTACGATGTTTTGAAATGCAAAATAGTGTAAGCTAGATTGTGATGGGAACTGCATCTAGCGGTGATTATTCATCAAAATTCAATACTGAACTACAAGAAAAAGTTGTCTGACAGCTCTATTAAGCACAAGAAGAAGAAGAGGAAGAATCAGATTTAAAAAACAACGCCTGACAAGTTTGATGAATGTTTTCAGCAGCTGATGTGTAGGGAGTGAAGCATTAAGCATTTACTGTGTGATATTGTGTAAGATTTCAATGGAGGCATCATATCATCAAATATTACTGTTTTAGGCTTATTTATAGGCATTTATGAGTAAAAAATGTCAGAACAATGATATAAAAGAGGTCATAATGTGGAGGAAGTGCTACAAATGCATTTTAAACGCTTCATTTATTAAATTTGTCTTTTATTTGACAAAATACATATTTTTTTTAACCTTTAGCTCAATATGCATTTTTCAAAATCCTTGCACGACCTTATTGTTAGAAAACCTCTCTAATTTATGCTTTGCATCACTTTATTATCCTTTGCAGAGATGATGTAAAAATATTCTTATTCATTTTTTGAGTTTTACAGCCACTCCAGGATAATTTTTAAGGGATATTCAGAACAAAAAGAATGTTTGGGTTTTTTTAGTTGAGGATGAAATTTTCAAATTATACCGACTTCTATCTTCATTTACTCTGTCCCAGTAACACACAGACCAATAATTACACATCTAGACAAAACTCTGAAGTTTTACTTTATTATGGCACCAAAATTATTCAAATAGACCTCGTGGTTGCTTGTGGTTTACACTTTTTTCTTTATGGGTATGTCATTTTTTGAGCAGAAGGCTCAAAGGGGGCTGGGGCTGACCAGATTAAGCAAACACAGCAAGCCAGAAACTGAAATATCCAAATAAAATAACTGCAAGCCGCACATATTGCCACTTGATGAGTGAGTGTCATGCCGGTTAAAAGAGCAGCCACTGCTACATGCTTATTAGATGATACCCCAGAAATAGCTCAGTAACATATCTCACATGCCTTCCTCTGTTCCTCTGTTCCTCTGTTGCTGCTTTTCTCTGATTGTCTGATCAAGCATTTTCATTTTACCTCAGCTAACACTTCTTTCAAACATGTTCTCTCCCATTTTAGTAACTTTTATTTTTGTTCATCCAAGGCTTTTGGGTTATAAAAACACACTTTATTTACAGCTTCTCTGATGTTGGAGCTCTGTTAAAGATTAGCACTGATGCATATATGCACATATTTGTCCATTAACAGAAAAGGTCCCTCCAGCGTCACATTTAATCCAGATAAGATATGTGTAAATCATTTGTGCTGAGTTTAATAAGAACATGCAGTGTTGTGTGTGTGCCTTATGTCAGTGTGATGTGATATGTGCTCGGGCTGTGTGCATGTTTAATCCTGCAGAAAGCTCGAGGTTTTAGCACAGAAACATGCACTCGCTGGATGATATTACAGCTGTTGGTCTCTGGGCATGCACATCGACACTCACTCTTCTTCATTCATGCAGAGAGGATAACGTTTGTGTGTACTTGAATCATTTTTCCATGACCCTGTGTCTCTGGTGACCCTCCGCCCTTGCTGGCTCACCCCATCATGCTCATAACCCAGGAGCGTGTGCTTATAGTTGGGCTTGAGGGCGTCCATGTGCAGCCTCCATGGACTTTAAGTCCTGCATTGTGACACTTTTTCATCCTCCCAGCTTCTCCTCGCCCTGATGCTGTCAATTAGAGGAGCTCTTGTGGACTGAAAGCACGTGTCACAGCCTGATAGCCCACAGGTCACATCAATTCAGAGAAGCGTTTTCCAGGGTTTTATTTCCTTTTGAAGTGATTGGAAATTATGTGTTGCTGTTTCTAGCAACCATGTCCAACAAGACATCACAGTTTCTCATAAAAAGCCTCACAGTTGACATGCTTCAGATCAGAGGCTTTTTCTGTGAAGCCAGTCATGCCTTACACTGATAAATGTAGCGTTCACATCTTTCGTGAAATAAGTTAGCTGCTCTGTTTTCCTCACCAGGCCCTTTACAGCCTCTTGTGTGGCCTAAACTTTGCCACAGTTTTCAGGATAACTTCTTGTTGTTTAACCCTTACAACTGTTGATGCAGCTCCTAAAACCAGGGATGGGCAACTTTGGTTAGCAATACCACTTTGACACTAAAATTAGTGGGTCAATGTAGGTTTTTTAAACGGGAATTAGCCTGCTTACAATCAGCAAGTGGCTCCTGTCCCACTGCCAGCAGACCCGGGTCTAATTGGTGGCAGACGAGCTGCGTGGCTGTTTTTTTCCCCCTTGCACATCAAGCTGATGTCATCATGTTGATGAACATCATCAGCGCCGAAATATGACCATGTAATTAATAGAAAGGAGCATGGAAGACGTTTACAGTGTTTTCTGTACTTTGTACTTTTGTCCCTCTTTAAAATGTACAAACTCGGTGCTGACGATACAAAAGCAGATAGAATGTAGCTGAGACAGCAAAGAGTCACATAAGTTACTAATGGAGGGGACGGGCGCAGTGTTATGCCGTGGGCATGATACGCTGCCGTCATGACATAAATTAGCGGGTTGACACGGGTGTGATGTTCTCACCGAAGCCAATCGGAGGCAAGCCGATTAAAACCTGCATCACTTGCAGGGTCCAGTCTACTCGGGCCAATTAAACCCTTTCAAACTGCCGATAGGATCTGATTGTTAAAAGGTTTAAACAGGTTTTTTGGCCAGTCTGAAAGGGGTTAAAGCGGGTCACATTAAAATGATCCTCACTCTCAGTGGCCAAAGTTGTTCTAATTTGAAGAAGACTGTAAATTTATCAATTTTAATTACTCATGCTTAAACAAAAGGAGCAAATATAGCCATCATGAGCTGTTACTTTATAAACACTGTAATATAATTAATCTTATATGAGATCAGTAATACTTCCCCATGAGTTTAGCACAGCATTTGAGATGGTTGCAGTAATATTTTCAGTACAAGTTACAGAGCTTTTTTGTTTAAATATATTGTAGTTTTCATTCGGTGCAGGACCACCAGGTTCTACAACAGCTTTGTCCCGAAAGCCATCAGACTTCTGAGCTCCTAAATCACACTGCTATATACTGACTGTTACTAGACTTAAGCTCCTTTTTTCTGACCTTTGAAAAAAAATCAGATACTTTATTTATTATCAGGGATTCATATTCATACTTCCCTTGCAACTTGCTCAATTTTTTTACAACATGCTCCGAATTATCTACTTTTATTCATATTGTACTTGAAATCTGCAAACTGTAGCCTATGAAATTAAATCTCATTCTGTGTACACCTGCTGCCGTCTAAATTTATTACATTTTATTAATTTTTGACCAACACATTTAAGGGATTTGCACATCCTTTCTAACAGTCACGTATAGTTTATATGAACAAAAAAATTATGGATGTATTGAAATGTTTAGTTTTGTCTTGGTAAATGTAGTTAGATTTTGTTAAACATAATTATTGATATATTACTTAACTAGAGGGCCGCACTGAGCTAGCAAGAGGGCCGCATGTGGCACCCAGTTTGCCAGTTTTCCAACTCTGCCCCAAACATCCATTGATGCATTGATCTATTTACTATATTAAGTGTAAAGCGTATCTCTTTTGGGACTGGGTGAGAGGTGGGGTACACACTGGACTGGTACCCATTCAATCCTAGGGCCACATAGAATTAACAAGCAACCATTCACACACACCACCCCACTTACGGGCAATTTGAAGTCACCAGTTAATTTAACAAGCATGTTTTTGGTCTGGGAGAGCGAGTGAGAGAGGCTGATCTTGAAGAAATGCAACCTAATTCCGAAAAGAAAATTATAAAACTAATGACATGCTTATCAGACCAAAATATTGAGATGATTTAAGTTTTTGCCCTTGCTCAAAAGAAGATGCTGATCCCTGCACTATAGGGTTGCTGTAAATGGAGCAAAAATGAAAATCAAGTAATTGTTTGAATAGGACAAAATATCAATACTGTAATGCATCATTATCCTGACACATGCAATGCTGTTACTCCAAGTATTGATGCTGGAATAAAATCACATTTTCTGCAATATCCATAAATGAGGGTAACATGAGTTCAAGTTATTAGAAAGAAAAAGAAACTGACTGCAGCTTCACCACAGTTAAGATAATTTTAGACAGCATTCATGAGAAGTTAAGGGAGTAACTTTTTGTGTTTGAATCCACAAGAAGTCATAAAATAAAAGCTCTCTTTTCTGCATTAGAGACAAGATGGACGCATTTCACACGGCAGAGTTAATCTCAGAAATGTGTGGATGGCATGGACCATGGAGACCTACTTCTTCTTCTTCTTATTTAGAGGCTTGAAATGCATTGCTTTACAGATGATTCACTAGACCCTCACTGGTGCTTGCTATGACAGGATTATACTGCTACAAGGAAATAAACACTGATCCCAAATGACCTACTGCTTTTGCAAAAATAATACCACAGTAGTGCAAATCATTAACAGAAGCGAATCAATATTTCTTCACGAACAATGCTCTTCGCACAAAAGCACTTTGCATTACATCACTACTCACCCAAATCTGCATTGAGGGAAGCTTAAAGGTGTCACAGTGGCCTTCTACATGCACAAATGTGCACAGAGCGGCTAAACAGCACATCTAAGTTGGTAAAGCTTGTGAAAACAGTTTTGCATTCTGGAGTTAGTGGCAGCACACAGAATGGTTGCTGAAGCAGAAGTTGTTCAAAGTATTTGTCATTACCTTTTCCAAGGAGGTACATGTTTTTTTGCCAGATGTTCTTGTTAGTTTTTTTTATCATCAAGCTAGATATCTCAAACAATTATCTACAGATTTAGTAACAATTTTCATGGATGTTTGTCCTGGCAAAAGGAAGTGATTTGATTTTGGGGGTGATCCAAACACGGATGCATGTTCAAGAATTTCTTCAATTTATTTGTTAAAGGAGACATATCATGCTTGTTTCTCCTTTTCACTATGCCAGACTAGGATCCCTGTAAAGCATTTCTGCCCTCAGTACAAGTCATTTAGTTCCTTCATTGCCCCACGATAGCGTTCTTAAAATCCTCATTTTAGGCCATTATCAAGCTCTCGTTGAAACGCTCGGATCTGAGGATGACCTACAGTTACCTTGCAACGTCACAGCCCTTTGTACTCTGATTGGTCAGTTCTATTGGGGGTAGAGCCAGCCTGTCCTTCTTCTTCTACTGTATTTTCTGGCAGGCTCAAAACAGCGACCGCGTATTGAGTCCCCTTACAGGCAAGAGCTGGTAATGAGTGAGTGTGAGCTAGGGACCTATATACTGCTGCTTGGTGGATGTGTTCCTGACTGATGGTTGTGGGGCTAACGGCCATCACAGAGGAGGAAGTGATTTATCGGATTACTCCAATAAAAAGAAATGTACCTCGTGTCGTCACGACGATTTAAATCTCGCGGTCATCTCACAATGACCTATTTTCAGAGGCATCAAATCTCGTTCTAGGATATCAGAAAAAATACAATATCTCATTTTTGAAAATTAAGGGGGTGTAAGGTCTTGTTTTCAAATTCATTATATTATATTATATGTAAGTTTTAAATCATGCATCAGCATGATATGTCTCCTTTAACATAGCACAATAGGGCAGTTTTTTGGGGGGCTTTTTTTCATTGAACTTTTTGATATATATAATTCAGTATGGAGATATTGGATATTTCAATCAAATACTCTTTTTCAAAAGTAGCTACTAAAATGTCAGAAACGCCTTGGTTGGGGCAATCCTGAGCTGTACTCCCCTGTCTTAGAGGAGTAAATAGTGGATTAATGCTGCTGCATGGTGAGCACTGAATAGTTTGTAAATGAAAACAATGTAAAAGCTATTTTTATAGGCATATATACACAAGTTTATGAAGTTGGTCAAACAGCAGATGTAGTTATTTTCGCTATTTTAAGAGTTTTAGCACTTCTGTGAAAACGTCCAGTTGAAAAGTTAATACATCAGCACTGCACTTTACCTTATGAGACATACTTCATCTTTCTTTGTTAAATTAGATATTGTAACATAATGTTGCAATGCATTCTTACCACTGCTGTATCATGGTATTACCTAAAAGCAGATGTGGTGTGTGTTGTGTCATAATGTGAGCTATGTCATAATTTCCAGTCATGTCAGCAATATAATTTGCAACAATGACTTTTCAATGTTTGTCAAATCAATAAGTATTATAATCTGCTCTTTTCAATACTTCAGTGAAAAACAAGCCACTTTACCCAAGCAGGATTAAGCAGATGATACAGATGTGTCAGATAGTTTTTAATAAACAAGTAACCAACTCCCTAAGCTAATGATAAAAACAGCTAAACTAAACTGAAGAGAAAAAAAGTGCAAAATAAGTGCACAACATGGATTCCAACCCCATAAACATAATTATGGCTTGTATATTAAAACTGAGAAGTTCTGTGATGTGGCTGGTTGAATAGTAAATAATCAATTAAAAATGTTTTATTATTACTGTTATGTTGATTATAGATAATTCAAGTTATAAAAAGACTGCACATACAATTACCTAAATAAATACCAAGATTATTTGTTGCAAGAAAAAGAGAAACTATTTTAGGAACTTTTTAATTGAATGTTTAATGTTTACCATCCTATTTAGAAGGTTTCAAGAAACTTGTCCAAGGGGTCTCTGTTTCAGTCCAAATGTTATGGGGGCGTACCTGGCATAGCCAAGTTTTGATAAAATACTTTAATATACCACCTCTCCCTTTTCTGATCTCTGTGACAGGTGTGATAATCGTACCCAGCGCTGGCGTGGGCATCGTACTGGGCGGCTACATCATCAAGAAGCTGAAGCTGGGAGCCAGAGAGTCAGCCAAGCTGGCCATGATCTGCAGCGGCGTGTCACTGCTCTGCTTCTCCACCCTCTTCATAGTCGGCTGTGAGAGCATCAACTTAGGAGGCATCAACATACCGTACACAACCGGGTAAATTATGTCACCTGCACGATATGTTAGTGCTTGTTTTAAGAATGATGCCTTATTTCAGAATTTTAGACAATAAATAAATCCTCTTCAAAGCCAAATTTCTGGGGATGTTAGCTACAGCTGGAGTGTTTGGCAGAGCCCAAGGTTTGGATTGGACTGGAGTTGCACATGAAGTTATATTTGAACACCAGACATGCTGGAGGAGCGTGTGTGGCTGGGATCCTGTCATCGTTCCCATCATTCTCATGCGTTGTGGCGTTGTTTGAGTGCGAATGACTAATTAGCATCGCAGGCATCTGTTCTTGTGGTTCCAGTGAATCACTCTGCCACCTCTATTTCTGAACCTGCAGCTTGATGAAGCTCCGGCCGAGTTAACAAACCGTCATCAGATGTGTCAGGCCCCACGGACAGAAACACAAGCACACACTGTGACAAACACACACAAACACGTTTAACCACCATGCTGAGTGTGACCTTGGAGGAAACACCCCTATGATAAAAATAACAAATCCATTTTCACTGATTTCTCAGAATGAAGCATAAACTGAATAATTTCAATTAAAAACTTGACAGCTACTCTTGAAGCTTGTGCTCACCTATATTGTATTTTAAACAGTGGCCATATTAGACATCTTCATGTTACACATTTTGCATCTGAAACTTGTGTTGAAGCTTTGCAACTATGTTTTCATTTATTGGTTTTAAAAGCTCCGGTACAAACCAAAAAATCCCATTGATTCAGAGGATGAAACAAGAAGGGCCACGTCGGTGACTTTGGACTAAATACAGCACCAGACTTTAAGAAAGAGACTTAACAGCAGACACCTCTCTCTCTCTCTCTCTTTGACTACACACATTTGCAAAGCTTGTGGCTAAAGTCTTAGATGCTGTATCCATATGGATAGAGGGCCACCTTGATGAAAATATCCCTGAACTGGCATCTTCACCCAGTCTTAGAAGTTGAATTACTTGGCCATTTATGAGCCACCTTGTTCAGACGGTCATTGTGTCTCCCTTGGCAGTGTAGATGTGATTGACATCTGGCCTCTGTCATAAGTGGTTTTCTCACAACTCTAAACCTTTTTTTTCTGAGGGCCTCGCTCAAAAAAGAAGTAAGTTTACTCTTTTGAGTAAAACTTACCTCTTGTGGATTTAAGTTCACAGAATAAACTCTATGAAGGTTAAGATATACTGAAGAAATTAATATGCTTAAAGAAAAACATCCCAGCTTTTTATTACTGACTGAACAAGACGAAATGCCATTCACTGCAAATAATTATTAAATATTAAACTTCAAGGGGCCTGGTTGATCTTGTAACAAATAATAATTACAAGTGCTCAGAAAGTGCAGTATATACTTTATAAAAATGCAGAAAACTGCCCGATCTCGCAATCTTCAAAAGATTCCTGGAGCCACATTCTGATTGCCGCAAAAATTGTGTCACATATTCCTTGCGCCTTTACCAAAATAAAAAAAAAATTTAATGAAAATCCATTCATAACTTTTATAGTTGTGTTGTTAACATACAAATGAATGAAAATCAGCACCACTGATGCTGATGTTCTACCTCTACAGAGGTAATTAATGAAACAGAGAGAACTAGAGCCAGATGACCTACTTCCTGCTGCATAGCTGTGGGATCCTGATGTACGATAGTACACAAATTTCCTGAATTTCAGTGAATAACTCAACCACAATATTGCATTAAAATATCAATGCAGTATTGTGCAGCAAAACACCCCAGGAAATAGATTTAGGGGTGTAAGACAATCATGTCACCCAGACTTTAATCAGCAGTCATAAATGAGGTTTACACTCTAATGATGGCCATATTTAATCTGTTTTTAGAATTAGCTGTGGAGTAATTGATAATTGAATCTTGGGCTATAGCTTGAACACTCTGCCCTACACAGTAAAGCAGCTTCTTCTATTGAAGCATGTAAGATGATTACACTTTTCTCAGGTGCATTATGAGAAATAAAGCCGTCCTACAACAAGGCCATCACATTAACTCACCTGTTTCCCCCTGTAGTCTGCATGAACATTAGCAACTGCTTTTCAATAGTTTTTAAAATACAGACAGCACAAAGGTAAATCTCCTGAACCTGTGTGAAATTTACTTTTCACATTACTGCGTTAATCAAAGGGATTATTTGCCAAATAGTTAGTGTGCCCTTTAAAGCCCCTGAGCTGACCCATTAATAACTGAAGTCTTTGTTTGAGCCGCTGTTTATAGAGGGGTCAACAAGACGTGTGAGCCGGCGGGGCTCCTCATTATGAACAGCAGTGCTCACCGGTCACTGGTGGCACCCACATGAGGAATGTATTGCCCAAACCCACCCTCTGTGTCGCCCGTTTGTACTCTCACATGAGTCTAGACAGAGATGTCATCCCTGTAGACACACCGGAGACTGTGTGACAATAAAGGACATGACGGACCAAGATGTTCCATATTGTTTCAGCGCTAACGTTGAGTTATGTAACCCCACTTAAAATCTGCATAGTGTTATCCAAGTTAAAATTTGTAGCTGAGTCTAGATTATGCCAGTGATCAGAACCTGCCAATTCCTCTTAATACACTTTGTATTTCTGCACAGTGCCTGCAGTGCTGAACCACATTAAGAACCTCCTGGCTGTGTGTTTGGGCTTTAATGCGGGGCAGCGAGCACACAGACAGATCAGCTGGAGAGTTCATCGAGGGACAAGCTTTAGTCTGGGCTGAATAAAAGGACATGTTCTATCTTTGCAGAAAGTTTGAAAACCCAACACGGCTAAAGTACCTCTGAAAACAAACACAAACAGACAAACACAATCCCTGTCCATCCCTGGCACACACTGTCTGGAATGTGACACTGTTATGTCAGGACAGGCTGAAATGTGCTTCCTCTACAACATCAAATATGAAAAATGAAATCACTCCAACTCTTCTTTGTCAAACAAGCACCTGTTTGCTCTGTCTCCCGTTTTGGCAGGGTTTCAATCACTTATGCAACAATACATATCAGTGGTTGTCACAAAAAAGCAGCAGAGGTAGCATCCTGCTGCTGTTTGTTTTGTGTGTCCGCGGCTGTTCCGCAGAGCTCAGAGCGAAGCCACACAGAGAAAACCCCCGCCTCGCTCCACCGCTCCTGCTACAGACCAAACCAAAGTCCTGTTTGGCTTAGAGAGACAGTTCCCACACTGCATGATCGAGCCACTGGAGGTGTTATTTCCCCCTTGGTCTCTATCCAATATTGCACATCACAGAAGTAGGGGGAGGGGTAGATCATCAAATTAATCATAAGACAAGGACCAGTAAATCTTTAGCTTCACTGAATACAGCTTTTCCATTGACCTGCATCACTCTGCTTCAATCAAGTCAAAGTTCTATACAGTGTTGTTTTACTTCTTTTTCCTGCTGAATGAAACTTTAAGCAGATGCCCTGCAGAGGAGCAGAGGCAGGAGAAGAAAAATGGTTGTTTTCACAGTAGGGGGTCTTTTGTGTGCTGGAAATATACTACAATGCTACAAGAAGTGTGATGGCTTGGTTCATGATATTTCATGATGTCTTCTCTCTTGATTCACGATTTAAGAAAGACACCAATAAGGATAAACCTGAAGGCCCAGTATACTGTGAGGGGCCGTTTACACGAGGCCTAAAATGGTCAAATCCGATAAGTTTTCATTTCGTTTCGGCCTCCCGTTTACATGGGAACTCTTTGCAGATTGCCTAATTCCGAAAACTTTTGAAACCAGGCTCCAGAGTGAAGAGTTTTTAATGCCTTCTCGATGCAGCTCTGTGTAAACCTGAATCAGAGCATTCAGGGTGAAACGCTATTCACTGCATGTGCAGTACTCTTTCAGAAGAAGCCTCCGCGCGCATACCAGGAACAACAACAGCTTCAGCCGTCTACCAAGTAACGTGTGAGCCGTTTAGCGTGCTCAGTTTGTTATCCAGACAAAACTATCCAGACAGATTTGTTGTCCAGAAATGCAACTCCTGCATCTTTGTGTGTCCACTCGCCATTGTTGTTTGTGAAAAGTTTTTCTTCTTCGTAAGTGTACTGTAGCAGCGCTGCCTCTCTGCAGACCTACACCGCCATCGGAATGCACACTACAGCAGCTTCATTCATCTCCAGCGTCTCCATCTAAACGCGGATTGACTTTGAATACGCGAAGGAAAAATCTTTGCCTTTTAAGTCAGAGTGTGTCCGTGTAAAAATAGCGTAATCCACATTACACTAACTCAGCATAAACTGTGCAATTTCTCCTAACAAAGTGCAATATTCCCATGTGCAAATACTTTGTCAATGTGTAAATAAATCTCATAGTGAAGTTTTAGTTTTATATTTCTAGTCTTCTATCTTTATTATAATGTACATAGCATACATACTGTTGCCCCTTTGCCCTTTGCTGCTGTAATGCTGCAAATTCCCTTGTGGGTCAAATAAAAGTTAAATATGTTTTATTCTAATTTAATTCTAAACAAGTGTTTTCTGTGTCCCCTGTGCAGGCCCACTCTGACGATGACCCACAGGAACCTGACAGGCAGTTGTAACGTTAACTGCGGCTGCAGAATCCACGAGTATGCTCCGGTCTGCGGCTCGGACGGCATCACCTACTTCAACCCCTGCCTGGCTGGATGCAGCACTGTGGGCAACGACAGCACAGGGGTACGCACACACTAAACACCAAAACACACACACTCATGTACAGGCTACCATAATAGATTTTGCTGAGAATCTTGTGAAAGACCAGTCCCAGAGGCACACAAAGACCTGTTGTGTATTCACACAAAGATATCCTCACTGCACACTCGTATCTACACAGACATGTTGGCAGCTTACCTTCTCCCCAAAACAGGAAGTGTCAGACTCCAACTACAGTGCCGACAGGAAATTATAACTACATGAGGAAAGGAAACATAGAGATCCTTTATGCAGATCTGTGAGCAGATCATCCATCAGCGGTGCCACCAAGTCTGTGTTTGTGTGTTTTTCTGCATTTTTTTGTGTTTTTTTTTCGTCTTTTGCAGCTGCAGTGTTAGTTGCCTTACTGTAGAAGTAGCTTCAGATTGAATCAAAGTTTGACAAATGAAGATTTTATATCAGAATACTCAATTAGTGGGGTATTCCCTTCTAGGTAAATTTTAGCTAGTTCTGGAACAAACTAAAAGTAGCAGATGTTTCTGTATGACAGATGAGTAGGAACTTTTTTCTTGGAGGGTCTCAACCAGAACTAGATAGCATCGGGACAGGACAAACCTCCAAAAGGAGGTTTCATCTATAAGCAACAGTTCTATGAAAAAGTCACCATCATTATGTGGTTCCTTGACCCTGAAAACCCACCTAGGACTCAGAATCATGTTGATATCTTTATTACCGTAGTTAGACAGTTATTGAGCAAAAATGATCGTTCACTTATGATTGTTATCTGGATCAACACAATGTTATAGTTTGGTTATCTATGGATACTTTTTTTAATGCAAACAACCTTGTTTTTGCTGGTTCCTGCTCTTGAGTGTAACTTTGTAGATATTTGTCCCTTTCTTAAAATCTTTTAGATTTTTTGGGAAACTTTATCTGCCTTAATTTAGTGGAGAGGACAGTTAATAGACTTGAAAAATAAGATATAAAGTGGGAGACAACATACGGGAAAGACAGATTGGGCCATATTCAAACACAGACTGTCATTTTGTCAACAAAAAAGCTTTGAGCACTAAAGAAATGTTTGACGGAGGGAGAATTTGAAGACGATACACTTTGCTCTGAAGATTATTTTAGTGTTTTTAGACTGTAGGCTTTAATGGGTGTCAATCTGTCTATTTGTAAGACCCAATCTGTAGCATAATTGGTGTGTAAGAGCTGCAGCTCAAGACCTTTTTCTTACATTATCAATCAACACCCAGCATAAATCCACCATGAGCACCGAACAGCATGTAGCAAATCCACAGTGTTAAGGAGAACCCAGAGCCAGACTACTAACCATCTGCTCCTTTAACAAACTATTGTCCTGCTATTTAACCACATTTTCTGGTCACAAAAACATAACTGGCTGCTTTGTAAACTGAATTTTGTTGGTTTGGATTAATTTCAGTTTTTTTTTCCTGTCTACAGATCAGAAACTACACGGACTGTGGCTGCGTGCAGAGCAGGCAGGTCATCACACCATCCTCTGGCGGTCAGGTCAACCAACTTCAGCTCGTCATCGTCAAAACCTACCTGAACGAGAACGGATACGCCGTCTCAGGGAAGTGTGACCGCACCTGTAACACCCTCATCCCTTTCCTGATCTTCCTCTTCATAGTGACCCTCATCACCGCCTGTGCCCAGCCCTCGGCCATCATTGTCACACTCAGGTAGGAGAAAGCAGACCATCGTTGCAGGATTAATGTGTTTGTTTGTGTCCTCTTTTTGTTTTAAAGTCTGACTTATCTACTTAGTTTGAATGATTTATTTCCTGTGTTTTTATTTGGATGCAGAGTGTCGAGTTTCTGTCATTAACATGCTGTGCCTGCTCTCTCAGGTCTGTTGATGAACAGGAGCGGCCTTTTGCTCTCGGCATGCAGTTTGTGCTGCTTCGAACTCTTGGTAAGCTCCAGAATTTTTGCTTTGTAATGAATGTGAAATGAAGCAAAAATCATTGGAAAAACGTGGAAGGTTTTGGTATAAGAAATAAAATAGTCTAAACTACAAAAGCAAAACAGTGTAAAAAAATTACAATACTTTTTGGTGTTGAGCGCTTCCATAGAAATCAATATCAAATGACTATGAGTACTTAAAAAAGTATATCTGTGCTCCTCTACCAACTGTGTGAAGTCTTTCTATAAACAACTGGAGCCCTAATGCTAAAGAAAACAGTTTGATTCATTATTACACCCCATAAAACACTGAGATAAATCAACTTTCTACATTCTAACATGTTCTACTCACAAAGTTAATGGGATATGAGGAGGCAGATGAACCAAACACACCAATCAAATTACATCAGTCCATCACCCCAAAGAAAGTGCTGAAGGTGATTGGATGATTGTTCCATCAGTTCATTACAGGCAAATCAGCAGGTGGGCACTACTGCCACGATCTAAAGGACAGAAAATAATCCATTTTGTATATCAAACTCTCCAAAACATGCTGAAAATGGAGTGAAAATATTTGTGTAATCGAGAAGTTTGTAGTTTTGTAATTTGTTTTTCATTCAGTGAAGAAATGTGGTCCATATCTTATAAAAGTCAGTGTTGGGAGTAATAAATTACAAAAGTAATGTGATTACTGTAATGCATTTCTTTTTACTGTAACACAGTAATGTAAGACATTTAAAAAAGTAATATTTTACTCAGTGCAAATGTCAGTAATGCAAGTTACAATGCATTTTTATTTTGACCCGAATGAATGAAGAATTTTACCTTTTGTCTGTTTTTGCTATGAGTGTTTCTTGTATTGTGCCATGAGCATCAATGTGTCTATTATATTCTACAGTTTTTAGCCTTAAGCCGAACTCAGTCAGATAACCACCACATCACCTTCCACTGGATGTGTAATGAGCTTTTTGAGCATAATGGGCAACATTTTTCCTGTTATTTTGACGAGAGTAACATAAAAGTAATGTGATAATAGTGTAATGCCTTATATTTCAAATACATTAATATTATAATGTAACTAATTACTTTGAAATGACAGTAACATAATATAAATAATGCATTACATTTTTGATGTAACTTGCCCAACACTGTGCTACTGAAGCTGTTAGCCTCCATGCTAATCTCTGTACAAACAGTCACTTCCTGCTGTCGTCTCGTTCTTAGCTCCCACCTCTTCCTGCTCCAAAGGTCACAGATTGTAACATACCACTTTGAGCAGTTAACAGTCAGCGTAGTTTGGAGCTTGAGCTGATTACAGTCATTAAATCAGGCTGATCCATCTACACTGCAAGATTAAAGGCTGACATGAGAAGATGCTGTTGTAAAAGTTGAGTCTAATCTGCAGCAAACTTTGGCCCTGGACTTTTTAGCCTATGTGTATTCTTCATGTGCATTTGAAGATTGAAAACAGTAAATTAAAACAAAATTGCATATGCACTTTAGAAGATTATTGGTATCAGTATCTATGTAGAAAAAAACTACATACTGTGAACATTTTTTTTCCTCACTATTTAATTCATTCATGGGAATTAAATGTTGATGTGTATTTATTGAGGAAAGTTTTCAATCAAACACAAGTGATCAGTGGAGGTGAGCACAGCTGAACAGCGTCTCTACTCTTCATCTTTTGTTATTGCTCCTCTGAGGCACCTCTTAGCAGCATTATGTCTTCATTTTGATGGTCTGATGTTGAAAGTGTTTTAAAAAATCTACATATAAGATTGAAACATGAAGACTTTAAAGTTTAAATGAAAATCTGCTGCTTGTGCACTGCTCATTCAGAGTTGAGGTCACAGTTTAAAGCTCTAAATGTCAAAGATCTGACAGAAAAACATCCTGCAGTGTCATATCATTATTTATATTTACACTCTTGTTTTTTTGGAGCTGCTTCATAACCCAGTGTTGTAACACTTTTCTCCAGCTCTAATTCTTTCTCCTGTTAACACCCAACAATTTAAAAGCAGCACAGCTCCGTTCGTGGACCTCTGTGAACTCTGCTGCCGATAAGTGTAGAAAAGCCCTGGAGGTTAGCGAGCGCTGCCCTAACACGCCTCTGGTCTGCTCGGTATGTCTGTGTGAACATAAAGCTGTCACATCACTCCTCAGTGTTTGTAGCAGGACGGAGGGAGTGTGTGCGCTCTTACAGTTTGGTTTAAAAACACAAGTAATCGGTTTATTATTCAGTCTGATGCAATCCTGAAGCACAGCTCTGCAATGGTTTTAAAATTCACATCATGGAATTGTGCTTTTGTGGACGCTGTGAGGGATTTTGATTTCACACTTAAGCATTAATACGTCTGCATATGTGATTATATGTCGGTTAAATATTACATTTGCTTTTAGAAGACAATCTGATTTGTTTGAAGACCCAATAGCATGAATGAGTTGTTATATCTGTCATGTAACGCCACCTAGTGGTTAATTGGAGGAATGACATGCACTCACCTGCACCTCATGTGCATCCCTGTTCTGTTTCTTATCAGCTTTAGTCACACTATGTACACAAGCTGGGACCAAAATCAATCGTACTAACACCAAAATGGTATCTTGACATCTTTAGGTGACTGCTGATACATATGCTCTATCTCTTTTATTTCTAGTTTGAGAAAAAATGGTAAGCACAATAAGAAAAATAAAAACTTTGATCAGGTCCTTGTAAAAATCTGGTGATAATGATAAATGTTTGACATCGTGGCAGCAAAAATAGAGGTCTCAGTCTGTAAATACTTGGTGAATTGTGTTGAATTCCACACTGTTAAAGATGTTGACAGGCATTTTGTTTATTAAAGGTTCCATAGAAAGAGAAATATCCTTAAAACTATAATATAATTTCACCTAATTTAAGGTTCTGGGGTTAGTTAGGAAGCTTTAGGGGTCTAATGTGGCCACTGCTAGATTATGTCTAGCCCAATTCACAATTCACAGTGCCTTTATGCAAATATTTACATCCAGAGACATCCACATTATATGATGGGGCTGCTACATCTGTGCAATACTGTTGTATGTGTGTGACAGCGCGTGCACCCAAATACACACATATTCAGAAATGTGCACTCACAGCACTCCTGTCTCCCGCCAAGTCCTCGTGCCTCCCTCCCTCCAATATCCCACCTCTGTTACTGCAGAAGGAGAGGGGAAAATGGGGGTTAACTCTTTCCTTCTATTCTGTCTCCACATTGCTCTCAGTAGAGATGTCCTGATGTCATATAATGGCTTGAAACGGCAGCATGAATCAGGCCATTGATCTACACTATATTCTATAATTTTTTATTTGTTTAACCTTTATTTAAAGGTGTAGTCAGCGATGTGGGAGAAAACGAGTGGAGAAGTTGTTTATAAACGAATTTAGACCCGCCCCCCAAAAGCTGATGGACGTGCGTCGTCATGGAAACGGCCGTAGAAACTGTGTAGCTGACCAACGTAGCTAAGGTAACCCTGACTGGTCAGACAACTGGACTGCCATTATTGATAACATCAAAACAACAGTACATTCTGGCAGATTAGACAATAAGATGAATGTCTGACGGCTGTTACTGTTATGTGAAGCACCACAAAGCTAATGTTGCTTACCTATCCAGCAGAAAGACGGCGACATCCGCGTCCGTTTTCAGGTCTGTCAGTTCGCGGAGTTCCCTCCACCGTCGGAAAGCAACACCAATGTTGACCCAGGTCTTCGCTCTTTCATGGTCATAGCCCTTCTTTTTCACTTTTTACCCCTCTGAACTTTTTCTTTTGGGCTGTTTTTCAGCCATTGCTACTGCACCTATTGTATCTCTCTCTTACGCTAACTGCACACGCTACACAACCTACGACTCCCCCTCCCCCTTCTGTCTGATCTGCGCATGAGTATGATCGCCCCCTTGATGTGGGGGGGTGTACCCTGTTTTGGTAACTTGACCTGAGCCACAGTATTTACCTGCTGAAATTCAGAGCCAAGGCTGTGTATTAAAACCGGACTTTTTTTTCAACATGCCGTCAGTGGTGACATCTTGTGGATGGAGAGGAGAAATACGGAGATTTTGACAAATCCTGCATTAGATTAGAAGATTACACCTTTAACCAGGAAAACATCATTGAGATTAAAAGTCTCTTTTACAAGAGTGTCCTGACCAAGACAGAAGCACATTCAACAGTTCTACTCAAACACATGAAGACATCAGACAAATAAGACAAGAATTCAGTACATTAAGAAAGAGAAGTCACAATTTCAGACAGCTAATTTTGCTTGGATTGTCCACATGAGAAAGCTAAAGTGCATTAGTCAAAACATCTGCAGCCAGATGTGTCCGACTCCAAGTCGCTCCACATTGTCTTAAAAGCGCCCAGTGACACCAGATCTTTTAATTTCAGATCTTTTTGTAGATCATTCCAAGCATGTTGAGCCGCAAACCTGAACGCCTTTTTCCCAGCTCAGTTCTTACTTTTGGAACAGACAATAAGAAAAGGTCCTGTGACCGAAGATTAAAATATTCTGTGCTCTTCCGACTGATGAAGGTCGGAAGGTAGGATGAGAGCAGAACAAGAGTACATTTATAAATAAGAATACACCAGTGATTAAGTCTGCATGCAGACAAAAAAGACCATCCAACACAAGCATACAGCAAACAAGAAAACCAGAGCAGAAGTGCCAAAAACTGTTCAACAGTTTAAAACCTACTCTACTTAAAGCTGCAGGCACCCCAGAAGTCACATTATCACAGAGAAAAAAAATTATATATTTAAAACCAAATTTACACACATTTTAAAACACATTTACTGCATGACTCTAGAAACAGCTTTTATCTGGAGAGCTAATGTATTTGAGTCCAGCATTATACAGGTAGGTATTCTTTTATTTCTATTCCATTTTGATGTTTCATTTTCATGCACAAACTGACCTGGCTACAAGCTGGTGAGGTGTCTGTTGGTCAGGCAGCCTCAAGTCTCACCTCAGCATGGCCTCCGTCTGTTACCAGGTCGATTTTAATGTCAAGTAGAGAGCTGTGTCCATGAGGTGTCCAGCTCTGACAGTCTTTGTTTGCAGGATGTCATTTTACTGCTCTGATAACATGTTCAAACTAAATGAAACGTGAAAAAAAAAACTGATTTTATGCTCATTCATTTCTCTCCTCTGCAGCCTACATCCCAACACCCATCTACTTTGGCGCTGTGATCGACACCACCTGCATGCTCTGGCAGCAGGACTGCGGCGTCCACGGCTCCTGCTGGGAGTACGACGTCACCTCCTTCCGCTTCGTTTACTTCGGCCTGGCCGCCAGCCTCAAGTTTGTGGGCTTCATCTTCATCTTCCTCACCTGGTACTCGATCAAGCACAAGGAGGAGCGAGCTGAGCGCTGGCGCCAGCACCTGCCTCCGCTGGGCACCGTCAGCGAGCTCATCTGCCACGCTGGGGGCCAGAAGAGCCACGCCCGCACCCGCTCCTGTCCGGTCTTCATCCCGCCGCGGCCCGACCCGCCCACCGCACTGCTGCTCAACCGCGGCCACAGCAGCCTCAGCTGCCCCGGCAACGCCCTCAAAGCAATAACCCCACCTGTTCTGTTACCGCACCACCACAGAGGCTCGGCCCACGTCTGAGAGCCACACAGCCTCACCATCGAGACACGTGCCTTCCTGTTTGTGTTCGTGCGCCATGCCGATCAGACGCTAGGCGAGCCCCAAACCTGCTGCTGGGCTGACAGGCAGACGTAGGCCGCCCTCCTCTCCTAAAGGGCTGCTCGTTGTCGTTTTATTGTAACAGGAGGCTGATGGACAAACTTTTCCTCGGAGCATATCATCAGCTGCAGCCACACTGATGCTCAGACCTCCACCTCACGGTCTGACGATGTAAAGACGTCACATGGTGCTACAGTTAGGGCAGGGCATTAAGATCTCTGTACAGACATTTAAAGCACAAGTGACAAACCTGTACTATGCAAGATCTGATGTACAGCTCCAATGTTTTTCTCAGTACTGTACAGCTCTCCTTCTCTCTTCTCTACATCTGTAGACCGCCGTATCAGTCAGTGTGAGTTCAGCTGCTGAGCGTCAAAAAGAACAGACTGGTGAAGGAAATCAGGATGGAATAAGCTGAAAATGTTCAACTGGGTTTTTAGCAGTATAGATCCATAATATTAGGTTAACAGTGTGAAGTTTTGCTCCACACAGTGTGCATGGTTTTATAAAACCTTTATTCAAAGTTAGTAATCAGTATAATCAAAACAAAAAATGAATTACAACCTTAACCTCTAGAATATTAGCCAAATCTCCACAAAAAACACAAGCTGGCGTCCCATTACCACAGCTGGCGTTACAGAAAAAATAAAAGTTTTTTAAACAAACCAGATGAAACCAGTCAACTAACTTGACCCCTATTTAGCTGAACATTAATATCATATCTATGTTTTATGAAATTTAATTCATTAACCTTATAGCAGATCCTGTCTTAATGATGAAGTAATATTAAAGAAGACAAATCATGACAACAAAACAGCTTTTAGTATTGTTGCACATATATTTGGGCATATGGAGAATCTAGCAAATGCAAAACAGACCAACCTAGTCCTTTGTTTGTGGTCTGTCTTTGTTATGTATCATTTTATACAACTTTTATTCTGAGTTTGAAATCAGGATAACCAGAACCACACTTTTTTCTTTTTCTTGTTTTTACCTTCAAAAAATAATAATTCAGAAAATCAACCTTAACACCACATAAGCCCAGTGATGTCTCGCTACCACAGCTGGTGTTACAGCAAAAATTAAAAGTTAGCATGTTTTAACAAACCAGATGAAACTAATAAACTAACACAACCCCTATTTGACCAAACATCAGTTCTGTTTTTATGAAAATAAATCAAACAATCTAATATAATATCGTGTCTAACCTGATAAAGTAAAGGCGACAAAAAAGCTTTTTGTAATTTCTACATATATTTGGGCATGTTGAGAATCTAACAACCTAGAAATGAAAAACAGACAAACCCAATCTTTTTTGGTGGTCTATCTTTGTGGTAAAACTTCAATCTAAAGCTCTGTTCAGACTTTGTGTCTGCACTGGGCATGATCTCTAATGGAAACCTAAACAACTGAGTAAAGTCGAGCAGATACCATGTCGTGGAAAAGCTCCATAACATGCAGTCAGCTTATGAAGTGATAGAAGCTAACGCACCTAATGTTTGATCTACATTTTCAAAATAATGTCTGCATTTTGCTACCTTGACTAATCAAAATCTGCTCTTTCCTTGAGCTGTGAACACACCAAGAAACTAGAAAAGCACTCGGAGAGCACAGACCTCCGCCAGCGCCACAGTCCTCTCCCATATTGTGATTTTTACCATAAATATTAGTCCTACCTTTATTTCATCTAAACATTTAGATTCCTTGACCATGAAAACATACCATTAGCAATTGGATTCATAATGATATCTATTTTAGTTCAGCCGTTACTCACGAAAATCACATTTTTCATCATGGTGGATCCAGACAGTGATCTGGATCACTTCCAAATTCAAATCATTTGTTCCCTGTCCCAATCCAGACATTTCCTGAAAATGTCATCGAAATCCATCCATAGATTTTTGAGTTATGTTGCTAACAGAGAAACAAACTAACAAAAAACAGACACTGGCGATAACATAACCTCTAGGCGAAAGTTACTCCTGAACTTCTCATCAATAAAAGTTTTAACTGCTCAGATTCGTCTGATCCCTCTTACCAGTCCAAGCTTTCTGCCTCTCAGCAGCCGTACCTGCAGTATCTCTCTTTTCCTCTGCACCTCCTTCTGTCTTCCCTGCTTCACTGACCCAAACTCGCTCTTCTGTCCGTTCATATCAGCGCTCTCCTCGTATTCAAACCATTCCACCCCTCCTATTTTATCCTCTTTCCCTCCTTTTTTTGTATCAGTGCCTCTCAGGCTGTCTCGGCCAGTCCAGTATTAAAAGCTAGCTTCCAGGTTAAAGCTAGCTCCTTAAAAAAAAAAAAAAAGCCAGTCCCGTCCTCTGAGTGAGCGACGTTCTTCTGCTTTGTTTCCCTCAGCTTTGTGTTTACGAAACAGATGGAGACAAAGTGAATCGCCTTGGAAACATGTAGCTCAAAGCTGACAAGCGCCAACGGTACAGCGTTAAACAACTTGTCGTCAGGGAGCAGGACTTCTTTACTTCACATCCAAGTGTAATTATTAAGACAGAACAAGAGAGACGCCACATCTCTGACCATGTGCTGAAGCTACTGTACATCCAACAAGACGTGATTGTACTGAGACATGCAACAAAAACTTAAGCTGCTTCTTTTTTAACAAGATCAACTAAACCTCTAAAAGTGACTTGTATTTATAGCAAGAATTAAAAACACACAAACGACGCGTCGCTCTGGCGTTGTGTGACAGCCTCTCCATTCTTCTGGTCATCAGATGTACATAGTAGTGATCTAGTCGATTAGGCTTTAAGACGTAGTGAAGAGAGCATGTTTAAAATCAGCTCTGTTGAGATTGAGTTTATCTGTGTTTGGCGCCCTCTGGTGGACGGGGAGGGGATTGTGTGAAGGCAGCTGAATGTTGCTGTTTGTCAGAGCTGCTGCAGAACAGATTCTTGTAAAAAAAGGTTCATATTTAAACTTAATCACTGCACTGAAGGAACTCTCTGAGGAAAGAAATGCTTTAAAGCAAACAGACTGCAGGCAAAGTTGAGTTTATAGTTTGTTCTGGAACAAAAAGGTTCAAGTAATAATCCCACAAATGCAGCAGACGTCTTCAGCAGCTGAGGCGTCAGTGTTTTCTGAAAACTTAAAAGTGAACACTCGTGCAGGGGCTTGTTAGGTTTTAGGGATGCATATTTGAGTTTGGCAGGTATCCTGTATGCTAATATCCCTGATCTTATTATCATCAAAAACCAATTCCAACTGAGAATCAATAACAACTCCAAAAAGGAATCACTAAGAGTAGTTCTTTCTTAACAACTCTTTTATCAGTTCCTTCCATGTTGTTCAGCATACAGTGTAAATGAAGGACATCTCACTCATTTGAGGCAGTCAGCAGAAATGACAAAAGAGAAATCAAACTGATCAGACAGACAGGAGGCTGAAGATGTCTAATATGAGATGTCTAAATAACTCTCAGTATGCAAAGATGGGCAAGTAAAAACGTGCAATGTGCAGAAGTTTTCGCCTTTACAGCACAACGTTGAATATCATGAGTAACATGTCTGACATTTTTGTCACTAAACTGACCCGTCCCTTTAAAGGTGACGGTCTGTTTGTGTAAGAGGAAGATGGAAAACATTTTACTCTTTAAATGATGACACTTTTGATTCATAAAAGCAGACTTCTCATGGTAAAGAAAATGATTATGGAAGATTAAGCCAACATATGGGATTAAAAAGAAATATGTCCTGTCAAATATTGGTTGGCAAACATAAAATCTGCTGATAGGATTATCAACATTTCAGCTGTTTTCTTTTACCATTATGAAGTGTGCTGTACAAGAAAAGTGCATGAAAGACAAAGAAGTCATGAGCACTACCTGCAGCTTTTTCGAAGATAAATCGCATATCAAATAAAAATCTATAGCCTGACTCAGGATGGGAATCGAAAACCAATTCCAACTGAGAATCGATAAAAACTCCTTGAAGGAATCAGAATCGAAGGACATCACGCTCTTTTCAGAGGCAGTCAGCAGAAATGACAAAAAAAAAATCAAAAAAAGGATCATGTCAAATAAGAGACAGACACTGCTGCATGCTGTGTTCAGTGTGTGGAAACAGCAGCAGCTTCAGAGGAGTGACATGTGTCTGACATTGTTGCCACTGAAAGCCTGTGAAGGCTGAAACTCCACAGGAAGTGGTAAAGGAATCATTAATGAACTGAATCGTTTGGCAGAGTTGATTATAGCATTTGTATCAATAAAATCGTATAAATTCTCATCCCTAAACCTGACGAATCCCAAACACTTGCAGGACGTGATGTACTCTTTACGTAGAAGTAACTGTAATAGGAGGCCTGCTCATGTTTTGATAGTAAATATTAAAAAAATTCTAGTATTTTCAAAATGATTTTAGCCAAGACTGATACAAATATCAATACATGACAAAAAACGTAATATAATTTGCAATAACACACTGTGCAGACATGTTATTATTCCTTTCTTCAGGATTTATTTTATTTTTTTAACGTCTTTATTTGAGAGAGAAGATAGAGCTGGTAAGAAGTTAGGAAGAGAACGCTGGTTACATTTAACCCAATCAGGACGTCCTCTTGTGAGGCTTAAGGAAATAAACATTAGATCATAGTCAGTATTTTAATGGTGACAATAAAAACAAGATTAATCTTCGCCTTTAGGAGCTACAAAAACAAATGTACCATCTTTTTCATAGCTGATATTTAAAGAAATGATACTGTCAGTTAATATCGGCAGAAGTGTTCATACCTGGCCAAACTGATGTTTAACTTTTGAAGTGATTATCTGCTGATCCCGGGGTTTTTCCTTAAAATAATGTGCATCCCTGATCGTGTTTATCACCTACACCAAGCAGGTCCTGTTATTGCCGGCAGGATGACCCAAAAAGTTAGGAACAGACTCTTACAAAAAAAAATATATACATTTTCAGATCAGGCCAGAAATGAGCTGTTGAAGAAAAATATTTTGGTGGTGATCATGGATTTTTTGGATATGGACGGGGCAGTTTTCCCACATTTTCGCTAATAATAAGTTCTCAACTTTGGATTTAACACTCTCATCAGCAAAAGTCAAAAACCAAACGGGACAGTAGTGTTCAAAATTGTGTCACAACGTTCAGAACCATCAACAATTAGCTGAAGCATTTATCTGTGCAGCGCGGTGTTGCACTTCAAGAGTGTCATGTGTTTGACATTGTTCGTACTGAATCAGCAGAAATCAAACAAGGAGTTGTTAAACGATCAGATTGATAAGCAGTTTTGTTAATGGCATTAGTTTCAATAAAATATATTTTCCCATCCCTAATTGTAAGCAGATTTTTATAATATTTTTAGGGAACTTTGGTCATGGCACAAGGGAGAGGTGATCGGATTTTAGTCTGAATCCAAGAATTTTTCAAGGATTTGTTAACAGGACGAGATAGTGTAGGGCAGTTTTCTACATTTTTAACAATAACTCGCTGATCATTTTAGAAAAACTGTGCTGGAGCACACTTAAAACTGCTACAGTTGTGGGATTGTTACATTTTTGGATCATTTCTTTAGAAAGTGTAAAAGCAGAATTAACATTATGGCACAAATCTAAGGAGGTCAGATTTTATACAAAAATGGATTTAACGTTTTATTTTATAAGTATCTTACAGACTGGAGAGTTTGCAGAAAAATGTCAAAGCATTAACAAAAGATGATCACAAAGTCCTCAGTGGCACGTTTTATCATTTTGCGTTAAAACAGGTCAAATAAAGTGATTAAATTTTGTGATCTGATCATGTTCCCTGTAGGTCTAAATCTTCACAGAGAACAGAAAATCAGCTGCAGTGAATTCTTGAAAAACTTGTTCATGTTTTTGGCTGAGATTCACGTTCAGAAGGTCCTGCGGCATCAGCAGTGACTGATTTTAGTATTATGTGACGTAGTACCTCAAATGACATATTCATAAGTGATCATGTGTAAATAGTGACAAATGAAGCGTATATTAGAGCTCACATAGTTAGGAGCATATTTATGAACTAACCCTCCACGTCATCGTAGACTCACGTAGAAAGACTAAAGCTAAAGGTTCAGCTTCTTCTCGGTGCCTGAACAGTATTACTCAAACGGGGAGATTTTACGTCGTGGTAGGAGGGAGTCGGGTCGCCAGTTATGCTATCCCAAAATGCCCCTCTTCTCTTCATGTGTGATGATTCTCTGCCAGTCCTCTGGTGTCAAACGTTCACGCCTTCCTCACAACCTGAAGAGTCAAAGCGTTTATCAAAGTGTGCCTGAAATTCCACACTGACTTATTAACAAGTGTTTAAGCAAAAATGACATTGGATCAAACTTAAAGAGGTGAAACATGTTCTAAAGCAAACCTTGCACTCCTCTGGGCACAGACTGCTGCAGGACTTCCTCACAGATCACATCCACGTAATGTCTGCTGTTACTTTAAAGCTGCTGCTGAACGCCTGGGTTACTGCTGACACAGACCACTTCAGGTTGACCGGACACTCCTTTGATTTGCTTCTACTCGATTTCTATTCAACAGTATTTGAACTGAAAGTGACGTTTTCCCGGACAGAGCAGAGGCTGCGTTCAGAAAGACGAGCTCTTATTTCTTTTGCTCCTCGGGAGCAGAAGTCCTGATCGATGTTTGTGAACATTTGGTTTACAAATGCCTTGAATACTTGATATTTGTCATTAAAAAATGTTTAAAAATCAACTCGAGTGGTTTAATTGTTTCCTTAACTGGTCTCTTTCCATTTTCTACCATTAGATTTAAGACTTGGTGAAGAATGAAGGCAGAAACAAAGCAGTGACAATTTATGACTCTGGTTCAAATTGCTCTAAGTTTTATTCAATTCATCTTAACCTGTCATCCTCAATCAACAATCATATTTTATTTCTGAAGCCATGTTCCATTAGTTTGGCAGAACTGCTGCCATAATTGCAGTAAATTGTAACTTGACCAACTCCACAAAGGGCAGAACTCAGATGTCTCTTTAAACGGGGATGAAAAGGAAAAGATCTCATTTAAAGGTGTAGTCAGCGATGTGGGAGAAAACGAGTGGAGAGGTTGTTTATAAACAAATTTAGACCCACCCCCGAAAGCTGATGGATGTGCATTGTCATGGAAACGGCCGTAGAAACTGCGTAGCTGACCAACGTAGCTAAGGTAACCCAGACTCGTCAGACAACTGGACTGCCATTATTGATAACATCACAACAACAGTACATTCTGGCAGTTTAGACAATAAGATGAATGTCCGACGCGAGTCTGATGTGAAGCACCACAAAGCTAATTTTTCTTACCTATCCAGCACGAAGACCGCGACATCGGTGTCTGTTTTCAGGACTTTCAGTTCGCGGAGTTCCCTCCACCATCGGAAAGCAACACCAATGTTGACCCAGGTCTTCGCTCTTTCATGGTCATAGCCCTTCTTTTTCACTTTTCACTCCTCTGACCTTTTTCTTTTGGGCTGTTTTTCAGCCATTGCTACTGCACCTATTGTATCTCTCCCTTACGCTAACTACGCACGCTACGCAACCTATTACTCCCCCTCCCCCCTCTGTCTGATCTGCGCATGAGTATGATCGCCCCCTGGATGTGGGGGGTGTACCCTGTTTTGGTAACTCGGCCCGAGCCACAGTATTTACCTGCTGAAATTCAGAGTCAAGGCTGTGTATTGAAACCGGACTTTTTTTCCAACATGCTGTTAGTGGTGACATCTTGTGGATGGAGAGGAGAAATACGGAGATTTTGACAAATCGTGCATTAGATTAGAAGATTAGAAGATCGCTGACTACACCTTTAACTCTAATTCAGAAGCTTTCTGTGAACATGGACTTTGAGAACTTTTGTGTGTTCTTTTAGTAATTTCAGAAGTAAAATAGTTTAATATCGTTATACATAAATAATATAGAAAAGTAAAGTGAAGTACTGAGTCAAAAAACAAAAACCTAAATGGTTAAAGCTTTTTATCACCTAGAGTTGTGGCGATGACAGAATTTAAACTCTCAAGAGTTTTAGTTTGGTACAAAAACACGATGCTAAAAATTGATGAAATATTGCCTGACGAGATATGATTTGGGGAAATAAAGATTCATTGTTTTATTGATGTTAAGTTGTATACATTTAAAATGATTGATGAGGACAAACTGTAAATTAATTCATGTATTTCTTTTGTTTTCTAATTTAATCAAAAATAAAATGCATTGACTATGTAATGAACATTTAGAGTCAACGGCAAACTGGTGATTATATTAATCACTCATTCAGTAAATGACAATGATCCAGAAGAAAGGTTTATAGTTTCCAGTGTGTGTAAAAACAAAAGTGATGAGCCTGACACATTCACTCCTGCAGAGTGAGCTGGAGGGCTCCAACTTTATGCTGCACTAAGATGAAGTAATAACAAACCTGTCAGACCACAGGAGAACAGACCTGTGTCTGCTGAGAGCTGCCTGTGTGCCGTGGACCCTCGTTCTCCATTTCCCAGAGCACCATGCTGTGCAAAGATGAGAAATATGGCAGCTGGTCGCTTTGTTTGAAATTGTCTAAACCTGAAACTGAACTCATTCTTTCTCATTTTTGATAGAAGAAACAGTTCATGGTTAAAAAAATCAATTGTACATGGTCCATGATCATGTTTCAAATACTTGAGTCAGACACGCACAAACGTGAATGAAGGTTCAGAGGTGATCCTGAAGAACAAACTCCTATAGTCTGATAGAGCTCTGTTAAAGAGAGAACTGCTGCAGACTGGAGTCATTTAGGACTTCTGAAATCCTCAAGACAGGATATACTTCTTTTCAAATGTTGGTAAGAAAAGTCTGGATTTGGTTTGAATCTTCTCTGAGAACTGATCCAGCACTAAAGATGATTTGTGGTGGCCTTGCAGACGGACCTGCTTGATTCTGAAATCCTGCATATCCGTCTTGCCAGCCTTCATTGTTCACTGGTTTCACTTGGCTAAATGCTTAACGGCCCAATCAGGGAAGAGAGGCGGAAGCTGTGGGAGCTACAGGAGCGCAGGACGTAACATAAAGTAACTTGACAGGAAGTGCTTGAAAATAATGGCAGCTAATGCAGGTTAGCCTGTGGTCATCATGGTTACTCAGTGATAATTGGCAAAATATGCTCTCTTCATAAGTTTACTTCGTAGGGATTGTCTTTGATGAGGTTTATGTCACATATAAGTGTTAAATGATACATCTGTGTGGTTAATTTAATGTTAAATGATAGTCTAAAGAGTTAAGCTAATAGCTAATGGTTGTTAGCTGCTACGACTGAGGGCTAACAAGGGCAAACAACAGTCAACAGCCATTAGCTGTAGCAGCTAACAGCAGTTAGCTGCTAACAACTGTTAAGCATTTAGCTTAGTGAAACCGTTGGACAATGAAGGCTGGCAAGATGGATATGTATGATTTCAGAATCAGCTCTGCAGGGCTGGGCTTCTCTGTCGCTCAGCACAAATGATCAAGGAGACCTTCAGGACAGCCACGTGTTAACCAAAATAAACTAATCAATATATAATCAAACAACATTAAAGGTCTTTTGTTCTGTTTGGCATGACAGGCCATCAAACTAACTTGAGAATGATCCTTAAAAACACCACGTTAACTTTACTTGATTTGTCTTTGTAACCTGAAATAGAAAATGAAATACAGTGAACACTACAATGTTTCCTCTTCAGCATTCAAAGCAAAACTGCACAGAAGTACCAGACATGCAGCACATACCTGAACAAATTACTAACCTCCACCGAGGAGGTTGTTTTTGCTGGTTTATGTCTGTTTGTTGATAAGATTCCACAAAAACTACAGGACAGATTTTGCTGACATTTTCAGGTGATATTGGTAATGACCCAACTTAAAATGATTTGATTGTATGGTGATCCAGATAACAGCCATTAGTGAACAAATGTTTTTGCTCACTTCCCAACTTATCATGATATTGTGACTCTGAGTGCTAGGTGAGGGTTTTCAGGTCTAAGTATTTATATTATCATGATAACTTTATTATGGACCTGTCGCTTATAGATGTAACAGAAATAAGTGAGCTATGAGGTTTGAGCTCTCTGAGTGCTTTCTAGTTATGTTTTCCTTTACAAAAACTATTCCACATTTAGACAGCTCTCAAAAAAATAAACTAGAGTGCAAGAAATGAAGCTTTTATTGCTCAAAATTTCTGCGTGAACCCTGCCCAGGACCTCAGCCAGCTCTATGACAACAGGCTGGAGCTCAAACTTGAAAATAAAAACTTGTCACAGACGTCTGGAGCTTATCTAGTGACACATATCTGCAACCAGCTGAACAAAGACCCACCTTTGAGTCCAGACCCTTCAGTCAAGAACCAAAGACTTAAAGACACATTTGAGGCTGACACAATGATTGGAGGTTGAAGGATTTTATTTCTTAACAGTTTCATGGCTTCACTGAAACCACAAACACGTCTACACACACTGTCAGAGAGAAAGAGAGGACAGAGTCAAGTTTAAGCAGAACCACTTTGACCATCATGTTCCAGATGTTGTCCCACAGCTGTGCAGTCACACAGCCCATCCTTTTCACACTCAGAGATTTGATATTGTCTCTCAAACATGATCAGCTGTTTACATTTCCAACATCAAAAGTTCTTTGTGATGACTGATACATCATTGGGAAGAAGGTCCTTGTAACAGTTTCACAAACATTTTCTCTCTGGTGACCAACATGAAACTCTCTAAAGGTGGTGCAGCGCTGTGATCTTTCCCTGAAGAGACAGAGAAAGTCAAACAGCTCAGATCATAACTATTAAAACTGTTCATGATTGTCTGAATGAGTTTATTGCAGTAACAAAAACAGATGGAGGAGGGTACAAAACAAAAGCCGAAAAATCCATGTAACAAAAAACTAATAAATAAGTCGAGTTGCACTTGATGTTGATCCTGTTACCTTTCTCTTAAAGTTAGTAGAAATAATTATTTTACAAATAATGATTCATCAGCTGACACAAACTTCGTCTCCGCCAACAGAGGAGTGAAGCTAAAAGTGCATTTGGGGTCAAATGTTGATTTGTTTATCAGTGAAGAGCAGTGTTGTAATGATGCGTTCTGTTGCCGGGCAGATTTATGGCGTTAGAGTTTTATTAAAGACTGGAGCGTACCTAAAGCTAAACATTCACTCAGTTTGAATTGTTTTCAGCACTCATACTTGTTTACAGAAAAACATCAATGGTGTGTTATCTGCGTGGGAATAAATCTCTTTTCATCCCAACACTCAAGTTTAGCTGCATTAAGGCTTTTTCTCGTTCTAAATATAGATTTAAAAAACATAACACTGTTTACTAATAAATGGAGGCACCTGTAAAAAAATAAACAATAATTTTAATACTCATTAAACACCTCTGAGCGAGGTGGCATCACTCGCCTTCTCTGCTGGCGAGCTCATCTCCATCACTGTCTCTGTGTCTCTGTGGTGAGCAGCAGCTCGCCGGCTGATTGGCCGGCTCCTGCGTCTGCCTCAGAGGGTCTGATTGGAGGGTGGGGGCTGAGAGCCGCTGCCCTCGTAGTCCAGAGTGAGGGGCAGCGCCTGCAGTACCAGCCCCACGCTCTGTGAGGTCGGGGGGCTCCCTGTGGTGCTGGGCTGCACCTCGGGCCTCAGTGTCTGCGGGGAGAAGGGGAGGTAGCCTTGGGCTCTGAAAATGTCCTCCTCTTCTTGGAGGTCCGGGCCGAGAGCGTGGAGGCGTGTTTCCTCTGACGGCTGCAGGCTGGTGTGCGTGCGCAGCAGCGTGTCGTGTCGGGTCTCCAGCTCTGTCAGCCCGTTCCCGCTGAACACGTCCCCCTCGATTTCCTCCAGCTGCTGCGCCCACATGTCGTTTTGGAACAGCCCGCCTCTCCTTGGACCTGCTGCTGCTGCTGCCGTCATCGCCGATGAGGACATCGCAGACGCTCCTGATGTGTCCTTGAGCCTCTCAGGAAGGTCGTTGACAAACTCCAGTGTGGACCTGGCTGTGGGTGGTGCTGCTGGCGTTGTGCTGGGGGCGGGGGTGGTGGCGGGAGCCTCTGTTGCGAGGCCTAGCCAGACGTTTGCAGCTGAGGCAGACTCCTCTCCACTGCCCTCCTCGAGGCCTCCACCCCCGGCCCCGGAGCCCAGCTCTGGCAGGGTGGAGTCGTCGGACTCGTGTGTTTGGTTGGATTTGTTTAAAACGTGTCGCAGTGCAAACATATTATCTACATCCTTCTGGAAGTTGGCCCAGTTGTCTGGGCGGGGGCTGAAGTCGGGCCTACATTCATAAAGGCTTTCGTTTATGCTGTACAGATCCTCCAGTCCCTGCCAGTTCACCTCCTCGTCCGTCAGGTTGGGCAGTTTAACCCTGTCGTCCGTCCCACATGGGCTGAGTGCTGCCAAAGAGAGAGCAACACAAACTTTAAAGACCAAGAGGAACAGGCAGCAGAGCTTTTGACTTTACTCAGACAGCATGCAGTCAAGCCCGGCCTCCTGCTCTCACTACAGCAGCCAGCTCCACACACACACACACACACACACACACACACACACACACGCACACACACTACACACACTCTTCAAAGCTGCATTAGATAAACTAAGTAAACACAGCACCCACACTAAGCTCAAGCCATGAGTAGTGCAAACACATGCTGCCTTAGAAATTCACATCAGACAGACTGAAAAGAAAAAACATTTAATGATCCATCATACGCAGACTAACGATCTGAGCTGCACACAGAATATGATGGCTGAGTTCAGAAAAGGCCTGAACTCGACTGAAATGCAAAATCAGGCAACCTGGGGAAAAAAAAACTGAACAGAGGAAGAAAAATCTGGAAATAAAGATGCTGAGAAACAAAAGCAAAGCTTGCTGTGGGACGGTGTAATCCACAGAAAACAAAAAGAGGCAAACGAAGGAAAATCTGAGCAGAGAGCTAAAAACAGGGCTCTGATTCAGTCTGCAAACCAAAACTGAGGAAAGAAGCACAAGTGCTGTTTGAGGTTTCCTGTTAAGGTGAGCTCTGTTGATTGTTCTGCAGCTAGAGAATGGAGATGTTTGACTGAGGGACTCACAGGAAGGAGAGGCTGGGTCTCCTCTTTGACCACTTTCGGTGCTGCTGCTGCCTGGTAAGCAGGTGTCAGAGACAGAGGTCAGTGGGCGGACAGAGAGCGTCCGGTCTACCACAGGCTAACGACCACGAGCACATGTGTGAATGTTAAGATACACCGTGAGAACTAATGGGATGATTTGACTGTGGATGTGGCTGACATGGTATGGAGGGTGATCTATGAGGAACAGTTTGATATTTTGAGACATTTATTGATGTTTGTGTGTGAGAAGATGAGATACCAGTAACACTTTGGAACATAAATGAAACGAGTTAGCTTAGACAAGCATGTAGCCTTGACACAGAAAGATACAAACTGTCCTTTACACAGTACTGGCTTCACCTTTTGGTTAGGTTGTTTTTTTTGTTGCCAATTTTTGGTAAGCTAAGCTAACTGCTTCTGGCTGCAGATGCTCCTGATAGACTGGTAAAGATACTATCATGCTAACAGAGCAGTGCAGGAATAAGTCCTAAAAAGCAGAAGCGAGTTAGCACTTAGCACTTTTGATTACCATGGTCAAAAGTATATGTGATGACAAGCACATAAAGTTTAACGTTTGATCTGGAATAATAAAATGTATCTGATATTGCCCGACTTTAAATTTGAATTCGTTATTGGTTTTAAAAGAATGGTTGCAAACGAAACGCAAACAAGGTCACTATCCTAATAATCAATTACACCTGTGCTACAACTATGAGGACAAACTTTATCAGGTCTGTAAAGAGAAAGTTCTCAAACCAGAAGCCACAACGTGACAATAAATGTTGGGAATTTTTTTACTTCTAAGTTTAACTACAATGTTGCAGTCCTAAAGTAGCTCCATAATGGTCGTTCACTGTTGCTGATTGGCTTAAAAATGTGAAGTTACATTTGTTTTTTGTTCATGATCTATATTAGCTTATTATCAGCAATTATCCTAGACCACAATGAAAATCCAGCTCCCTAGTCTTCATACTAGGCTGTGTTAAGTAGCATTAGATATAACTACATTAAACCACGGCACAATTTAAAAATAAAATCATAAAGCCTAAGTTTTCAGACAAATACTTTAAATTTTGCATTAAAAATGAGAGCACAATGAAGGAATGAAACTGTTAGCTTTAGCTTTTTCATGCAAACAACAGATCTGCAATAAGGCAACCTGCCCAATCCTGAGTTACTTAAAAGTTACTTTTACCTGAAGTACTGTCAGGGTAGGTGTTATTAAATCCTTTGGGTAATATTGTAATGCTAAGCTAACATCTTTGTCTGTAGTTCCACACCTGTACTTTGTTAACAGCAAGCTAAATTCACTTTGGCATCACAGCATTAGCAGTAGAGTCAGTCTAGCTCTATCAGTCTACTTAAAGCGTTAATGTTAAGCTAGTTTTGTCTTTTTCCGGCTCCTGATGGTATTTGTGCAAATATTCCCTTAAATAAAAAAAACAAAAACAAAAAAACATGAACCTCTATTGTTAATGACAGTTTTACTGGTGATGTCAAGCCACCTTTTAAAATCTACTCCGAGTTTCATGGTTAGCTAAACACATCGGGTCACAACTGCCTTGATTCAGACTAATGAAGCTTTTGGTATTGGTCAACTTACAAGAAATCTTCTGTATTAGGACAAATTGTCTCTTCAAGGTTACAGTTTTAAAGGTAGAGTCAAACTAGCTCCTTAAATTGCCATTAAGTTTTATGTTAAGCAAACAGCTTCTGGTTCAATAACTTGATATTAAAGAGATAGTTCAGTGGGGTTGAAGTGGGGCTGTATGAGGGTCACTGACTGTACATTTTGCTGCACACAATTAGGCTTTGCTACTCAGCCAGCAATTCTCATTGTTTTGGTAAAGCTTTGTAAATGTATTTTTGACAGTGTAAAATCATCTGACACTTTATTTTTAGCTTGTTTCCACTGAAACCCCTCAATTGTTTGGAGCTCTTTGCCCCTACAGGAGCTTGTGTGTGGGTTCTTGCAGACACTGAAGTCCAGTGGATGTAGATTCATACTGTTCATGTACTGTTTGGACAGATATCCTACTAAAGAAACGAAACATCTTTTCAGTTCTATTGTTAAAGACAAATATTTGATGTGCTATGATTTGTCAGCTAGCTGTTTTCAACTGTCCTTAAGCTAAGCTAATCACCCAAGGCTGTGACCCTTAGCGAACACATTGATTATGAGCAAGTGATGGAGATTCCTTGTAAAACTACTTATAAAGATTCCTTTCTCGCCAAACTTCAAGTCAGGCTAGCACCTTTACCTGCTTTAGCTTTAAACATGCATGATACTGACTGATATTTTCTTTTAAGCTCCAACTGGGTTTGCTCTGAGAAGCGTTAAATTTTGCATAAGGATATAAAAGAGGTATCCATCTTCTCACAATGCTTCTCTAAAATCAAGCAACAAAAAGAGTACAATTGCTCCCCAGGATATCAAACTATTCCTTCCACTCCTGATGTACTGTAAGGTGTGATGGTTGAGTAGGAGATGATAAAAGTATCATGCAGTGTCATTCACGTGCATTTGGTGCTAAGGGGGTCCAAAGTCAAAGCACAAACTCAGCACCTTCCTACAGGGCTTCTTATTTAGCCATGCTATTATATAAAAGCTATAAGGATCAACTTTGAAGCTCTATCTTGACTCAGGCAACTGCAAACACAACATCTGTAGCAGAGAAATTTCTGGGCTGCTGATTTTGTATCCTAACATCTGCAGCCTGATATGACACAGCAGTTTAAAGTGAGGACAGATGGTATGCACAGAGGTGACAACAAATGAAGCTGCTTTAATGAGAGAAATAAAAATCATCTGTTATGGGTTGTTAGCGTGTCCCCAGCATGCAGCCACAGATCAAGCGCCAGCACTCCACAGATGGATGGATTAGTGGGAATGAGGCGATTTCGGCCCATGCAGGTGTTAAAGAAAAAAGCCACTGAAGAGAAACAAAAATTGGTGGATACCTGTGTGGCTCATAGCTTCCTCCTTCTTTACCTCCTGATCGGAAAAATAAAAGCAATCGATTGTTAACGCTTTGATTCAGGGAGATACGGGAGGGAGATAAAAAAAAGATCATTCACACTGAAGATGTCTTCATGCACAGCTGCTACTTCCTACAGAGAAAGGCAATCATTGGTTGATCAGAGTGAGGAGAGAGGAGGTTTAAATGGAGGGTTTTGAGAGAGATGAGACTCAGGATGAAGTGGCTTGTGATGTGCAGTTTAACAGGGATTTCCCTTTCAAAGTAAAGCACACAAACTCATCCTGTCATGTGATGATAACATCTGAATCACACGCCATAAATAGAATCAAGTAACTGCTAGATCCATTTCATCAGGCCTGTTAAAAATTTTAATAACCTATCCCTCCAACGAAAACACCACTTGATGTAACCACAACAGCAATTTCATCGGTTCACAGAGCTGGCATCACACTTGAGCGAGGGCAGCCAGTGCGAGTGAAGAGATTTTAGGCTGCTATGTGACGTGTGTTGGCACAGCTTTGACAAGTCCGGCGTGCCAGTGCTGAAACACAATCAGTTTTCTCAGAGCAGCTTGGCCGCTCGGGTGCTCCACTCTCCAGCTGGTAATTACAGACATTAAGTTTTTACCCTCAGGACATAAACAACGCAGCCGGTTCATGCCACACACGAGAGGCTACGGCTCGGCTTTGCAGGCTTTGGTCATGGTAATATTCCTGTGTAACCCCCTCCGTCCTCCTGTTGCTGCTCTGGGAGGGCGATGGGATCATGTGGTTGCAGGAAAAAAAATGACTTAAGGGCTTATTAGACCAATACAGGCTCAAAAAAAAAAAAGCCTCTACTGCATTGATGAAAGCCACATCCAAATAATCTCTCCAGCAGTCACTGAGTCACAGAGGGGGTGAAGACCAGGGCTCCAGCAGTACACAGCCTTATTTTCAGAGTGAAAGAACATTATTAAAACATTTAGTTTATGATAGAAGAAAATATTCAACAGAGCAAAGGTCCGGTGCTGGGAAAGAGAGGTCAGTGTGTGAAGAAAACATTGGATCAAACAGTAATTCCTTGACCTCCACCTGAAATTTCAGCAAACATCACTGAGTGGATCATCCCCAAACACATGCAGCATGCAGACATTTGCAAACACACACCACTGGGACTGAAACAGACTTTAAACACAGCATCAGAGTGCACATTTAGATCAAATATCACTGTCATTTTATCACTATTTAGCATCATTTAACTTAACAACTTTGACTCCACATTTACACCTTACATTATTATCAAATATGGGTAATCAGATACAAAGTGCTGGTAGTTAAAGCCAGGTTTGAAGTACTTTGATGTGGACAGACCGCAATTTAATATCTGATCGCTCAGACTGGATACGGAGGTGTTCTGGGACTCTTTCATCTGGAATGGTTTGTAGTTTGGACTGCCAGGCTTACTGGGCTGTATAAAGATCATTAACGACTTTATGAAAAAGCCCAGCCAGCAGCAAGCTATATGAAAGGAAGCTGCAGGGAATACTAATGAATAGAGGGGTATATTAGCTGAGAGGTAAGAAGTGCCCTGGCTGCTTTGCCATTTTTGCTTGAAATGAGTTGGCATTTAATTCAAACCAGTGCTCCCCAAAGGTTTATTTGCTTCATGGAGGGTGTCGCAGAAACACAGCTGCATTGCAATATTTGGTGTGGGGAAATTATATCAAATCTCAGGTGTTATGTATTAATGACTTATTTCAAAAATTTAATAAAGTCTTTGGTTCCTGAGTAATAGAACCAATGTCCACACTACAGTCCACACAAAGGTGCTGTTAAGCCATTTTGCAGGTGAGGTCAGCAGAGGTGACATAAATTGTGAAGGGCAGTTAGAAAATCAAACGTGGCTGCACAGAATAAGGACAAAACGAATGCAATGTTTGCATTGAAATTTGTCATGTCTTATTTTGGACTTTAAAAGGGACACAAGAGACTGACAGGACAACCAAGGTTTGTAAGGAGTGATGCATGAATATAAGTGTGGCACACCTCACTTGGCACCGCTCAGAGGAATTAAAGCTGGAGCAGCCAAGCTAATGCTAAGGTAACGCCACTGAAAAGTCAGCCAACATTCGACACTGCCTTGTCAAAGATGCCTACCAAATCTGAGCTAGCTAAGAAAAAGGCACATTTCATTACTAACATTATGTGCAATGACTCAAGCCCTCGCCATTCTGTGAAAAAAACAAAGGCAGGGATTCCAGGTGTGTGCCTCTGCTTTGCATTATTTCACTGACACAGCAGTACCAAAGCTCTACAGAGCAGTGAGGCTACAAGTTGAAGAGAGGCTGAGCACAGAAGAGCGGGCTGCATTAACTTCCTGGAAATCAGTCTGCAGATTTACTCTTGTTTTTTAATAAAACTGACTGAGGTCTTTTGAGATACATCTCTGATAAAAACTGAGATTTTTATTTTCTTTATGGATGTTAATAAAGTAAAAAAAAAACACACAAAAAACTATCTATTAGTAGCGTTTGTTGATCCACCACTATAGAACAACATATGAGGAAGAAGTTCATCACCTGAGTGAGATGTAAAAGTGTAAACACATGTCCTAACAGGATAAACCAACATTGTCTTTAATGCTAGGAATTGTAAAATGTAAACAGCATCTCTGATTCTTCTCTGTCTAAAATCTGCTTCAGTCACTCTCGGCATTTCAACTACCACAAAACCCAGTGTGACATCCACATGACCGTTTAGGGACAAGTAGAGAGTGAACAGTTTTTACCTGTATCTGAGCCTTTTGGCCGAGGACTACACTGCTTGTAACCTCGACAACTCCTCATCTCCATTAACTGGGCATGAAGGGTGTTCAGCACTTCCCGATCCACTGAGTACACTGCATTGGTCAGCTGCAAAGCGAAGAAAATAACAGAATTGAGTTTAAAGAGAACAATGAACTTTTGTTTTAAACATTATATTATATTTGCATTTATCTCCATAAAGGTGTGAATGAAATGCATGTCTCTGTTTTCCCTAAAATTATAAAAAACATACACCCAGAATACAGACAGAATTTAACACACCTGATAGGGGTCACTGTTGAGGTCAAAATACTCCAAGAAGCCAGTGGAGAACTCGCAGAACAGTGTGTTGTGGGTCTCGTTGATGGTTCTGAGGCACCAGTAGGTGTTGTTGTTGGAGCTGGTGCAGGCACAGAAACCACCCACTGAACAGAAGCAGAAATTAATTGAAGTCAGTCAGCTGCTGCTTATAGGCTTTCCCACACATCGATAACACTAGGGTTGGCCACCCAGAACGTAATTGTATATTTTCCAACAATTATTCATCAAGAAAAAATGCAGATGTAATCGCTTCCCGGGCATAAGAGATATATCACAAATACCTTCCCACAACAAATGAAACAACTGTAGTGCAACGTCCCATGTTATAAACACGCTACTCATGAAGTCATTCAAATATTTCTCTTCAGCTGCTTGATGCCAATAAAAATAATCCCAGAGTGCTGCAATGACAGATGAGGTTTGACAGTAATGCTCCACAATATCAGCTAGAACTGGAATACCAAGTAAAATATTTCAAAATGTTATTTTGACATTATATGAGAGTAGGGGGCAAAACATTGATACGTCAGTATAATGCAATATTTTAGGGTGCACTATTTTTAATGTAGTTCCTGAATAATCTTTTCAAAAATATAAAGAAATTCAGGATATTTTTGCGTTTCAACTGCTATATACTTTTTTTGTAGTTCTTCATCTGTGTTCAATGACTTTTACAATGCCACCTTCTAATGTGTTTTTGTTTTGACATATATCAATTAATATTACAGCTCAATTTAGCTCCCCTAAATGTTGAAGTTTTAAGTTTTGAACTGCTCTTTTGTCTCTGTTTAGCTTTGCTTCCTTTATTATTTGCTTTATGTCTTATTGTCTTTTTCTAATTTTATCATTGGTCTTCTTGGTCTCATTTCAGACGGCTGGTGTTTTTTATTGCCTATGCTTTACTGCTCCTGATTTTCTTATACTCTGTTAGTCTTATTCTTAATATTTAAATTTATTTTATGTCTTTTGCTTCCCCATGCTTTGCCTCCTGCTTTTTCTTTTTCATTTCTCAAGGATAGTGGCACAAAGTGCTCTGAATGTGCTGTTGTCACAAATGTAAACAAACCAAATAGCAAATTAAAAGACAGATTACATTGTTTTAGGTTTAGGGTGTTTTGGTTAAGTTTACTGAGTTCTTAAAGTATTTTTGCCTTTATTTTATGTATAGTGTAGAAGAACTACCACAACAGACAGACATAAGGAAAACATCAGCAAGAAAAAGCAACCCGGATATTGACTTCTGTTAGCATTTAGCATCGAGTTACTGTAGTATTTATCATAGTGAATGTAACCTTGCTGTGACCTCAGTCAATCAATCAGTCTGTTTGTTTGCAGTCCTCAGTATCGCCCCTCTTTCTTTGTCATCTGTTGTGAAAAATAAGGAACAACTGTGCAGTCTATCATGCCTGTCAGCCAAATCACTGCACAGTTTTTTGATCCTATTATTGCCAAATCCAACAACGTGACCATTGAAACAGACAAAAAGATGTTTAGTCTGATGCAGTCGTAGATGATCTTGACTAAACACCTGTGGAAAAATTGTGTTGTACAAAGATGACATACACGACCAAAGAGGAGCAGTCTGCCAGTGGTCATTGTTGTGTGTGAAACAGGTGAGTCCAGGAAGGCTGCAGTCATCTCCTTTCCTCTGACGCTTCTTCTCCTTCCTCTCCTTCTTCCTCCTCCTGATCTCATTATAGAGATTAACCTTCCTGTCAACCTCCTGTGCAGCTTCCCTGTCAGACATGGAGAGTGGGAAATTATCAAAAAAACAGTACGACAAAGGAGATGGCGTCAGTCGGCATCCCCTCCCTGATTCCAGAGACCGCTGTGGTGGAGGATCTTGTCGGAATTTCCAGGAGAAATCACCAGTGCCAGGGTATGACGGTCTGTTTACTTTCACGTTTAAGCTCTTACTTTGTTAAATTTTCTCTGGGATGACATTCAAGCCACTGTCCCCTCTTCCTCCCCACCTGAGCACAGAGCAGGCACTGAGAGAGGACCAGCTGCTTTGTATTGGCTTAATGTGTTCCCAATGTTTCCTGGTGCAAGTTGATCGCTGTGTTTGAGGGATTGACTGATTTCCCCTCTGTTGAGTCATTCTATCTTTCCGTGCGACTCTATTGCTTCCAGACCTACTGAAGATGGGTCCCTGCCATACATCTGCTTTGTCATTTTGTGCCTATTGAAGGACCAAATACTAAACAAAAATGGAGAAAACATGCTATCTTTGTGTTTTACAGGTATTAACACATCTAACTGCACACAGAAACCACACACATGCTGGATGAATCTATGGACTATACAGTTATCTACACAAAGGTGAGAATAACAACATGCAGTGTCCATGCAAATTTGAGTGATGTAAACCAAACAGCATCTAAAATGGGAATTCAGCTCAATCAGATGTGAGTTTGGGGTCAGTATTAACCTATAGGGAATGGAATGACACATAACCATGACTTAAAGGGGAAGAAAAACTCACTTAAATGGATGAAGTTGATCATTCCTGCTCTTCAATCTCCCTGCTTTTCTGTCCCCTTTGCTATAATAGCTGCTTTTATAAACAAAGAAAGAGACTAAGGACCAGGAGGCTTCTTGGGTTGGGCATTTCAGAGAAAGGGTTTGGAATAAACTTGATTTGAATTAAATTACCAGAAGAAAGAGATAGTTCTTGGATGAATTGTAAGTGACGTACCCCTTCTTTCCACAGTCACACTCATCTGGCCGTGTCCTCTTCAGATGACCTCTGACTTCCCGGAGATTTTTGATTTTGTCTTGCAGAGCTTCAATCTGAAATTTTAAGTGCAACACCAAATAATTGCAATTTAGTAATGTGTCTAAAAAATGCCTACATAAAGCTAAAAGTAGTTTATTATTAACAAAAACGTACCCAAAAACAGAGCTTAAATGTAAAGATAAAAATGTACTGTTTTCTGTTCTTGTCCCAAAATTCAGACATACTGGAAGAATATTTTGCAAGACATGAAAAAAGTACTTGCTGTGCCTTATGTATGAATCCTCTTTTTATACTTTTAGGTTACCTTCATAAGGATGCTACTGATGCTAGATCTCATAAACTGTTTGATATATTTGCATTTGTTGCTAAGAAGAACATCTTTTCGTCGTGGATAAGTGACAAACCGCTTTCTATGACAAACTTGAATACGATAGTCATCGAGTGTTTCCCTCTGAAATATTTGACCTGTCTGCAGAATAAAAACATAAATATATAAATGCTGAATTAATTAAAATAAAAATGAGGCTTCACAAAGAAAAAGTAATTGCCTCTACTTGGCTCTCTACTAACCAACCAATCAGAATCAGAGAGCCCATTATCAAAGCAGCCATTGCAGGGCTACTCCAGTCAGAAAACGTCTGTGCTGGCGCAGTCTATTTTAATGCATTGCGGTGAAATTGTTATCTTAATTCTGTTACTTTAACTTAGAGTGTTGGCAATTGGTGCTGAGGGAATTTTTAGAGGAAATAAGAGCATTTTGTTGATGCAGCAGCTGATGTTAGATGATATAACTAATGTCATTTACTAATTTCAATATTCAGACAAATACATAAAGATTTTCAGTTTTCATCATAAACCCTACTGTTGTTTCATCTTTTTCTTGAGATTAAAACAACTTTGTTTAAAAGAATCATATTAACTGAACATAAATTAAAGTTAGTCACTAAATTAGCTATTTGTTTCAAATGGGAGAGAGGCCAGCAACTACAGATTTTGTCTAAACAAGTAGAAGTTACTAGACAGGACAGGTACTGACTGAGGAGCACTTCAAGGAAAGGGCAGGGCTTACAAAAGGGTTACTGATACAAGTAAGAGCAGAACTCTTACAGTGACATCAAGTCAGCATTACACCTTGTGACCTTACTGGCATTGAGAAAAAGTATTTTGTTCAATATTTTTATTATTGAAATGGTATTTTGGGGCATATAAAAACTTATAACAAAACTAAATTTAAACTTAAAAACAATGCTTACTCCTACAATTGACAAATAATAACATTTTAGCTCTGATGTCTCAGTGAACGTCTCTAAATTATAGTGACAATTAGGATACTCCTAAAGTCTGTTACAGGCACGTCTGTGTCAAGCCTGAAATTGTTTTCTCTGCTAATTTTTTTGAATCACTTAGAAAGCTCAGACAAACACCAAAACTAACACAAGATGCACATTCACAGTGCTGTCTCAAGACTTGATATTTACACCTCCTTGACTGTGAAATTAGAGAACATGATAGATCCCAAACTGTTAAAAGTATCTGATGTCCACTCACCTCTTGATCCACGTAACTTTTATGGTCTTTCCAGGCTCTGGAGGATTGGTAGATTTCTCTTTCACAATGTACAGAGTCATTCAAGAGGATAAAACACCTGAAAAGAAGCCAGAGAAGCACACGCATCATTACTTGTTCTTTTCACAGTTACTATATTGTAACTATTTGTGAGACACTTGTTCTTACTTGTGTGTAACTTTCACAGAGTTAGGGTATCCCACAGCATTGGTGTCATCTGCCAACATTTCCTCTGAAGCATCATCAGTCCCCAAATCAAACTGAGGGTCCTCGGAGTTGTGGTGTCGCTTTGAGATGACGCGACGTCGAATAGCTGACTGATCGTCTGCCTGGAGGTCAATGTCATAAATCTGACCCTCAAACTCCACAGACAGAGACCTGGCCTGCCGGGTGTGGACAAAACGTGGCCGATAACCTATAAAAAAAAAACTTTTGGTCAGATGAGCTTGAATTTGCTTTCTTTATCAGTAGTGTTTCCTTCAAAGAATGAAAACACACTGAGTTTGGGCAGGGTAGTTGTGAAAAAAATCACATGATCTCAAGGACAGGGAGACACAAATTTCTGAACTGTTAACTAACAAAATAAAACATGTGAATGTGTGTACTAGGTTGAGCTATAGGCCTGATTTATGTTTGGTTTATGCGTTACCATGAAAATATGATATCAGGAAAAAACAAAAAAAATATTTTTTAATGTTACATCAGTGGACTTGCACATTTTCCAGGTACCACTAGAGGGCAACAAACCACTCAAGTCCTCCCAGAGCACACACATGGAGGGAAACATCCACAGGACAAATTGCAGGAGTTGTTACAGGATGTTTGCTTTTTCAGTGCATCTGTCTCCTTTTAGAGCATAAATAATCCATTACAGGAAATCTAGCCCTGAGCCTTTGCAGACATCTTTTCCTCAAACTTTAACTGAGAGACAGACGTCAACACGGTGTTAGAAGCTGAGAAAAAAGTTGCATGTTGATATGGTTCTTCACTGCTGGGCTGAGACACATAAAATGATACCACATGCGTGTTAAGAGAATCATCCATGACTTTACATGGCTTAATATGCTGGTACAATATTCAATAAAGCAAACAAAGGCTCATGGCTACTCACGCTGGCCGGATGAGGCGGAGAACTGTCGGTGGGAGCGCCGTTCCGTCCTAGATGGCTTAAAGGCAGCATCACTACAGTCACAGCCCCTCTCTCTGTTGTCATAAGAACCATGAGGCCTCAGGCTACGGACCCTCTTTCTGGAGCCCTCCTTTGAGCCACCTTTACACTTCTGTATCCTCCACTTCCCTGTGATCTCCTCAACACAATGCCACTTCTGTAGAACAAAATATATGGGAACAAAATCTCTTTAAATTGAATTTAAGTGTACAAATAAGATCAAAGCAAAGCTTATCACGTGTCTTTCAGAGCATCCCATGTACTGCTCATTCTTGTTAAGCTTGTACATGTTCTACATGTTAACGACCAGAATAAGTTAACCTCTAAGAAAACCTGTATTTTCCTGAGACTTTTGAAACAAATGCTTCTGACAGATGAATCAGGCAGATCTCAGCCTGTGGTAGGGAATGATATCCACAAGCAGCAGGATAGATAAACCAAAGCAACCACATGAATTGAGCTGGGCCTGTCTGCTGTCGAGAAAATAAAAAAAACAGATACCCCTATCACTCTCAAAGAGGGAAGCCTGTGCCAAGTGCGTCACCAGAGGGGTAAACACACGTCCATGCACATGAGTACATTCTCCATCTTTCTCAACAAACCTTCCCACAAGTTTAAGAAAATCCAGCCTAATTGACGTGAGTAACAGCGCTGGTTAGGCCCTATTTAAACGGAAGAGACACATCTGCAGAGCAGCGTGCAGATGATCAGCAGCAAGTGTGGGAATGAGGGTCCAACGAAAGCCATGAGGCAGATTGAGTTTCGTTTTGGGGCTCATGTAGTGACAGAGAGCTTACAGGCCCAACAGAGCTGTTATATCAGCAGACCGAGAGCGATGCTTTGTGACTCAGAGGATAAAACAATCTCTGTCTTTCTTTGTACTTTCCTCCTGTGGAGAGTTCCAAGGCACAACAGTCCAACTACAGCAGCAGGATGGCAGAGATGGATGAGAAGTCAGAAAAAGAGGGGAGGATGAAGGGGGTGTTTGGTTGGAAGCAGACATGGATGACCATGCAAGCTGAAACATGAGCGGGAAGTAGAGGAGCCAAAAGCACTGCAAGTCACTCACACTCTCTCACTCTACTGTAAAACAAAAGCAACAGAGGTTTGTATGTCCCCTGGTGAGTGAATCCAGTTAAGCCACAGAAACCTATAGAGTTATCACATGATCCACTTTCCTAAGGACCGCAGAGGCTTTGTGACAGAAAAACCACTTTCCACAAACCGCTTTCAGAAGATGGCTTCAACATATTTGGACGCTTAAGGCTTTTGAAAACAAAATTTCTGTCTTTGAAACATAAATCAAATTCAGAACTGAGAGGTACTACCCTTATTAAAGGCGCTTTTAATTTCTTTCAACGCAATGTTGCAGTTTGAGTGTTTCTATTTGACAGGGAGGTTGATTGGCCTTTGAAAGCACAAAAGCCTGTAATACCTGATAATGATCCATGTCTTTCCTCTTTGCATATAAATAGCAGGAGGATGTATCTACAGTCTACTGTGTAAGCACAGTCTTCCTATAATTCTCTTAGAAAATATATCTAACTGTCAGGCTGCTCACTGGATGGCCATATCTAATCATGGCACAGTGATCACTGGGGACTGCATCTCTGTTCAAATCCAACAAGGGCTGAAAATGACTTAAGCTTGACAATGTGCCCGAGCGCATTAGTCAAATAGCAGCAAATGCCATACTGAATATGTTACAAGTTCAGCTGAGAAAAATAACTGTTGTTTTCTTGTTGGCCTTCTTTAAATCAAAATAATGAAAACACCCATCATATATGAACATCATAAACATCTAAACAAGGAGACTTTGGTCAAGACACTGATTAGGATGCTCAGGTGCAGAAAACGTTCAGTGATTCAACCCAGAAAGATGGTGACTTCTAGAGAATTTACCAAGAATACATTATTTGATGATGCAGACAGGAAGAACACAACGGTTACAATGTTTGCAAGTCCATTGTAATATTATTATACTAGCTGTGTCTTAAAACCATTTGTCTCTGATAGAGAGCATTATAGAGAGCTGTAAAGGTTATCATATCTGTAAATTCTGTTATTACCCTGCAGCATTATAGATAATAAACTAGCCTGTACAGTGAGTGGAGTCAAAACATTTAAAGGCTGACAAACAGTTGGCTCCATGCTATCTGGTCAATATGACCATGAATTGCGAGACCGTTTGTATTCAAGTGTATTTATCTTTTTAATACTCATAACAGAACCAGGTCATGTTTTGATTTTACTATCAGTAAACTAAGAAGCAACTCTTAGGAGAAACATCACCGAAGCCGTGTACTTCATTTGGACACATCTCATGTCTAACTCACTTCTGAGCTATGTGATTTCTGTTGCTATTGCTGTCTGTAACTTCCAATTGTTACGTATGCATATGCTTTTGCCTGTAGACTAAATTTGGATTGTTTTAGTATGCCGCTCAGAAGCCCTGCATGTCCGTTAAAGCCACTTAAAACTTGAAGCAATTAGTATTGTTCAAGCCTGAGTGCTCCAAAGCCACTCACTGCACCGCTCTTCAGCTGCTGTGCCAGTAAATTAATGGGCTCAGATAAGAAGGAAAGTACCAAAAACTTAATGGACCACAAAACTGTGCAAATAGCTCCAATTATGAAGCAAAGTGATGTTTCTAATATGACTACTCTCTTGTGGTTCAGTTAAGTGGTTCAGCAGGCAGCACAGAGGTCACGGCAGGAGCTGTACTCATTACTGTCACAGAGAACTAAAGAAACCTACTTTTGTGGATAGAAAGGAAAGGTGTGAGTCAGAAAGAAAGATGTGCACGTGTCGGCACATGGGTGTGTTAGTGTTACCTGTCCTGGTTGTTCGCAGGGTGTCTGGAATTCAGCCTGCTGGCACGTCTCTTTGACCTTCTTGTACTTGGGGAGGCTGTTGGTGTGCTGAGTGTTTAGCGAGTCCTCCTTTTTCCTCAGGATCTTTCTGTGGTACACACAAGTAAACAGAAATATATAAGTATAAATAAATAGTCATTATCCAGACACGACTTGATTAGTCCCTTTGTATTCTATCTAAATGAAAACTTTCCTTATATCTGCAACATGAAAACTCATTATTTCCATTGTGTTTCAACAAAATGTGCCCTTTGTCAAAACAATAGACCTGTATTTACAAATAGACAGACCGATCTAAGTAAATCACCAAGCCAGCAATGCTGTACTTCATAACTATTCCATAATAGTCAGGGGCATGTGAACTCATCAGTAACTTGCTAGAGTCTGGGTTAACATAAAAATGTGCATTACAAGTTTGGTTTCTATCAGAGGATTGTTCCATTGTCTATCAGAACAAAATTTGGAGTTAAACATTTTTCAAAGTATTTGAAGTATTTTTCCAAATCATGAATAATGGAGGGGTCCTTTCTGTTCAGGTGTGCTGTAGGCAAGTTCATTAAATGCGCTGAAGCTGCCCTCATGTATGGAGAGAATAATCTTCTTTCAAGTGAACAAGTGGAAGTTACATGATTGTTACTGAGGAATTTTTACAGCCGAAACAGACACATTTACAGGTTACAAGGTTCAGTAAGTGGCTTTGAATAATTAGTATAGCTTCTCATTGTCCAGGGGATGATGTTTATATATCACACCCATTTAGATTTTTCTTAGGCTTCCCAGTTCTTGATAGTTTGGGACATGACTGACATGGCTATAAGCCTGTGCAACGTCTTCAGTCCCACCTTACTCTGGCCTCTCTGTCTGTCAGTAGGTTGATCCAAAGTTATGTTAGGTAGCTGCACCTACAGATTGGCTTTAAAAGCAAACTAAAGGTTCCCTTGATTACCAAACAGCTGACATCACGTGGCTTTGTTCAAAAGTTTCAAGTATCAACTATCATGACGAGCAAACATGTTCTTTGTAGTAAAAGTTTTGTTATGAACTCTTGCATGGAAACAAAATTTAGAAATGTTTTTTCCAACTGTTGTTGGGCTTTTGTTCCTGTCTTGTATTCCAAACATCTTAACAAGTTTAACTGAGTGCTGTGGAGATTTTAACAGACTTGTACCATACTTACTGCCACAGACAACTTTTTTATAACTTGGACTAAAAACAAAAGGTAGAGAATAAGATACACCTTCAGCAGGTAAAAGTGCTATCATCTGTATGACTGCACCATGACATAAGTGTCTGTCAGAACTTGGCATTGCTGCTCTTCATCAGAGAGGCAGGGCGGCAAAAGACTGAGATTCACAGCTAACATATCCATTACATTTTTCAATCTGAGCATTAATGCTTTTATTTGTTTCATTTAAGGTTGTCTGCAGTTTATCTATATTATTGCAATACTATACAAACATTTCAACAACATTAGCTTATGTCAAATTGAATTATGCTGCCTGTGAGTGCTCATACTGCAAAGACTCAGATCTAGGTGAGAGTATTTGTTCAATTTCAGGTCAAAAATACCCTAGTCTTATTATAAGCAACACTTTCCTGATATGTCTGGATTAAGATCTTATGAAGAAATAAAACTAAAAATAAAGCTCAAGTGGCTTTTCTGTTGTTTATCTGAAGCAGATTTTAAACTGAATTTAAGACCCTCACTCAAACTTGGTTGTTTCATTCAATTCAGATATTTTCTGATCATTGCAAGCAGTTCAGTGCCTAATTTGCCTCGTATTCCTTGTTGTAAAATATTTATCTGGACTTGTGAAGTGAGTGTATATTAGAGTAAAGCTTTTAGGTATTTATGCCTTGAAAATCTGAGTTTTTGTGGTGCAGCAGGCAGAAGCAGATCCTCAAGGAAAGTCACCAATATCCGACAAAGAGGGCGAGAAGATCAATTCTGACTCAATCTGACCACAAATTTAAAGCAACTATATAACACACATGTATCATGTGTTTGGACTCAAATTTTTGCTGGATGGACTTCTAAAACGCTTTTGCAACTACAAAAGTAGGCACTTTGAGCCATGAGACTAGCACCAATACAACTTACTGAACAAATGTCTTGATCAATCACATCTGGAAAGGGCCTTTTAAGCCTTTTAAGGGAGCCAGCACAAAAAAGTATGACTGAACTGAGGTTTCAGGCAATGTAAGGGTTTACTGTTGACAACTTTCTGTCATGAATCCTCCCATGTGCCTTTCAAGGTCCTCTTAAATGGACAAGTTTTGTAGCATCTGTGGCGTACTGGTGGGTCTGGGCACAGAGCTCAGCTTTGCGTCACACAAGCGCACAGCTCCAAGCCAAGCTGTTTGACCTCGGCTTGGCATCATATTTAACTTCCCTGCCTCCCTCGCCTCTGCTACCAACACAAGGCCTGTCTGAGTTTGTGTTTGGACCATGCCAGCCCCCTCCAGACCCCCCTCTATACCTCATTTTCTGCCAACATTGCCTGGCTGCTTGCGACGCACAGACAGAATGATGGCGACTGTGAAGTACAGAACAACCTGTCCCCTTTAAGAGAAGGCCTGTTGTCTTGTCCAGTCCTGTCTAGCACTCTTGTTGTAGAGGAACACAGCCAAAATTCACACACTGACTTGGCTGTAGGTTTAAACATTTAGCCAAGAGTGATTAAAGAGCTAACAGTTGTTGTCAATGTCACTCCCTGACGTCTGAATTACGTACATGATTGAGTTCACAAACAATATACGCAGTACCAGCTGTCTGACAGCAATTCACAGGCTCTGAGGCCACATGCTGTAAGGTTGAGTGAGGATAGTGGTATTAAATCATTGCATACATCACAACCCCTGAGCAAAAATGCACAAAAACATTAGCTACTGCTTGTGTTCTGCTATGTCTGTGCCTGAATGAGAGAGGGAAAGGTCTACGGAGGCTAATCTTTGTATTTAGAAACAAGCGCACGAGCAGACAGCCTTTATAAACAGTGTGGATTAATGGAGGAATGGATTAAAGGAGCTAAAGCCCCTACAGGTCAAAAGGCCACACTCTTTCATTTCATACTCAGCAGTCCTCAGGGCAGCCAGCTCTCATGTTGCACAAACATACGCCAGCAGGAGACCAATCTGCATGCACCGCAGCCAAGCCAACTATTGCTTCTTCTCTACTCTCGTGCTTGCAGACGTAGATGCAGTCTCTGGCAAACAAACAAAACCAGTGGAAAAAGGAGATGGGAGGGCCAAGACAGCAACTCAGGAAAAAAATATGGACGATGAGGAAATGATAGTTTGGGGAAAAACAGCAGCTGTGTGGGAAAACATGACATACTGTAATGTACAGTATCATAACTCATGCTGCCAGCACAATCTGGCCACAACTCCTGTTCCTGTATCTTCAATAACCTCTTTATCCAATGTCCATCCTTCTGAGGCGAATTATGGATAGGACTTTTTCCCCACTAGTCTTCCATTTAGTTATTTGTTTTCAGGCAGGTGTTATAACTTTTAGTGCTCCTATTTTTAGTTTTAATTCTATTGATACACTTCATTCTTATTTGATTATATGTTACCATGAGATACTTCATCCATCTAATAAGATATGAGATACATAAGATTTGAATATGCAGGGTTAACACAACACTTGATACCATCACACTCAACTTTACTGTACCTGAAGATCTTTAGCTTTCAAACTGCAACTTTAAGGCGCATAACTGGAGGCATATCCAGTTGGCAATTCAGAATTTCCAATCAAATGGAGTGAACCTTGAGTATTAAGTGTTTGGCTGTTTTCCCCTATATGTCAGGACTGTGGTTGATTGGTAACAAGTCTTGGGTGAACCCAACTTCTCCCAGATAGTAGCTGGGGCAGGCTATAGCCCTCTGCAGCCCCAAACAGGAGAAGTGGTTTCAATAATGGCAGGGTGTGTAATAGTGTCTAACCAAAGCAATAGCCAAATTGTGTCAAAGACAGGTATTATTTTCTGCTCTGTTTGCATGATTTTGCTAGTTGCCAACCAATATCGTAACTTTTATCGTTTATCGTTGCATTTTGGCTTTTCAATTACAAGACAACTGTTTCTGGGTAATAGAAAAAATAGAATTTTAAAAACTCTATCCAAAATGCTAATGTTTAAAACGGAATCATCTCTATTAATGAAAAAATTGGAAATCTGAAGTTCTGAAATCAGGTTGTTTTGCTCCCCTGCCTTACAGTTCCAGTCAAAAGACATGGACAAGTAGGTCTACTACAACAACAATGAAGGACTCCAGAGCTCATCTCAACATTCTTTTTCAGATGTACTGTTTTGTAGTCCAAGCACCTCTGTTTCTGTCTAAACAAATATTTGAGCTGTAACTGAATGTGTATGTGTACATTGCTCTTTAGAAAAAAGCACAGGGGTGTGCATTTTTTATTAAAAGCCACACTACTGGCTGGCATGTATGCTTCAGTGTATATAGTAGTTTTTTTTTTTTAAAAAGGCAATAACTTTTATATATATTCAGTGCACATGGCAGTTCACTGAGCAGAGATGATATTTAAAAAAAAGTCCTTTTTTAGCTAGATTTTCAACGGCTAGAAAGCAGCAGATCATATTCTCTTACTTCCCAGTCTTTCTAATTTGATATTTATTTATATATTTTTTTAAGCTTTAAGAATTATATTATAGACAGCTTAATGTCTTTGATGGCAAAGAGCCCTTGCAATGTTCAGCATTTATATGACAGCAGCAGAGAGGATAAATAAAAACTGATTAGATTTATAAAACAGCATGCAGCATACACCCAATGTCAGAGTTGACTGTAGTGTCACAGCTGCATTCCTCATTGAGTTGATTAAGCCTTTAGCCATTCTTAAGGTAACATCATCCAGAGCCTGGCTAGCCTTTATTTATTTTGCACAAGTTCATTTCAACCATTTTGATGAAAATATCCTCCATCTGTGACAAGAAAAGCAGTGTTGTTATATCAAAGGCTCATATGAAATACAAGGATTGCTTGTTTTTCTTGTAAATGATCAAATGCTATGCTCACTCCAATGTTTGCCTCTTTTTGCATGAACTGTCATAACCTGCCAACCACCCTTAGCTTCTCCTTACAACTGAGAATTTTAAACCTCCTCCACAGCGATTGCCTTTACAGCCAACTGTGGTCAGGAAATGTCTGTCAGATAACAAATAAGTAAGGAAAGCAGCTGCGTTTCTGGAAGAGAGAACATGCACTGAGCGCTGCAAAGTTCGAGTTTGTGTAAATGTTTCGTCAAGTTTGTGTGACACTCGATGCTCGCAACAGTGTGGAGGTGTCAGTCGTGTGGAGAGGTAATAAAGAGGTCTAGTTTACCCTCGCTCTACCAGGAATGTGTCCCTCCAGACCTTGGGTTTCCGGTTTGGTTTGAATCTGTGAAAACAAAATGTGCAAAGTTTACACAAACTGTAAGACCTATGCACTTATCATCAGCTGCAGAATGTTGAACATGCAGCTCAAAACCTTGTGGTTTTAAGGAAATGGTATTAAGGCTCTTAAGGGGTTGAATAGATGAAATTGCTTCTGTCTTTTTTTTGGGACATTTTCAAAATCTGTATGCCAGCATTAGTCAAATATGCATTCAAATAGTGGTTTGTGCTTTTTCACTGCTTATAAGAGACAGTAAGTTTGCATTCATTTGGAACACTGACTGTAGCCATGGTTCTCTGAGGCAACACATGATTCAATCTGCAAACAAATTCTACAGGGAACCTTATTAGACCGACCTCAATGAATCCAAGCCAGAATCCTACAGCCAAGGAAAATCCACCAAATTACCCTGAGTCCACTTTGTGCTCAGCAGGAGCAAACGCAATCATTTTGGCTCTGATAATTTGCATTTGCTCAATAATGGTAAATGAAAGGTACTGTTGCACCTATCATGCATACGGTGTAACTACTGTACATGACAGCATGGTATGATGGATCAATACAAACCTATTGCCAGTCCTTTCCTGTTCCAGCAGCTTGAGGATGGACTTTCCATCCATGTCTGGAGGTGTGTCCAGCCCGGCAATATGAAGGATTGTGGGAGCTAGGTCTATGTTGAGAACCAGATGTGGGTTTCTGAGGAGAAGCGGGATAAAGTTCAGATCTGAAATACATTAAGTCATAACATAAAGAAAAAAGAAAACTGACATAATTGAGATGCAACATCAAGACACATCGAGTGCACTTTACTTTGACCATTAACACCATAATCATCCAGCAAATAAAGGTATTCCTCATACTTACACTGCCCCTGCCTCTACATTTGGTCCTCTCAGGAAGAATGGCACTCGGATGTCAAAGTCATAAGGCATTGATTTGCCCTTGACCAATCCAAACTGACCTATGTGATAACCATGGTCAGCTGTGTAGATGATGTACGTATTGTCAAGTTCTCCAGTTTCATCTAGCATCTCAAAAACCTGGAAGGTAAAAAAAAAAGGACAGTGAGAAGAAAATCACCATATTTTCAGTGACCAAATGTCTACAATGGAAACTTAAACTCACTTACCTTCTGCACTGAGTCGTCCACAGACATGAGCGTCTGCAGTCTCTTCCGATGAAGGAAGTTGGTGAATTCCATATGGATGGGCTTCATGGGACCAGTGTACTGCATGATCCAGTGTTTGTCCATATTTGGGGCATAGTTGTAGCTGGGGGTGCTAAAGGGGTAAAAACAACAAAGATAGGAGCCAGGAATGAGTAAAACAACTCGCATTTATAGGATGCACATGTATACTATATTCCAGCTGATGTTGCATAAGAGTAAAAAAAACTTAATGTTTGCATGTAAGACCCCGTCTCAGATGCCAAAAAACACCTGTCTGCTACTTCTCACATACTACTGCTCTGCAACAGGTGCCACAGTTGTCCACTGCGTTATACAGGCGTCAATGGCAGCTTGGTTTGTCGAGGGAAATGTCTGAATGCTCAGCAGTACACACCATAGCTGTTTTTCCACACCTCTCTCTGACCATCTCTCCCTTCACACAGAGACGAGAGTCTCCGTGCTCTGCTGCACTCTTGGCACTGACGAGTCAGTTGAGGGTTGGCACATGCTTAAGAAAATAAAAGGGCCCAAAGTAAAGTTTGCAACAACTTTTGGACCAAAAGCTCAATATGTCTTGGTCGTTTTAAATGGGGGATAACAAGAGTGGATGAAAAAACATTGGGAGGGGAGGCGAAGTGTTGATGAAGGGCTTTTAGCATAGCATAACTGTTTAGCCATTAACAGTAAGGAAATTGAAAGAAATATATGAATTAAACTTTTTGAAACTGTTATATAACAAATATTATTACTATTTTTTTTAAATGTATTTTTGGCCATTTTGTGCCTTTATTGATAGGAGAGAGACAGTGAACAGGCAAGGGGGCGAGAGAGTAGAGGAAGACACTTTGCAAACTGGTCACAGGCAGGACCTGAACCTGGACCGGCAGAAGCACAAACATGGGGTGCCTGGCTGCTAACCACTCCGCCAAACCAGCACCCCTAAAATTTTTAAGAAACTTCTTTATTTACCCTTATCCTTCAAGTCTGATCTAAACTTTGTGGGTATTTTCTTTATCCAATCACAACATTAAGTTCACAATATAACCAAAAACTGGCTCCTTTAGATCTTCTGCATCTGTATGACGTAATGCTGTGAATCCACTGCTTTCTGCTTAGCTAGAGAGCAGACATCACTTGAAGTAAGGTCACTGCCAATAACAGACTCGATATTCAAAAAGTTTTGCACAGTCTTGTGAATGAAGCACATGCTTTATGAACCAAACTGTTGAGTAGAATCATTATGGCATTGGTACCAAAAACATCATATCATTTATCAATAAACTTTCACCAAATAGCTGCAGTTCCATCAAGCAGTCTGGTTCAGTTTGGCCTGGTACAGTATCCAAATGTAGGTGTTTCCACAGTCAAATATAGGGAAAGATAAATAATTAACTGATCTGTCCCACTACATCTTTAGCACCTTTCCATTGGGATGCCAAGCCTTCAGACGCAACACCTAGTTTTAATCATCCGTGGATCAGATTGAGCAACTCCTTTTGCAATAAAGAATGTCTGCAAGTAATGATCCTGCAAGGAGTATTTTAAAAGCACATAACTTACTTGCCACTGGTAGAGTATGAAGGGCAGAGGAAGTTCAACATAGCTGGCACAAACCTCATCTTTTGTCTTATACCTACAAGCTCACCCTTTGCTGTGGGTGCCACTAGCAGTGGAAATCCAAGGGAGATCAGGGTGTACTGCTCCAAACTGTACAGAGCTGTACTGAACCAAACCAGATCTTCCAGTGAAAAAAAGCTAATATGTATTAACAGGCAGGTACACCAATACTATACGGCTGCCAAGTTGAATTACCGGGTGAACTTGTAGGTTTAATTAAAGCCAAATTACAAAATTGATCTGTTAGAGAAATGCACTTTAAAAAAGCCTTCTAGCTAGTTTAGTAGTCCAACAAAACTGATTAATTCTCCATATTATAAAATGAATTCTACTTCAGTAAGCTTCAGGGTGATCAGCTAATTTCCGGGATATGCAGCAGGGATACAGTATCACGACTTTAATACTTAATACTTAATAAAGAGTCGCTATAGAAGCTGCCATGCTCTGATTGAGTGAGCTGCCTTCTGCCCTCAACTCCTCAGGCCTGCTTTGTGATGAGGCTGAACTCTTCACCCACCTATCCAGGCGGTCTAATAAGACCTACAAAAGGACCAGTCTCTGGGCAATGGGCCACCGAGGTATGGGGCCCTGGGCACCGGGGACCAGGAATGCAGAGGTCAGTGGAACGAAGCCAGTCCATAGGAGAGGTCACACCTGCCACCTGTCACATATAGGTCATGTTTTGTGGTATTAGCCCTGGATTACAGGAGTCCACGGCTCACTGTTTTTCCAAGGATGCCTTCTGTCCTGACCTTACAAAACTTAGCATGGACACATCCCACATGAGGATTAGCGGCATTCCCTAAAGCAACTTGTTGATCCACGGCCGGAATAACTGCCATGCAGACCCTGCTACAGAGAGACATGCCGCTGAGAAACCGCAGCACATCCCCAGTGTTTAAAAATAAGTCTGCTTGCATCCGAGAGACACCTTCAGTGAGGAATGTTAATGACATTAACATCAAACCAGCCCTGCTATTGTTGCTGTCAGAAGTACAGACGCTTATTTGATTTATGAGGCAGCTCCTTCTTTTACTGCCATGCTGCTTTTCCCAACACCGAGCACTAAAAGTTGGAGGCACATTGCATCTGTTCCTTAGAAGGAAACAGGCAGTGAAAACCTAAACAAATATTTCTCTATCAGGTGTTATTTCTTTGTGGAAAATCCTCCTAACTCAAGATCCAACAGTGCCAATGATATTTATTTGATACTGGTATGATGTAAAACTGCTTGCTTCATAAGATATGGCACCATACAATACAACTTGATATGACAATGATAATACATGACATAAGAGACATAAGACATGGAATTATTACAACGTACTATGACAGAATCTGTGTAATATGAGATTTAACACCCTAGGGCTTGGATGAACAGGGCAGCATCTGTGACTATACGTAATTCATGGCCTACAATATCAACATCCGGTAATAATAATAGCAATGCTGCAATAACCCATATATTACCAGAGTGTTATATAGCTATGTATCAGAAAATAAAGATAATTTAAGGATATAAAATGTCTCTAAATGGTAAATTGTACTCTGGTATTCAGGCAGAGATTGAGATGGAACAATGTTCGAGCTTTTTATAAAAATCAGTTCAAATCATGAAACAAGTATAAGTTGTTGTTTTTTTTTAAAAAATGTGGGTATAGTGTGATGTAAAGTGCTTGCATGATGAGAGAATTATTCAGAAACACTGAAAATCACTGCAATTAATGTACAATGTAACAGCATCATTGACAAAGCAGCAGGTCTGAGGCCTTTCCCTATCACAGTTTAACTACTGTCATAAAAGCCATGGTGAGACTCTCAAGCATCAATGCCTTCATCACTCGAAATAAAATAGGCAAAAATACGAAGTTGGACTTTGTGGCCCATGAGGTCCATTTTATTTTGCATCCTCCTGATTTTCCTTAAACAACAGTAGAGAAACCGTTCACCTTTAGACTTCTTTGGCATTACAGAACAGTAGGTAATTCCCTTAACTCCTGAAACTGCTGTCCAGTGATAACCCCTCTATCTTCTTCCCTAACGCTGCAGTCCGCTATCAACTGACAGCCTATTGCTCCCCTTCATTTACACCAAAGTCATCTCCACAAGAAGTCAAAAAGTATCTCCACAGCAAGTCAACTAACAGAGAAATGTTTTTCAGCCATTTAAGTATTGAAACATGAAGCAAGTGCATCAATACTTTCCAGGACATGAAACTAGATAGATATTTGTCCTGCTTTCATTATACTGTGTTTAGATATGGTAGGTAATGACATGGTACAAAATTGTATGATACTATAGGATATGAATTGATACAATGCAGTACCACACAACACTAAAACAGATCATATCAAAATATGGCAGTGCAGTAGATGCCATGCTTGATAACTTGCAGCACAGTTATAAAGCACATAAAAACACCTGATTGACTGATGAATGTGAAATGTAGCATTCATGTAATTTACTGTTATTTAATGTCAGTTTTACAGAGTTGACAAAAAAAACTGACAAACAATTCATCTGTCATCAGTCTGCATATTAAATACACATTGCTTTGGAATTCTATTTCTTTAAAGGGTAAAAATAAATCTAGTGAAAAAAATCTTGAAAAGACCTAAATTGGTAACACATACTAGTTTTTGTCAGACGTAACCAAACTTAAACTGGAGAAAGTATCCATGAACATGTCAACCAAAGTTTATTGGACCTCTTAGCTGCTGGTATTGTCCTTGCTGTCAGTACCTACAAACCGTGTTCCATCAAATTGTAACTTTACGTGCCTTTTTAAGCTGTCAGGAGAAGCATAAACCGTGAATAGAGTTTTTGTGAAAGTGTAACAAAACTTGTTACAATATCATGCCATATTTTTCCTTACACTGACATATAAGCCAACAAGAAAAACAAAAACTCCCATGCAAGAATCAACTTCTTTTTTGGTTGTGCAAGTAAACAAACACAAAAACAACCATCCCTCCATACAAACCACTTGTTGTGCCACAGTAACCTCACCACATGCTCCCCACACACTCAAACTACGCATAATCACCGCAGCAACCCCTTCAGTCACCCACGGGCCCCAACTCCACCCCCAACACCCACAGGCTTGAGCTAAAAATAAATTAATAATGCCACAAAGGTTGTTCCGAGGCACACAATGCATTCCTCTTGAGCCGTGGGGAGAAAATACTGATTGATATGGACAGGATCAGGAAGTCTTCTGCAAATTTCGAGGGAGGGGAAGAAGAGGGAAGAGGGGCAAGCGGTGCAAGAAAGAGATGAAAGAGAGGGAGAGGTAAACAGAGACAGAAGCAGAGATGTAGAGATAGACGGCAGAGCTGTGGAGCAAACAGACTGAGAGGGAATGTTAAGTGGACAGAAAGGGAGAGGAAAGGAGACGGAAACAGTAAAGTGAGGGTAAACAAACAAAAAGAAAAGGAATACTGAGCAGAAATGGCTTCTCAAAAACACCAAACCCTCCCTCCTCCCAGAGCAGAAAAGAGTACCCCAGGAGCCTTGGCCCACAAAGAGATGGCAGGTCACGTTTCCCTGAGTACTGAAGCACTGCCTCCTCGCAATGATGAGAGTAGATGGAGGCCAATGTTGGCTTGGCATGAGCACAGCGAAAGAGCCAACACTGATCTTCTTAATGGTATGTGCCTCAGCTATTCTTGGATCATAAATCATTTTGATTTCATGCCCGCAGAGTCGGCGACCCCACTAGCGTCTGAGCAACCTGTCATCACTTAGGATTAGAGGGCACAGGCACTGTAATAATGTCTGGTGCACCAAATCATAAAAATCTCTAATTGGATGTTAACATGAAAATTTCCATACTGTGACAGATGAAAGCTGGAGGGGTGTCTGGGTCTGTAATTTCTCTAAAGAATTGGGCAGGAACTTTTAATTTTGTTTACCTCACGTGTTAAACCTGCTCAGTGGGAGTCTAACATCAGTTAGAGCCTCATAACAACAAAACCACCGCCTTTCAGGACATTAGATGAGTAAAAACATCATTTTCAAATAAACAAATACACTTGGTTATAATACTTTGAATTGGTCTTAAATTATTAAATTCCACAAGCAGATTTTGAAGGTGAGAACTGATTCTTAAAAAAAAATAAAACAAATAAACAGGATAAAGGAGATTTTGAGTTTTTGGCCCACAGTCGGGTGCATGTGTAATGATTTGAGGCTGCATGTCACTTACATGTGCTGTGAAGCATTCGGGAAGTGCTCGGCATATTGTGGAGCCGAGTCCTCGGGGCCATGCGGAGCAGCGTGACTTATGACCATCATCACAGGGCGGTGAGGGTACACTTTCTTGGACATGCGGAAAAAGTTGATGCTGTCGTTGGTTATGAGATCTGTGAAATAGTCCTGTAAAAGAGAGCAAACAGTGGGAATAAAGGGGATTTATTAAGCGTAGCAGAGTTTAAAATTCCTGCGACAGAGAGCTAAAAGAGGAGGTGAAATTGGGAAAACATGCTCAACAACTCGAGCTTTGATTAAACTCATTCGCAGTCCAATCAGTGTGACATGTTGCTTTCCCTCGTCCAGTCATTTTCAAATAAATGGCGAGGGGCCAGTGGGGATATGAACCGGGGCCATTGAGTACACTACATTACCAATCTGTCGAGTCAACAGCTGGCAGCTTGCCTGTGTGTGTGTGTAAATGAGAGTGTGTGCTTGGTCTGAGTGTGTATACAGTATATGGGCTGCTGCCTCATCAGTGAATCTCTGCACTATTGAATGTGACACCACTTGATGGTGAGAGGAGCCTGGCGCTCTCAAATGGTATGTTGTTATGACAGTTCCCACCGTCTGTGCTTCACTCCAGGCTATTCATTCACTCTCACTCCTACATAACTTCACTTTTTTTCTGTTCCTTTTCTTTTTACATGTGTTTTATTTCTTCACTCGGTCTGAGAAATAATGGAACACACAAATCACACAAAAATAAACTCAAAATGTGCGAGACTTAGGTACTAATATGAGAAATAGCTGGAGAGTGATGGCAAACAGAGGAGATGGAGAAGATATAAGACCCTAACTAATCTGTTTTCAACTTTTAGTCCCAAGAAAGAACAGCTGTATGAATAGGAGCATGACTTACATCAAACAACTCTGACGCAGGAAATGTGAAATTCTCACATCAAACAAGCCACAGGCGTTGACATTTTATCACATCCTTTATTCCAGGCGTGGTGGAGGCTCTTTTTTAAATACACAGTAGTCACACCCTGAACTGAAATCACAAAAGCTTGTGCCAAGTTTCCAGTAGCCCAACCGCTTTACCTGTAGTTTTGGCATGGCGCTGTCTGGCGCAAAACGCGCGGAAGGGAGTGCCAGGTTCAGAATGAAAGGGTAAAGGGTGATTTCCCTGAAATGTCAGAAGTGTGTCTGGCTGATTCATCCTGTCTCTATTATTAGGCTTTATAGCCAGGACAGCTTCAGAGGCCTGGCGGCTGTGCATGCCAATGAAGGCTGGTGATTGCGTGCACATGGCGAAGAAAAGCAATGCCGTAGTTTTTTCTCTGTGTTAACAAGCCTTCCAAAAATCTGGGCCAATGCTGCTTAGGGCGACGGCATGTTGGAGGGAAGTGACAGTGTCATAGGGAATGCCTAACCAACAACTATGAAATGGTCAGAGAGGCAAAGAGTATCACATTACCCACAAGCCTTCAGAGAAATTAATACACAGTGGCAGTTACGTAAAGCAAACACAATTCATCTATCAAAATGAAGATTCCGACGTGTTCTGTCTATTTCTATCCCCAAGAGAAGTAAGGTGAATTTGACTTGAATAACAATATGTGTACATAATTGAACATTTGTTAATTTAGAGATGGCTGATCCTGATCAATGGAAAGTTTGAAAATCACCGAGGACAGTGGAGCATCAGATTCAATCGACCTAGGCTCCATTCACACTGCTGGCTGCATTAACCTTATGCCAGTTTTGCTGTTTAACGAAAAGCTGTAGTAATCACCTCTATCAATCAACTCAAGTAAAAGTAAAGAGCACAACAAAAATTAGAAATGTTCTCAAAATACTTTTAGTGGATTTACTGTAGTTTACTTTATACCAAATGTATATTGAGTGAACTCTTCTGTGTTGCGTATAAACATCAACTAATTAATGATTAAATAAGTTCTAAATTCTGGTATATACAAGTTGGAGAAAATCTTCACATTTCCCCCTTTTTGGGGATGTACATCGTTGTACATCATTTTTTGAGCCAGTATTCAGTGTGCCAATGTTTCCATCCTTATCTACAATATCATGTGTCAACGTCATGATTTAAATGCTGAGAAGAATCAGGCAGGGACTGAAACTATGCGGCTCAGATCTGACTTTTTAGGACACTTGATTAGCGTAGGTCACATGGGATCTGATCATCTGAAATAAGGTTTAGGTTACTTTCATGGGTGGATACATTGAATTTTTGCCGTAGTCTTGATGAATACTCTAAGTGTGACTCAAGGTCACATTTTAAAAGCAATGCAAACAGACAAACAACAGAACTTAGACCCAAACAAAACTTAGCATCAAAGCTTGAAATGTGGACACAGCCAAAAAAAGCTGCTTTGTTTCCTTATTAGTAGTGTAATGGAAGTAAGGGGAAAAAGGGCATGGTTTCCATTCAACAGTAAAACTGACAGAAAAGTTTTTGACAAAGGCTTCAACCCTAGTGAACTCATCCACCCACAGATGGAAAATCAGATGGGACCTAATTGAATTAAATCACTGGGTAAGTACCTCATCTAATCACAACCTTTCAATGTGCTTGAGCCATTCCTTCTGGATAACCATAAACTTCTCACCCTTCCCAAATCTAAAAAGAGGAGTTGTGTTTGTCCTTGTGGTGCCAGGTTAATGGTTTTTGGCAGTAAATAGTAAATAGTGTGTCCATTTGGTTTTAAACCACAATCTGCTGACCAAGCCCATGTCATGTAAACACCTGGGCCTCTGCTTGTGGGCAGCTTTAACACCTCAGTCCAACTTGGCAGGGGAGTAGCAGTCCAAACATTTGTTTGCCCATCTTTTGGGAAGACCATCTCGAAACTTGACATGTATCCAAACTCTAAACTCTCCACATGGATTCCTCATGTACGCAGGGAAGTGTTACCTTGGGAGACACTGGCATAGAGATGTGGAAACAAACTAACAGCTCTGGCAAAAACATTTGGGAGAAGATAGATTACCCATGCCATCCAGGGAAGCAAAACAGACAGTATAACAAGAGTGCTAATGATAAGATCCAGAACTTCTAAATCTGAATATCTCCCCTATGTGTGATTGTACTGTCAAAATGCATTATGTTCCTGCAAATTCGCAGTAAGGTAGAGAGACACAGAGACAAAAGGTGGTATCTGAACAATGTATGCTTTCCTTAGCTTTACTTCAGCTTTACAATTTCTAAATGCTGAGGTATAGTACGTCATAATAAAAGGATGCAGCAGAAAGCAGAGACGCCACCTCAAGTCAGCTCATTCCCTTTAATTCTCAAATGAAAATTCCAGTCCGCCTGGATCACAACCTGTGATAAGTGAAGTTCTTCAAATGTCTGTATTTATGAGTGGAATAAACCCTGCAATTTGTCGGGCAAGGTCTTTATATTAGGTCATAAAGAGGGGAACAAATGAATGATTGGCTTAATGGTCCCTTTTTAGAAGTGATGGAAAAACATACCTTAGCATAATCGGCACCATGTTTCTCCTTGTAACCATTCCGACAGACAGTGTAATTATAGAAGCGGGAATTTTTTATTAATCCAACCCATTCACGCCACCCAGGTGGGATGTAGCTGCCATTGTACTCATTGAGGTACTTGCCGAAGAAGCCTGTAGAAAAAAGGAAATAAAGAGGAAATTCCTTTAACGTCAAGTCTACACAGTCATTTACACATCTTCATCTGTTAACCTGGAACAAATACCTGTAGAATTTTCATTTTTTCTACCCTTGTCTGTATCTTTACCCCTGTGTGACAAATAACTTTCTTTTTTCACTTACTCCATTCTCCCTGGCCTCACTGCAGAGACTTTTGGGATTGGCTGGGCAGGGAGCCAGGCTGTCCCAGAGAAGGCTAATTGCAGGCTAACGCATCGGCTCAAAAACTGCAGGCTATGCTGCAGCCCGCAGGACCCCACTGAGCTGCCCAGTCCAGCGCCTGCCTATCACTCACACAGACACTGTCTGAGGGGATGTGACAGCAACCTGGCATGCTCACCATGTTTGCATTTCTCACAGCACACGGCCAAGAAGGGCTGTGTGGAGTCTAGCTTACTGTATAAATTTGCATTGATTTAATATAGAGGGGCCATGGGAACACTTCAGAAGTGATTGACAGAATCATGAGGAAAATGTTACCTGGCACCAAATAATGACATAAAACTGCTCCTTTTTTATATTTAGTGATAGACAAAACTTCCTGAGGACTATCTTTGTGGACTTCTAAAAGCTATGTAAATCAACCCTGCAAGCATCTGGATTTGACCAATACCATGCCTGTCATCAGGCTGATCCATCTTGCAAAGCTTCAGGCTTAAATGTTTGTTCAGAGTCAGAAAAGGACCAGGCATTCAGTGTCCTTTTAGGCAGAAATAGGCAGTGAATATGGGTGTTGGTCCTTTGTGCTGAATGCAAGAATGGACTGCAAACCCCTATTCAATGGGACAGACAGTCACCTTTCAGCTTTTCAACAGGCTCTGCCCATCCCAACCACTTTTGATGGGATGTTACCACATTGGACTTAAAAAATATCCCAAGGACATGTGAAACAGTCACCGGTATGTCTGTCTACATTCAGGCAGACATTTATTCTAAATGTTCTTTAGTTTTTGCCCCTAATCCTAATTTTTCAGATCAAAGTGTTACAATTCTCCATGTTTTGTAAAAATACAATCAACAGCTCTCTTTAAGTTAAAACCTAACTGCAATGATTGCATGTTACATTTAATGATCTCTGGAGGTCGTCAGCATGTGATGTAACCACCGTTGTCTCAAAGCCCTGCATGTTTCCCTGTTGGTCTCCCTGAAAAATCCTGTTTAGTATTTTCCTTTATTTTCCCCTGTTTTCTTGTTTTTCTTTTTAATTTTTTTGGTGTGAGTTTTTTTTTTGGCCCTAATTTTGTTTAATAAGACTTTGAGTATATTTTTTCCTGCAATTTGGTCCCTCTTTTTGAAAACTATTACTCTTCAGGACTGTGGGTTCGTGTGTTTAGTTGAGAAAAAACAGTTTCTTAATGATTTTTGGCAAACAAGTTCAATGAAATACCCACTTGTGTCATCTCTATATACTATAATGTCTCTATTTAAGTCCATTTACAAACAACTTTTTCTTTTACCCACAGGTAGCTCATTTTGAGTCTTGATCAGTGAACAGAATGTCAAAACCGTTCAGTCCAGTGCACAGAGACAGCATAGGCTGACATGCTGTCACAAGTCTTACCCCTCCCCCTTCTCAGCCCTGTGCGTGAGGTTCTTGAAGCATTTTTAATTACAATTTATTCACACCTCAGCCTGTATGAAGTTGCTCTACAATCCAGATCACTGGTCTCATAAATGTGACTTTGTGTGTCTGCTGACCTGTTCTGTAGCCCGTGTTGTTGAGATAGACAGCGAATGACCGCGGCTCGTGCTGAACTTGCCAGGAAGGAGAGGAGCAGTTCTCGTTGTTGGTGTAGGTGTTGTGGTTGTGGACGTACTTCCCGGTCAACATGGAGGAGCGAGACGGGCAGCACATGGGTGTGGTGACAAAGGCGTTGGTGAAAGTTGTGCCTCCATCTTCCATGAGCTTACGGGTTTTATTCATTACCTGTAATGAACCTGGAGAACAAAATACAGCTGTTTGAGTCAAGTGTTAGTGTATTTCTTAAATCTGTCTTTTGTTTTCATGTTTTCTTTTTGGTGGTTAAGAGAGAGGGATTTTTACTTAAACCCCCTGTTGGAGACAATAGGTTTCAGCAGAGGGTTAAAAGCAACGTTGCAGCACTGATGCAGGTAACACGGGCAGAAGCAAAGAAATAAACTGGAAATCTTGTCAGCTTCGATACCCCGTCAATTGATCAGGGATTTGTGAGGTGACTGAACAAGGACAAACGTTGGGTGGGAAATCAGAGAAGCTTGAGTTGTCAGACTGAACTTGCTTTACTGCATGCACCATGATTAAGTGCTGGAAAATACATCCCAGGAAAGCACTCCAATAACTTCAAACAGTATTTCTAGCCAGACAGATTATTAAAGTAGCAGGAGTGCTTCTCTGGAATATATTTCTTAATTTGATGATTCAGCTCCTTCTTAAATGACTCAGGCTGTGTGAGTTTCCTTTTACTGCCAACAGTAGTTGTGGTTAATTAATACAGTTTCAGTGTCATCAAGGATTCTGGCTATGAATAAAGTGAGATGAAAATGTTAGTGTGCTGCATCAAAGGCTGAGCTTAGTTATGTTTGACTGAATTTGTATACTTTTAATTTCTTATGCCACTGTTGCATCCAAAGCATTCATAGTATAGAGTTTTAGAGTGTTTAATTATATAATTTAACACTCTATACACTTAGTCCCATTGCTCTAATTTTTCCAACGAAGAATAATCTAAAGGCAAAATATTAGTTTTCAAGCAGATAAAAAAAGTTCTATTTATTTACACAACGTGACCTTTTTCTTTGTGAATTTGCAGAGTGGCAATTAATTATAATTCAGCGATTAATAGACCAGATGGTCATCCGGCTCTGGCTTATGGTCTCTGTTTAATATTTAATGGAGATGGAGAAAAGCCAGACCAATCCTGTAGAAATGTCCACATAGACAAAAAAGATCCCCAAAAGAAAAGGAAAGGTTATGAATCATGAAAAAAAACAAAATTATGTCTTTAATTCATTTACAAAAGTAAGCAGAGAGGACCATAAAAGGGGTCTTGAGAATTTAAGAGGAGTAGTAATGGTGCCAGCCTTACCCAACTCCACGTCCTGGTCATCAGTCATGATGAGGATAATATTTGGCCGGATGTTTCTGCGGTCCCTCTGGATGCGACCCCTCAGCCCCTGAGCCCTGGTGGTGATGAAGGCCCAGCTGCCTGGAGCCCAGTCCAAAGACAACAGGACCATGCAAGCCAGCCATTTCACCAGCATGGTGCCGAAGACGAGGAGAGAGACAGGGACGGGTAGGTGGGGGGATTAGAGATGGCTGGGAGAAGAGGTCCAGCCAGGCCGCTCACTCACACCCGTGCAGCTCCCACAGCTGTGGTTGGCTGTGAAGAGAAAAAGAAGAGGACAGAGTTTAAATCAAAGGTTAAAGCAAAATAAGAAATGTTGTTTTTATATTTAACATAAGAACAGACGACTGCATTATATTCTCAGAGGGACAGTCAATGAAATCCTAGATTCCCTCTGGTAACATCTGAGCCTCTTCATTTCAGAAGCACTGTGCATCTGGCTACAAATCATGCTCCAACACAAGAGTTTATACATAAACAGAGGAGCCAAAAAAGATTCTTCCGCACTTAAGTCCTTGATGGTCCACCACGGAAAACTTACACAACAGTTCAAACATATGTTGCATCCTGACTGAATCCCAATAAATAATATGCTGTGAAAAGAAGTTTCCTTCACATCATTTCTCCCACAAAAAACAGCAACCTATGCAAAAATTTTACACAATAAAGGAAGGCATAGATCTAAAAAACCCTGATCTCACCTCAGAGGGTCCCTGAAGTCTCATTCTGTCTGCTCTCTCCTCATATCATCCCTTCACTTGTTTCTTGTGTTTTTTCACTTCTCTCCCTCTGTATTGGATACCACACACTCACACTCGGAAACTCTCTATCACTTCTGCAGAGCTGTTGTTCAGCTCGCTGTGCCAAGACAGCGCCATTGGCTGCCTGCACTCACAACACCCACAGGCACTCTCCTGTGTCGGCCAATCGCAACGCACCTTCCACCTGTCACTCAAAAGTCACCCCCTGTTGAGTCAAGCGTGACAGAGGGCCGGTGGGGAGGATGGGACCACACCAGGGGGGGGAAGGGGGTTAGGGGGCACAGGAGGCGGAGAGAAGGTTCCACTACATTAACCCCAGTGCCACTGTCGCCAATCACAGAGCAACACTGAGTCATCATTGCACTTTGCAGCCTCTTGCTCGCTTACAAAGTCATGGCTGGTCAAAAGCTGTCTGCAAATCCTAAATACCAGGGACAAGTGCCTTACGTCTGCTTGTGTTAAAACTAAGATCTCTAACAGGAGAGGATGGAAATGTTGAGCATTATGCTGTCCAAAAAAATCTTTATCTACACTGACCCACAAATCCACCTTTAATAAACCATAAACAGTCCATAATAGAGACGAGAAATACAGACAGAAAAAGAACATCTTAACTTTTTTTCAGCTATAGGAATAATATAATGATGATACATGAAAAAGAAAACTTTGCTATGAAGTGTGGACACTTTTCACACATTGTCTTCCATTAATGCAGTCAGCTGACAGTCACCAGGTCACTCATTAAACATTACACAGTGACTGCAGTGAACTGGAGAGACGGTTGTAAAATGGATGCAGGTGGTGTCGACGGTGTGGCCTGACCACTCATCATCAGTTCTCTACACAAATCTGATGATAACATTAATTGTTGCAGTCAATTTTGCAAGTTTTACCCTACGATTTAATAAAAAACTTGTGATTTTTGTGGCTTACTTCTCACACAACAGGTAGTTGTATGGAGCATGAGCTCTTGTGGTATCCTCCATTGCCTGAAAGTTTGTTCTTCGGATCCACTTGTTGCATATGAGCAAGTCTTTAAACAAGAGCGCTCAAGTCTCCTGAAGTCCTATTCCTTTTGGTTTTACATTTATAAAAAAGGTAGAAAAACTTCTTCACTTGCTCTAACTTGCACGTTAACATTGGTGATATTTTACTATGCTGAAATGGTCAAAATATTGTTCAAACGTAACACAGATAATTCTGAATGGCTATTGGTACCAAAAAGTAAAGAAAATGAATGATTTTTTTGTCATGTTTTTAACTGAGAGGGAGAGATGGATGGAATTTTGCATTTGCAATATCTGAAAAAGTTGGTAAAAACATCTCAAAAAACCTTGCCCCCACCCAGTTATAAAGATGTTGCCAACAATGTTGTAAATTGCCTATGGTTACAATGAAGACAGCGTAGAGGAGTTTGCCAGTAATCCTTTTCTAAACAAAATTATTAAATTAGTCATTTGAAGAGTGTCTATAATTTTATTTTTTATTCCTGTGGTATTTACAGATATTATTTGCTACTGACTTGTAAATTGGAATACTCCCGATTTAAATGAAATAAAAGCCAAAAATTCCAGAATAAGCACTGGATATTTTCTTATGGTGAATTAGCACAGTGATGTTAGTGTTTCTATTAACTGAAAATTGGCCCTGGATATCTTGTGTCATTTTTTCAACTACACCAAGAAAATCCTCCTACGTTGCCCTTCTATCTTTTCTATAAATACACCAATTAATCTTTGAAAATCAAAAGATTTCCCCTGGCCTGTTCTGTAACATCATGGTTCACTGATGCGACATGATGTATGAGGCTGCTACAATAAGTGCTCCATCATCCTCTGTGAAAATGGCCCTTATGGACACCGGCCGTCCTGCCCAGTGGCACCATACTGCTCTCTATTCTGAGTTAATGGCCTGAAAACAAATGTCAGGTCTATGACACCTGAGCCTGACAAACCCCACTGTGTGGCTCCACACTCCGACATTTCCACAGCACAGCTCATTTCACCAATTGGCATTTGAGTGATTTCACACTTAGGATACAGTAAGCTATCATTCATGATGTCAAATTTAAAATTAGAGGCTCCCTAAATCAGATACCAATTGATATTATTTAAGATTCTTGAGGCCAGCAACAGAGTAAAAGAGAGTTAACAGAATAAAGAGAGGAAAAAATTGAGGGTTGGGGCATTTTGCCCCATTATTCCCATGCAAAGACTGTCTGGACACATTATTTAATGCAGCATGTTACCAGGTTACTACAATGTCATTTTGTAGCTCTTAAATGAATCTTTGTTTTACCATCAATGACATAAAATATGATTCAGAGCTCTGTTAACCAGTAAGTTTAATCAAAGGTTTCAAAATACAAAGAGGTCTGCCTCAGTTTCAGTTTCATGGCATCCATAGTGGCTCCCTCTGTCTGATGAAGGCATGAAAAACCCAAACATAAATCTTAAAAAAAGGCACATTGCAAAATTGAAATAAACGAAAAATAAAAAATGTACAGTTTTTCCTCTTTTTGAAGGAAAATTATCAGTATAGCATCTGTAATCTGACTATCAGAGAAAGAGTAAAAGATAAATTTGAGTACAGGCTACAGTGTACTCTGCAGTTTATAGATCCCTACAAATCTAGTCCAAATGATACATACATTGGGCTCAACTTTCAACAAGTTTTTAACACTTTTATCAAAAAAATCTATCACTCAATCTTAGGTTGATATAAGACTGATTCACCATTACTGCCAAAATGTCTGCATCCATGTCCATATGGCTTTCATAATATGGCAGACATCATATTTCACCAGGGTTCTAACACATTGAATTCAAAGAAGATCAGTTTCTGTAGAACAAGCACTGACCAACACCAGTGTGGCCAATTTTTACTTAAGGTAATATATTCTTACTAAAACGTACTGAATTTAAAACAGAATATCAAGTTGCATAGCTCTCACTGGAGAGAGAGAGAGAGATGCAGAGAAATAATGCACATGTGTGCATAGACGAAAAACTTAATTTAAGGAACGTGTGCAAGTTTGTTGCAATGTTCCTGAAGAAGCTTCCCCTTTGTGCCATCTTACATTCAAGACCTCTCACAGGTACCAGTAGGTCTTTGAAACTTTCCATTAGTTTTTAAAACCAAATTCAACACCTGTTAAGACCTTTTTAAGGATTATGGGGGACCCCTGTTCACTCCTGTTTTACCACATTAATGAGACAGTGTTTCCTCTAGGTTCATTGCCTTGGGGCGGCGGGTTCAAGTCTGTCAATAATGCTCCATAATATCATAATTAAAGAGTATTTAGATCTGAATAAATAGTGAGCACTGTGGGCACACAACTACAACATTCTCAAAAGAATTTAAAATAAACTGCATAAAGTATAGAAAGTATTTTAAAAAACAGGAAGAATGTAACATTTCATGTAACCATGTAAGCTCCAGCCAACAGGTAAAAAGAGAGTTAACAGAATAAAGAGAAAAATTTGAGGGGTGATGTTTTTGCCCCATTATTTACATGCAAAGACTGTCTGACACATTTATTTAATACAGCATGTTACCAGGTTACTACAATGTCATTTTGTAGCTCTTAAATGAATCTTTGTTTTAGTTCAATGACATAAAATATGATTCAGAGCTCTGTTAACCAGTAAGTTTAATCAAAGGTTTTCAAAAGGTCATGAGTTTCAGTGGCATCCATAGCATCCATAAGTGGCTCTCTGTCTGATGAAGGCATGAAAACAAACATTAAAAAAGGCACATTGCAAAATAAACGAAAAATAAAAAATGTACAGTTTTTCCTCTTTTTGAAGGAAAATTATCAGTATAGCATCTGTAATCTGACTATCAGAGAAAAGAGTAAAAGATAAATTTGAGTACAGGCTACAGTGTACTCTGCAGTTTATAGATCCCTACAAATCTAGTCCAAATGATACATACATTGGGCTCAACTTTCAACAAGTTTTTTAACACTTTTATCAAAAAAATCTATCATCTATCAATCTTAGGTTGATATAAGACTGATTCACCATTACTGCCAAAATGTCTGCATCCATGTCCATATGGCTTTCATAATATGGCAGACATCATATTTCACCAGGGTTCTAACATTGAATTCAAAGAAGATCAGTTTCTGTGTGGCAAGTTTTACTTAAGTGTGGGCTAATTTACTTATATATATTCTACTAAAACGCACTGAATTTAAAACAGAATATCAAGTTGCATAGCTCTCACTGGAGAGAGAGAGAGATGCAGAGAAATAATGTGCATGTGTGAAACTTATAGAGCGAATGTTTAATGTGCAAGTTTGTTTGTTCCTGAAGCCATCTTACATTCAAGACCTCTCACAGGTACCAGTAGGTCTTTGAAACTTTCCATTAGTTTTTAAAACCAAATTCAACACCTGTTAAGACCTTTTTAAGGATTATGGGGGACCCCTGTTCACTCCTGTTTTACCACATTAATGAGAACATTCTCAGCACAGAAGTTAGCAAACAAGCTCACATCTGTTAATACTGATGTGCAAAACAAATGGCTACATTTGAAAAAGGGCACTGCAACTTTCCCAATTGTATCCACATTCAAACGGTTGAAAAGGTGAGTTATGTGCCTCTCTTGCACTAAATTGTTTATCTGGTTCTCTTCTGCTGAGCTGCTGTCTCCTGTGGAGCTTCAGGCTGAGATTTAAGAGCACTTTGGTCTGTCCTGCATTTCAGATGAGCAGTGTCTGGGCCGGCCAACCCAGTCATCGTGACAGCCCTGTGCAAACATTGGCGCCGTTTGGACAAACACCCCTCCAGCACAGGGTGGCAGAGTGCACAGAACCTCGCAGTAAATTACACACACACACACAACACAAAGTACAGTACAAACATATGGTGACCCACAGAAAACTCAGAGGACACACAAAAGCTTTCTCCCACATTTAAAAAAAACACATTTGCCTGTTGCGAAGGTCCAAGTCCTCCTACAGAAACGAGAAAGCATCCCAGAGCCATTCACAACCGCGATCTGGACAAAATTCTCTCCATTTCTGTCAAAGTGGTCGAGGACGTGCAATCAACCATAAGCTTGCCAGCCAACAAGTGTGATGTTAGCACCCAGCACAAACTCAATTACATGCCAATGGTTCTGATAGAAGAGAAAAAAACGTACAGGATGCTTCATTATGAAAGCGGGCACAAACCTTATGGTGCTGCTGTTGTTGGTTATCCTGGTATCAATGGTTACTCTGTCTGAAACACACAGCAGGATGGGATGGCAGAGCTAATAAGGTGCTACACACATCCACCAATAGGATCTGAGGTGAAGTGAAGCAGGCTAGACTCCAGAGCAGAGCTCCTCTTGTCCTTTAGGTTACCTCTCTTCTAACTTAATTTCACCTGATCCACTTTCCTCACTGGGTCATCTGAAGTTCACTTGACCAAATGACGTCTAGCAGCTCTGTGTCTGCAAAATGTGCCCCAGGGTCATTTAACAGCTGTTTGTCTCAAGGTCACCCCTCATTAAAGGCAAAGCAACAGCTATTTATTGTGTAGCATCGTTAATCATGTTAACATGAGGTATGAAGCTTTGTGAAGTGTGATTGAGATATGAAGAACAGTGTGATTGGTCGAGGTAGAGGTGCCCTCTGTATGAAAGGTAAGGATAAAATATAATGATGGTTGCCTTGTTCAAACAGAGGAGACGGCTGAATAAAAATTAAAATCTGTGTTAAAGCAGCTGTTTCAACATGTCAAGGTAGAGAGCACTCACAAACCACTGCCAAGGTAGCTCACAGGTTGCTGTTACATCGAAAGCATTAATTTAATGATAAAGTTACCAACAAAATATGGTTTTTGATCCTGAAAACCCACACCTAACACTTAGAATCATGTTGATACCATTAGTAGTCAGACAGACATTGAGCAAAAATGATTGTTTTCTAATGGTGGTTATCTGGATCACCACCAATATCTAATCACTTTTAAATTTGGGTCATTACCAACGTCTTCTGAAAATTTCAGCAAAATTCATCTGGTAGCTTTTGCTTATTCTCTTCAACAAACAAACAAACAGACAAACAGACAGGACCAAAACATAACCTCCATGGCAGAAGTATTGAATTTGTATTAGTAACAGGAATGCAACACAATGACATTATATTGAATATATGGAATATAGATCCCAGAACCTTTTGTAAGAATACAGAATCAGTTCTGTTATAGCACTGACTCCTCTTTGTTTTCTTGACAGAGGTTTTGAAGTTTACATCTGTGCTTAAAATCACAGTCTAAAAACATAGCATGTGAAAAAATGACTGAACCAAGCCTCTAACCATCATGATAAAATACTCAACTCCTTAGCCACCACTTGACTGAGACAACAAACCATTCACAAGTGCAAAGTCATTGTTTTTCAGGGCTCATGACACTGATATGAAAGGATTACTCTGAATGTCTCAAACCAGTTAGAACTGGTTATCAAGTTTAACTGGTTCTTGATTCCCAACCCTTCTTAGGTGCATACAAAAGTAAAAACTTACTTTAAACTAGATGCATGTAAAGCAACACAAGAGGTCTACTGTACTTTGATTTACTTAAATATATAGGGTGATATCAGCTAAATTGGGCCACTTTTTGGTAAATAGCTTCAGGCACTTACAAAACACAACGTATTCTATTAAAATGTGGTTTTATGGCTAATAATGGTTGTTTTCTTTACATTTTGTGTTGGAATTGTGCAGTAAATATATTTTTATAGGCCCTACAGGTCTTGATAGGTCAAGCTGTGCCAACTTTTTTACACAAGCAGAGCTCAGGTAAAATGGGCCAGCCGGTCAGGTAAAATGGGACGCTTATCAGGTAAGTTGGGCCAGTCCAGCTGCAAAGGGATAGTCATTAATTTTTATTGGAAAACAACTGTCAATATGGCAACATACTTTGTTAGAACAATTTCATATTATCAGGACAATTAATTACATAGTAAATGATGAATGAATAAATGAACACCAACTGATTTGCTCATCAGGCCACATACAGGCCCCATTCCCTCCAAACATGTGCATGTGTGCGTTTGTTGCTGATAAAAAGGGTGGCCCATTTTAGCTGAAACCAGGGGCCCAACTTACCTGAATAGGTTAAGCTAAAATGGGCCACTAACAAAAACATCAATATTCCAAAAAATATGTCCAAATACCACACTTTAAGCAATATTTCTAATAGGTGTCATCAAGACAGATATTATGCATCAAAAATTTTATATATGCATGTTTTTTAAATTGAGTTATCATCCTTATCATTTTTATCAGAAATCCCTATGCCAGTCAACTCACCATGCAGTTTTCTGGTGCAGTGTGGATTTGAATCTTAGATCCTCCCACAATAACAACTACAGACAAACAGACAGGACCAAAACATAACCTCCATGGCAGAAGTATTGAATTTGTATTAGTAACAGGAATGCAACACAATGACATTATATTGAATATATGGAATATAGATCCCAGAACCTTTTGTAAGAATACAGAATCAGTTCTGTTATAGCACTGACTCCTCTTTGTTTTCTTGACAGAGGTTTTGAAGTTTACATCTGTGCTTAAAATCACAGTCTAAAAACATAGCATGTGAAAAAATGACTGAACCAAGCCTCTAACCATCATGATAAAATACTCAACTCCTTAGCCACCACTTGACTGAGACAACAAACCATTCACAAGTGCAAAGTCATTGTTTTTCAGGGCTCATGACACTGATATGAAAGGATTACTCTGAATGTCTCAAACCAGTTAGAACTGGTTATCAAGTTTAACTGGTTCTTGATTCCCAACCCTTCTTAGGTGCATACAAAAGTAAAAACTTACTTTAAACTAGATGCATGTAAAGCAACACAAGAGGTCTACTGTACTTTGATTTACTTAAATATATAGGGTGATATCAGCTAAATTGGGCCACTTTTTGGTAAATAGCTTCAGGCACTTACAAAACACAACGTATTCTATTAAAATGTGGTTTTATGGCTAATAATGGTTGTTTTCTTTACATTTTGTGTTGGAATTGTGCAGTAAATATATTTTTATAGGCCCTACAGGTCTTGATAGGTCAAGCTGTGCCAACTTTTTTACACAAGCAGAGCTCAGGTAAAATGGGCCAGCCGGTCAGGTAAAATGGGACGCTTATCAGGTAAGTTGGGCCAGTCCAGCTGCAAAGGGATAGTCATTAATTTTTATTGGAAAACAACTGTCAATATGGCAACATACTTTGTTAGAACAATTTCATATTATCAGGACAATTAATTACATAGTAAATGATGAATGAATAAATGAACACCAACTGATTTGCTCATCAGGCCACATACAGGCCCCATTCCCTCCAAACATGTGCATGTGTGCGTTTGTTGCTGATAAAAAGGGTGGCCCATTTTAGCTGAAACCAGGGGCCCAACTTACCTGAATAGGTTAAGCTAAAATGGGCCACTAACAAAAACATCAATATTCCAAAAAATATGTCCAAATACCACACTTTAAGCAATATTTCTAATAGGTGTCATCAAGACAGATATTATGCATCAAAAATTTTATATATGCATGTTTTTTAAATTGAGTTATCATCCTTATCATTTTTATCAGAAATCCCTATGCCAGTCAACTCACCATGCAGTTTTCTGGTGCAGTGTGGATTTGAATCTTAGATCCTCCCACAATAACAACTACAGACCAAACAAATCTGTTGTTTCTTGTCAAGTACAGTTGTGTCAACCATTTTAAACCACTTGCTGTCATTGGCTCTCAAAATCAGAGGGGCTGGGACATCTAAAGCTTAAATGGCCCATTCTAAGTGATGGCGCAATTTACCCGATGTCACCCTAGTTATCACAAAGTAGTACTTTTTGTTGGGACCTTAAAACTGATGTTCTGGTGAGAGCAGTGTCTCCAGTGTTTAAAAAAGCTGCAAAGTACTGAAGTGCCAAAAACTTTTGGTCAACTCCATTATCTCTGTTCACAAGAGGCGAGGGTTGGCAACCCATTAACCCTTTCCAGTGGCTTTTTTTCCCCTACTTCTTGATGTCATTTCAACATCTCTATTTGTCATTTTAGCTAAAGATTACACATATTTTTATATCTTTTAACTTTCAATGTGTATCATATAGTGTCTCAAATAGAGAAGTGTAGGCAGACAGGGATCCTGTAGAATCTTTAGGTTCACATAAATATGAGCCTTTCTGTCATATTTTAGGTGGTCAACTTAGTTGACATTTTAAGTCCCTTATTTTTGTTAATTGCATATTTGTAGCAGAAATATGCCAACCAAAAGATGCAGACTTAACATGACCCCTTTAAGAATAATCCTGTTAAATGATAAACCACATCAGTTCATTTGCTCATAGATAAAGCCTCATGTTCATGATGTAGACTCAGTTTTGTGTTTTGGTTTGAAGTTTTAAAAAGTGAATTCAGGATTCAGACATCTTTTCAAAGTCATATTCAAGCAGTTTTAAACATTTTTAAAGAACATTTCAAGGCTTTCCTGGCACCTGATGGCAAAGGGCATACTTAATGGTATACATTTACACACCTTAAAATTACCAATACTGTCATTTTAACATATATAACACAAAATTGTGTTGAAAAAATAACACTGTTTCAATATTTTTTGTGATATTGTTAATATTAAAGAGACTGTGAGGAGTTTCTCAGTAATTACAAAAAAAAGTCTCACTTATAGATATATGTCTGATCGAAATACACACTTTAAGATGAGTTTTACTGCATCTAAATAGGTTATCTATAAACGCTATTCCTTAGCCTTCCGGTCGGGTCGGACAGGGCTGGACTGGCCTGGATACTCAACTTCGGGAACAAGACAATTAAAACTAGAGCAAATTTATATTATTTGGACACGTCTTAGAGCCCAGGGCTGTAAGTAGTGATATATAGCTGGCTACAAAACTATGATACTAAGTTTTCCAAAGATTGCTTGCTGTCACACATCAAAAACTACCGCTACGTAACTAGAAAGAGATACATTACCTCGTCGCTTTGCATTCTGTAAGTTGTTGAAAAAAGAAGTTGTAAAGCAATGCAGAGTTCTGAGGAGGGTCCGAACTGCATTCATCAACATCACAACACACACACGCTTTTGTTTGAGTCACGTCTTTTGGTGCGTTCCAGTCGTAGTCTGAAGTAGGAATTTCCGAGTTCTGAGTAGGAAACTGCAACTGGAATGCCCCCCGAAGTTGGAATTTCCCACTGGGAACTTGGTGAAACCTCGCCACCCCCGAGTTGACAATCAAAGTTGGCTGCCCCCAGTATTAGCTCCTGTAATAATCAATTTATTTGCACTTCTGCCTGGGGTGTGTCGCTCTAGATCAGCTGTATACATAGTATTGTTAGACTTACGTTTACAAACATGCTGCCATAGTGATAATCACATTCTTCATGTGACATTTGTGAACAACAACGCAGGGCGTGCTAACAACAGCTAACAATAGCCTGGTAGATCGGCATGTTTTTTTCCGACTTCAACTGGAACGCCGGTAAGTCGGAGATGATGTCACTCCCAGTTCCGAGGTTACTCGAACGCAGCATTACGAAAGTCGCTGCGCGTGCTCATGGGTAGCAGAGTCTTCATGTTGCCAGTAATAGATTCTCCTCATAGCACCTTTAAGACCATAAATATCTAGTAAAATACCTTTAATTTACTGATTTACAGCCTGATTGTCTTCACATGAGTAAATATGATTTTGTCTTAGTTGTTATAGTGCTTCAACAACCATGAAGGCAAAACTCTCTCTAACTTACCTTTTTTCTATCTAATGAGAAATCTGTTGAGTTGGGCTGCTTTTAATAATGAGAAACAGAGAAGCACAATTTATCAAAGTTTTCAATCCAAAATCGAAAACTCATCAATTTTGAAGGATTTTCATGGATTTCATGGAAGTGTGAAGGAAAGTTACCTGTTCAGAACATGCTAAAAACTAAGAGACAAAATAAACAAAGTATAAAATTTTAAAAACATTAAAACCAAAAAGCTTTTAGACACTTGGTTTCTGTTCTTCCTACACACAACTGCCTCAAATTTGAGTTTCAATGCTTGTTGTATATTTCGAAAGAAACCCCTGAAGGACATGTATCCCCAAATCTTTTATTTTTTTTTTTTACAATGAACAGGTCATTTTTTACGTTATCTAGTGTAATGTAATTTTTTTCTGTGCCTTCCTGGACCGGACAAGAGCTCTTTATCCCTGAACAGTCAGGGTACGAAGAAGCACATTGTTACTCCTCCTTATTGTTTTGGAGGATTAGCACTAATGGCCCTTTAAATGAGCCTTTACTGTAGTTATCATGGGTAAGATTTGGAGGAATATTGGGTAAAGGATGTGAGGAATGTAAAATGCCCAGGGGTTCAAAGGACTGGAACAAAAAGGCCATTATGCAGCTTTCAGACACACAGCTGCCAGATACATAAAAGATGTGTAATTTTCAGATTAATGGCCATCAACACTCAGGATGTTTAGCACACCTCAACACCCTGCTAATCTTTACTTTCATGATAGTAACTTTTTCTTTTTTAACTCGCAGAGCACAACTCTTTCACTTACTTCCCTTTGGCACTTGCAGCATTGCTCAGTGATTTGGTATGGCTGCAAGGACAGCTGTGCTTTGTGCGCAGAGTAAATCTGAACATAATAGAGTTGTTGCTTGTGTAACCATCCAGCGCAGTTCTATTTGGCTGGTTGGCAGTTGTGCCCTCCAGTAAGGGCCTCAAACCACACACCCCGCTGCACCCTGACCCTCCTCTGACCTGAGTGGTAATATGGCTTTGATGGTGGCTTGTTTAACCTAACCTCAGCAACCTGAGGCTACCCACACACAGGGGTTAAGAGGGGAAACTCTGAGGGAAGAGGGAAAGAAATTGATTGGAATGGGTTCGGAGCAGAGGTAAGGAAAATACAAAAGTCTCGTAAAAGCCTGCACATGATTGGCCAGCGTATTAATTCCATCAAGCGGCATCTGGCTTTTCTGTTCAGTCAGCAGTGGTGGTCGATGCGTTTATCAGCTGTCACTGAAAAACAGCAGACCCACGACGAAGATACATGAGGGAGCTTTATTAACAAGCACACTGAGTGACAATTATGAATCTTTGTTCCCTACGTGCTGTACAATTTCACTAATTCTTTTCTCTCTGTCCACCTTTTAGTTAGCAGAGAATTTGGAGGTGAGTTTATCAACCTGCAGCTGGATGTCAGCAGCCCACTGCTGTACCCCAGCGTTTGAGGTACATTTGGCATAGAGGCCAGGCTCTCAACCACTCATTTATAGAACGGTGTCACTTTTAAGGACATTTTTATTTCAAAGGAAATCAAGTCTCTTCTTTTTCCTGACAGTTTTGCCTGTTTTCCACTATATTTGCACAGTTTCTGAGGCAGCCATGTCACAGAGGGACAATGGCAAAGAAAAGGGAATTAAAGTCTGATGGCATAGTTTGAATTCTGAGGCCTCAGTAAAAACAGGCTGAGCTGTGAGGAAAGGCTGCAAGTGACTTTCTGCATATCGTCAAAACTATGAAGTAGAGCTGCACCAAACAGAAACCTCCAATAAATGTAACGCAGAACAGACAAAAAACTGCCATGTGTTTCACTTGAGGCTGGCTTCAGAAGTCCAAAAGCCCATTTTACTTTTATACACAGTATGCAGTATGTGCTTGTGTTGCACCCTTACCCGCAATTTCCTCATAGTATGTGCGTGGTGTCCCGATCACACTGGAGATTTTCACCATCTGACAGCTCGTCCTGGCTCAGTGTAAGTGTAAGTAATGCAAAATCAGGAGAAAACTACAACTTCACAAAGCTATTGCCACATCACAAGTTAGCAGTTAGCTCCAATGCTGATTTGCTGTCATCATTGATGTTATTTCCATATTATATATATACATATTTTGTGCTTGTTTACCATTTTGATTTAGTCTACTTGGCAGGAATCCCATGGGGTTGAGGCAGTTCCTGCTTCCAACAATCTAGCTTCAAGCTGCTCTGCTGGTGTGGGCTGGAGACAGATATAGACACAGAGGATGTGGAAAGTGACTGATTGACGAGGCTGGCGACAATTTGCTGAAGATTTATGATGCATGAGGAACACTACGCAAGTAGACTTTGTGAAATTTAGGGTTAAAACTTAATCAAGCCCTAAACCTATTAAACTGTGTGCTAAGGATAAAAGCAGTTATATTATTTGGGGGGGGGGGGGGGGACTTTAAATATTCCTTCAAGTGAAAAAAAAGACCAAAATGCAAAAGTGTATCCTAACCCTGGCAGCCCACAGCTATTATGTCCATCCCATATTTCAGGAGAAACAACACTTGTAATTACTCAAGTTTTATACAAAAAATTGATTTCCAAAAGCTACAAAATGTCTTCATATGTATTTGAACACATCATGAAGACATTTCAGCTTTAAACCTCATAGGTGCATTAGGATCAGTGCAGAAAAAAAGACTGTGTGTCTTTTTGATAAGCCTTGACTTTCATCCTGCAGATTTCAAAACAAATTTTAACAGTGAATTTGCATTTCTATCCAAATAGATGCATAAAAAGTTTGTTTCCTCTCTAGGCCATTTTGGGAAGATACAGGAGGACCAATATTTACATCTGCTGTGAAGTTAGCAGTTTTGTTCTTTTCTTAAGTCCTTGGTGAAGAATGTGAGTAAGAGTTAATGTCAGTGCTAATATTTCTGCTGCTGTTGCTTTACTCTCAATGTTATGTTGATAGTCCGTACAATATACGGGTGTTTCTTGCATGACACAAATTTAGCTATTTTGCATACTGTAAACATCACACTACATTTTACCCAATATGATATATTATATTAACAATATGAACAATATTAGGTGGTCTTAACACAGCCTTTACTAATTTGCGTGCAACACTTTAAATGCCTTGCTGCTGAGTTGTGTTAGACTGAAATGTTTACCAGCAGAGAATTGTGGAAAACAGAAAGTGTGCAGAAGAGAAGTAACATGCATGTTTTTGGACTGATCTAAGAGACAAAGCAGATATTGGAAGAAAACATCATATCTTATGATTTACAGCTTGGATCACAAACATTGTTCAATGCAGGTTAATTGAAGAATGATAATTGCAGGTTCTTAGATACACTTTGTCAAAGTAATTTTGCAACCAAAGGAATTCAGCTCATATGCTGCCATGAGGACTAAAAAGAGCCTTTTACCTTGAAAGGGCTTGTGTCAAAGACCGCTGTGCCTGCCAGCCCGAGTGCTGCACATTGTATCCCACCAAACCTGCCTGTTGGCCACACTGGGTAGACTGAAGGGGAGCTCTGTCCCAGTGCGACTACTTGGCTGTGGATATGCTCTTGGAAAATGCTCAGACTTGGTGTTTTTAGACTCTTAACTCTGCTGATTTCTTTGACCAGAATGCCGGGATTGGCAAAGCATTTATGAAAAAATTCCAGTGAGAAAACCAAGTGCAAGGAGAGGAGGGGGGATCACTGGTTCTTTGTATCAACATATTTACAGCAACATAATTTTCTACTTCGACAGGCACATCCAGAATCTTTATTTCATCCATTTAATGACTACAGAAAAAAGTTCAGATGTTATAGTGAGGAATGATTCCCACCGCCTGGTATGTGGCGTGTTTGGGGTACAATGCAGGCCACTTTAATGAAGAAGAATGGCCTCAATTCAGTGAAATGTGAACCTGGAGGGAGTGCATGCACAGCTATTAGTGGAACCCCTCATGTTTCTCTGGGACCAGGTAAGAGACCCTTTGTAGTGCCAAGGCTGCCAGGCCGCCCCATCAATATTGTGGATGCATCTTAATTTTTAATTAAATGAATCCTGGTCCAAATGACTTCAAAGTGGGTGTAGCTTGCGGGCTACCAGGTGGTCTGTTAGAAATTATAAGGGGGTTCAAGAGACCCTAAGAGGGAAATGATTAAAAAACACACAAGGTCATTTCAGAAATAGGTTTAGCTGTGTATTTATTTGTCTACCTGTGTGCATGTGTGAATATGCCATCAATGTGATAGATACATACGGTTCAGACCCTTAACTACTGGCAATTTCTGGTCTGCATTTCTACGTTTTGGCAGCAATGGGGCCTTAATGGCAATACCTGGACTGGTTTACCTCAGAAAAAATTATTGTGTCCAGGAATAGAAGAAAATCTAGTTGTGAAGTTGGTAAAGCTGAGGCATCATGATGCTGAGCACTGGATGGTCTGGTCAGAGTGTTATTATCAAGAGTGTCACCAGGCCAGTTTCAGCTACTATTTGATGGTAGTTAGAAAGCAATTACTGGTTACTGATGCATATTTTAAAGGCAGTATTGTTTTCTATGAGTGGATAAAAGGTCATTTCAGAGAAAAAAATAACTAATTCTTGGAAATGTTGCTAGTATGATGTCATGCTAGATTTTGAGATGATTTTTTCATGTGCACATATTTTTGTGATAATTTGATTTGGCAGGTGGCTGCATATGGGGAGCAGGGTGGCCCCATTTGGCCCCCTGATCACCAATTTCCCACCCCTTATTAGAAGACTCTGCTCTCCTGTGCAAGTGTTTTTAATTAATTTGAAGTTAAGTACAAGTGAATCACTTGCTATCGCTAATAAGTACCAACATTCTCTATTCATGCTTTTGTTCATCTCTCCCTCTCAATCCATCAGTCTGTTAATTAATCTAATTATCTAGCCATCTATTCATCCCTCAATCAGTCTATTAACCCAATTACCCAACAATCCATTCATATATGAGTATATAGACAGCTTTGGTTGTTGCTCTGAAGGTTTGTGATGTACTGCATTTTACCAATTGGTGTGGGAACTCCAATTTGAAGCACAGTTCCACACGTATGCATGGACACATACACTCAAGACTAAACAGTTCAGTATATATGCCTGTACTATAACATCAATACTGTCTATGCTAAAGAAGTACTATGAAAATGCATATACTTTTAGCATTTAACATATGTAGGCCCACAATATCTGTAAAATGTTGCAACCAAGCAGCTGCACAAGGCTAACCTCTGATTAATCTCTAATAGTTGTTGGTTCACTGCAGGTTTTCTTTTCTGGTGAGATCCAATTTTACAAGTGGAAAAACAGATTTGACTACTCAAGAGGGTGAGGAAAGGGGTGAGAAAAACAGCAAGAGGGAGGAGTAAATGAGGGAAAATAAAAGAGAGTGAATAAAAGCAAAACCACAGATCTGATTTATAGTGTGATATCAAAACATGGAATCACAATTAGAGGATCAGCAGCCACAGTTATATGATACATGCCTAAAGCCAATGCTTTCTTGTTAAATCCATTCAAAGCCATGAATGGAAACCATTTGCGATAGAAGACCTCAGATGAATACAATTCATTTATATTCTTCCAGCCCTCTCCCTCTTGTCAAACCCACACTTCCATCAGAAACACACTATCAGGCTGTGCGAGCTCCAGAAAAAGTGGGAGCGAGGGGCGGTAGAACATATTGCTCACTCACGGGTGGCTTTCTCAGTCTCTTTGACTCGTCAAATATACCCCAGATAAATTATTCCTATTACCACAAAAGAGAGCTATGGCAAATTGCTTCAATGGGGTTTCCACTGAGGTAATTGTCAAGAATAGAGATTGATTTCCTTTCCATGAAATCAGCGGCATAGTGGTGAGGGAAAAGAGGGAGGAAACGAGAGAAAAGAAAGTTAGAGATTAGAAACGTGTGAGTGAAAACAAATTTGACATTTTTTTTCTCTGTCAAAGCTCAATCACTTTCCAAGGTTAAAAAACCCCCGATAATGTTTAATGTAGGGTGACCATGTGAAAATGATGCATTGCAGTGGGTGGTGATAAAGAGCGGTGCGGCAGCAACAAAATGTAAACTTTACAAACCAAGCATGAAATTGACCTCAAACCTCAAAAGTGACTAATAGAAATGGAGTGTGATGCCGGACAGTGGGAGAAGCAGCATGACTCTAGTAGCTCTGTGTTCTGCTCTTCAAATTAACAGACTTGTCAATAAAGTCAAAAGGCTGTCAGAATAGTAACATTAAACTAGTGCCCTCTCTTACAAATGTTTCTGAATACTTATACAATGAGTACATAAACCTATGGTGGGGTTTTTATTCACAATGTGATGATGTCTGAGCACTTAGTTTATGATCTGTAAATGCAATAGTAACCTGTACAACTTGATGATTGGATTGATGCAGAAAAGCTGATTAAAGATTGAACTTTCCCGTCTTTTCCCAGCAGTATGACAATAGAGTTCTTCTGACTTGTAATACTGCCCAAAGGTAATTCTGTTAAAGTCAATTAAGACATAGTTGTGTTTGGCAGCAAAATAGAAAAGGATGTAAGCAAAACATTTTGGTTTTGAACTGAACAATAACTGCACTTCTGGGAAAAATTAGGCCCTGAAACATGACTTTTGTGACATAATCCTAAACAGACGGATAATGAGATGACTGTAAACTGCTGAAATAAACAGATAGTCAAGAAGAAAAACATGTTTTTGGACAACGAAGATGACCAATATGTCTTAAATACAACCATCCTGGTCAAAGGATGATTCTTTTAAGAACATGACAGACTTTTCTTTGTATATTTTAAGTTACCATTAATGGTAAGAAGATTAATGCTAACAATTTCACCTCTGAATTACAAGATAGCTTGTTTTGCCAAAACCTTAATATCTTTTTTCAAAGTCACTTTGAATATATCATGATGACAGGTATCCTCATCATAAACACACCATTAATATAAAGTTGCTACTCTAAGGCAACCTCTGACATTAAGAAATGAATCTAAAGAATAAGTGCAAAATAAACTGCAGTTCCTCAAGTGTCCACTTGAGGCAGAAACACTAAGTCTCATACACACTACATTTTAAAAAGCTTATTAGCGGGCATAAATAAATATATTTCCAAAATAGTTAAAAAACAGCTTTGGTCTCATACCCTGAAGTCTTCTAAGCTGTACAGGGGTTTGACCCTTTAACATTTGTTTATGATTTTAGGTTCTGTATAGTCAGAGGCTAGACTACCAGCCCCAGCAAAGTTGCTTTTCTTAAGACTCTCTTGTAAAGAAAAATATATTTCACTATAAACTCTGCTTCATATATATGTAATTTTCATTACCATTCATGATGGCTAATGTTAATAAACCCTCTAGATGTACTCCCAGTCCTAGTCCCAGAGCCTAGTCGACTCTGATTGGTTGACTGATCAACTCCGTAGTCAGTTTAGTGCTGCTCATTGCCAAGTTAATTCTATTATCTGCTCTGCACTGGGCCAATGTGTTTAAACTGCCAACAAAACAATAAAACAATGGCAGGACGTCACAACAGTAAGTCTATTCTGGGGAGTAGCAGTTTAAGGCAACTACTGCCGCTGCAGCAGACTTTTACTCTGTCACCTACAGAAGAAAACATAACTGACTTAAGGGCATCAAAATCTTAAAAACCCTAGTATTCTACGCTCTTTATAAGTTGCTCTTAAGGTAGCTGCAGAAGGTATTTTCAAAATGGCAGCCAATAATGATTAGTAACTGAAGGGCACTTTGAGTCGAGCAGCTGGCGTCACTCTGGGTAAGTCCAAATCCTTCAGTCCATGGTTGTCACCTCATTTAGTTAGCTAACTAGATTTGATTCTGCCAGCTGCAATGAAACTATCAACATAGATTTAAACATTGGATTAATGTACCTAACAAAGAGCAGTGAAGTAAAAGTCTGAGGGAACTTACCACTGCTGCTGTCATTGGATAACTCAGCAGCAGCAGACACATTGACTGAGACTCTATCAAGGCCACAGAGCTACATCTGTTCAATTTGGCAAAACAGCAAAATAGTAACCACAGGCAATCAGATCAGGGACTTTAAGTATTAATTCTGATTCACCAATCAAGATCAAGCATGTTTATTGAAGATAATCTCAAGTTGATGATTTGAAAACAGATGTAAGGCAAGAAAATGTTAATATCAGAGAATAAAAAGTTTAAAGGACAAGTTTCTAAACAGATTTGGATTAAAGACCTCTCAGTGTCAGAGAACAATCCATCTCAGTTTTGGGGGCATCAGTTAAAAAAAAGCAGATTCCTTCACAGGGTTACGCGGTAGCAGCTCAGTCAGCAGTGCTGTACTGCTCCTAGCACATGAAACCAAACACCCTGAAAATGTGGAACATGTGTAGGCATATTCTCTGGGAACTGTAGACAAACATAGACCATGAGAACCAGTCAGCGTGACCCTGGACGCCATAAACAAACTTCTCTGTGGCTGTGACACACTAACATGATACCACTCATAAAAGCATTGCCCGATTACACCTGTGCCTGTTCAGCACTCCTCTCTGCCCAATTCCCTGGGCATGTGCGAGTGCGTTTGGGTATCATAAACTGTGCGGGTGCGCTAGTCATGCACTGAGAGTAAGAATCAGTCAGACTTCAGCGCAGACAGACACGTAACCTGTAATTTGTACACAGGGGAGCTCTCCTTTCCATTGCCTCTGGCTCAGTGTGTGGCTTTCCAAAGCATGCAGTATCGTCATTTGTAATTTAATTAACTTAATCCTGCCTGGTGAAAAAAATCCACATCTCCTGCATTGTATAATATCTAAATTAGGTTATCAACTGAGGATATAATTAGCTTACAAAGCATAAAACAGGAAGCTTACCGCTCCAAATCCTTCCATGCCTTTACGTCTGAGCCAAAGCTGAAGGAATGCAGTCGACACATCATCCCAGCATGCTCGAGAGACACCAGCCAAACTCGGCTGAACCTGCCGCAGGCGATTCAAGAAAAGCAAAGCGAAGAAAATGCTGCCATGCGATGCTGGACCTTGTCAGTTTAAACAAAGTTGCTCAACCCTGGATATCTCAGCTGCCTAAATACCTCGCCACTCAGCATCCACAAAGTGTTCAAGTGAGGCCAAACAGGACCAGAGACTAACGGCAGCACATGGTCAAGTCCACACATCCAAGTGTTTTTGCACACACACACACTCGGGCAGAGGAGGGGGGCACTGGCAGAAGCTGAATGTGTTTGCCCGCTCCAGGGGAGAAAGGAAGAAAGGGAGCAGAAGAGCTGAAACAAACGCATGCTGGCTTCTATTAGTCGAGTTGTGGAGCGGGATGAAGGGGTGAGGAAATGTATTCATTCCCTCTGCCCCCCTCTACGTCCCTGTCCCTCCAACCCTCCCACCCCATTATCTCCATTCTGGAAAGGCGGCGGATGAAAGGGACAACCCCCCAGTGGCAGCACTTCTCCCTCCAAACTTGCGCCGACGCATTCTGACGGCTGCTTAATTGTACGTGATACAGGCAGAGTCCTTTCTCTTTCAAATCTAAAACAGATTGCTTCTCCCTGGGGAAGGGATTATTGGACAAGAGAGATGACAAAGCAGGGACAGTGCGGCCCTCTAGGGGGTGGCAGGATGGGAGGGGGTAAGCTCGTTGATAGTGTGTATGTGTGTACACGTTTTTCTATGTTTCTCTTTTGTACATGCCAGTGTCACAAGAAGATTATGTTTGTGTCCATGTGTTTTTAATGCCAGCACGTGTGAGTGACAACCAAGAACGTGTGCAATGAAAGAGAGCCGTCCTGTGATCCCGGAGTTTTTGTGTCCACTACAGGCTTCTTCTTTATCACATGTTCACACCTCCCTCTCTCTTATCTCGGCCTCTTCTCCTTTATCCCTCCTCCACTTTGCCCTCTGTGTTCCTCTTGACCCAGCTCTCCCTCACTGCATCGACGTGCACTGACATTTAAACAAAAGCAGTTCTGGACATCACAGAAGAACCATTGAAATCCTTCTCTCACTTAAGCTAGCTCCACTAAACAGCTCTAAAATCTTCACCACTTTGCAAAACATGGGTTATACCCCAAACATGCGAACAGAACTGCTTTTTACTTTTTAATCCTTTAAATGCACACATCATAGGATTTAGCCAGACCACAGGATCAAACACCTGCTGTTTGTAGTATCACAGTGATCATTTCATAGAAACAAAATATACACTTACAGAAAAGTGTGATGTTTGAGTTAATGTTCACTGCCATGTTTGTGGCTGTAATAATATACAATATCTGGCTGGTGAAGCACAGGGGTTTAAAATAACTAACTTTATTACCTCCGCCAAGGAGGTTATGTTTTCGGGAGAGTTTGTCTGTCTGTCCGTGAACAAAATAACTCAAAAAGTTCTTCAGCATGGGAAAAGGAAGAAGTGATTCAATTTTGGTGTTGATCCTGATCACCGCCTGGATCCGCCATGACGAAAAATATGATTTTCGTCAATAACTACTGAACTAAAATAGATACCATTATGAAACCAATTGCTAATGGTATGTTTTCATGGTCAAGGAATTTAAATATTTACATGAAATAAAGACAGGACTAATATTTATGGTAAAAATCACAATATGGGAGAGGACTGTGGTGCTGGCGGAGGTCTGCGCTCTCCGAGTGCTTTTCTAGTTTACCCTAGTTACTGTAATTGCTCATTATAACTAGGAAAGCAATTGCAGAGTGCAGACCGCCGCCAAAATGCGATTCTGGATCACCACGCGCTCTTATATGACTGCTGAGTCTCCACTCATGTATGTCGATGTGGAGAAGTCCTCTGCTGGCATTGCAAGGGAAGCTGGGTAATGTAGATATACAGGCTTGATCAACCGTTAATGTGAGTTTGCAAATAAACTATAATTCACATAATGACGTAAAGGAGGCAGAACCCTCAGAGCAGCCGAGGAGAAATTATGTGATCTGCCATTATAAACTTCAATTTTTTCGTGACATCAATCTGGATCAGATGGAGATGAAACTGACTGTGATGATAGTTATTTTATACTTTTTATCCTGTAAATTATGAATCCATCGAGTAATGTCAGAGATATTATCTTTTAAAATACGGCCTATTATTAAAGGGATGGTTCCGTTTTTTTGAAGTGGGGTTGTATGAGCTCCATATGACCACTAAGTACATTAGATGCAGTAGAAAGTTCTCTCCTCTCCCTCAATAAGACACAATTTGTAAAAGTTTATGACGCAGAACCAGTCACAAACAAGGAAGTATTGTACCAAATATTGGTAGGGTATTCGCCAGGTGGTTGAATAAAGATAAATAATCCTGTTTAAGATGGAGTGTAAGCAGCCCTGTGTTTGAGATGAATAAACCAAACAGGAGTCCAACCTCCTCTCTGGTGATTTACATTCCAAGGAGAAGTAGTAAAAGAACTCGGTCTGAGATTGTCATCCAGTTTTGTTAAACCTTTTTCCTTAAAACACACCTTCTGTTTCAAACCACTCATCAGGGTCAGAGCTAGAGACAAAAAGCAGAAACAATGCTAGACAAAATCCAGAGAACAGAAAACCCTTTCAGCATGTGCATCTACGAGACCTAACTCTGGAGGACGAGGCATTCCTACCAGAGCTGAGCTGAATGTGATGTTTGCATGCCCTAACCTTTACTGCTCAAATGAGGGGCTGAACAAACACATGGGGGTGCTATTGTAAGCCCCCAACACCCAGAAATAGATCTATGCAGTGGGTTTTTGTGCATCCAGATATAAGAAGATACACCTTTATAAGTCAAGGACACTATTGTACAGGGGTGTGTTGATGGTGTGAAACTCAGTGGAAATGTTTGATCAGCAAAGACAACAAAGGAACCGAGAAAGTGGCTGACTCATCTAAAGATAGCCCTTTGAGATCCTGCACAAATAAAAGCATGCCAAGCGCTCGCTGTTCAAATACTGGTCATTTGCAGCGATAGGTCTCTGCAATCTACTCCGACGCTACTATGCAATCAGGCGAGTGTGAGGAGCACTATCATTAAGCTGAAGAGATAAACAAGAGCTGAAGGGGTGGTTTAAGGAGATCTTTTCTTATCTTGAGTGCACAAAAGAGAACACACATAAACTGAGAGAACTGAAGAAAGAGATGCTTCACAGCCAGAGGGATTGAAACTGGGAGAAACCAACAGTCATTATGCAAGAGAAGATGCAGAATGACGCAGAGAGATCAGCAAAGTCAATTAATCATCAATGTTCACCGTAGTTTGTACACGTTACCATTCGATACTTAGTCCTTCAATTATTCTTTATCTTGACTTAACTTTTACATTATACAGCTTATACGGAGAATTGGTAACATTAATCCTATTGACTCCTACTTTGTCATTTGTGCTGACTGCCCCTTGTGATAGCATTACAGTTATGATTGAGCAAACACACAGAAGAAAGCAGATGGAACAGATGCAAGAATTATTATGCATAAAGAAAAATATATTTGAACCCTCAAACAGGTTATGACCAATACTCAGAAATACTAGAAAATGGTGCTTGATCCCCATCCCTATGTGCTTACCGAGGAAATGCGTGGGACTGACTACCCTTAAGTTTTAGTTCAGGGTTTGACTCTGCGAGGGTATTAAGACAAATGAAAAAAAAAAAAAACTTTTCTCATTTGGAGTTTCTGAGATAGAGCAGAACAGAAAACTTGCTCAAAACAGGTTTTAACAAGTTCTGAGGTCTGAATCAAGCAACTACTGGCTCTGTGAAGGGGGGGGAAAGGGAAAAGTCATGATGTTGCAGATACTTTGTCTTGTTCATAGAGGTGCTCTATCACATGATGAAGTGATGCTTAACACTTAGGGGTGTACAGAACTCAGAAAGCAGGCATCATCATGCTTGTCTCTGCCATGGGCTTTTTTACTGCTGCTCAGCTGAGCCACACCGAGTTCCTTTAAAAATTTGCAACTATTTGTACAATTGTGGCAAACCACCAATATTTAGGGATGTGAAGCATTGAGAAGAAATCTTTATCTGGATTTAGATCACAGGACCCTTACAAATGAGGCAAGGCTGCTATGTTTAATAATATGATTACTACCATTAAATGTTCGGTTGATACTATGATACAACTGGATGGTTAAAGGTGGGATAAATTCCCACTTATTGTAGTTTTTTTAGTGGTCAGAGGGATGCAAGGACTGTAGCTGCTGCCACAGATTGATCTCTAAATGGTGTAATCACTACACTCCTTACTTTCTAGTAATGTATTCCTGGACATTACAGTTTTGTAAAGAACTGTGAGACACTAAAAGACACAAAAAGAGGCTGACAGACTTTGAAAAGGTCTTAAAGTAATCAGAGCCGAGCTGCTGTGGGGCCCTAGGAACATTTAAGTTAAGGCCCCCCACTGCCTCAACACTTTAGTTTTACTGACTACCATGATTAATGTTTGATTGTGCACATGTATTATATATTTTAAGAGCAGAAGACATGCATTTTTGAAGAAGTAGGACATAAAAGACTTTTTTATGAAAAAGTCCCAACTGGGAAGTGGTATGATGCATTTGACAAGTTTTGTCTACCGTTGCAACAATACCATCGCTCCTCAATATGCACAAAAAACAGCCTCTATATCTACAAATTCTGCAGTGAAGTTGTAGATTGAACACCCTTACTGCACATTTCTTAGCCCCAGGGGCCAACTCTGGCCCATGCGCAGTTTTTAATGGGCCCACAACAAATTCCAAAATAGAACATTAAACTTTACCCCCATTAAACATGGTGCTTGAAAGATTAATAAAGACAAATTCACTTAAGCAGTAAAAACAAAAATCACATTCATTTGCTGTGCTGTCTGCTCCACTCTGAGGAGTTGCATGCCCTTATTATAAATACCACCCCTTACATAAGGATTGGAAGCCTTGAGCATTTTGCTCTTATTACCTCTGCCAAGAAGGTTATGTTTTTGCCAAAGTTTGTTAGTTTGTTAAAAATACAGCACAAAAAGTTATGAATAGATGTTGGTTATGGCACCAGGGAGAACTGAAACCATTTCAGTGGTGATCCAAATTCAGATGCATATCCGGGAATTTCCTTAGCCATTTGTCTACATTGCAAGAGAGAGCAGTTTTCCACATTTTCCATAATAGCTCAAAAAGCTCTCAACAGATTTGGATGACATTACCAGAGAATGATGGACTTAACAAAAGAAAGAACTGATTTGACTATGATGGTGATGGGGATCCAGGATTTTTTTCAAGGATTTGTTAGCAGTGCAAGATAAGACAGTATTTCCTATTTCTGACAATAGCTTCCCTGACAATGTTGAAAATGCCATGGTGGAGGTTATGCTCTTGGAGGGCATCTAATTTTATGTCTGAATTTAGAAATGAGCTATCCACAACTCCCCTCACCTGCATGTAGCATGGTCCTTATCCTGACCAGAGAACAACAAAGTGGTGGCCAGGACTGAACAGTGTCCGCACATCAATACACTGAGGTGAGGTAAATCAACGTTTACAAAGTTTGGATATCCCAGGTGTAAAGTGGTTTCAGTAGAGCAATTTGACAATGTAAGCAATTTAAGGCTTATTCTATTTATGTGGTCTGTTTAAGAACATCACAAAGTTTGCTATTACAGACCGAGCATGAGAACTAACTGAATACACTACTTATGAAGACAACAATTCCTCACTCTTGGGACCCCTCTAGAGGCGATGGAGGTCCTGAGCAACCACATATACGGCTTGTACCTAATAATTTTAACTTCTGTTCATTTTGAGCAGAATCAATGGATAAAATGTCCCTGAAATCTACATCTTTATTTATGGGTGACTGATTAGCCGATTACATTTTTGATCAACTGTGCTCTCCTCTGCCTCTGTTAGAGTGATAGAATTTACTTGACTCCCTTTTCATTTCTTAGTATGAATACTCCCAACCCCATTCATCATTCAGCATGTAGGAGGTCATCCAGGATGTCTGGGAAGTGGCTGATTCACTGTGGTTGGCCTTTAAAACAATTCACAGCTTAGTCAAATGATGTCAGCACGGACACGACCTCTTCCTCTTCCCTTTCACTCAGTCACTCATACTTTTTAGAAAAACTATATAACTTCACTCAATGCTTTCTGGCGTGCACACACATACACACACCAGAGTGGATTCCAGTGATGGCGGAGTGGCTACTGGAACAACGTTTGTCTTGGCAAGCATCTACCCCCCCCAGAACCTAATTATTTGCAGCAGCTGCTCACTTGCGCTCTTGTTTGTAGCACACTGAAGTTAAACTGTTTAAAAGGATCTCCCTTCTCTTCTAAGCTGGCAGTCAGAGGTACATTCGGAAAAAAACGCCCCAGAGCTGCTTTCGCTATGCTCAGGGTGAGGTAATCAAGACTGAATCTAAAAGCTGCCGGGTGAAAGTGGAGTGACAGGAAGATTTATGGATCAGTCTTGCCATTACTGAACATTTAAGTCATATTTCTACGACTCTCCAGCTCTGCATTACAAATTGGCAGTTTCCAATGTTTTGAAATGTAAGCCAGTCTGGCTTCTAATCATGCCTGGTACAAACAAGCTGCTTTAAAGGGAACCACAGCATATTTGTGCCATTTAGAAAAACAAGTTTCTTTGGACTAGCAGAGTGAATGAAAACATTTATCCAAGACACAATAAAAGAGTTGCAAGTCTCACATGGGCCTCTAAAATGGGGAGTTTTTACATCAGACCTACCTGAAACATACAAAACTGATTAGAAGTTAGTTCATTTGGTATTTTATGCGATGTTCACATTGACATTTTTCATAATTAAGGAGTTTCTGACTTTCAGAACAACCCATATGAGTAGATTACAGAAAGTAGTGACGCTCTGGTTGTGAATTGAAGGCTGATATTGATTCCAATGTTTTAATTAAATATGAATTTCAACAAATACTGACGCTGAATTTCTTTTGGCATTACCCTCCCAAAATGCCAGTACTTTCTGTCATGTTTGCTCATGTTAACAGATTAGAGTTGGGCATTTTAGCTGCCCTATAAAAAGAACATTCATTAAATCAGCAGTTAGGTGTGCTAGATGTCAGCATTAAATTACTATGGCATAACAAATAAACATCTGAAAACTTATATCTGTTTTACAGCCAGTGGTTAATATCAGTCAATACCGATTTTGAGCCAATGATCATGTGCAACCCTAAAAGTAAAAAATTAAAAGATAATCCAACATCATGTATTAATATTCAGTGTTTAAGCTGGATGTGTATGATTTAAACATTTTGCAGCATGGGGGGGGGGGGGGAGCCTGACACAAATGTTTAAACCTCAAGGACAAGAAACTTGATCTTTAATCCTGTGTCTTAAATCTTCACCTTTGCAAGCTGAAATTCTGTATGAGCATCTTTAAAGCAACAGTTACCACAGGCTATTGGTGGTTGTGTTAAATACTTAAAGTAACAAGCAGGAAGTGTAGCCACGGCTGGTTTACCAAGGTAAACAGAAATCCACACAACAGCATCTTTCACCCATTCGACCTCCTCTCCTCTGAGCCCAGGCTGCTGTCCACACTGCCCTTCACAGCTGCACAATGTCCCTCGCAAACACCTCACACACACACATATACATATAAACACCCGCATGCACAGTGCCTTGAGCTAGGTATAAATACTATACATCATATTCCCACTCTGTTGGCAAGTTTCCCTTCTCACTTGACTGGAGTTCAATAGCTGAAGTGAGGTGTACAATCCAAGCCTCTGCCTCACAGCCGAGCTCTGACAGTTTGTCCGGAAAGCGCTCTTCAGCAGCTCATCCATTTAGCGTAAACTGACACATGCTGCCAGGAGTGCACTCTGAATAAGATTTATGAAAAAACTTATCCAGGCTGAAGTGACGGAATGTTAAATGCCACATTGAGTTTTGGGAATGTTGAGGAAAATGTGCCGGAATTCTCAGCTACAGCAGCTGACAGAGCAAATAAGGGAACTATTCATTTAAACAACAATGTACAAATGTAGATTATATAACTCATAGGATGCCCTCAGTGACACTTCATTATGCTGCATAGTTCTTTAATTGACAGCGAGCTTTTTCCCATTCACTCTCGTGATACTACATTCAGACATTAACAGATGGCTGCTTATAGATCAGGGAAAAAATGACATTAATGGAATGTGCTGCCTTCTAATCCCCTGAGACAGAGGAATTTGCGACGGAGGGAATTCCTGTCATTCAGGGGGAAAACTATGAAGTCCAGTACACATGGGGTGGCTGTACAGGCAGCGCAGATTTACTGCACTTGTAGACTCCCACTCCTGACTGCCAGCTGCATCAGAAATTTACTACAAACTAAGTGAGGCACAGAAAGCCATGGAGAAAAACAGCTGGAAAAAAAAGGGCAAAAACAAGGACAGTGAGAAAGTTGTTTTGGTACCTGGAAGGCAGGAGAGCAGAGTGCCGGTCGAGTGAGTGAGAGGCAAGGCTGGGATCCCTCTCCTGTGTTTGCGTCCCGTGTTCCTTGAGCCGATCTCCCTTTAGCTCATGGAGGGGTTGGTGTCTTGGTGCAAGGATTTTGGGTTGAAGAGTAGGGGGGACCACACAGCTCCTGAAGACAACCTCTCTCCTCTAATCCTCTCTCCGATGTGATGACACTCTCTAACCTCGACCATCTGTTGAAACACGTCCCGGAGCAGTCAGCACCGCGCAGTGTCAAGAACCCTGCTCCCCTGCCCAATCACAGACCGGCTCCTGGGTGGCTCCTTGCTGCCAGGAGGCTGGGACAAGGACACAAGGCTCGGCGCTGAGGGGAGACACACACGCGTGCATGCAGTCACACACACATACGCGGACAACTCTGTGAGATAGGAGCAAGAAAACCCCCCTAGTCATCGTAACCTGAGAGGCAGAGTAGGAGGAAGGGACAGGGAGAGTGAGAGGAGTGGAACACCAAGGAATGGGAGGAGAGAGGGAGAGCGAGCGAGGGAGAGAGAGAGGGAGAGCATGCAAAAGTTGAAGGTGACAGAAAACATGTTTGTGTGGCCAAAAAAAAAGAAAGAAAAAGATGGAGACAAACTGAGACAAAGCTTAATATTCTCCGTCTGTTACATAAATCTTTCCAAACAAGTCTTTTAAAGATGACAAACAGAAACACACTTGTTATAATGACACGCAGTTTAAATCAAATAACTGAATTAGTCCAGCAGGAACAGAGGATGTACACGTTTCATTTGTCTGACTGAAAACCTACTGAATCCAGTTATTCTCTGTCAGAGAAATACTCTTAGATAAGGGCTGTAAATCAGTCAACTCTGATGTGAATATGCATCAAACTGAGCTGAACTGCACTGCATTAAAGATATTTTTAAAATGTGTTGATAAAAATTATCATATTTGGCATAAATTTAGTGATATTTTAAGGGAATTTTCCAGATAAAAGTAGTTATAATGAGAAACAACTGATTTAGGATCTTAACTCCATTTTCTGTGAACCAACTTAAAAAAGTTTCTGATTTAACAAAAAATGTGAGAAAATCCTGTTTTTAGGACACATTCTATCAAAATTTTGTAAAGTTTTAATCCTAAATGTAAGGTAAAAAACTATTTTTTTAAGTTGTTTCTAATGTAATAAATTTCTAACCAAGCATTGGTTGTGATTATGTTACATTTTATATGTTTAATTGAACCTAAAAAATCTTCATAAAATAGCATCATGTGAAAAAATCCAGTCAAGTGCATTGACAAATTTTTGAAAAAAGAAACAATAAAAGCCCAATAATTACATGAACATAAGTCATCAAAATTGTGGTAGGACAAGACAGAATTGTTGAAAAACTTCAATTTAGCACATTTGAATTGTTTGATTTTTATGCAAACAGCAGAGAAAGCTCCATTTAAATATCTTACTGCAAATTTCTAGATATTTTCTTTGTCATGTTTACTTTTAGATATAATTTTAACTGACTTTGGGGCCACATTAAATGAGATGGAGGACTGAATTTGGCCCCTGGGCCGTCAGTTACCCATCCCTGTTCTAATGAATTCAGCTTTACATGAACTTCTGTCTTGCAGCTTTGTTACATGTAACCTGCTTTCTAGATAATGTTCCAAGTTTAATCTCAGTGGCAGACCAGTGTTTGAATGTCAAAAGCTCAGCGTAATGCACAGTAAACACTTTTTAAAGACGTTTTTTTCAAATATCTTAGATGTCTTGGATGCTCACTAATGACAGATATAATTAGTACTTTATTTTTCATGATTAAAAAACTAAAATATCTGAATTAACAAGGTCAATCTTTTAACAGTAACATCACTTTATCTGTATTAAGTGTTCTCTTGGGCTTGTATATGTTGTGTAAAAACCCAAAACTAATACATTCACCACAGATCATTCTCTGAGTTGTGTGACCTCTGGGAAAAAAACAGCAGCATGACATGCTTCGAGTCATGTGACTTATATTGTATATCGCATGACCTGTGGTTTGACTTGAGGATATGCATATTACAGTTTTGCTGTTAAAATAATTTATTTTCAGTCCTACTCCACAGTTTTATTGACATGTTTAGAGATGGATGGTAATAAGCAATGATGTATTGCATAAAAAAGTTGTGTTGTCATCTGCATATAGATATAACTGTATAGTATATTTTCAGTGGTGCCCTTAGTTTTGCATAGAGCTGTGGTGCTCAAATAGTCGGTCAGCAACTAAAACTGTCCAAAAAGTCTGTGATGTGTTTATTTAATTTTACACTGTTTTGCTGGTATACAGGGTAAATTCAAGCTGCTTTATTTATAACTTATTTATTTCATTATCATTGGAAAACAGAACAGATCTCTCCTAAACTACATTGACAAGCTCTGTAAAAATCAGTAAAATTACTTGGAAACAATGTAAAAGACCTTCACAGAGCATATCCCAAGATTTCTATTATGTCCTTTTCAAACTGTTTTGCCCTGTTATGCTTAATCAGGCAATTTGTTCTACAGAAGTTCCAGATCATGACAATGTTTTTTTCAACAAATAAACACGAGTAACCGCAAATTTTCAGAAACTTGGGTCATGATTTCTCATAAGTAGGTGGTAGCGGTTCTTGAGGCTTGACCACTTGTTTAGAGGGCTTAAGTTTGTGCACATTTCAACTGTCTGTCATTCAACCAAGTAATTGTTTCCAATTGTTTGTAAAAGTCCAAAGAAACTCACTGGGCAGGGCATGCAGCCTCTTGCTGTAGCAGGGAATCGTTAAGGTTGTAATGATACTTCTTCCTTAACCAAATTCTTTACCAGCTTCTTTATTGATTCCTGAGGATTTTCTATGTTGAAAAAATGTCCTCCACAGGTTTCAAAACATATGGCACTCTTTATACTCAAAGCATTGCTGTACAACAAATGATTAAGCATGTCTGCTTATGCTGCCAAACTTTAGAGCACTTCTGTCTCTTTTTCGCCATGATTTACCCCGACTCCTTCGTCTCTGTGCACGCTGGCTTCCTACTTCCTCGACTCGTACTTCAGAGGTCAGCATGCAGAATAATGAAGAAGACAATGATAGAATGACTTCACATAAAGGCACTGATGCCTCAAAGTAGTTGGATCTGGTTCTCAACTGAAACCTGAAATCTCCCCAATTCCCATTTCTTACAGAGACAGACTTAAGTTTTTCACTACATCAGGTCTCTCCTGATGCATTTGTACCAGGACATTGACTACAGCCCAGTCACAGCGGTGTAGCTAAAACTATAGCTTAACTGTGCATTAAATCACAATTCATCTCCCCTTCCATCCCTGACCCTTCTATTTCTATTTCACGCCTGCAGCAGCAGAGTATGTGGTCTACAGAATCACAAAAAAAAAGCCATAAAATGCTGTATTGCCTTCATGGTGGGAATGCTGTTGGCACTAAACTGTTACATCTCCAGGCACAGAAGCACAGGCAGCAGCCCTCACACCTTAGTGTGATAAATCCTTACAGTCCCTCGGCTGCATTCCTGCCCTTCACCACCTATTGCCTTAAGTTAAAAAAGAGGGCAGAGGGGAAAGGCACTAAAATTACAAAGCTCAGGAAAAGGGCGAGATAGAAAGGGAAAGAAAAGGAAAAGAAGCAGAGATAAGAGAGGTTTATTTCTGGATGGGGAATAACTGATCATGTTTATCATCAACACTATTACTGTCGCATTTCCTAAATGAATCAACCAATTTTCAGCCCATTCATGCACAACACAGGGGGACGCTGGGTGAGAAAATGTGCCACATTAATCATTTTGTTGAACCACTGTCCTACTCACTGATCCATTAAGAAAGGATTACAAGACCTTGATGATACTCAGGAGCTACTTCAAAGAGCAGACTAATGAGTTAATGCCCGTTTGATATCCGGCAGCATCACAATGAGTTAATCAGAGGTGTGAACCACCAGAGGAAGGCTTCTAAGTGGGTCATTTACATTAAATAAGCAGCACTGACACCCTGGTATCTGTTTCAAGTCTTTGACAAATACCTGAGATTAATAAAGGTACTGATGGTTTTCGGATTACTCTTCATCAGTGTCAGATGTTAAGCCTCCCATAGTTTTCTTTTTCTAATGGACTTCATTGTTACAGAGCAATGTTTTTTAATCTTTTTCTGTTTGTTATATTTTGAAATGATCTGTATATGGAACCAGACTGGTTAAGTTTCATAAATGATATGCGGTATCAAATTCCCATTTTGATTTGATTGCACAGCAAACAAAAGCAGAAAACCACTTCATATTTCTTCAGTGACTCTGCTGGTTTTATTCCCCCCAGGTTTACATACGAGGATATTGGATTAAACTAAACAAAGCCTATTTTCACCAGGGACACGTAAAAACTTTCCCCCAGCTTGGGCTGATGTTTGATACAGGGGCTGTGGTGAGGGAGAAGGAAAAAGGGCCTTAGGGGGAAAGAGCTCAAATTAGATTAACTAAATTCACAAAGACTGTCCCCCAGCCCCTCCTGCATGGCTACACACATCCCAACCCACACCTCCAAGCCCCCTGCCCCCCATTCTCACGGCCGAGAGGTTTCCAAAGGGCCTTCAGGCAGGCCAGGGGCGACCAAATCCCTGTGCTCTTTACTGGATTAAAGATGGCTGCCCAACAGGGTAGAGGGTCTGCTTTTTCATAAGCTGAGCACATCTGTAAACATCATAAATCCAACCAGACAGAAGAGGTTATCAGGCTGAGATTCTGTGAGGGAAACAAGAACCGGCCCTGTTCACCGAGGAACTTTGGAGAGTATCAGCTCATTTTACTTTCCACTTTCACATCCACTGAAAGACACAATAACAAAAAACAAGAGTAGAGGGAGGTCTATGAAACAGCCTCATCTTATAAATGACTGAATGACCTGCAGGGGGGCAACAATTCTCAGTTAACTCCCCCCCCCACATTCACTCATCTGCATCCTATCCTCACTTCACAAAGAATTCACAGAGCCTGTCAATAAAATCTGATCTCATGCTGCTTCAAAATGAACTGTGTTGTCATAATGCAGAGCTCTCAGGCTGAAAATACTGCTATGTTGTCAATATAGTGCTACTGTCTCTTCAAAACACTGAGATTTTTGCATGAATTGTGCATCTCAAGCTCAATGCCCCCTCTTTCTATCCAGCCTTCTGGCCATCATTTGGGTCTGCAGGTGCACAGAGGCCGGAGTTGCTCGGTTCAGTAGCCCCATTCAATCAATCTGAATGAGATACATATGGGTGTCATAGCTGTGATCCACCCTCTGTGCCAGTATGAAGTGCAAGTGAGCACTAAGAGGCATGGCCTTATATGGAGAAAAGAGAGTCTGAGAGTGAATCCAGCTTTGATTGAATAACCTCTTCATGCCATTAACCTTCTGTGATTTTATGCTGTAGATTTGTGCCAGTAGAATGGCGTACTTACAGGATTTTACTGTGTTTAGTGTATGTCTATATAACTCTTGAAGGTTCTTTGTAAACCCACTGTCTTATCTTTCCCGCTCTCATTAAAAAAAAGCCTAAAATGAGTACTATCGATGCTGTTGGTTAGCTATATTCAAAATCCTCCAAAAAGTTGGAAAAATATATTGTTGGAAAGCTTAATTTGTCACTTTTACAGTTAGGTACAATTTGTAAAGATGGCACATTTGTAGACTAAGAAAAAAAGCTAAACATGTAAGTAGTTCCCAAAACGTGTGCAGTGGTCCTTTGCAAGTGGAGGCTGGCATTTGTTATGTAGACGGGCTTTATTTGGCATGACCCAACTTAGTACCGGAGACAGTTCTTGAAGTGGATATCCCAGTAAGACAACACCCCATGAATACTGGGGTCAATACGTTGTAAAGATGACTATTTCGAAATTATAATGGTATCAAACTTGCGTTTCCAAACATTTGCATTCTGTGTCTGGGTGAAGCTCTTCTGAGTTCAACCTGGAGCAAATAAATTCATAGAAGAGATATGTTAACAGCAGGCATTAACAATCCTAAATCAGATCAGTTGCTTCCAGAATAGACTATACTCACACAGATAACCTAGCAATTGTTCATGAAGGATTGTTTTTTAAGTTATCTTATCTCTTACAGCATATGCAAGCATATGAGACGCAGCCTGAGAACCGCCAATAAGTTTCTCAGGTGAGTTTACAAATTGCGTACAGAAAAAAAATATGTTTGTGTATCATAGGGGTGGGCGATATGGCAAAAATATCATATCACGATTTTTTAAAAATAAAATCACGATCTAATCACGATTCTTTTTTACTTTGATTTTCCAGACTAATTTGCATATTTGACCATTTTTTCCCTATGTTTAACATATAAAACATGTAAAACCCTAAAAGAAAAAAAGACAATTAAAGCCAAAGAAACTTTCTGAACAGGTTTTGATTTAAATAGTGTAGTTTTTATAAAAATGTGCAATAAATGTAGACATAAAAGGTAATGAACAACAACATCAACATTATCTCTTAAAGTGCAACAATTCAAAACAAATGTTATCTAACTGCAATGTCTATAATCTGAGTGAATAATACAGCTGCTTTAGAACAGATTTTTGTTCAGACATCTTCAAGCTTTTTTTTCCTTTTCTCTTCCGCCATGGCTTCACGCTGCATAACCAAACAGGAGATCCCACCATGCACTGCGCGTAATGTGCTACGATTGGTTAGTCGGGTGCGCGTCAAAGTCTCTGCGCCCACACAGACGATCTGACGATCTTTCTGCTTTATGAGATCATCCCCACGTTATAATCCTTAATGACTTAATATCGTCATATCGCACATCCCTAGTGTATCAGTGTGACGCTGGGTTTCGTAGTTTCATTTGAGGGTGTTAGAGAGCTTAATGATGTTAACATGCAGTGTTGTAACATTGAACTTACTTGCAAGTTAGACAAAAAAAACACCTCTTTCCCAAAAAAAATGGTTTTATAAATAGACTATTTAGTATAGGCTCTTGTGACATTTTTCCATGCATGTGGTATTGCGCTAAATTGTTACATGTCATATCATCACCCCTGCATACTAATGTGTATTATAACATATTTTACACATCCCTCTTTCCAGTCAATATCCTACGCTACTAGGTGGATTTTAATCCAATAGCAGACTCCTGAGTTCTGTTTGTGCAACTCCCTCTCCGTGGATGTTTTCTTCAAATTTGACTCTAACAGTTCAGCATCTATCAGAGTGTAACCCTACATTATTGTCTATTTGACCAATATTTCCTGTTATTCACTTGTATGTTTTGACTTCACTGCTCTGCAAAGGATAGGCTACATGCAGAGATAAATGTTCCATGATGATGTACAGCAAACTATTCACTACGCATGTCACTATATCATTACACTACATCATATTTGCAGATCCAGTTGCACAGAGGTTGCTATCAAAAGCATTAAATCTTTACAAAAAAATCACCACAAACCTTTTCAAAAACACATATGGCACACTAGTATTCAGTTGTAATCTGTCAACCTTGCTTACAAGTGTACAGGATAACCCCAGCATAGTCTCAGATCTATCACTCTGTCCAGAGGGCAATAAAATAATATCACCATCTAGTTCCTCATGGAAGCTTTAAGATCTTTTTTAAACATTTATCAGGCTCATTAGTGGCCAACTAATTAAGTGCCCACTCAGAAAGCTAAGCTTTGGATGAGATCAAGAGGACACATCTATTTTTCACTACTCAGCAAATTCTATTTTCAGGTTCTAAACCAAGGTACTCCATGGCATTGTTGTTTCCAGGGACTACATTTGCCTCTTGCTGCTTCCCAGAACCCCTCACACTCCTGGGGGGCTGAATCAGTGTCGTCTTAAGTTCATGCCAGAAAGGCACGGATGAGAGCTTGGGGATGTCTGGGATACAGCAGGAAAGCAGGAGAAGACACGCACAGTTGGTCATGAATATAAACAGCTAGTAGGAGAATCAAAGGCAGGAGAAGGGAGGACAGAGGATATAGGAGTACAGTAGGGACAGAGGGACAGCAGGGGTGAAGGAAAAATAGAAAAGAAAGTAGAGAATGGATGAGGAGGAGGAGGTGGAGGGGAGAATGAATTCTGTGGTTCAGTGACAGCTGAACACGCAGCACATGCATGAGGAGGGAGCGCTCCTCACGCCACCCTCCTGCTGTGTCATGCATGTGCCCTTTTTCTTCTCCTGTGTGATTTTACACGCATGAAAACCACACATCCATGCAGATATGCACGACAGTATCTGCATCAGTTCCATGACCAACGCCAAATGACAGATTCCTACAGGATCACATAAGGAATGTTCAACTAAAATAAAGCGTACTTTTATTGGTGTAAATGTGGTGTTTAACTCTTGTAGAATAGTTTGTTATGGAAAAAAGCTGTCACTTGCAAAAACTTTACAATTTTTTTTCTGTAACAAATTTCAAAGCAAAACAATATCCATCATTTATTGTTTGTAGAAGAAAAGCTTTGAGGCTTTCAAAAACTCTATCTACATCTGAGAAATGAATTTATTATATCATGCTGGTAAAGGTTAACACACTGTCAACATGATGGATGTTCAAAGCACATACTTCCAAATTATGTAAAGCAAATTTAATTGAAACAACTGTGAGAGGGTTCAAACACTTTAACATCCATTTATTTATGTAAGCATATACCTGACAGGCCAACATACAACTTAATCCCCATTTACCTGTACAAAGTAATGCCGAGCTGTGCTTCTCTACAAGAGATCATCAATGCTATCTGCACTTTGTGCTTGTTTACACCCCCATACCCGAGCTGGGATCATCAGCAACATTTGAAAGAAGAGGCCGGTCTACAAATGAAGAAAAAACTAAATAACTGAATAACCTGGTCTAATGACCCTGTAACCCTGTAACAAAGAGGCACTGCAGTTATTTGGTGATGTATTTTTGAGGCTGTCATTTCCCCATTACAGGTTATGAAACAAATACAATTGAACCTTCGGGAGAATATTTGACAGTGATGGCTGACAACTGAATTTCTATAAAATGGATCACTCATTTGTTCTTGATAAATTGTTTTGGGATCATTTAAAAAGCTGCAGGGCTTTACAAAACAAGAAAGACAGAAGAAGGTATCTGTAAAACCATAAACATATCCTTTCTGAATTTAGCTATATCCTACAAGCTAAACAGGAAGCTGTTGGGGCTTAATGTAGCCATTAGCTAATGATAACCGTAGCTGAGTTTTATCAAGGCAGACTTATAGTCAATTTCTGGAACCATAAGTAGTGGGTGACTTGCTACAGTTCAACTAAATTATCTGGCAGGATTGTGGGCCTATATAGGTATCCCTGATGACCCAGGGGATGTATCGTGAAATGTTTGGTCAGCTAACTACATGCTTACTTGGATTAAACTCTATAAAACTTCTGAACTAAACTGTTATGGTAGGTACTAAGTCACAGCTAATGGTTTTGTGTTGTTTAAAAAATGCCTTTGGTTTTAGTTCATTACAGATAAGAACAATAACAACACTGGGGGCCAAGCGTTTTGTTGCCTTAGTGTCAAATCTAAGTTGTGTGACAAAGTTTTTATTGAATGAGGAGGATTTAGTTGTGAGTTGCTTAAAGGGGGCATTTTTTTTTAATACTCTCTCTGAAACTTTAGTCAAAGTAAAGATCTTTATTCATTATGAAATGTTTTCAGTTGTTGGCTATGGTACCATAAAGCAGGCATTGAATTCAGTTCCTCATTAAAACACTTGAACACGTCTGTTATCCTTATCTTTGCATTCGCAATGATAAGAGCTTTTTGAAGACGTTAACATGCTTTCTATGTATGTGGAGCATTCAATTTACGAGTAAAACATCAAAACACTGACTAACACTTTAAATCAAAAGAATTTCTCCACTGTAAAGGCCAACAATCACGGCTTCAATAAACATTAAGACTGACACCTATACTTGAAAAGCCACTGTCAAGCAGCTAACAGGTAGTGCTGCAGACAAAAGAGAGCACTAACACATAATGAACTCATTAACAGTTACCTGAGATCAACCAGTGGGTGATGCTGATAAGATTTAGAGGTCTGCTCATAATGACATCCAACAACACACTTGGTTTGATGCCAGATGTGTTAGCACCTCCATGGCAGATGTTGACATGATGGTCTGCTACAGTCACCTCACATTATTGTGTAGAGAGTTACAGCTACAGGGAAAATGGCACTTTGATGAAATAAATGAGTCCAGCACAGTCATCGACTAGTGTGGTGTTATGGTGTGTCCTCAGATAAAGAAGATGAATTCAGGTTTCAGCTCTTCTGACTCCAGCATTTCAAAGGCTGTGGGATATTTAAATAAGCTCTTGATAAGATCACAAAAATGTAGTCCAAACCTAAAACTTGATTGAAAAAAATCAAAATACCTGTATCACCCATAGCTAACTGGATCTACAAGCAGAACTGACACTGATACTGGTATTAACTGAAAGTGACTCATCCCCATCCTCATTATGACAGCACTGCAAGCCTTTAGTTTAACTAGCTGTAAAAGTCCATATTCCTCTTGTCATCATGTGGTTACTCATTATTTCAGATCCAAACACTACAGAACAAGTTAATGTTCATTGTTGGTCCTGCAAACACGGATTAGGGCATTTGATCAGTTTCTGCTACCATCAATGAGAGTTACAAAAGCTCCATCACAGAGTGTTTACCACGATCTGTTCTACAAGACGAACTTCCGTGTTTGCCTTCAAAATTACGTAATCCCTGCACCAACTCTTACCTCGGTACAGTTCCACTGGCAACATCCCCTTTCATGTCAAAATCAGACTTGTTCTTCAACCTCACTAAACTATACCAGACTTTATCTTACTGCTGACCACTACATTTGGAGACAAGCACGAGTTTCATTTCCTTTACAAAATATCAAACGGTTTGTTGTGTCACTGGTAATGATGAACAGCTGCAAGCACTTACTTACTTCCAGATATCTAGTTGAAGAGGAATGCAGTCTATATTGGAAAACTCTAGGCATGAAAATCCATAACTGTATGAGGATTTCTAAATAACAACTGTCAGCACAAACTCCAGCTCCTTAGCTCTTTGTATTTGCAAGAGGCATTTAATGATCAAGATTTAAAACTTTGTGAGGTAAATATTGTCTGGATTAAGCTAATCTCAAATTATGTCAACGCTGTTTCCTCATAAATGATGACAGCTCTTTCTGATTTGCTTCCAAAAAATTCCAACTTTCTTGTAGAGAGTGATCACATAATCTGATCAGAGTAGAAAGGAAATCCAACAGACCACCCAGGGAGAACTCTCCATGCAGGATTAAGAACTTCCAAGATTTTACGCAAAAGTTGGGGGCAGATGGCGAGAAAAACCCATCCTATCAAAGAGCTGATCTGTGAATCACAGGATGATGGAAATGATTTGGAATAGCCTTAGGGTCGAGTAAATGTCTGGGAACCAGTGCTGTAAGCCATGAGAGAGAGAGAGCAGGAGAGATACTGATCGCTCGCTCCGGGTCTGAGGAAGAAGATGAAAGACATTCTGACAGCACTGACAGTGCCGGTCATGTAGTGACCAGGTCCTACAGGGCATGCCCCAAGGACTTGTGGGAGAGCAACAGAAGTAAATTCCACTTATAGATGAATCTACACAACAAGATAATGCATTTTGTCAACTTTGTCACAGTCATAACATAGCTTGACACCGAAGCTTAGAATAAAAAATGACAACAGCCTTAGTGTGAACCTGCAAGGATGCTGTCACTATCAGAACCACGTTGACTTACTTAGTAAAGTTATCTGATTATGCACAAAAACACCCTTTTGTTTGCAACATGTTTGCAGAATCATAACAGCTAATTGTCAGACTTGCAGCCAACTGTGCTGCAAAGCTTTTGCCAACATGTAAATATCTGCAGGATATTTACTGTAGTATGATTTCTTGCAAGCTCATTTTCTCTTTTCTTTACTTGGCTTATCCATCATGTCCTTTTCTGTCTCTTAGCCAGAGCCAGCATACCAAACAGAACAGAGACCAGCTGACAGGTTTCTCTTTGGCTTAAGGCTGATGTGTAAATTAGCGTGACAAAGTAGTCCTCACTTCTCTTGAGAGAACTGAGATACCGCCGTCAACACTGCAAAGTCAAAGTTACACAGGGCCAAAAGTAAGCGACTTTGCCGCACTCTCAAACAAAAGTACTGCTCAGTTTTCACACCATTGCACAAAGGTAGAATTACAAATTGAACTTTCATGAAATGATAACTGTGCAAGGAAACCATTATGCCCTACACATTATCACTGTCTTTCAGACAACTCTTTCCTTCAAGCAGCTGACACGTTGCACAGCTTAGTCCTGCTGGGTTGAATTGCACAGGTTAACTGTTCAAATAAGCAATCAGAGACAGAAGCTGGGCTATGACTGGTACAAAATGAGGATCATGGTTTTCTCTTGAAAAGTAAAGGTCTGATTAAAAAAAAAAAAAAGAACAACCTGCTTTGCTGAATGACTGCGATTTTGTATGCAACCAAAGTTGAATGAGTACATCTTTCTAAGCACAAAAATGACTGAGCCTCATGCACCTGAACATGAACTCTTTGGTGGAAGCATTAATAAACCAAAGTCATACTTTTGTCTTGACAAAGAATGTTTTGTGTGCTTTTCAAACAATTTATTACTGATAAATGAAAAAAATAAAACAAAACATTTGAACAACATATCATTGAACTGGCGGATAGAGTTTCACCTCAACCACAAATCAACAGAGTCCACACCACCAAACAATACAGCATTCAACAAATAATCATTCCCCTTCATAGTCTCTGACTCCACAGACTCCACTTAGTCTCTGGGGTCGCAAGAACTGCTCCAAAAGTGTTTGTTTACACTGATATTCTGTGCAAAAACAGGCCAACTCTTTGTTAACTTCTAAAAAAGACTCCCAAAAGACACCGAGAGAAGGCGGTTATTGTTGTCATAAAGCCAGTGTCCAGCTCTTTCCTGTCTCGGAGGAGCTTTGGGAAGTCTCATTCTCACCGAGTAGTGCTCCATTTCCGGAAGCCCGGCTAATCCTCTCAGGCGAGAAGGTGAAAGGCAGGGACATGGAGAAAGGGGAGGGGGGTGTACGCGGGAAGGGAGGCCTATGTGCGCTACAACATTCAAAATGCCTTGTTGAAAATAATCCTATAAAGCATACTGCCAGTAGCCTGTTGAGAGGCAGAATTAGGACTTGCATAGAGCAGATAGGCCGCGCAATTATCTCCTCTGAGGCTTTAACTGGAATCGGGCCAAGATGCAGACAGAATTTTGACTTTTTTACTTTAAGATGCAAAAACATGAGTATCAGTTGAGCTTTTGATTAATGTTTATGTCAGTAATAAATCACAATACAAAAGCTTTAAAAAGCTATATCTTCATCTCTGAAAATGAGTGCAATCAGATAGCAACATCCTCTATAATGTGGCTCCACTGGCAGGCTATTAGACATCTGTAGCAGCACTGGTGACCACATGGAAAACTTGGTTAACATGCTACTTTAATTAGAATACAAACTATGTTTTTCTGCGCCCAGTGAAGTAAAAAAACAAAACAGGGATGTGGCCACGGATTTAACAGCGTGCTTGTTGGGTTCCTGTGTGACAGAAAGCACTGTGGTTCTATGTGATTTGTGATTTGCACGTGAGTGGAAAGAGAGTTTTAATCTGCACCCTGGACTCAGCCTCCCTTCCATAAGAGGAAATCAGTAACACAAAAGGCTCGTACTACACAACTGTACAGCAACACAGTTGGAATGCTTATGAACTCATGAAGGGACAAACTGTAAAAAAAAAACGATGTGAAAACCTCTGCTACTCTGAATCTTACAATGCTCTTTATGGCCATAATTTAATGAAATGCTTTTCTTTTTTATTAAACTGAATATTACTCAATAACAGGTGCCTGCCACTTATTTAATAATTATTAATAATTTAATAATAATTAAATAATCTGTGTTGGCAAGATTTGTGTCAAAGTTTAAAAATCTATTATCCTGTCAACCATTAAGCACTGAGATCAGCACTTGGTTGTACCAACTGTGCAAAAGTATACTGCAGCCTAATTTGGATGTCATTCCAGCTTCAGGTCATTGTTTTACATGTCTAACATTTGGTGCTGTACCAGCTGCAGTTGTTCAAACACAGGCATATATGACAGCTCAAACATTACACCTCGCTCCCAATAGGTGTCAAGCCCTACATACAAAACAATTGTCATGAGGTATAGGACAGAGGGGTGGGATATCTCGGAGGTTTTAGGATAAGCAGAAGGTTTTACTTGCAGTTTAGTTATCAGATTCATCTACAAATTTGACAGCCCACAGATGGTACTAAGACTTTGAGTTCCACCTGTGGTTCCACTGTGATTGGAAACAATTTAAGCAAAACAGCAATAAAGTCTCATTAAATTACTTTTATGTTTTTGTCATAAACGTACAGCTCGGTCTGTAGCTGTGCTTGCAGTTCTCAAAGCATTCCCAGACATTTGCTTTGCTTTAATAAACAGCTGATGAACATTGGGCCTGAGGACCTATATCTTTGCACAAAGTTTGAAATGATCCCTAAAAGCATTTTTAAAATTTTATATTTGAAACCAAGGATGAGTCTAAGGCCCTAACCTTAACCTCTGATTTAGGACCATAATCATAATAATCATAATCAGTCTGAAGAAAATCTCTCAAAGCATTTCTAACAACTTTGTTCACAACAAGAGATGAACATGGGTGGGCATTTGTCCAAACTAACAAAGGTGCTACAAGCCCTTGCCAGAGGCACAGTGGAAATCAAATGCTTTTTACAAGCATCAGAAACAAAGTGAAAAACAAACTTTGGTTAATTTGGGTGATACATTCTAATAGTCCAGATGAACCTTTTGTCTGTGGAGTGCTACAAAAAGTGACATGACCTGTGTTATAGGCTAACTACATTCTCTCTAAGGAATGTAAATTTCATCCAAAGTTTCATCCAGACTAACACAAACGTGTCCAAATGAGTACTGTTGAGGACACTAAGACACTAACAGTTGCTACACTACATATCCAGTCTACTCTTTGACAGTTTTTTCACATTTCAATTTGCAGGTTATTTCAACATATTTATTCCATCAGTTTTACATCCCTGGTCATCACCTGGGTAATTGAATTATGCTTTTTCTCAGAGCTAGTCAGAGCAACAGCATTCAGGACCAAGGACCACAGCAGCCAAGTCTCCAACAGGTGCAAATTCCAGTGATGCCTGCGTGAGTTTGGACACTCCTGTGTCTCTGTAAACCTGGGCCAAGTGGCACGCTGATGGTGGGGGCCAGCAGAGATGTCTGACAGTAAAGTGTGCTTTCATGCCCTGTAACAGCTTGCATTTCCACATTGTTTTATTTTTTGTCAATATGTGTGTGTGTTTCTCAAAGGAAGGTTAAGAGCAAGACAGTCTAAGCTGGTTTCATGTCCAGCAGTCCCTAAAATACTAAATCCTGATTGTTTATACATAAGAATTGTTAATGATCAATGTTTAAGTTTTTCATTATTCTTTTTTAAAATGAATGTTATTTAAATAACACTGATCCTTACCTTTAACTTCTGCTAAAGTCATTTTCCTTTGGATTTAAGTGTCACACAATGCCTATTTGATCCAAACCTTAAACTTGGATGGTAAGATCGTTCACAGACAGTCTAAAGGTGCGTTCACACCGAACGCAACTTGTATGACCTCTGCGGCCATTCTCCATATAAAGTCAATATACAGCTGCAATCAAGCGCAACTGGGCGGGACCAGATCTCATGCAATGCGTCAGACAGGATCTGGACAACTTGGTCGTGTCATGGGAGACATAGGACTGAGCTCTTGTTGCTGCAGATAGGAACTCTGGGATCACTCTGGGTGCACAACCAGGTCGTAGTGCTCGATCACCAAAGTAAAAAAACTTTGAAGTTATCGGGAGATGCTGTGCTGTGACAACCAGCATTGTGCGGGTGTGTGATGACAGCCGTGACACACCGTTTTGATTCGGGATCACAGAGTGACAATCCATGTTCATGTGTGGAACATCAGTTAGTGAGAACATTAGTTCTGCCAGCCACAACACAGTGAATTCACAGATGATGTTGCAGCAGGGCCATTAGCTGCAGTGTTCTGTGGTTAGCAGGGAAGTGAAAAGGATACAGTTGGAATAATGTCAGCTAATATATCCTATTATATGGCATGATATGATTGTGTTGAAATTTGAGCAGGCATGACGTCACTGAGCACATAACAGTGACAAAATGAGCTATTTATGGACGGGACTTGGGTTGGCGATGTGATCTTAGTCACCAAAGTCACATGCGGGGTGATCGCACCAAGTGCTTTGAGATTTGACTCAGTTCACTTTCACACCTTAAGTTTGGTGGTCGCTGTTAAGTTTAGGCGTTAACTTGCAACAATATTTATTATTTTACTTGGTTTGCTTTCAAAAAGCACTTTTTCAAGCAGAGCAAAGTAAAATGTTTTGTTATCTGGCAAATCACCATTAGTTGGGGCTGTAGCTGTAGTCTTTGTTCCCATCATCTGGCCGGAAGTATACAACCAGCTTAAGGTTTATAACATCAATTAGCTCAAAGCAGTTCAGAAACATTTGGTGCTATTGAAAAAACATAAAGCTGCTTCAGAGTGGTACTTGCATATGGACTCCAGACTGGCAGTGCTTAAAATGCTACCCTTTGCTTGACATTGTCAGTGAATGCTACGTTAACTTTCTTACTGTTGTATATTAAGCCAAATCCAGGCCACAATAAACTGTCTTTTAGCTCCCTTGTCCTGTTAGATTTGGCATCAGCAAAATGATTGACCGGTAGTGGCATGTCTAGATCCGGATGACCAAGGCTTGAAGGAACAGAGAAAGGCAGACAATGAGCAGTATGACAGAAAACTCTACACGAATGAAAGTGAATTGAGCTTTTTTGGGCCTCCTGAACTTTTGAAAAGTGATTGGTTGAGCCAAAATGTGCACTTTTGCCTGGAGGAGGCTTATTTTAAAATTGGTTCTTGACCTCTACATGAGGTCACAAACTTCAGAAGGGCCTTCAGAGGGAAGACAGTTGTTACATATCATAAGAGTTCACAGGGGCAAGTCTGGACATAACAAGACAACCCAAAACGTAATGCCTCCAACCTCAGATGTCCCCAGCATGGACACAACGTAAAGTCCTCATGAAAGAGAGATAATGGGAAATATGAACCAGACATATTGTAGTTGGTGTAAAAAAATCAGACAACAGATCATCACTTTCAGCAGATAAGAATGTCAAAACGGATCAAGCTAAACTATTAACTGCTAGTGAGTTAATGTATAATTATTGAACATAAAAAAAATTAAAGGTTAACTGTGCCCACATTCAAAACAATGGTAGTATACAAATATGTTCATTCTACTGATGTGCTTGAATGGGATTGATTGAATATCATGGGTATTTAATCATACCTCTTAAAGTTAATATTACTTAATCGTATTTAATGGTTAAATGCTCTCAGGTTTCCATTTAATGTCACTCTGCGCACAATGGAGTCTGGAACATGTACAAGACAGCCCGTCCTGGCGGAGAATTCAGAGTAGGGGGCTGTGTGGGTGGGTAGGCACTCATTTGAAGAAAACTCCCAATAATCCAATTAAGCACATAATTTCCTTTGGTACACACGAATTGAATCAACTTTCAGGGAGCAGCCAAGTCAGAAAACGTGAAAAGCGAAAAAAAGAGTGTACAGAGAAAGGGTAAGAAAAGGCTTTTCTGCGTACTGTTCAGCTGCTGCTGTGGACTAAATGCAAACAAAGCTTCAGAGAAAAGGGCTTTAGATCTCAGCAAACATGGTGGGGGTCTTCTGTGCTCCACTTTGTTACTGTCCTGCTTGGCTGGCGTATAGCTCTCTTGTCCAGGACCAGCCTTTAGCAGCAATGCCTTGACGATGAGCCAAGCTGCCTTTCAAAGTGTGTGAGTGTACACGTGCTTGAATATGTATGAGCAGGGACGGGGTTCCTCTGCTGTTTTGTACATTTTTCTATAACTGGCATCATATTCGAAAAGGACAGACAAAGAAAAGAAGGAAAAGAGAGAGGGTGGGGGTGTTGAATGTGAGTACATTTGCAGTATAATGGGACTTGCATGAAGGTGGCATTGTACATGATATAACTTGTCATAAATCCTGCCTGAATCCTGTAATACACCTCAGTTAGGAGAGATTACCCTCACTCTAAGATGACACCATATGAAGTTATTTCAGTGAATCCACTGCAGTAAAAGAGGGACATTAGAGGGCAGAAAAACAGTGAAGGAATTCCGAATATCCTCCTCAAAAGCGCTTATCTGTTCTCTCTGGAGCATGGAATCTCAGCCACAATGACGGGGCCAAAAGTAAATAAAGGGGCATCATCCTCAGAGTATTTACGACCAAAATGAGACAAAAGTTATGCGTCTGTGGACATTTAAGCTGCATAGTTTGAGTTATTTGTTTCTTTTTCCAGATCTGATCCAAAAAAACTGGATAAACTATTTTACTGATGCACTCATTTCAATAAGACTTTGTAAAGTGTGACTTCAGAAGAGGAAGGTAGATACAACAAGTACAAGCTGTGTTTCCAATTCTCAGCACCATGTCTCAAATCTCCTCTGTGGTGCTGCCTGTTTTTCTCACTGAGACCATCTGGTAGTCGTGCCATGTGGTCATCAAATTATTATGGCCATAATCCACAACTGCAGGTCAGATATATCAAATTCAATATAAAGTTGTTCATATTATGAAACCCTTTACAACATAGCAAGGTGGGTGTTGTGGAGTGATGGGATGAACCTTTAATACTTGGGATGCACCGAAATGAAAATTTGTGGCCGAAGCCGAATAAAATATAAATGCATGGCCGAATACCGGATATCTAATGCGGAGGCTAAGTAGTTCACTATATTTTTTAACAGTGCATAAATATCTTAGAATGCATTTTAGACATGTCTTTAAAAGAAAGTTATTGTTTGTTGAATGTTATGACATTTTTAAATTATCCAGTAGCCTTTGCTTTTCAAAAAAAGCAAAAACAAAGTTTTTCATTCATATTAGGCCTTCTAACAAAACAAAACATGCAGTAAAAAGAAACTTAAGTGCATTGAAGTGGATAAACCTGCAACAAATGAACTATTGTCCTTTTCACACAAGCCTGCTTAGCCACAGTCACACACAATTTCGTATTTTATTTCGTCATTGTGTCGCACAGTACAAACCGGCTATTACATCACTCCACCAAAGGCCGAATATGGCTTTTTTTGCCATAATTAGCCGAATATATTCTGTCACCGGATATTCGGTGCATCCTTATGAACACAAAAAAAATGATAACAAGTGCTGCTGAATCAATCCAAATTAAAAGCCAGATGAAAAAAGGCTGGTCTTCAGGTTGACTAAAAAAATGAGAAAGCTCTCCATTTCAATATCTAGGAGAAATGAGCTGCAAAGTTTAGGGGGATTAAAGAGTAAGTTCTCTCTGAGTGGGAAACATGAGGAAAAGTTAAAAGGGAAGCCTTTGAATGTTCAATAAAAGGTCAGAAATGTATGAAGGAGCAAAGCTGTGTAAAACTCTGAAGTCCACATCAGAGGCTCTAACACTCCTCTCCTTGCTGCAGCTACAAGTGCGCACTCTACTTGTCCCCGAAATGGTCTAACGACTGACTGTGTTAACTGGTGAGCAAGAAGTGTTGATATATGTTGTACCCAAAGCGCCAGCAAAACCAGTTTACACGGTCACTAGTTGAAAAACAGTCCAACTTCTACAAGAAGAGACTTCATCTATCACCAACTAGATTAACAGTCATATCTGTGTCTGTGAAGTCTGATTAACACATTTTTTATAAGAGGAGGATTTTGGACTATTTTTTTTTTAAGTTTGTCTTTAAAACTTCCTGTTATAGTTGTTCCTGTTGCTGTGTTGATGCTGTGACATATCCTGATCCCACTGATCATGTGCATACTGCAACCCTCATCTGTGTTGTATTGGTTCTGGATGATATGCACAATGTAACTGACACAGGAAACTCATGGCAGTCATTGTGCATCTATGTAGTTAACAGTATGTTGCCTCATAGCAAAACACAACTCTGTTTTGTTTTTTACAAATTTGTAGAAAGTTTTACCCTCCAATAACTCATCCAAAAATCTCAACTTGTAAGAGTTAAGTAGAGTATATATACTACAACAGGTCCACTTTTGGCTTGAACCCCAACTCTTGATCAAAGTCTTCAAAGGCCCAATTATCCAGAGGTCTTAAAGGTTATCATATATGAGTATCTTCTGGTATGGGATCAGTTAAGAGTCACTTTATCCCCTTAGAAGGGGATTGGGGCTGCCCTGACTTGACATTGTAAATATTAAATGTTTAAATGTTTACGACCAGAAATCCTGATGTGTGTAGAGTGCACCAAGGACAGCCAAGCTTGTTCTCTGGGTTTTGTCACGTGGACCAGAACAAAGTCAATCAGAGAGCAAGCCGGCTGAAGCAGGAAACAAATGTAACCAAGGCAACGAGAGTAAAGACAGCCAATAAAGTAAGACAGACATCAGAAATGGAGGTTCAAGTGGTTGATTTGCATCTTAACAGCATAACATGTAAATGACAAAAAAGCTGGATGGATGTCACCACTGCTAAGGATGTCACAGAAAAATAACCACCAGCTGCATTTAAACTTCTGATATTGTTCGCCGTGTTTGTTTATACTGAAGTCCAAGCTGCAAGAGCAGAGGCACTGCCTTCTTGGTAAACCAATTAGTTGCGGAGTAGAAAAAAGGTAGAAAGAGAAAAAGGGTGCCTACTTTTGTTCCCCAGGTTAAAACTTAAAAAAGCAGTACTTAGCTTTTCCATTTCCATCATTCAGGTGCTGCAAGAACTCCTCTTTATTTCTCATTCTTCATTTCCTGTTCCTGTGCCACTCCAGATGGCAAAAGGATCTAGAGCTCATCCATAACTGAAGCCGGTGCTGTGCAGGATCAAGTAAGTTGGAGGTAGAAGGATTTGTATCCTAACTCAACATGTCCAGCAATTTCTAACCACAAATCCCCAACTGTAATTTTGCAAGCACTTGGAAATTGTCTCATGACAAAAATACTCTAAAACCTGCAAAAAAAAAAAAATGTGGAAGTTCTTAGAAACCTCACAAAGTGGCAGATATAAACTATGTAAGGGCTTGATTTTAATCCTTCAGGAGGCGGAAGAGGTAGTGCCTCTTTTTATCCAGTGATGGATGTGTTTAGCTTGGTGTCACACATGCTGAAGCCATAGACGTAAAGGAGAGGTATAAAACATGTTGAAGGCTTAATGGACCCCTTGAAACACATTGTGCACCACTTGAGCTGATGCTGAAATCAAAACTGCACGCTGACTGAATTAAAAACAGTCATAAACAATACGGCCTATCGCTTGGATAAACATGCTTCAGGAGTGAGAAACATTACATCTGTGAAAGAGCTTTCCACACCAGGTATGTCAAGAGGGCAGCAGATGTAATAAGACTGTTTTACATGTGGTGATAAATGAAATGTTCTTACTTGATTATTAATGCTAACGAACAATGACCTATTACGAGTAACACAAAGGCAGTAACAAAAAAGGAATCCTTTTTAAGTTCTCCATTTATTACTGACCATTAGTGTATTAGTATTAACATTTTATAACCCTTTTTCTATATCCCCGGTCTTAGTGAATGATGGTTGTACTTTCTACACTTTTAATAGCTACATCAAGAGAGAACTGGAGTCGAGGCAGGGGTGACGTTGGCGTTCAAAAATTTAAAGGTGGCTTAGATTTGAGTGAAAAGAGCTGTGTAGTGAGTTTATGAGTTTGATAGCAGTTAGTATGTATTGTTGGATATACTGCCCTTTATCTCCTTAGAAACATTGTACATCCTTATTGGTGCTTAGGTCGATCAATCACAGCAATTAAATAGTCAGGGAGCTAGTTGCTAGTAGTTTTGGCACTAGTGGCAGGTGCTAAGTCCTTTTGGACAAAGGATCAACATTTCCATAAAGCCCATGCAGGGACTAAAACATAACATGCACTAAATTCTCCTGTTATATGATGGTGTTAACTCCAGACTTGATGAAACATGGAGAACCAGCACTAAATGACAGGGTACCTCAAGTCACCCAGTGGTCTGCAGTCCTTAAAGGGGACATATCATGCTTGTTTCTCCTTTTCACTATGCCAGACTAGGATGCCTGTAAAGCATTTCTGCCCTCAGTACAAGTCATTTAGTTCCTTCATTGCCCCACAATAGCGTTCTCAAAATCCTCATTTTAGGCCATTAACAAGGTCTCGTTGAAACACTCGGATCTGAGGATGACCTAAAGTTACCTCACAACGTCACAGCCCTTTGTGCTCTGATTGGTCAGTTCTATCGGGGGTTGAGCCAGCCTGTCCTTCTTCTTCTACTGTATTTTCCGGCGGGCTCAAAGCAGCGAGCACATATTGAGTCCCCCTACAGGCCAGAGCAGGTAATGAGTGACTGTGAGCTAGGGAGCTACAAACCCCTGCTGGACGGATGTGTTCCTCGGTGACGGTTTTGTGGCTAACGGACATCACAGAGGAGGAAGTGTTTTATCAGATTACTCCAATAAAAAGAAAGGTACCTCGTGATGTCACGACGTTTGAAATCTCGCCGACATCTCGCAATGACCTATTTTCAGAGGCATCAAATCTCATTCTAGGATATCAGAAAAAATACAATATCTCATTTTTTGAAAATTAAGGGGGTGTAAGGTTTTGTTTTCAAATTTATTATATTATATGTAAGTATTAAATCATGCATCAGCATATGTCTCCTTTAACTCAGGGAAAGGTGAATTCTACCACAAGTCTGGCTGAAAATGCCAAAAACATATCATACAGGGAAGGAAGAAAATCTGATCTAAGGGGTGTAAAAAATATCAGTACACCAGTGTGTCCAATCATTTTTCAGCAATCTGTTTTATCAACATTTTATTACTTAATAATTCAAAAAATGATATTTTTTATAGCAGCCTATTCCCTAGTTGCTGGTTGATCGATGGCATTCAGCCTTTGATTCTCTGTCTCTCCAATACATCTGTAGGTATTATTTCTTTGTCACTTTGACAAAGTCTATACATGCAGGACCACACATTACAGAAAACACTGTATAAAACTGTTTTTTTATGCACATAATGTTGTGGTCTCTTAACAACAGGAAACATTTTTTTAACAGACTATGTAGTTGTAGCTGAAGGAAGTGGCAGCTTACTAACTCAAAAAAATAACCATTGTACAATCAACAAATACAAAAACATTACCCAATACTAGAGAAGACATCCGCACATTTTAAACTGGATGCTTGTTTGCAGTGTAACATCATCTCCCTGTGCCAGTTTTTATTTTTAGCACGTTACCAAGTCTTTTAGATCGCTGGCATGAGAACTGTAGCCTGCAGGTTTCTCAAGAACCAAGAATCTAGAGACTTAGAAGGCCTTCCTGTTCTTTATGCACAACATGAACTAGTCCTGGTCAAACTAGCAAGGATAATAATAAAGTGGGAAATTGTTTATGTTTCTGCACATAATCGTTTACATTTACAACCAAGAAAAAAACGGTCTGGGCTGTATGCCAATAGTTGTACAAGCAAGAGCTGGCGTGCACTGCAGCCAAACAGCATCCAGTGTGATAAAATGTCTCTGCCAAAGCTGTTTTATTTACATTTAACAGTTTCAAGATGGAAATATGGATGGAAAATCAATAACGGTTTGGATTATATTTAATTTTGTCTTTTTGCTCCATGCTTAAATGATTTTAATGAAGGAGGAAGCACTCCTGTTGCCATTTGTATACCTGATGTTTTATGTATTGAGTTTTCTTATTGTAATGTTTTTCAGGTGTCAGAAATGTTTCAGCTGAACAGGGAGTCAAAACAAATAAAGACCATCCAGATGATTTATTTAAACTCCATGGAAATCATTTGTATGGAAAGTGCAGAACTGAGATGACAGCTCTACAAAGATGAGGTGTTTTACTGCAGGTAAAAGGGCCAAAGACATCAGCCTTTTTATAGCAAGTATGACAAAGCCACATGCTGCAAAAGTATCAATAAATGGGTTTAATCAATCTGCTCTGGCAAAGAGGAATAGCAACTTGACTTAACCACAATTATGTCAATTCAAAAAGTTTGTCAGAAACTGCCTATAAAATGTGTTCCACGCACTTTCCCACATCACATAGAGTTTGCCATATGAACCCCGTGCTCTTGGCGCCTTCCTTAATGACGTTACACGATTGTGTTCCATGTCAAACAGCAAATTGGTCCTCTTGCATCAGCGGCCAAGTAGAAATCCCGACCTCAAGCTTTATACCCGAGTCAAAGAAAACGAGGCTGCTGGCACCACAAATGTAAAAATCTGGATCAGCAGGAAGTCGAAGGGCTTTCACTTCAATGTCTTTGCTACCACAATTAAGACTTCACAAATCTATCCAGGAATATAAAACACTGTGCTCTAGGTTTGACTGACAAGGCCACTGTGCTTCATGCTAAATTACTCACAGGCACAGGCAAGACCCACACAGTGTTTGGATGAGATGTGTGCGTGGTGCCAGTGTATTTAACCTTAGCCAAACTTCTCAAGCCATATGTCAAGAGCAAAAGAATCTTGGCTATCGAGACCTTAGAGATAAGTTCAGAAATGCAACTACTAACAGCTACAAATACAACAGATACGATCTGTAATCAGGGTGATAATCCCTCAACAATGTAGAGGCTTTACTGCATTACTTAATGTTCCACGACAAGTCTTAGACCCAGGAGAAGTCCTGATCCGTGTTGCTGCCCTCAGATAAAACTGACCCTGAACACATTATAATGCAGTCAGAGGACTGTGGAGAGAACATGGCCTTTGACCCCGGCTAAGAGGTCTAGGATTATCAGGGTATGACACTTTAGTCATGGACTCGCACTAAATCCCCTGCATCTTGAAGAGTCCCTTTCAGTGCAAATGGAGAGGAGGAAAAAGACTTTGGATTAAAATCTGGAGAGTGGACAATAGGTCAAGTTTGTCTTTTATTCTCTTCATCTGACCAGAGGAATCGACAACATTAATATTGGACAGTTGGTGTTAAAATGAAAAAAATGAAAAAAACTCTGATAAACGTAGAAAAACACTCTAATTCGGAAGTTTTGCAAGGACATCAGCAGGAATCCGCAGCTTTCCCTTTTTGTCATATGCATTTGCTTTCCAATAAAAAACAAATTGATTAATTTGATACATAAATTCATGCAAACAACCTGCATTTAAGATACAGGACTTTCTGAAGCTAAATCCCAGAGGTTTAAACAAAACTTTAAAGCTTTCTCTCTGGTGATATGTTTGGCCATTGCTGCAGCACATCAAAATGAAAAACTTTCCTCTAGGATGCACAATAATACATTTTTGGACCACATCCAATGGGCAAATATTTCCATACTCATAATCGCTGATAATGAGATCAATAAATTTTATCAGCAGCACAAAGCCTCCACTTTACTAAAATTGACCTGTTCTCTTCATGGTGATGGTCCATTATTATCAAAAGCAGATGTGAAGTAAGAAAAGCAACATTATATTCACAAATAAATGATACTGTTGTTTAGTAAAGAAACATTGATTCATGGATGAGGAGATGAAGTATAATGATACGTTTCTATATTCTGCCAGTATTACAGAAAATATGGAATGTATAAGGTCAATATGTGCAGACAAAGTATTGGCAAAAATGTTCATATCTGCCGTTCTCTGCTGTGTTGGCTATTTTTGGACATCCCCACGAGCCTGAAATATAGAGTACACTGCATTTGTGCCACAGATGTACATGTGTTCAAGCTCTTAAGATCTGGACTTGTTTTAAAGAGGCCGTAGCATGGCCTTAAGGTCTCTCCATCTCTTCCTCATTGGCCACAGTTACATGATGTATTTAAATTTGGAATTAAAGCATCGTCCTTTGCGTTTAAATTGAAATAGTAATTGCAAATTGAGGTTTACATAGAAAACACTTTTATTCACCTTGATTCAATCCCGCTTAAGGTCTAGGGGTTGGGAATGGTTCTAATTCGGCAGGGGGCAGTCGTGACGTATTTACAAAGAAAAAAAACTCAAGTTCAGCATCTCCAGTGTCTCTGTCAGGAAAACCTCATCCAACCTGGATGCTGTAACTTTTAAAAGGTGTGTATTTTGTTGCTTATGTGCCATCTCAATTTTAGAGAGGATTAAGTGTTATTTTGAATTAAAGGGGAATTAAAGCTCTCATGTAAACATAGTAAATATGGCATCGGAAGCTGCCTAAGACATCAACCAGTGTAACGTCCTCCCATCAGTTTGACTCTGGTGCAGAGAAAACAGAATGAATGCAGCGCTGAACTAAAAGATCACAACAGAGTAGTCTTTGTAGGTTCTCATTCATCTGCGCCATGTTTATCGACTGGCTGGAGGTTCTTGAAGACATTTCGCCTCTCTTCAAACGAACTAAAGAAGCCTTTTGGAAGAGGAGCAAAATGTCTTCATGTACCTCCAGCAAGCCCAGTTGCCCTTTTAGAAGAACTGGATAACTACAGAGCAGACTGATGAACCAACAGCCTGCGAGGAGGAGGGGGCCTTAAAGAGGCAGGAGAATACAGCACTATTTAGAGTTGTCTGTATAAGAAAATCAAACAGTTATTTGAACATTACCCATTGTGAATATACCATCATAGTCACTAGGGCTGCCACAAACAACTATTTCAATAGTCGACTAGTCAACATCTTTTTTGAGATTGGTCGACTAGTCACATCATGCATGAACTGCAGTGTACCGCTCCAGCATGCAGTTGGTGGCCCAAATCACTTATAATAAGCAGACCTGGCAACTATGGTGCCTGCGTAGCTGTGCATGCGCCACATGCATGAGTGTGTTTGGCAGTGTGCTGGGTTGATTCCTGCGGGCGTGATAACCAGGAAACGGGGGTGAGGAAAGGAGAAACTACTAACCAAACTCATGTCTTGCTTTGTTGTGGGCAGCTGGGTGATAATCATGTGGGATTCACATTAGAAGAGCAAGCCCAAAGTCACTTTTAATGAGTGGACTTGGCAACACAATAACTTTTGTCTTAGTCTGCACTCAACCTGCTCGCTCACACTTTCTCCTTCCCACACGGCTATAGTGATAACCTTTGTTCTAGTAGATGCACAATAGTAAAACACCGAGAAAGGGCACATTTACAGGGACAGCTTTATCCAGGGACAGGTCATCAAAAACAAGGACTGTCCTCAGAAATTGGGGAGGCCTGGACAACATACTGTCGACGCTAATGTTAAAAACTAACTAGCCAAAATAGGCTTATTGAGACGACTGACTCTCTTTGTCAGAAATTGAATCAGCCAAGATGTGCTTCCTTTTCAGATGCTTATGCATAGCTGTCGGACTGCCATGGAAGGCAAGTTCTGCCTTGCAGATTTCGCATTGCACACTCTTCTCTTTTGTTTTGGTAAAATGCTCTCAAACTTTTGAGCTCCGTTCCCACTTAGTCATAATACTGTTTGGGCATAACTCTTCAAAGTGACACAGCTGACCCAGATTACCACTACTGCGCATATGGCAAGGACAAAAAGGCAGACAAGGCAGCTGAAGGTACAGCGGCAGTTTAGAGAGAACATTTAAAAAACCCAAAAGGATGCATCACTATTGAATTAGTTGTCGACTATTTTGATTGTCGACTTAGTCACGACTAGTCAATTAATCCTGGTAGTCACCAAAAAAGAATATATAAATTTGATCAAAGGCAAAATAAGACCCTTTTAAATGCAACCAGATTATCACGTTCTTTACAAATTGAACAGGAAAAAAGATGGCATTAACTAAAAGGGGTATATCGCCGCCTTTTTGTCAGGGGCTGGCATGGCTCCATCAACGAACTGATCATCTTCCTGTAAATGTAGACTGAAAAGGGCAGTAGCACAGCACATTGTTTAACCACGCAATAAACATAGCACAAAGTACGTAACTACACACATACACACTATCTCAAGTCAAAACACAATACAAGGGGCAAACATACCCATGGAAATCAGGAGACAGGAAACCAAAGCTCAGATGTAAAATTGAATCTAATTTTACCTTCTGGGAAAATTCCAAATGATCCTTTAATAAAAACAGACCATTATCCTGATTTGATTTGTTTTCTCGATGCAAACACACAATGTGGCTGAACAAATATGCAAACACACAGGCTTGGAGGATCATTTGTTATCTGCTCACATGTCAAACTCCCCCAGAGCGAGGCAAACTTGCTCAGACTTAATGCACAACACACTGAAGTATTAAAACTTCACATCCTCTTAATGTTTACAACAGAACACAGCAGCAACTCCCCACACTATCTGTGTCTCTGAATGGATCTCATCAACGGGAAAATCAGGAAGTTGTTCTTTGTAAATGAGGTGATAGTTTGAGAGAGTTTGAGTTCAATCTTTGCAAATGTGTTGCAGAGATTGTGTGAAGCTGTGTGTGTGTTTTTTTTATCCCACATCAGAATCAGCTCTGGGCTCAGTCTTGAACACATACCAATCATTATTGGCAAGTTTGTTCTGGCCATCCATTGGATAAGGGAAGGTTATCAGATATCAGCCTTCAGTGTTGTGTGAACCAGAGCCTAAGGCAGTTTTTCCCTTAAAAAAATATTGGTCCTGCTATCATCTTATCTTTAGTATAGCACAGATCAGTAGATAGCACCCACTGAAGACTGACTGACAGTTTTTATTGTGGAAAATAAAAGCATAGGACGCCTGGGATTGGCTGTCTAAATGATTCAAAGGTCACACATCATTCAAGATATACTTTAACATTTTTATTTAAAAATGTGCCCATAGCCTGTCTACCACCTATACCTGAAACATGAGAAAAATCCCATTGCTCGTTCCAGTTTTCAAAAAATACTTAAACAGGTTAGAAACCTTCACGCTGAGGATACAAATGGTGATATGCCACTTCCCTCTGACAGGAAACACTCCCTTAGCTAGGTGTTTGCTCAACTCTGGAGCTGACTTGGACTGTCTGTGCAGTCACAGTAAACACTAGAGTACAGCGCTGACACACCAAATGGACTATGAAGAATCTCTATCAGCAGGAAGTCGAAGGGCTTCCTGCTGATCCTGAATATTTCACTAGTCCATCTGGGAAACAGCCCATAGAAAATGTTTGGGAAGAATCGTTCAATAGCATATGTTGAGGTGATTGGATGATTGTTCGACCACGACAGAACTCCCGCAGGGCAAAGTACAGAACATGATACACTCTTACAAAAAAACATTTTGAAGGTGGAGTTAAAATGCTTTTTTTTATTGACAAGTGCTGTCAGTATTGCCATTTGTTTGTTATTTGATAAAGAAACATGCTCTATCTCATTTCTCTTCCTGCTTTAAACATGCTGGTCAGGCCATGTCACATCAGGTCAAGTACAATCAGTGCAGATTGGTGCATTGTAGGATAGATCTAACTGATAGCAGACATTGACTCAGGTGGATCTAGCTGCCAACAGGTTAGGAAGGCTGAAGCCATATCTACTTCTTTAGAGGGGTGTTGTCAGGCACAGCTAAGGAGAACTCACAATTATACAAATTCAATTTCTGGAGATTTTTTGGTTTGTTATTTAAAGATACGGGTTAAGTTGCAATTCTAAATTTTATCTGGGAGGGCCTCCCACTGACTTGTGTCTTTTTCATAAAATCTTACCACACAAAAGAATGAATTGCTACTTGCTACAGTTCAAGATGGACCAACATTTGTCTCCCACATTCTTCTCCTGGGCTAGCCAGTGTTTTGTGTTTCTGGGTCTTGGGGAGCCTAGAAGTCTCCCAGTAAAGGGAAGCTCAGGTTAAGCTCAAACTGCAAATAAATCAACCCCTGCTCATATCCTCTTCTTACTCTTCTCTTTTCCTCAAAGACCTCCCGGCTGCCCCAGGCCCAGCGGGGCCACAAGGAGCTGTATCAAAACAACACTACATTATCCTCACTGCTGGTCTACATAAACAGCTTTGTACAAGCACAGCATAATAGGAGGCCATCTTTATTGCATGCTAAGAATGTACTCCCCAGCATGCATGTTACACTGCAGGAAAATTAGGATCCAGTTTATGATTATTTAATTGTTTATGAGCATGACAGTTATTTTTAGAATTGGGTATTAATGTTATAGAGTTTTTCTTTGAGCAAAATACTTAAAGTAATCTCGGAAAACAGACGAACTGCTCAATATATTTTACTAGACCATCTGGTAAAGATCCCAAAGAATGCAATAAGGGAAGGCCTAACGTTTTGGAAGCATTTCAGCGGGTGATTGGATGATCATTCCATTAATCACATTTAATTTGCGCCAATCGGGAAAAGCAGTTGACAGGTGCTACTGCTATACATAACATGCGTCACTTCAAAGAACAAAGAAGAAGAAGAGTGAAAATATCCTACAAATAGAAGTTTGTCATGTTCCTTTTTTTCCATTCTGTAAAGAATTGCACTCAAGATCTGATAAGACTGCTACTAAAGATGATAGCACCTATACTAATCTCTTTCACATCAGTCACTTCCTGATGTCATCTTGATCGTAGCTTGTTCTCCTTCCTGCTCTAAAGGACTCTCATTGGGCTGTGCCACTTTTGGCCACTGACAGTTGGTGCAGACTCGAACTTGGCAAGATATCCGCCTGTGTACAGATATTGAATCAGGCAGATTACAGACTGAGAAAGGTCATGCAAAACTTGCTATAATAAATAGCAAGCATCCGAGTGTTTGGAAAAGTATTTTTGCTAACAAACTGCGGATAAGGTCTAGAATAATGACCAGAGTCCCAAATGTTATCTGACTGCTTTCTGGTTGTCATCTAAACTATTGGTAAAACAACAACATGAAAACACCTGTAAATAATAGTGATTTAAATAAATAATGATTTGTTTATAGATTGATAAAATTCTATTGACAACACTGCCATTGACCCTATTCTTCATTTTCAATGTGGAATATTTTTGTCTGTGTGGCAAAAAGTCATCCTGCAGAGTTTTCCGATGTTAAGCGAATCACATGGCACTCCTGATTTTAATGTTATGCTGTGTCAACACATGAATCGGCATGTTGCTGAAAGACACTTTCTCTCTGCCTTTTACAAAAGCATGAAATCATTTGCATAAGACACTTATTGAAAGACATTGATAAGGGAATGTTACACATTAGGCCCAATTGTGTTAATACTTAAAATTTATTGGAACCAGCTTTCAACTAGAGCAGGGTATTTCCATTCTTATAAAATGTACTTTGAGGTCTGAAGTTAAGATATGATTAGGATAACTAATCTAGAATACCCCATTAGCTAAAGCATAGCACTGATCTGAAACAGAAGTCCAAAGGTCTTGTGCAAAAGTAGAACCATGAGTCTGCAATACAGATAAAAAAAAAAATACATTTCATCAATCATTCCTTAATCTGCGTTTGCATGCGAAAGCTGTTGCAGACTGTACTTCTGAAATAAATCACAAAATAATGCAGTTTGTGGTCAACTTTTTTCAAGAACCTCCAGAAGAAGTAACCACATGGGGGCCACACAGAGGAGGCAGATTACACAACATGTAGAGTGATCAGGACCATTACTAGTCATTCTCCTCTGTTGTAGGACAATCTGTAACACTTTGTTTTCAGTTCCAGGCAGTTCTGCTCTCTTCTGGCTTGCCACCTTGTTTAGTTTATGTGCATCTCTTATCTTGGTGGGGTGGAGCGTCAATGTGGCACGGATTGTTTTGCAACTTGGAGTCTTCCTGGTAAGCCCTTTCCCTCGCCAAAGAGCCTCTTCAATGAAAAGCAGACGTGACAAGGCATCAGCTGTGGTGTTACTGCTTTCAGTGATTTCTCTCCTAACCCCCTGAGGTTGTTTTGAAACCCTCCAGGGGGCACTGGAAAATGAAACGCAAGTGCTGAGCATGGAAACTCCATCCTCCTCTTCCTTCCCCCTTACTGGCCTGTTTCAGGGACAATCACAGAAACTGGGGGATTTTCCTCTGCGGAGAAGCACAACTCACTTTACTAAATTAGCCGTGTCTCATCTCTCAATACCTACTGTTCTCGTGAGGAAAATGAACCCTTCTGGGTGCTGTGAAGGGTCTTCTGGGTCAGAGAATTTCCTAACTTCTTTTTTACACTCTGCATTCTTGCATTAGGAGTGGAGAGTTGACAGACATGCCCAGACAGCCTTGGTCAACAGTTTAACAAACTGCGTCTTCGTATCTGAGCCCATTTTTCATACTCCTTGATATGAGCTGAGGTCTGCTCACAAGCACAGCCCACAATCTCACTCTATTAGGCATCACATTTTCAAGAATTAGGACGGAGGGGGCAAATTGTCCAGATGGCCCTAACTCAGCAGCAGCCATATTAGCTTTCAAAACGTCCTGAGTAACCATTTACCTGGGGCGGCCCGGGCACTTCCCTTTTGATTTCTTCGCAGTTGCTCTGATCTGTCAAGCAGAAAAATAACCAGAGGCTACTTCAAAGGCCCGGCCTCCAGAGTCCAAAATGCTACCGCCTTCGTGCAAAGAAGCCCAAGCTAAAAGGCGTCTTTATATGAAAATTGGTTTCATTAAGATCACTAGAATCCTTTGAGGGTCAGCGGGGAAAAAAGAAAACACATGTTGACAAGCACAAGCGTCTGCACCTTCTTATAAACATCAAGCTCAAGTCCTTTCATAACAAACTTATGACAGGACTTTGTTTTTCTCAGTACACAAAGAATAAAAATGCATGCACCACAAGTTTTAAGACTTAGAAACTGATGCAACATTTGGAACAAAAAGGGCCTGTTCTTCCACCAGCAGCAGATGAAAGTACTTTATGCCCCCACATTTTATCTTAAGAGATGTTTAAAAGCATCCAAGCAGGAGCCGAATGAAAAGCATTTATTTTTAACTGAAGTGATAAACACTGTATAAACACTGCAAAAGTATGGATTAAACTTGAATACTTTTAAGCCAATCACTGGAATAAATGATAACAAAGTCAAAGTAAAGCTGAAATGTACGATAACACAAAGGTCTTCAGGTTTAGGTGCGAGTTCCCATATCTTAGGTTGACAGGATGTAAATTCTGCCTCCATGGGGCTCTCAAAGCAAGGGCAGAGATAACCTCCACTGAACAAAATTATGCTATATAAAAGTGTTTAACTTTGCAACCAGGTGAGGCAGGGCTACTTAGATTATAGAAAAATTATTATTTTACTGATTATTTACTGATGTCACAATTATTACCAACAATTACTTATTTGTTTTACAACATCTGTGCAGAAGCTTGAAATGACTGAATGAACCATATTACATCAAAATACAACTACGACTACAAAGTGCATGAAATATTAATTTTGTAGGACTCATATCACACAGAAAAAAGTTGGCAAACAATGTGATCAGCTAGAATTATAATCACCATATTAAATGATTATATTCAATTGCTTAAATTTGATGTAAACGAATGATCCACAGTGTTTGTCTTATCGTAACAGAGAGAGGATTTACGTTGTTTTAAGGGACTCCTGACAATCTGTTTAAATAAAAGGATCTCATTTTCTTTAAAAAAAAACATGGGCCTAACTGACGTACAGGAACAAAAACAGGCATAGTGAGGAAATGAGGGAAATACACTATTTAACGTAACTATTGTTGTGATTTTTCTACATTATTAAAGTAAAATGTACAATCAACTCTGCTATTTAAATCCAAAGTATTACATTATATTGTTAACCCTAAGTTTCTGAGTTCTCATTTTCATTGTAAATAGCTTTAAAGGAAACAAGTTGTTGAAAAGTGGCAAAATTTGCTGAGTAGTGGCAGCATTGGTGGAAACTGGGGCGTACAATGAGTTCCCACCAAAATCTTTGTTTCCAGATAAAATGTGACAGCTGTGGCACAAACAAAATGTTATGTACTCTTGAAACATGGAGGACTGAGACACTGTCAGAATTGGGTGGACTCACAGGCAACACAGAACTTTCCTGCCCCTTCTTTTGCAAACCACCTGAGAAGGTCTGCATGTAAAAATGGCAGGAAAATTTATGTGTATTTTATGATTGTGCCCTTTCAACTCCATTACAATAAAATGACAAAAACATTATCTATGGCAAAAGGAAAAAAATTATAAAGTCACTTTATTACATTATTGTTGAGCTCTAATTCATCTTATCTTTGTTTTGACATTTTAATATGAAAATAATACGTCTTATACCTTTAACACAGGAATGCTAAAGTTCTGATCATCTGTACTTCATACCCTGCAGGTTGGCCTGAAACACTTTCCAGCTGTAACTCTGCAGCAGAACACACCCATTCCTGTCGAGTCCACTGATATCAGAACATGGAAACTATTAGACATTAAATCTACGTAGGAGATGGGAGAACTCCTACAGGGAGGCCTTTTACCGGTCCAGGATCAAGTCCTGCTGTGGTTGTTCTCTTCAAACACGAAAGAGGAGGAGCAACCCAATCTCATCCTGCAGTTCTTTATCTGGCAAAAAATCAAACCCTCAAGAGTGTGCTGGAGTTTCTAACCACTGCTGTGACAGGCGGTATGTTTGGTGTGGTTTGGTTTAGTTATGGAAAGTGGAGAAACTCCTGTACACAGTGAAATGCTTCTATGGAGTAGAGCCATAAGGTAGAGCGAATTAGAGGGAAATGAGATGGCCTAACACCACATGAGGTAACGTCCTCAGTAATTTGACCACTATCATGTTTAAGCTCTTTTCCACCAGGTCCAGGTTGGACGCTTGGTCATCAAAAAGACTCAGTGAGAGGTATTTAAATGCCCAGCGGCACGTCTTGTAGATAATAGGTTTCAGTTAGGCTAACCCTCCATCACAGCTCGCTGAGGCTCCACGCGGTAAGGTTTGCAGTAGAAGTAAGGACATTAAAGTCATCCCTCTGCGCCTCTGTGGATACATTTTTAGAGGATGGAGGGGTTATGAGTTTGGCTCGTGTTACCTGGCTCTGCTGGAAGTGACCGGAGCGGGACCCGCAGATTAAGGAACCATCTGGGAACTGCAACTTGAGCTCAGGAGAGGAGGGACATCGTAGCCTACTGGGACACCACCTTTACTTATTTACTATGATATACAAGCAAACATATATACATTAGCCTTCAGTGCCTTTCAGAAAAAAACTTAGTTTTAGTACTTACAAAAAAGGATGCCACTGAACACATTTCACTCCTAAAACTGTCAAATCCTAGAAACAAAAACTCAGCGACTCTTAATTCTGTCGTGAAAAAGGCTTGTAAGGAATCTGATACTTTCTGTTTTGAACTTTGCAATGTTTACTCCATCTCGGCAAGATGAGCTTCAACGCTTTGCAATACATTTTTCAAAATGTTTTCATTTACCCCTCCCCCCATATACTGATAACCATTGCTCTGCATTTTGACGGAAGACTGCAACAAATAGTTATTAACCAATTTATTAAAAATAAATAATGACAACAAGTGGAAGTACCACTGTTGTCTACAGACTATAATGCATTTTAAATACAACAGAGATGCATTTATGAGCCACTAAGGTGACAGAGAGAATCACATAGAACAAAATTAATGTCTTGTAACCTTTTCCCATATGCATACCACACTTTGAGGTAAAAGAAAATGTTATACAGTTCAGCATTAGTGCAAATGACATCGAAACAATATTTTTCACAAGTTAAGCAGTAACCTGAGCATTAGGAGGAAACCCCTCCTGTGAATCCTCTTCTTCAGCTCCTATTCAAATACTCTAACTAGGGATGGGAATTGATAAGATTTTTTTTTTTTTTTTTTTTTTTTTAATGTATTTATGGGCATTTTGTGCCTTTATTGATAGGAAAGAGACAGTGGATAGGCTTGTGAAAGGGGGAGAGAGAGTAGGGGAAGACACTCTGCAAACTGGTCACAGGCGGGATTCGAACCTGGACCGGCAGAAGTATGTACATGGGGTGCTAACCACTACGCCAAACCAGTACCCCAGGAATTGATAAGATTTTATCAATATCAATGCTGTTAACGATCCTGCTAATCGATCCAATTCTTTAACGATTCCCTTATCGATTCCAGCAAATTTTGCAAGTGGGCATATGTTGGTCTGATTTTCAGTGGCAACAATACCAAACATACATCACAATATAGATAACTGCTTCTGCAAGTTGCTGGTGTTTCCACTCACTTAAGGTTGTGCAATAGGTGTAATTAAAATTAAGCCACAATTCTGATGCTTCTGAACCCTGTTAATTGAATGGAATTGATAAGGGAATTGATAAGCAAAAAGATTAATGATATCGATTCTTCGATGGAGCTGTTAACGATTCTCAACTGTAATTGGTTTTTGATTTCCATCCCTAACTCTAACAGACCTAAATGATCTAGATTTTTCTTAATTCATGTTCCAGTGAAGGTAGATGTGATGAAGAATAAGACATTTCCCAAGGAACAGAAAAGTTCTGTCTCAAAAAGGAGACGAGGTCAAAACCCACCTTTGCTCTGACTACTTTACTTTCTTCTTTAAACAGGCCAGAGTCGTACATCAAACCAAGAGGCTGCTGACCTATGTCACTTTACATTTTTCAGTGAGGCTCTCCAAGATTTCTAACAGAGCATTGAATACAGCGCCTCATCCTCTCATATTACAACTCAAGAGGTCAGAGCAAGCACAGGATAAAAGCCCTTACATTTGCAAACAATCAACTTTCATAAAAATAATCTGCCTTTGCTCACATTAACAACGACCTCAGACAGTACGCTTTTGATAAAGACTGAAGGCTTAAACATCGACATTATGACAAGAGGCTGCACATGATGGACACCCTCAGGTCCAGATGTGAAATACAGTAGGCATGACGGTATTACGGTTGTTCTCTCACTCTTTGAACCTGAAAAGTGGAGAGCTTCGACTGGACATTTCATCAGGATAAATCCCCCGTTACAACAACAGAGACTGAGACCCAACCAGTGTCCAAATGCATTTGTTACATATGGTAAAAGAGCATTAGCTGACTCATCTTGAATGAATAATGACAAGATCTATCCACATCATGCAGCTCTTTCACCCTCAATTTAACAACAGCACCAAACTTCAGTCTAACATTGCCTCGCTGATGTTTTTCTAAGGTCATCTGGAGTCACTTCTGAAAGGTTCTTAAAGACCTCTTTCAGGTCCCTGTTGTGGCAGGTCTAATCAGTGAGCTGCACACATCAGCCAGCCGGTGGGTCAAAGGGAGACCTGGTTTTCATCTAAGAAAACAAAAATGGCCGCCGATGCCATCATCACAATCCCTGTACTGACAGACAACACCTACTTTTAGGTCAATTCTGATAAATTTCTTGGCTTTTCAAACAGGGCTTTCTAGTCTCTATTAAGATGATCCTGCTAAATAAACGTCAAAGGTAACAGCCTTTTGTCAGTGATATATAAGATAATATATGAAGAAAGTTATAGTCTGTATAACCTTTAAAACCATGATGTAGAGCTGGGCCATATGCATAAAAAAGTTTATCTTTTACGGACAGTGTTGATTAACACAACATGTTTAAATGTTTCATTTTTCGTTGTGCTTTACAAGAAAAAGACTTGGCGTTTGCTCTAAATTTTTAATTTGCACCATGTGCCGACAGCCATAATTGTCAAATGTGAGAACAACTTGGTTCATTGACCTGCACAATTCTGTTAATAACTAAAGGACACAATAGGTTCAACAGCCCATGACCAAGTTCCTCAGAAAAAAAGTGAAATCATAAAACTGCTGTCACTTAAGCGATATATGCCTTTAAAAACAGCTGTAGACGGATTAGGTCCCTAATGCAATAACTGCACATTTTGGGGTGTCTCATCTCAGTCCAAAACTTCCTCTTGGGGTCACTGACAGGATAAAATGTATTTATCTGCTGGCAAAGAGGCTGATACATGTATTCATTATGTATTAATTTTTGTATGTACACCTCAAAGGACTCTTTATCATTCGCCTGTTTAGTTATTGTATCAGTGTTAATTTTGACTGCAGTTTTTAATTTAGTTTTTATAGTCTTTTGCCTAAAACATCATTTAGTTTTAGTCGTAATTAAGTTATCTAAATTGTTTTAGTTTTAGTCTTGTTTAAGTTAATTAGACTTCACAACATTTTAGTCGAAAATTATGAAGTGTAAACTAAAAGGCATTTTTTATGTTTCCTTGAATTTCTGAAGTCATGTTTCAAACTTGGATAAAATGAAACATCTAACAAAACTTTAAATTCTAGTTTAGTTTCAATGTGTAAATTAACAGAAACAAACTTAACTTTTGTGTGAAATGCAATCACATTTATTTGGACTACCTGGCAGAGCATCTCAGTTACAATACCAGAATTAATAACAAACAGTAAACCTTGACAAAATTAGGTCTGATTGGATTAAGACTCGGTCAAACATTTTCATCAGGTTTTTATTGATGACAATTTTAGTTCATATAGTTGAAGTTTTTGTCCATGTGCCCTTGTTCTTTTAGTTATGGTCTTAATTTTAGTCAGGGGAAGAAAGGTTGTTGACAAACACTATGATGAGAACACCTAGTCAACAAAGCTAAGGTGGTGTTTACATGGCTTGTTTTCTGCCTAAAACGGGATTTCATTGCATTTTCGCCTCCCGTTTACATGAGAACAGTGCCTGGAGTGCCTGAATCCACAAACTTTTCAAAACCAAGGTCCAGGTTGAAAAGCTTTGAAAACTGACTTGTTTCAGCTCCATGTAGATGGGACATAGAGCGTTTCAGGGTGAAACACTGACGTCACCCCATGTGCAGTTACCTTTCACATGAAGTCTGCGCGTACATACCAGTACAACAGCAGCTTTGGTCGTCTACCGAGTAATGTGTGTTGCTTATGCCCAAGTCGCACAATTCCAATTCTCATAGTGATTGTGCATGACTGTACACGATTGACAAGGCTGGTTTGATCGCTATGATATGGGATGAAATGACTATCCCACCCCTGGACACACCCCATAAATACACCCTCAGTAGCACCTCTACAGCGCTTCGGAGGCGTTCGTCCCACTCCAGTTAGGTTATGACGAGGAATCCATGAATTTCCATCCCGCTGACACGATGTCAATCCCCCTTGAGCTCAGTTCACGTCACGTAAGCCCCAGGGCACAAACGGATACATCCTTTTCAGTCGTCCTCATAAAGATTTCAGGATTGAGCCATGATCAGCCCTATTTAGCTCCGTACATGCCACGCTAATACCGTTCACCTGAGGACTGCAATAGGCTTGGACCTCACTACACTGAGAGCCGTGATTCTCTATGACAGTTTCGAACAGTTCAAAGCTGTTGGGACCCTTTCAAGTTCCCCGCCGTTCATCCACGACTATACAACGGTGATCCAGATCAAGTAGCGCATGCACCATGACCAAGGTATCTTTCATCAGGATCATGACAATCGTGCACAATTGCCATGAGAAACAGGAATGCGTGACTGGGGCTTTAACATGCTCGGCCTGTTATCCAGACAAAATGATTCAGACAGATTTGTTGTCCTGACATATTTATTGTTCGGACAAGAATCTCCTGCGTCTTCGTGCATCCACTTGCCATTGTTGTTGTCGCAGCGGCATTTCTCTGCAAACCTACATCACCATCTACTGGACTGGCATGCACACTACAGCATTTTCATTTGTTTCTAGTGTCTCCATCTGAATGAAGGAACATCCTTTGCTTTTCAGGTGTAAACAGGGTCTAACACTGGTCTCTACGTCACTTTCAGACCTCTGTAGGTGGCAATGTGCTGAGGAATGGGTTGGGGGGAGGCAGTGTACGTTGCCAGTTTGTATGTGGCTGTATTATCCTTTTCTGGGGGGGGCTTCTTAAGAAATTTGCCCATCGAGTAGAGGCCCACATTAATCAAACATCCAGCCAGTAAGCAAACGTTTCTCTCCTGACAGCATGAAGTGATTGGGCTCCATGTCCTAATGACAGCCCTGCGCTCCACACGTTTCTATAAGCACAGGCCTCACAGCTGCAGCTCTCCAACACGCTCACCAAAACATGAGATCAGCATACCATCTGTTAGTTTTGTCTCCTCCAGCCCATTAATCAAACGTCCTATCGCTGCATCGAAGATATCGTTCCCACCACATCATTAGGAGCACATTTGTTTTCTGTATGACATCACTGTGTAAAAGCAGTTCTTCAACGCGTTTGATGCGGCGAGAAGTATTTAGGGTTATCATCTGTGACTTCATTAATCATTCACAATAGGGATGAAGTGGCAAAACTAACAGTGGTTTATCTTCAGGCACTTGTGGATTTTAGTGCTCTTGAACACATTTAAACAGCATGTTAGACTGTTTATTTCACAGACTATTAATGTTCCGTAACCTTTCATTCCACACCAAAGAAAGAGATAAAAACTTACTGAAACAAAGCCTCAACATTATTACTGTGATCAACAATTGTTGTCTATGCATCATTGTAAAGACAACGTTTAACTGACTCTGTGTCATATTCATTAAGAAAGGTAAAAACAAAAACAGACTGTGTGTAAGGCAGTATACCTCTGAGTTAATCACTTGATCATGCATCAAGTCGTTCTTACACTGACCATTCGTTTGCCTTAAATCAAATCAGTATGTAGGAAATATTGCTAGTGAAATTCCTTGGACATATTTACCATATGGACACCTGTTTGAAGGGTAGAAAAACTGATGTAGAGGTGGAAAGAGTGATCATAATGTACACCAACAAAGAGAAAAGATATCAAAGGTTTTTTTTGGCACAATGACAGAGCAAAGACTTCAAATCTTGCATCCTCCATTTGCAAACAGCACAAGAAAATGTAATTCCTTTCTAATGTATAAATACCCCTCTAATTTGAGGTTTGGTACAACCCACGAACAATGACGTGGCTGGTATCATGAACCATCCTGACTCCGACACAACAGAACACCAACATGCTCATACCACAAGCCATGCCTGTCACTATGGCATCCATAATGTGCCACCCCAGAAACCACCATAACGCTTGGACTTCCAAGATGAGGCTGTAAAGGAATTCAAAAACAGCACAGAAATGTTGCAGATGTTCCACTATTCAGGTGTTAAAATATTCATGTTTTCAACAAGCTGTGAGATCTGCCAAGATGCAATTTGTTAAAAAGTGGGAAGGATATTCCCTCATATGCCCTGCAGAGTACTTTCTTGGAAAAGTGCTTTCATACTTTCTTGAACAAAAGGAGATGTTTGGTTGTAGCTTGAAGCAGGGGTAAGTCATGGGCCACCAGCACATACAACACCAACGTCGAGAAAATATGGGACATATTTTTCCTTAGAGAACCGCGCGATGTCAAAAGTGATAAATCAACAACCAAGTTGGGGTCTGCATCTGCTTCTTTGAAAGAATCATGTACACAAATAGTGTATGACCACCCAGTAGCTCCACCACAGTGGACGTCAGACTGAATGTAGCAAAAAAAGTAATGGATTACTTTTCAGACTTCGGGGAGGATCCTTCGTTTAGAATGCAAAATGACAAAGCAACCAGAGTTTATACTAGGCATCTCTAAGCTGTCTCTGGTTGCTGGCTTGCTAAATAGGTATTCAGTGTTGATTTATGTCACTGAGGGTTGAGCAAAAGTCACAAACTTCTTTGCCATCAACTTTTAAAAAGAAGGAGACCTATGGGACTAAGTGAGGTGACTATTACGCCAAAATCCTGCACACTTTGCCTTGTGCATTTAACCACCATGCCTTTGGTTTGGAACTGCCAAAGAGAAAGTGAATGACAATATTCACAAATCTCGCATCCCTGACAAAACATGCACATCATTTTTATTTCCAGATGTTCCTCTGGGAGAATATCTGTATTATAATGAGTTGAGTCAATAATTTGCACAAAGGGACTAAAACTGCCAAAATGCTTAATCACTTTATGGTTTATAAGTGCAGCACCTATTTCTTACAGTGGTCCAACAACATGTTCGATGCCCACCTTTAAAATTACTCATATTTAGACCATACATTAAATGTTTTAAATTGTGAATTAAACTACAGATTTAATGCACTTATTTCTGGTTTTCACCTTACCTTATTTGTGTTTCTAAAACATTTGATAACTTCAAGTCAAGGTTAGAATTCAGGATTGACAGAGAGAAGTGAGATTGGGGAATTGGGATGTCTATTTGTACTAATTTAATAAACTTAATTACCCACCCATGATCTAAATCAGAAGATCTAGGCTGCTGTATCCAAAGGCATCTTTACTGCCTGTTTTCATTGGTAAAAAAATCTAGACAAAAACTGACTGAATATTTTAATTTGCTCCTGTGCATAGTCATTTCTTTTAGGATGAGGCCATTTCTTTAAATTTCTGAGAAGCTAAATTAGGCGTGCTCACACTCTGAAGGTTTCAATAAACTTTTGGAATACTGCAGCAATGTCCTTGAAGGCTTTTGTGGCTGTCCTGCTTCACGCTGCTTTATGAGGGATTCATGCTGTTGTCTCTGTCCAAAGATTTAACTGCACTTTTTTTCTGGGATTCTCCAACTGAGCCTTTGAAAGTGGGAACCAGCTTTGACGAGGATTCTGCGAGTAAAATATATAACAGGCACAGGGATTACTGAAAGGTGTAGGGAGTTTGGGGTGGGGTTGGTTATGTTTCATTTCTTCTCTACAAGCTGACAGCTACACATTTTATCAGACTGGCTACTAAATGTCAAAACATATGTTAACATGGACCTGGCATGCAACATGATCCGTTTAATTCAATCAGTTTAAGGCTGGCAATACATAAGACTATTTACAAGTTCTTACTGGTGTGAAAAAACAATGGAAATGACAACTATATGAGCACTTTGAACATGAGTTATACTATAATTCAAAAGTACACTAATAATGATATATTGTCTTATTTGGGTCTGTAAGCCATTGCTGTAAGTGAAGGGAGTTAAAAAAAGGTGATACATTTCTCCTCTGATTACGCTTTACAATTAACTTGATGTTTGTATGGTGTTAAAGGAAAAGTTCGGTTTCTACAGCTTTCACATTGTTTATAGAATGAAGTAGAACAATATACTCACCCAGAAGGCTTCAAATCCAAACGGTGCTTCGGGAGATATTTAGATCCAAAATCGAGCGGCGGACATCCGTATAATGGTAGCACATAGGGCATACAGCGCTGCTCCTAAAACGGCATTAATCGTCCAAAAACTCATTAGTTTCACCAATATTCCATGATGGTCCGTTGGGGCTACTCCTCCACGACAGTCTGTGTCGCTCCAGACATGTTGTGTGACTGTGCCGACCTCTGAACTGAAGAAGAGGAGCGCTTGCTCCGCGCCTGCGCAGTACTCTCTGGAGCGCTGCCTCCGCGTCCTCCTTTCGATGAGCTCCTCATCTGTATACTCTGGCTCGAAACTGTAAGGACACCCATCATATTCAAAGTTCTCCTCCACAACATCTTCATCCGATAGATATTCGTCTATTTTGCACAAAACTGGAAGAAGAAAGTCATTGCGTACCAGGCGGTTCGCTGCTGAAACAATGAGCCGTACTGCGCATGTGCGGAGCAAGCGCTCTTCTTCAGTTCAGAGGTCGGCACAGTCACACAACATGTCTGGAGTGACACAGACTGTCGTGGAGGAATAGCCCGAGTGGACCATGATGGAATATTGGTGAAACTAATAAGTTTTTGGACGGTTAATGCAGTTTTAGGAGCGGCGCTGTATGCCCTATGTGCTACCATTATAGGGATGTCCGCTACTCGATTTTGGATCTAAATATCTCCCGAAGCACTGTTTGGATCAGGAATGCCTTCTGGGTGAGTATATTGTTCTGCTTCATTCTATAAACAATGTAAAAGCTGCAGGAACCAAACTTTTCCTTTAATTACGTTGGCTTATCTCTTTACTGAACTGCTAAGACACTTACAGTGTTGAGGTGCCTGGCATAAGCATATACCTTCATTGTTAAATACAAATACTCAACACAATGTTTGTATCATTAACTGACTGTGTATTTAGTCTGAGCACTGATATACACAAGGTTAAGGTGCTCAGTGGGATAGTGGGAATACACTCTCTAAAGAGCAAATTTATGTAACTGAGCATCTGTCAGAAAGTCTGTGACAGTAGTAGTTGTACATATGCACATTCCCACTTCTACACTAAAATGATATATTCTTTAGCCCTTATTGCAGGTATCTGAGTATTTTAAAGATATATCAAAGATTTTTTCATTCACAAATTGGTTCCAAGTCTCAAAATGGGTCATGCTCTCCCATTTGTTGAAAAAGGTAAAAGCATATCCAAAATCAACTTAAATCCTCCAGTGTGTAGCAATCCTGAAAGAATATCACTAAACATGAAAAACAGCCACATAATTAACTTAAATCTCATTATGGTACTCTACTTTGTTCTCAAAGAAAGATACAGTTAATAAAAAAGACCACCAGGTCTAAATGTGAAAAGGAGCTTCTATGAGAATGTGAATAGCAGGCAGTACAGTAATTCCAGTCAGGAGGATGGTACAAGACAGGGAATTCACTAAAAGACTCTTGTTAGGAACAACAGAAATGAAAAACACCTGTTTTCCAGGTTTGAAACAAGACCGCAACAGAAGAACAAAGTAGTATGAGGAGAGTGCTTCTGAAAAGTGTGGTGTGAACCCAAAACTACTCCATTACTCTGCCATCTGAAAAGATCATTTACCCCTTCTTCCCGCTCTCAGATTTACTGCCTCTGTGACAATATGTTCTCTGTTCAATCAGTGCTTCAGAAACATCTGGATCTACTGACAGACACACAGTCTGTCCACAAATGCGCAAGGATGCTGCTACTTAGCTCTCTTAGCTTTTGGATGGCACATAAGAACATTTTGTAGAGCAGATCATTAACACCACACTTCATACAAAAGAAGATGTATTTCTCTTTCCTGTCAAAGCTTCTCAAACTAACTGCCCGCGAAGACTCATTTACATGATTAGTGTCCTAAGTGGATATGTTGTAGTGGTCACTTGATATAGACAGATTGTAAACCGAGGAAATGTGAAACAGCATTGTGTGAACAAAGACATTGGAGAATAACAAGATAGACAAATAAATAACTTTGCTAAACTGAGGGTATAATATTTACACAGTACAATCCCTGCAGCTGAGATCCAAGAAGTATTTACTCTGTGGCGTGATCTGCCAATAAATTCACTGCGAAACAAGAACCATTTGGCTCAATCAAAAGTTTGAAAGGTAAACTTATCATGCAAAAATTATTTTAAGAGTGACTCACATGTATTAATAAAAACATAAACTGGGCTGCGGCACTACGAAAGGAGGGGGTCTATGTGAAACTGATTATAACTCATTAATATTCAAGCTTATCAGAAATCTGCTGGCATTAAACTGAGGCTTTCCATAAAGAGACCAAACCAGCCAAGTAAAAATCAAACAAACACTTCCAACACTTGGCAACTCTGATCAATTCATCAGCTAAACTCCGAACACCCCTGTGAAGCATGACAGGCAGTTCCGCTATTCATTTGGACCATGCTGCACCAAAATAAGTTTGCTAATCTGACAAATAAATAAAAGAGAGGGAAATCGAACACACCTGTTAAGATATCCCCTTTCCACCCTAACACTTAATACATCACAGCCTCAAATATCCCACACACAATTCTTGTGTAACAGAAGAGACAACAGCATTTGTATTTACTGAAGTGCAGGCTGCTTAGTAAATAAGCAAAGATTCACAAGAGTTCGATGAATTAAGAAAGACAATGAGAGAGAACCACAGGCTCGAAAAACGAGAGGCAGCCGCCACAATAAAAGCAGAAAGATCTTTCATTACTGTCTTTAAACTTTAGTTTACAGCCTTAATGAGAACATCAAAGTTTGAGGCTGTTTCCTCATACAGAGATTGTCTACTCAAAATTATTACACTGCCATGAGCTAGTCTTTCAAGGGCAGACCACTGCTGATATGTAATTACTTCCACCATGCAAAAAAACTGGGGCTCTAGCTGTGAAGCAGTTGTAGTTTAATAGTCAGATAATAACAATTAAGAGGGTATTTGCCCTTGGGTCATTCCATATGACTCCCACATTGAGCGACACAGATTTGGCTTTAAATAATTGTGTTGGAGCCTCTATGCAAATTTCATGAACACATGCAACGTTTTAGATGGAGAAACTCAAGGGTTTCTGAACTAAAAAAAAAAATGTATCTGTTTTTAACATCCCAAATAGCTTTTGTTCTTGAGAAGCCACATTTGAATGTCAGTGTCTCTGAAACAAACAAAGATTTCTGGACCAAATCTGCTTCCCTGGGATAAATTTGGGCTTTCTGATTCCTTCATCGGGAAAGGCTTCCCTCTTCTCGTTTCTGAGTTATTGGTCTCCAAAGTGTTCATGTTTTATGCCCAAAAATGGACAAATCAATTTATTTTCAGGGGTTCAGTGTCAGCCTACAATAATTTACAACAGGCATTTGATGACGGATTCGCTCAATTTGAGGACATAACTGTCTGCAGGAAGGAACCTGACTCTGAAAAAGTCTTAAAATGGTTGTGGCTTAAAAAATAAACTTTTTGACCATATTTGACAAGAAAATTCAACATATGGGCAACTACCCATGGTAATGAAACTTTTAAATAGCTATATGTATCTTGCCATCATTTACTCAAAAAATGAGCTTGTTTGTTTACCGTCTTTATATTCAAATAAGTTTGTTATTTCACTTGTGTCTTTTTGTAATTTTTTGTACTAAATAGAGGTTACAGGGGGAAGAATTACTTTAAACTACAAAACACTGCAGGAGATTTGCGCAGAGAATTAGATCAGAATTTTTTACCCCCATTCAGGCTTGGACAAGACAGACATTGCAATGTCAGATGATAAAGGACTCAGTCATTAAAATCAAGGAAGGAAGAAGAAAATACTTGTGTCCACACAAGTTTCACAAACATTTTTGTCTATATTTGAAAATGTGTAAATGCACAATTAAGTGCTGTCAGTAACAATGATGTCTGTGATGTGAATTTTCTTGCTACTTTCCTGTACGAGCTGTACTTGTTTTTAAACTGACCACCTGATACTATTGTGGTTTAACTTGTGACCATTTCAACTGTTAAGTGGCACTCTTTACAAATGTTTCTTTGTGCAAGTTTCATTCAAGACACAGATGATGAACCAATGCTAAAGGTAGAAACCATTCACAAGTTCTCTTACAGGTTTTAACACCTTTCTAACCATGGCAGACACAAATCCAAATGATAAGAGGTTATCAATTCAGCTCTTTGATATGATAGTAATAAGCACCACCAGGACAAAATAAATAAGTAAAAGAAGAAAATGGAGGAAAGGAAAAGAACACTACTAATGGACACATGCCTCTGCCATCATCAGATGCTGTTTTTTATTACTTTTATACCTGGTTGTTCCCAAGACTAGTACTTGTTTTTATATTAAGGCTTCCTTGGTGTTATCATGGATGCACTAATCCCAATATAACAAAACAAAACTGTAAAATCCAAAGGTGCAGGACAATATTTGGGCAGTCATCCCTCTCAGTGCAAGGCATACACTTATGGAGTTGCTTACCATCTGAAATTAATTCTCAAACAGAACTTAAAAAGTTCAGTACAAAAGTTAAACAGTGGCTTAAACAGCAGTAGAAATGTGAAGATTAATTTCTCACCAGTAATTATCAGTATACTATTTTAATAATCTTTAATGTTAAATGCAACTTGTGTTTAAGCCTCTTATTTACTACAACTGTGTTTCTGTGTGTGTATTCATGGTATTTATTAACTATATTCACTGTATTACTGTATTTGTGTATTTTATTGTACTCTAAATCCTGACCAGGGACAAAGACTGCAAATTGGCTGAAGCTACACGTCTTGTATACGTTCCCATTTTCCCATTTTCTGTGACAATGCTGTATATACCAACCCTGTTAAATAAACATTAAATAAATAAATTACCTCCAACCTTGCAGTGCAGATGGACCTGCCTGATTCATTGCCTGAAATCACGCAGATTCTTTTTGCCAAGCTCCCAGCTCCAATAACTTCATTGGCCAAAGCTGGACGGCCCAATCAGGGAAGACAGGCAGAAACTGCAGATGTGACGACAGCAAGAAGTGACTGCATGTCTGCTGGAAAACAGAGAGAATGTGAAAATTCATTGCGGATGATGCCGTTTAGCCTACTGTAGTCCTGGTTACTGAACAATACAGAACAATATAGGCTCTCCTCAGAAGTTTACCTGGAGAACTTAGTGGGGCTTGTTGTTGATGAGGTTCACGTCACATATAAGTGGTAAATGATACATCTGTGTGGTACAACTTAATGTAAGATGGTAGTCTAAGGACTGAAACGTAGTTTAACCTAACGGCTAACAGCAGGGTCTAACTGCTGTGTCATACTGTAGCTTGATATGGATTGGTCTGTGATGAGTTTGACTGGCAGAACAATCGTCCAATCACAAGATGCAGTTGTGTTTTAAGGTTCTGCCTCTGAAAACGTTTTTATGGGCTCTTCTCCAGATGGACTAGTGAAATATTTCCATGGCGGATATAACTGTCTGTCTGGCGTGTCAGGTTAAATTACCTCTGGATCTTTTGGGCTTCTGTCCACACCTTTCAGATCCCATCTCCCCCTGATGTGATCAATCTCTCCATCAGTCTCTTTCCTCTCACCTGATAGTCTGCCACCACTTCAGATGCTGATGTTTCATAAGGGCTTCATAAATCCTTTATTACTCTGTCAAACATGACTCTATCGTCTTCCCTCCTCTGCCTCAGTAATCAAACCTTATTTAAACTGTCTACTATCCTTGTATCAGGACTTGCTGAGACGGCATGTTTTCTTTGGGAAATGGCTCATAAATTAGAGGAGCTCCCAGGCAGGCTGTGAATGAGCCAGACAAGTATACACAAGGGTCTCTGATTAGTGTGACTGGGAGAGAGGCCAGACAGGCCAAGGCTGCAGGACACATTTAGGACCATCACTGACTTGAAAGAGAGGAGGAAAAGATATTGATCACACGGCAGTGACGGGGTCATTCATAATAAGGTAACAAGTTTGTCTGCCTTCAAATGGATGGGTCAAGTGTTTGCATGGCAATATCCTTACTTACTTTGTTTTGTTTACTTGCTGACTAACATGTACGTATGCATATTAGTTAGTTCAAAAAGTAAATGATAACATTTGGGCTTTATTTTACGTAGAAAATAACCCTTTAGGTTTTAAAATAATACTAGAAAGCACTCAGACCTCCGCTAAGCGACGCAGTTCTGCCCATAAATTGTGATTTCCATCCAACATTACAGTCCTATATTTATTTTATACACATTGCAGAGTGAAAAATATCTATCTGCAAGAAGTGTGATCAATCTTGATCTAAGTATCATCCAATAGAGTGACCTACTTAGTAGTGGCTGTCAGTCAGAGCAAAAGCACAGCACTTCGTGAGCGGCGCGTTCCCTCTGTGTGGTGTTTGGGGTTAGGTTTCACACAAAAACTTCTGCTATGACGGACCATTGCTGTATTGACATTATCAGCAGCCTGGTTTTGAGTGATTACGTTTGGAGGGACTGTGAGAGAGCAAAGCTGCCGTGCATGTTTCTATAATGTTAATGGGCTCACAGTAATGTTAGTAGTGGTTGTGAGTTATTGAGGACTGGGATGTCTATTACAATTTCAGGAGAGTCTGCTGAGAAATCAAGGCTCTAGGATCAGCGCTGGGCTTTTTCCATTGGCAAAACATTTCCTCCTCTCCTGTGTGTCTGTGAGCAGAACTCTGCATACACAGCTTTCACTGCTGATTGGCTGAGTTGTGTCGGGCCCTACAAAATACAGCCCAGTGTAAAGTAATGAGACTTTATCACAAACTTCAGTGTCTTTTGTGATGTCAATCTGGATCAGTCAACCAACAGAGTGGGCTGAGTCCCCGTGGTGGAGGGGTCCTTCAAGTGACAGAAGTTCTCAATTTCATGACCATGGGTATCGTCTCAGACAGACTTGGAATACTGTTTTTTCCAATCCCACACTGTGCTCCCCTGACAGGTGCAAAGTTTGGAACTGTTCCCCCCCTGCTCTCCTCCTGTCTCCTTTTCTGCAACAAGGGATTGTTCAAGGGATTGAACCAGCGACCTGCTCACTGTGAAGCATGTGCACTACCTGCTGCACCAATGTGCCGCCTCATTTGCCTAAAATATATTTGCAAACAACTGATCAGATTTCAAAGCTAATATTAACAATATCCGAGGCTTGCAAGCAGAAAATATCTAGCTCCCCAAAGTTTTTAAACAAATAAAGTTTCCAAAGTAAAATAAGTAGACCAACTTTTCCCTGCAAACAGATTAAATCAAGATTATCAAACAATACCAATTTCCCCAATACACAACCACAATGCATTATACAGATTTCTCAATGTCTTAAAACAAACTGTACTGAGTTTTCCAACCAAAAGAGATCAATTTCCATCAATCAATACAAAGTTCTTCTTACAAGTAAACCCAAGTTTTTGTTTATTACAATTATGTCTGTAATCTTTATCCACAAATAAACTAACAGTTAACTCACAGTGATAAGTTCAAGTCCAGTAAAATTCCTTTTTATGACGCACTCTGGAAAAGTGAGTCTATAATGAGATGTCTGCGTCAAGTAGAAGAATCCCAGAAAGCTCTGTTTAAGGTTTTAGGAGTGAGTCTTCGGATGACTTATTCAAGCACTTAGGTTTGGACATATTTTAGTTTTTAAAGGCTCTGCAATGCAGATATGCAAGATGATTTTCTGCTCTCTGCGTGTGAAGAGTTTTACTGAGTCATGATAGTGCTACATTAAGAGCAGCAGGCCTTTCCCATCAATGACTGCAGACTCTGAAGGAATTTTCTGTTTATAAATCTTTAAACAGAGCAACGCTGTTCAACACTGCAATACAATTATGGGCCATTTCTTCAAAAGTGTGTTATACATCAAGTAATATAAATGAACACATTCATCTCTACATGTATACCAAAAGTTAATTTGTTATAAAGCAAACTTTAAAAGCAGTGGACTTGTTGCTGTCGGACATCAGACTGTCAAGCAGTAGCGAATACATGCAAGCCTGAGCCGTCCAGGCTGAGAACTTAGAGGCTAATAAAGGTTCTTCAATTACGTCTTTAAACAGACACACGTAAAAGAGGAAATGACAGCCTGCAGGAGAGACTCCAATAACTCGAGGCACCTCCTGATCTTATCTGCAGGTCTCAGCTGCTCTGCCTACCTGGCCACTATCATCAGTCGGATGTTCACCTTGGTGTTTTCTTCCTCTGTCTGACACAAGGAAAGTATGTTTGGATACACTAAACCTCCAGCCACCAGTGCTCTTAACAGAGAGGTGTGAAATATGGTTACACATTGCACTAGTCAATATGCAAGCACCACCAAATGTAGCCTGAATAGACTTTTATCTTTACTTCTGAAGTGCTTAAAGCTAAAAATACTGTTACACAAAGTTGGTTGTATTTCTGGGTCATAGTGCAATGATTAGACTGGATGGCAGATACAGAAACCGAAGCTTAAGCCCCAAAAAGCGACAAGTGATTTTGTTAAGTAGCACTAAGCATGGAGCAGTGTGGAAGAAAATCAGAGTGCAACAGCTATACCCTGAATACTAACCTGATGTGATTATTTTTATATTTGAACCAACCTAAGAATATTACTGTTACTGACTCCTGACAGTTTTTTAGCAAGTATTAAGCCTAGGATCATTATTCTTTCAATAAATATTCAATATTAACCTAATCAATAATGCACATGATTTAGTTTTGACTTTTTTAAGTTTGAGTTGATAAAAATCACACCAACTGAAATCACATAAAGCATACACTTTGTTTAAAAAATATGTTTTTATCCAAAACATAAATATTTTCTCAGCCCTTGCACACAGCTTCATTCCTAATTTTGACAGTGTGACTGCATTTCATGTTTTTGCAAACAAGAAATTATTTTTTGTCGCTATGGCACTGAATCAGGCACTGTTATCTTTAATTAATTAATTCATCACATACAAGTTTAATCTTTAAAATCCATGTATTATAACATCTCTTTTAATCTATCTGCATCATCAGTGGCACAAACAGTAGTTGTGTGAACTGGACTCGGCTGAGTTGGGCATTAACAACATGAAGGTATTTTCCTCTCACACATAACGCACTGTTCCGGGTCAGACTAATTAAAAAGTTTCATGGGGTTCAAGACATACCACTAGCATTGAGGTCCTGAGCTGTGAATGGACAAACATGCAGAGAGCTTTACACGTACAGATCTTACACCAACTATTTAAGTGCAGAATTAAACCTTAGACTACGCAGACAGTAAGTCATGATGTGACAGGACTTGACACCTTATAAAAACAGAAAGAATATCCTGCGTTTTTTCCATTCACATTTTCCTACACGAGACAAGGGGATTTCAGTACTGAGAGGAATCTGGGTTTATGAGTTCTCCCCAAGGACCCAAAAGGGCATAACAGTTTATTTAAGCACATTCTCTGGGGACTGACTTCTAAACTACAACTCAGACGGACATAAATCTATTTATAGCAGGCACTGATAAAAAAACAAACACGTTTAGGGTGAGGTACATAGGTGCCACACATCAGCAAGTCAATCAGCCTGGCACGATGCCATCCATCATAGCACCCAAAGTTTACACAGAACAAAAGCGTACTCACTTAAACGCTCCTGGCTGCTCAACAAGGTATTCAAACCCTCAAGTCAGGCGTGTTTCTCACATTATTAAAGTGAAGTCTTTTTTTCCAAGAATGCCTGCAGTGCAGACAGCAATAAAGAAAGATGCAGACCCTTAAAACAGAGCTATATTCAGCCGTACTCAAACAAGCATTTCTGAATGGCCAGAGACGTCTTGCATTTTGGACAAACCCTCTTAAAGCAGACAACAGCAGAGGCTCTGTTTAGGCCATGTGGAAGACAAACAAGGTGGGGAATGGGACAGTAAAGCCCCGAGGACAGGCCTCAGATGACCATGCTCTCACAGAGAGGAGCAGCTGTCCCTTAACTCCCCAAAGTGTCCCCATCAGGTCAAGTCTGCTCTCAGCTGCTGAACAGAAAAAACACAAAACCTGAGACAACTGACACAGATTTGCATTTTATTGTCACTGGTTGTAAGGAACCAGAGAAGTAAGGTTGGAGGTGGAGAATAAGGGGGGCAAGAGGAAATGAGAGGGAGCAATGATGTTGATTGTCCTCCACGTTGTCATAAAAGTGTAGCTCGGTGTAATGAATCTAAATGGATACTAACAGAGTCATTCAGAAAAGGAAGCTGCTGATCATCCAGAGCAGTGACTCTCAACTGGTGGGTTGTGACCCAAAAGACCCCTTTTTCCAGTGGGTCACAACAAGCCTCTGCCTGGACCAAAAAGATGCCATTTTTTTATTTAACAAACAAATATTGTTTGTTAAATGTTCAGTAAGCAGGTACAAGGTTTGAATTACATATTTTTAAGATTCTTTGCTGGACTTTCTTCATGTTTTTTCTGGGTTCAAAATGTGTTTAGTGGAACAGACTGAAGACCAATGGTTGATTTACATCTACTGATGGAATATAATTGATACAGAGCTGCAGAGTGAGTATCCTCTGATGCATGTTTGTCACAGCTACAGCCACATTTATGTTCTGGAAACCTTGTGTGCCAAGATACACTTTCTGTCAATATGCTGCTTAAAGAAGAGCCGGCCAGTCAAATTAGGGAGAAAAGAAAGGACCTCGAGGCCAATCAGCAGTGGAATATAACTGTGAAAAATTTAACAAGCTCATAGAGAAATGGACAAGCAACTGTTCTCGTTTGGTCAGGTACCACTTGTCCTCAGGTCATCACACCTTTATATATGTAGATCAGGCATAACATTATGACTGTTGACAGATGGGGTGAAAAATACCCATTATCTCTTCGAGAGGGTAGAAAATTAGGTAGCAATTGAACATTTTGTCCTAAAAGTTGATGTTAGAAGCAAGAAAAATGGGCAAGCATTAGGATTTGAGCGAGTCAGACAAGAGCCAAATTGTGAAAGCCAAACAACTCGGTCAAAGCATCTCTAAATCTGCAGTTCTTGTGGGTTGTTCCCACTCTGCACTGGTCAGTATCAATCAAAAGTGGTCCAAGGAAGGAACTGTGGTGAACTGGTGACAGGGTCATAAGTAGACAAGGCTCAATGATACATGTGGCGAGTTACTGTTTCTCAAATTGCTCAAGAAGTTAATGCTGGTTCTGATAGAAATGTGTTTTTGCTGTTGGGGGCTGCGCAGATAGTCTCAATGTAATGCCTGATTGTATCTGGATGCAGTCATCTCATAGTTTTACATTTCTCCCACTAAATCTTGGATATTCTCTGTATCAGTTGAATATTCAAACTCTGGGAGCAAGCGCTTTTTTGCCGGCCTGTCTTCATTGCCAATCTGTGGTCAGTGAGTCTGAACCTTGTCAAGAATCTGCCAAAATGTATCCTCTGCTCAGGGCCAAATAACATTTTCATTTGCCCTGTGTTGTGAGTTGCTTCTACCCAGTATTTCAAATACATTGATTTTTGTTTAGTGATGACTATTTGATGTAATCTGAGGTTGTTTTGTTTCATATGGTTGTACTGGGTGGTTGTTTCTGTCTTTGTTCTCTCATAAGGCTGCAACTGCTACATCACTTGCGCATCTAAGGCAAAGGTAAAGTAACCTCGACTTGTAACTTGTGATCTGTGTGAGATGATCAGTAAAAAGTCTGATCCTGATCAATTACAAAATTCTGTCACCAGCCCTGATCAGATACTTTTGTTTAGTGTTGGGACAGCCCTGGCTGTTGCTTGGTGTTGCTTATAATCAGGTAAATAATTTTTGCTTTATTTTTGCTTTTCGCAGTTAGCTTTAATATTAAAGAATGAGACACATTTTCAACAGTAGATCTTACTTTTTGTGCTCAGTCCTGAGTTGTTCTCCTCTTTCCAAACTTCTCTTCATGTTGTTTGATCCCACCAGTTTGACACTGCACAGCCTGATGTCCCAAAGCCCTCTCAGAGCTCCTGTTGAAATGCCTTTCTTCCCCGTCCATCTTTCTTCACCTTTCTGCTTCTTTTTGTTGTATAAAAACCTGTCAGATGTTGGAGTTTTTTCAAACAGAAAACAACAAAACATGACAACTCAGCTGAAAGATTGAATCCTGAAAAATCCCCTGCCACCATCTCTTAAAAACATCTTTTGGAGAGCCACTTCATCTGCTCTCAAGTGATTTTAGCTAACAGACCTGACAATAATCTCTATTTGCTGCATCCTAAATAAAGGAATGCTACTAAAAACCCACAATAGATAGTGTGTACAGGGTATTAAAAATGACAGTAGGGTGTGTGCTGTTTTAATTTTATTCATGCTGTATTATCTTAAATGGTACAAATAATTGAGAAGGGTTCATGGTATTAAAATTGGATGTCACCCAATTCTAAGTGAAGGCTACAGCGAGACTGACAGATCCTGATTTGTAGATTACCAAGGATGCCAAGATTTGACATGCAACAGGCCTTAAAGGAATGTTAACCAAGTGAGGCCGGGAAATATTTAATGACGTACTTTATTTTAATACTGAACTTGACACACACCAACTACCAGAGTATTATAAGACCAAAATGTAGTGCCACAGCTAGTTTCTGCCAAATCAAAGCAAACCACCTCACAGCATTATATATACAGTGAACTCCTGCTGAGATTGACTGGCCGCCAAAATATCCTGAGAGCTGTGGGAAAGAAAACTGAGCTGAGCTGGGGAGGAAAGCCTCTCCATGTCAGGATTTCCCTAAAATCCTACCAAGATGAGCAGAGAATACTAAGACAGTGAAGATATTACAGGCTATTGTATACTATGCCAACATGACTTAAAAGGAGAAGGTATTCCTAACAAGTATTGATTGTGAGGATCTGTCCTGCTGAAGAGTGAGCTGTGAATAACAAAAGGGAAGCAAAGAACAAAGAGTTGAAATTTGATCAGCACATATGAGAAATTACCTGATTTTTTTGCTTAAGACAGACATGAGTATGTGAGGCTTTGACCAATTAATATTCTTTGTAGTAAGCTATTCAGCAGGGCTTCTGGTTATGGAAAAACCTTCCTCAGTATTGGAAACAATGATTGTTTGGCCAGGATTATCTTGTCTTCATGATTGAAAGAAGCTGGCAGCCTAACCAAAATTTAAACTGATTGATGACCCTGGCGAAAGCAGTCAGCATGGGAAAAACAAAAGTCTTTATGTAAACCCTCAGACAGGAAATAACAGACATAACATCACCTAAGTGTGAAGTCACTAAGGCACGATTTAACGTTCAAATGTTTACTGACCGAACAAAGACATTGTCATTCTGATTACACCAGATCAGTCTTTATCACATTTTAAAGAATGAGCAGAGAACTAAGTGCGATCATGTAATTTTAATGCCTTGAATACTTGAAGTAAAATGGTTATTAATGTGGACTGGATTTTTTCAGTAAAGCCTGGTTGTCTTTTCAGTATTTTAGTTGTCCCTTCTAATCTCTGTGTTGACTGTCCTACTGAGGGTGAGCATTTGTCTTCGACACCTGGGCATTGGACGCTACAAGTTTAGGAAGGTCGCCATTTTCAGACTTAAGTCCATCCACTCTTTTCAATAATTCCAAATCCTCTACTTAAAAAATTGTCTTGGCTCAAGTCTAACGCTTGCTTCGGGAGGTTATTTTGTTCCTGTCAGCGTGGAATATGTGCGTCATCATAAAAGGAAAAGTGAACAGGCATATGCAGAATGACCTAAAGTGGAATGAACATGTACATAGTCAATTTGGATTTAAAATCAGAATAAACCAGCCATTGATGGGACTCAAGTTTGGTATTTGATGAGCACACTGCCTTGTCGTTTAATGCAAGCATTTCAAGAGAAAGACTTTTTCATACGACCAAATAAGGGGGATCATAATAACATAACATTTTCTCTATGATTGTTTGCAGGATTTTCAGTAATAAGAATAGTTTTCAAAATCAACAGAGAAATAAAAGAGGGAGTCCTTTGGAAGAAGAATCTTTTTCACTAAGGGTCAGCTCGGTGAAAGAGAAATATGTGAAGATGTTTTACTTTTACCTGAGTCCCTGTCCTCCACTTTCTGCTCTGTTAATAATGATAGCCCTCTATTTCATCAACAGAGCCTCTGCACTGCTGCTGACTGAAGAAGCTTAATGAGCATGTAAGTGGATTGGTTTACCAGGCCGGAATATCAACTCTTGGATTGGGGTGGCCTAGGCCCTGACTTCTGTATGGGTGGCATAAATTTGAATTATTCAAAAATATTATGACATTTTTTTTGTTGTCTTGTATGTTGGGCAGTCTGTGTGTTAGTTAATTCATTTTCCTGTTTGAATCCCACCCACTTTGCTGGGCAGAACAAGTCCACCACAGAAAACAGGAGAAACACTGAATGTTTACAGCAGCCATTTTTCAACTTGAATTTTCACTTACTTAGATACACTATCCAAGTCTAACCATTCTCTGTGACCCCTCAAGAATATTCAATAACGAAAATTCTAGTGGAGCAGCAGTTTCTGAAAATAAAAGACCAGCCCAACCACGCCATCTTTACGGTTCCTTAAATCATCTTCTCTCTACAATTTCTCAGTTCATCATCAGTTATCGGTGCTAATGAGCTATTAAATAGAAGTAATCTGAAAAATGCTAAGTGTTTCTGCCAATTGTAAAATGTCTCTTTGACAAAAAGTAAATTTATTGAAAAGTTGTATGGACCTGCTCCCCAACAACAGTCTCTAGCTGTTCCCAAAGTTATAGTTGTACATAAAGTATAGTTATGAATACTAATAGCATACATAAATAAATGATTCAATGGCAAGCTTTGACAACATCTATGAAGAAATCCCTTCTCTATGTGTTTTTAGCTTGTCATATAGTAAAAAAGCACATCTGTAACCATATGGCAGGGAAGCTATAAATGCATCAAAGTTGATAAATTATGATTTAAAAGCAATAAATAAAGTCACTCATTTGTTGTTTGAACAGCCTGTTAATGATAAACATACTTTTTATGAGATCCTTTATCAATACAAAACTGTAATTTCACAGATTTAACAAGCGGAAAATGCCACAATATATCGACTGAAACCAAACCCAACAAAGACAGCAGTTAAACTGAGGCCTGACTTTCTTTTCCATAGCAACCACCTGTGCACACAGCTTAAAAATGTTGTAGTTAATAAGACGTGGACAGAGCGCACTCTCAGCTGATCTGAGGAGGTGGTGTTTGAAAAATCTAAGAGGACAAATCCCTGTTGATAGCTCCACACCCACTGGTTTCCTCTCTGAAGGGCCTGGAAGGTAAACAACAGCAGGACAGAGATCATTCTGAGTGCAGCACTCCTTGACCACAAAAGCAAACATGAGCACAGCAACACATACACACACTTGTGTCAAACCAGTGAATTGCACTGCCTCTAACCGCCAGCTCCCTCATCGTCTTGACATTCTCATCACCTTCCCCCGCACAATCTGACTTCCTATTTCACAAGCCCTGCAAACAAACGCACCAAACGCTAACATTGCGTAACCAAACTGATGACCAAATCCAACCGTCGCCTCGATGCACTCAAGCTTGTAAATACTCACACACGATCAGGGCTGGGAGATATGGACAAAAGAATCTGTTCTCCTATGATTTGATAGCTGAATTACATACACAATTTCTTTTTCAATCATTTAAAATGGTTGCTACTGGGGTGTGTATACATTGGTTTTTCTTTCTGATTTAGAGGAAAAATAATACTTCTAAAACTGTGCTAGTGCGTAAAAGTCCCAAAATCGACGCTGTTAGGAAAAAAAGATAAAATTCTCCTCTTGACATGAGTTATTCAGTCAAGCCTCTGGTGCCTGTCAGGTCTGTTTCTTTAACCAGGTATTACACGAACAGTTAAAATCTGTGCAGTTATTTGGTTTGATGGGTGTCGGACCTGTTAATATCCTTCACAGTTGTCTTCGTACCAAAACTGTTGCAAATTAGCACTATGTTTCCAGCAGTTGAAGCAGTGCATCTGGAGAATGTTCAATGTTATATGTTACAGTACAAATAAAACTGTAAGCCTGAGATATTCATAAAGAACTGTTGGATATATTTGGGACAGACACTACATTTAACTGGGAGCAACTCTTTGTTGGAATTTTGTTGTCATCAACAAATAAACCAAGCATTTGTTTTCAATATTGGGCATCGCTGCCCGGAAGGCAATTACCAAAAAATGGCTCAAGCTAGAAGCTCTGACTTTAGATGATTGGTACAATATTATTTATGAAATATATACAATGGAAAGAATCACCTTTTCATTGAGGCTTCAAAGTACAAAATTTCATGAATTATGGGAAAGATGGAAACTATACACATCCTCCCTAAACGCCCCTTTTTTGTTTAAAATCATTTCATATTTCAAGACACCTACTGGACAACATGTATTTTTGTTTTATTAGATAAGAGTCACCCCATGTTTGAATGTTAAGTCTAATTATACGTGGTTGTTTTTATGTTATTGTGAAAATTGAAAAAAAAAACAAAACAAAACTGTATGCCTTTGTCAAATAAATGAATAAAAGTTGACTTTGGTAAAAACTGTTACTGTTTTATACTACAAAAATAGAATTCCTTGGCGCCACATAGAAGGCAATTATTTCAATGATTAGAAAATGTAAAGGAAACCGAAGACATTGCCGAACCTCCCAATTCCACATAGTCCATATGCACAGCTTACCATCAGCACAAACAGATTCAGTCTATGTAATAGACAGACAGATCAACTTTATTTTTCCTTGCCAGAAATTCGTCCTAGACAGCAGCGCTACTGGCCAAGGACACGATACATAAAATAACAAACAACATAAATAAAACAACATACAACATAAAAATAAGTGAAACTGTTGAGAACTTTGACAGTTGAAATAACTGTTTTTTGATGTTGCCAACAGATTTGTGCCCAAGATTTCCAGTAATTTAATCAGCTTCAACAATAACTGACACAGTATTGAGGTATTAAAGAACAGTATTTATCGAAAAGCTTTTGTCTGATCCTAAACCTTGGATAAAATGATTCCCATAGCTTGTCAAAACTCTATACATTGCCCGACTCTACCCACAATGTGTGAGAAACTAGTGTAAATCCTCCCCAAGCATCTGCAATATTTGCTTATCATTCAATATATCTGTCACTGAATTTTTCCCCCCCTTCTCGACCACATTTCCCTCATCTCCTTCACTTCTTGGCCAACAGGTCCTTCCATCTGTTAGCCAGCTGGTGAAAAATGGAGGATGGGAGGGGGAGGTTGGAGTAGGAATGGAGAAGAGGGGAGAGGGCTTGCTCCACCCGACGGTTTGCAACTCTCAACAGTCTTAACTTTCTCCCACTGACTGTAATGACTCCTCTGTGGGTCTCATTAGGGCCTGACCCAGCTCTGGGTTCACCTCCCTGCATGATGTCACAATCCAGGCCACAGAAATCCATTAGACTCTGACAAGTCACTGACATAATGTTGATCCAGACTGTATTACTGCTCTTATGTCACTAAACAAAAGATGCTGAAAAATATTTGCAGAGAAGTTAGATTTTTGATTACAAAGAAAATGAGAAAAATACATCAAATTAATTTTGATCAGGATTATGGCACAACCATCACTTCTAATCTTGAGCTCTTTAGCTGGCAGTTTAAACTCATCAGCAACCCACAAGATTTATTTGCTCATCCCTGCCACGGTTACATGACGTTTTTTTACTTCTGAATTTAGCATTCAGAATTAAATAATTTGGAATTAAAGTACTCTCCTTCATGTGAAAAAAGTAATTCTAAATTAAGACGTATATGGAAAACACGTTTATCTGCCTTTATTCAATTCTGCTAAAGGTCTGGGGGTTGGGAATGGTTCTAATTGGACAGGGGGCGGATGTGATGTATTTATGTCTAAAAGAAGAAACAGGGAAACCTCGTCCAACTGGGACAATACAACTTTAAAAAGACCATCCACTCTTTTATTATTTCCAAATCCTCTAAGGCTCTAATTAAAACAAATTTTCTCGGCTTGAGCCCACACTTGCTTCAGGTCGCCATCCTGTTCCCATTAGCATGGAATATGTGCATCACCACGACAGGACAAGGGAATTAGCATGTGCAGAACGACCAGGATTCATTTAAAGGATTTCAAGCAGCGCTGTAAACATGGTATCTGAATGCCCCAAATGGAGGCTATGCCATGCTCTTGAATGCAAATAAGTCTTTAAAAGAGGAATGACTCAAAGCTGAAATTCAACATGGCCGTCAGTGTTATCACCTTTACTTTAGTTGCACTCTTTTTCCTGGAGAAAACATGAGAGACAATTTTACCTTCAGCAGTTGAAGAGAATAAGAAAAGGACAACATGCTAACCTACTAGGGATGTAACGATATCAAAATTTTGTATCACGATTATTGTAACCAAAAGTATCACGGTTATCATTATTATCACTGTATTGTTGCAGTGTACTTGAAATGTTCAAAAAGTACTTAAACACAGAATTGAAATCATTTAACCCCTTTATAATAATCATGACAGGTCTTTTTTGTCTTTTTTGTCAATAAATGTGTCAAAAAAGCTCTTTGAGTACATTTTTTTACCCTTCTTTCATGAGAAATAAAAGTAAATAATTCTAGCAAGTATTTGTCATTATTACGCTATAAATGCTTAAACACTGTGTGATTACAAGAAAAGAAAAAACAGATGTGAACTTTAAACAGGATTCTCTAAATAAACAATTGAAAACGAACAACAAATAGCCTATTTTACAAACACTCAGACACTTTTGTTCGTTATTTTAGACCATGTCCAGGAGGAGTTGTTTTTTGTTTTTTAACTGATGATTGTCCCTAAAGCAGTTAGACCCCTTTGTGATAGCCTTGATATTTTACTCTTTGAGTACTTTGAGTTACATATGTTGTAGGAAAAGTACAATATAAATAAACTTGACTTGACTTGACTTATTCTCTAATATTTCCAATTTCCGATTAAATCCATAAAACCATACTTTGACAGGAAAAGACGATCAATTTCAAAATTACGGCGAACATGCAGCAAAAGAGCGGCAAGAACACACTCCAGAATTATCCTAATGCTGTTATTTACAAGATTTATACATTAGGTAGACAGAGAATACTGACCACCTGTTACTCAGTTATTCATACTCAGGTATGGCTCACTGAATCTTCTCGCTCTCCCTCTACCGCAGCTTCATGTGTAGACAAGGTGACTGTCTTCGATCAGTTTCCCCTCGGCATCCTTGTAAAATCTAAAATTTAACCAGACTTAAGAGTCCGTTTTGAGAGGGAAATCTCCGCTGTGTCTCTTAACTTGTGCATGCGTGCCTCCTGTGAGGCTGCTTCATTGAGGAACAGACTCGTAGTTCAGGCCTTACCAGTCAAAAAGCAGCATCACTGAGCGTTATTGACGCAGTGTGGTAATCAAACACAGTTAAATGGTAATTTCAATAGGACACGGTAGTGGTTACTGCGGGAAATTTTTTACCGCGGTTTATCAATTTACCGGTAACCGTTACATCCCTATAACCGACACTGGCTAATATCTGGCATGTGGAGGATTGTTCTGCCTTTAGCTAAGCCCCACCTAATATAAAACTAATACTGTTGACAAAGCATGATAAGGGTCCATTTGCTGCTCATTTGACAAAATTTATCAGCAGCTTGTAAAGTCATAGGATAGTCTGACCACAATAACTTACTGTTAGGGTTGAACAATATATGGTTTTGAACCAATATGTGCATGCTTAATAGCCATACTGCAGGATATGCAATGTAAGTCACATGACTCAAACACATCATGCTGCTGTCTGCCAAGAATGGGCCATGGTGTGTACAGTTTACCTATTACCTAAAAGATACTGTTTTATTCTAATATTATCATACCATGGACCATGTATAGTGTATTGTACACAATCATGAGCAACCCTGTGATTTCCTGTCCTAATTAGAAATAGTTTACAATCTGAAAGTCTATGAATATGTATATAAGATTACTGTAAGTGGACTTCTGTGAACAGTTTATTGAAAATGGGGTTATTGATCTGATTTAAATTGTTTCATGTAAAATGGTAATTATCATATAAGTAATTATTTTCCAACATTGCTCATCCCTATCTACCGTTTATCATATTCAAACCCTGGCAAAGGAAATGTTGCAGGATGAATATCTAACAATAATAGAATAAAATCCCCCTAAATCAATGACGGAGTGGGGCCAAAAAATCTGATATTAAGGATTATCATTCAGGCCAAAATCAAGCAGCCCTGGTTTTGTTTCCTCTAACAGGAAAAGAGCTCACTCAGCACATTGGATACAATCGCGTGAGTTGAAAGGACTCTAATATAAGCATTAGATCTCATTAGGCTCTTCTCCTAAGCCAAAGTAAGCAAGAGTGTCCAGCTGAATAGACGCCATTGAGTAAATCCTATGTGTCAAATTGTGTCAGTCATCAGTCTTTTCTTCCTCCTTCTCCTCCTCCTCCTCTTCTCCTCTGACAGGCAGGTTCAGGGAAGGTCTGGGGGTCGGCAACATGTAACCCAACCTCGCCTAGAGCTCCTTTTTTCCCTCTCTAATGATCTTGGCGTCACTCCCATTCCCTATGTTGGTTTAACCCGATGTTAACGTGACCATTCTGCACTTCTGAAACTAAGCTCTGTTCCTCCAGGTCCAACATACATCAGCGTCTGTCACCTCCACTGTCAGCTGTGGTTTTAAAGTACCACTATCTTAATAGAAAAGCAATACATTCGTAAGTCTCTGAAATGTATGTTATTTCTTGTCACGGGGCAGAAGATAATTGTAGGCCACATTGCTAATACCCTACCGAGTGTTTGCATAGTTTCAATGCTTTTGGTCTGGGGAACTTTGAGCTTCTCTTTACAACCGTCTGTGCAGTTATTTCAAACAGCACCTCTTGATAAACACAAGACCTGAGCAAGAACTTCATCTTTGTAAGTCAACAGCCTTTCACAATAAAAGTAAAATCTCTGTAAACAGTTTTAGTCATCTCTTATTTCAATGCTTTAGGCACTTAAAAAAACACAAGACACCTTAAAAGACACATTTATTCAGCAACTCTTTCAAAACGGCTACTTGGTGAAATAGATTGTAGAGCAAAAACAAACTGTGGCAGTCATACTGGACCACTGCTGGAAGCTCTTGGTGTTCAAGCATGTTACTAGAAGCAGCTCCAGACCTGTATTTCCATGGAAACTTAGCTGACCTCTCACCTCAGGCCATGCTACACCTGTCAGTAAGTCACAACTGCACCAAAGGATTAAGACCCCACACCCCACCACCATCACAAAGCCTCTACCCCCTCCTCTTAGCATCCTAACCTCACTCTTGAAAAAGTCTGAATTTCATCTGATTAGTTTCACAATTACATTCTTAATTTGACATGTAAATCCCAACACTTAGGCTCTGAAGAAGTTATATTTCCAATGAAGTCAGTTTCATGTAATCACTTTTGAGGACTGTTCGAGTATGCTCACTATTATTCAATCAAATATAATACTCACTGTGAGAATGGTTTAATGTTCGTTTAGTTATCACAGCAGCTGATTAAACAAAGCCAAGGGGCATGATAAGGTATTGTGAAACCAGCTAAATTAAATGTCATAAACTGCAGCACAAGGCTGATCATCTGCACATCACACACACTGCTGCAGACTCAGGCTGTACAGAAGAAGATTCTTTTTCTTAATCACGTGGATGATAATTCCATGAACAAAAATAGAAATAGAAAAGTGCCCCATGACATCTCCTCCACTGATGCGCTAAATGGAAAGATGTACCAACAGTTCCCTCTAGTTTCTCCCTCTGTGTGCTCTTTAATTACTCATGCACTCACATATGGACTAAATGGTCTGACCATTTATTGTCAAAAGTGTAGGAAACACAGGATGTCCCAATACTGGAATTTAAATACAATAATAGTAAAATTTGAAATTAGATTTCAAAATCGTAGTGACAAAAGTTTAATTTCTGGACAAGTAAATTGAAGAAGTTGCGAGGCAAAACAGTAAACTTAAATTGTTGTTAACAGAAATGAAACAACGTAACTATGATTTCATAAGCCCACAAAATTTGGCTTCAATTGCAAACATTAAACTTTACAGAAGAAAACATCTATCCAACTCCTGCTCCTTGTGAACACCATGCTCGACAGAGGTGCTGTAGGGTATGAGGGAGTGAGTGGACCTCATTCTGCTCATCTGCACAGTCTGTTAAGCTACGTTATTCATCCATCAACAGGATGCAGGCCTTTGATGGTTCTGCCTTGAATGGACACAACATGAGTGTGTTCAAATGGGCGTGGCCACTGGTGTTGTATCATGTTATAGAAAAAAACAAATACCAGTGACTTTACTTATAAGGATTAACACAAGGCTGGGCAATAAGGATCAGAATTTAAATCTCAATATTTTTTAGCTTAATGATAATACCTGATATCTCTATGTTCTTTCAAGACAAATAATTTGGAAAAACAGGTTAATGAAGCTTTAACTAAGATTGTTTTGTTGCAGTGGGATACAACAGCTTCAGGTTTAAGTCTACAGTTCACCATTTTCAAAGCCATTATTGCACTTTGTGGTGCTTCTGCAAAATTTGGAAAACATTAATTTACAATGGGGGTTTACTTAATGCTATTTTAGTATCTAATTGGTCTAGTTTGATATCTTGTTTAAAAATACATAGATCCTTTTCAATAATTCAGCCCTTCCTTAGTGCCCCAGCAAGTATTGACTGTGTATTAAAAATCTGGTTTCACAGAGTGCTGGTTTGGTGGAGTGGTTAGCAACTATGCACGTCCCATATACATACTACTGCTGGTCTGGGTTCGAATCCAACCTGTGGCCAGTTTGCAGAGCGTCTTCCTTCACTCCCTCACCCCCTTTCACAAACCTATCCACCATCTCTGTCCTATCAATAAAGGCACAAAAATGCCCAAAAATACATTAAAACATTTTGGTTTCACTTCAAATCCACTGGCCTCCTAATGTCTAAAAAAAAACTAAAGAAGGTGCCAACTTTTCAACACCAAAATAAGTTTGGGTCATCTGTCCTCACATTCACATTCTGCCAAAAGCTATACAGATACTCAAACTAGTCTCATCCTTGTGATCAGCATTCAGAACCATTAATATGTGTTTTGTTTAATTGCACATGGTTTGTGCTTGGAAATGTAAAGTAACCGACTTTAGGATGAGAAAAAAATCTTACACTTGGAATAAATAAAAGGAAATATGACCTCTTTGACCCTGGTGGCGATGATGTCTGCATTACTCTGCTTTTGGCAGTGTCTGCAAAACAAAATTAGTCCCAAGCATGAGGCAAAGCAACGTATGAAAGACTAACTAATGCATTACAAAAGAAAACAAGTTACTTTTGTTTTGTCTTAGTGCTAACACATTTCACTGCACAACTTCCAAAACCGTAGATAAAAAGAAGAGCGAAACAGTGCTGATTAAACATTTCCTCCTTTTTTATGGAATCAATTTCTTCCCCTCTTAACAATGGTGTGGTATAAAAAGATAACAGACTGATCATCATGTGGTTGAAAAGATTTGCAGTCTGGTCATGGAAAATATGTTAAAGCACTTTTCTTCTATTACAGCATCAACTAGAAGTGCTCAGAGAGCAAAAACCTCTGCCAAGGCATTTCCAAAATTCCTGGGCATGTTATATTCGAAAAACAGCCCTACTTCACTCTGTTAAGAGGCCCTTGAACCATTCCTGTATCCAATCAGTATCCGAAAGTCACTAGGGTGCAATTCTGGTGTAAATGTTAATTAAGAGCAAAAAGTTACATTTTTAGTCTTCCTTTAGCTTGGTTTTGGTTGCTTACTTCTCCTTCAGAAATATCTTACTTTTTGTCTGCTAAACACTGTTCTTTGTACCCACATCACTTTTGTTTAAATCAATGCTCCTCCGAAAATTGTTGCATAACATTACCTGTATAATATCAGACAACCAATCCAAAAGTTTTTATTACTGATACTTTTGGTACCTGCAGATATAAAAAATGCTGCCCATTTCATTGCAGTGATTGTATTGAAAGTTGAATGATGCTGGTATGTGTAGGTGTGTGTGCATAAGAAAGAGTTTAAGGGGCTAAAATAAAATATAAATAGAAGTGCTCCAAGAGCCTGATCCTTCCCAAAAACTAGAAAAGCACTCCCAAAGTGTAGACCTCACCAAGCAGTCCAGTTACAGCAGAGCTTTCCCAAAACCCCCGTTAAAGACACTATTCTGGAGGAGAAGCTGGGATATAGGCTTAAAAACAAAGGCATAGGCTTGGAAAATGTTGATGTCGGTTTGTAAACACAGTACAGTGTTTCCTCTACATTCATTTAGGAGCGGCGGGCCGCCGCTCCTAAATCCTACCCGCCGCTCCTGCAATTTTTTTTAAAAACTGTAAATACACCACCGCAGCATCATGTCGCTGCCTTCACATCAGAGTCCTGCATTAAATCGGGTGTCGCGGGTGCTTAGGCAAATAACTATCTTGCCCATAGTTGTGTCGCTATGGTTTGCTTACATTTAATAAAATGCATTTTTCCTCTCCGCTCTGAAAAACGCCTCCTCCCTCGCTCCTCTTGTGCAACACCGATAAGCCGCGCGGCAACCAAACTGTCTCTCTGCCACCGCGGGTCGAGACGTAGCGGTGATTCAGCGAACGTCAGAGCAGAGGCCACCTAAAAGTGTCTCACAACACTCCCTGTCATAGAACGAGCCGATAACTTCTGAATCATTAATTCTCTTTAATAACAGACTCAAACAGCGTGTCATACAGTTAGCAGTTCTTTCTCTCAGTCTACACTTCCGTTACCCTCAGCCAATCCCCGGGCTCCCCCTTAGCAGCGTTAACATTACAAAGATCGTCTACTCTGAAGATGCTCACTCTGACATACTACTATGACACTCCCTTCCCTAAAAACAATTCAGTAGAAATGCTTCCTCACGTCCAGTTCTTCGATAGTATGATATGATTTGCTGCTGCCAGGCGACTACAGCCAGAAAGTTCAAAACGCTGGTTTCTGAGCAGCAGGACAAAATCTGTGCGCGTGCTCTTCGGCGGCAACCGCTTCTACCGCGGCGGTCCAAACCGCGTGCTGTCTGCCGCCTGTCCTCATTGAAATGACTGGAAGCGGCGCGTTGTGTGAAGGGGATGATGAAGACACACACACGACACATACAGACATACACACACACTCACAATCAGCCGGCGGATGAAGGAGCGACCATAACGGTAAAAAAAATATAATAAAAAAAACCCAATTTAAACAAACATTAATGGATGACCTGAAGCTTACCAAACAATCTCCCCAAGCAAAAATCTCAGCATTTTTAAGCCAATTGTCCTTACTAAGACGGGAAGCACAGCTAGCAGCAGTGTAGGAAACTTTCAGCATGTAGTTTCTCCTCATTGTCAGTCACTTGCTATGACTTTATGATTCATCTTCTCTCCACCTGCTGAGCTTACATGGTTACATGAAATGCTACATTCTTCCTGTTTTTTTTAAATACTTTTTATAGTTTATGCAGTTTATTTTAAATTCTTTTGAGAATGTTGTAGTTGTGTGCCCACAGTGCTCACTATTTATTCAGATCTAAATGCTCTTTAATTATGATATTATGGAGCATTATTGACAGACCCCCCCCCCCCCCCCGCAACCCCGAACCCGCCGCCCCAAGGCAATGAACCTAGAGGAAACACTGCAGTACAATCCCTATAATTGCATAAAGGAAGTAGAACCCTCACAGTAGCCAAGGAGAAATGAATGGGATTTTCCATTATAAACTCCAATATGGATCAGATCCAGATTAAATTTGCCTTGATGATAAAGTTATATTTTATATATATATATATATATATATATATATATATATATATTCATATATATCTATATATATGTATATATATATGTATATATATATATGTATATATATATATATATGTATTTATATGTGTATATATATATATATATATATTCACATATATACACATATATACATATATATATATATATATATGTATAAATATATATATATATATATATATATATATATATATATATATATATATATATATATATATATATATATATATATATATATATTATCCTGTGTTTTGAAGCAAATCCACAAAATGATGTAAGAGATATGATTTTTAAAATATGGCACAATGTTAAATTATGGGATTTTAGAAAATGTTTGCATCCAGACAAGTAAGCAGCTCACTGTGAACTGGTGGCTTCTTCCTTGGACCAAAGCACACCTCAATTATCATGTAATCTATCTAGTTTTTGTGTTCCTTGGCAAAAATAAAACCTCCTTGACGGAGGCAATGCAGACAACTGTTCAAAAAATACTGGAAAAAATTCCTGGATCTTCAGATCGCCACTAGAAATGTAATTGTTCTTTTGATGCTTTGACCAACATCCCCTGAAAATGTCATAAAAACAACAAATTGATTTAATAGGGAAAATCCAGAAAAACTTTCCTATCTTACAATGCTTACAAATCCTTGACAAAAAATCTGCATCCAATTTTAGCTCACCATCAAAGTCAAATCATTTCTTCTTTGTGCTGTGACCAACATTACCTGAAAATGTCATCAAATTCTATTTTAACTTTATTTTTAGTTTACCTGCTAAAAATGTAACAAATAAACCAACAAGTAGCCTCCTATGCGTAGGTAAAAATATAAATATAAAGAGGTTACACATGCATTGAGCCAAGAGCTGTTTCTTGGATGCATTCCTTGGAAATGGTCCTCTGCTTCTCTTCAGTGTGCTACATGCGAATCCCCCCATGATTCTTAAGGGAAAAGCAAGTACTAAGGGTGGAGAGAAACAAACCCACATGATTTTTTTAGTTGAAGCTTTGAAGTTTTATGGAAGTGAAACTCAATGGAGCCTCAGAGGGCAAGGCCTGGACGTGCCTGAGTCAGATTAGACAACTAGAGACCAGAGACCACCACCACATGGACACACATGTACATGGACAGAAGGTTTATGAGCATCTCAGAGCATGTTTTCATTCTTTAAGTCAAAGACGGAGCAACAGTGACAGCATGGGCCATTCGCACTATATTGACCTCATCTTAACAAACCCTCTCTGCTTTGACTGCCCGTCTCCCATATCCTATTCAGCCTGTGTTGGGTGAAAGCCTTAGTTTCCCCTCCGTCAATAAGATGCCTGTCCATTCCAGACGGGGTTTCCATGTCTCTCCAAACACAGAGAGGCTGGGTCAAAAGAAAAGTCCAGCACAGAGAAATCCCATCTATGTCCTCATCCATTCTGCGCGTCTGGACAAGAGCAAACAGGTCGCTTTCACCGCCCAGGCAACCCTTTTCGCTTCACACCAGCAAACGGTTTGACTCCACACACTCAGACTGAATCGGGGTTCAAACTCTGCAGCCTCTCGTGAATTGAGAGGGATAAACATTTTTAGAAGTTGTACATTGAACTTCCTGGTTCATTGTAAAGCTGGCTGCAAAGCTTTCTCAGAAGCCTGGAAGTGGAGACAGAGGAAAACCCTCTTTTCTAAAGTGACTGCAGCTCTTTGAAGAAAAAAAACACACACTGTTTAAACGGCAAGCCTTCAGCCATGAGGATATATTTGATGTTTGCATATGGAAATCATTGTCTGGATATAAAGAGTTGACTTATTTTAAAGAGCTCTTTAATGTGGGGTATTAAAATGACATTTAAGATCTGCTGATAAGCATTAATGCAACAAAATGTGGTCTGAAACAAGTCTCCTTTAATCTTTGTTATTCCTCTTTAAAAGTTTTGTTCGAAGCAAAATAGCTTTGGAAAGCATGCCAAGCTACTGCTCCTAGTCTAAACTTCCTTTTTGTCAGACTTGCATATTTTCAGATGTTTAAAAGACAAATTTTACAACACAGGTGCACAGTTTTTCAGCGGTCACTGCATGTCATAATGGCTGCCCAGCTCAAAGCCTCTCTCAATTACACGTCATGCAGACTCACAGCAATGCGATGGGAAAGTTCGCTCCTCAATTGGGGAGTTTGCTTGGACAGATTGGACAAATATTTCTTTTGTGTGGTCGTCTCCTTGCCTCTGTTCGGCCCTGACAGCCACAGAAGAGGCAGTGAACAATCCACACTGCGCTGCATTATGGGGCCGGGTGTCTGTTTCATCTGAGACACATGGCTGTCTCACCAGCTGCCTGAAGTCTGTTTACACTTCACCACTAGCCTTAGGTATCAATTAAGTTTATGTGGGAGAGGAGGCTAATAGCATAGCACCAGCAGAATATAGATTTTTAACCTTTTCTCACACAATGAAGGGCTTTCACCTAAAAAGAGAATGGCTTCACAAGTCATAGCACAGTTTCTAAAATACACCTACTCTGACCATCACGCTTTGACTTTTGGGGTCATAAAGGAACATTCCTGGAGTTGAGGACATTCTCACTTAAAAATGTCAAAAATATTAAATCCTTCTCATTCCACGCAAAATGTCTGATTCAGTGAAACAACCTCAGATGTCTTTTGCACCATATGGGGCCTTCAGCAGCGTGGAGAGCTGTGTAACAGCACACCAACTGCAAGGGCAAACAGCAGCCCTCACCACATGTTCCTGTAAATCAAACCTGGACTTCTCTGCTTTACCGCCTGACATCCTGCGCTGAGGGGCAGGTGATACCGTCATGATCACTCCAAAAAAACCTGCTTAGCCGAGCAGTGACACGCAGATGGGATCATTGTGACCCGTGTTAGAGAAAAACTTTCTCAGCCTTTGCCATGTTCAGAAACTTTATTTACCTAAAAAAGGACTCAGTTTAGGTATAAGAAAAAGACAAACTTTCTGAGTAAAAGAAAGCACCGTAGAGGTATGAAGTATTCAAATTTGTTCTCAGTCTTGGGGAGTCCTCTATCATTAGTATTTGTATTTTGAATGAAATTAAATGGTACTCGTGCACCCCAGATTCGATCACTGAAACACAGTCTTAACTGATGTGACTTCTAAAGTTCCAATTTTAAGAGAAGCCATCTGACCCACAGCAGCAGACAAACTTTTTTAAACTTATGGTCCATAAACACAAATCACACCGAACATTATAACCACCAGCCATCCTGCGACTATACAGCCTAATCCTAAACAAACTTTGATGCACTGAGGAGGATTCTGGTATCATTCTATCTGAGCCAAAGTAGCTCATCCGTACTTTCCTTGGAAATTTTTCAAATACTGACCACTTTCAACTTGGAACTAGGGATGGGAATTGATAAGATTTAATCGATAACATTGCTATTAACAATCCTGCTAATCGATCCAATTCTAAATAATTCCTTTACTGATTCCTGCAGATTTTACGTGTGTGCAAATGTTTGCCTGGAGGCTTTCAGTGGCAACAATGTCAAACACATGCCACAGCATAGATAACTTGCTTCTGCAAGTTGCTGGTGTTTCCACTCACTTAAAAGTTGTTAATTAGGTGCCTTTTGTAAAAAATTGATGCAGAAATCTGACTGATTCTGAACCCTGTCAGTGGAAGGAATTGATTAGGGAATTGATAAGAAGTTTCAATTCCCACCCCTACTAGAACACCCAAGAGCAGAGTTTTTGAGATACTCTGATCCATTCACTATTTGATAACTATTTGGCCCTTTTCAAACTTCTTCAAATCCTTACACTTGACCATTGCTCTTTTACTTTGAGGTAAAATGCTCATTAGCTGGCAAAAAAGAGATTATCACATTTTACCTGATTTACAATGCAGTTGTGATTCATATTTAGCGGGTGGAAATTCAAATAGGCGATGCACAAAAATGTTACAGGACAACTTGTTTCAGCAGTATGCCACATTTCAGAGCTCATGAGACTGATGGCAGCATTAATGTAAGCTGGTCATATAAGCTCAACTGGTTATTGATTCCTGAAGTTTTAAACTTGTGAAACCTGGCCATTGTGTACCAGCATGATCAAGAACAGTTCTACACAGATCTATTTAAGTGTGGAAAGTTAACAGTAGAGGAACAAAGTCAGTTTGACTTTAGGTTTGATCATTTTGGTTAGAATAACAGGGTTATGTAACTTTTATCTTCGTCCATTTATTTATCTTCACATAACATTTTTGCTGAACTGCTTGTATTTTTTTCTCTTATTTTCCTGTGTCTAAAATTAGATCCTTAAAATGTTGTCTTTGAACAATGTTCGAAGTTCAGCTGCAATGTGGGATAAGTTATTTGCATACATTCACCTTTGCACAAACTTTATTCGTAATGTCATCTTTACAAACAGAAGGCAAAAAGAAGTCAAAATGATAGCCTGTCCATCCAGTCAAAATTCAAAGCTGTGCCTCTATGCTGACATCATTACAAATGCTCTGTAACCAGAGACTTTCAGTTTTTCAGCAGAACCTAGACATGTGATTTATAACAACAGGAAGGAATAATCACCAGAGCCAGACTGGGGTTCAACATGAAGGCTCTTTTCAAATAGTCATGTCATAAGAAACGCTCCAGGAGCAGACTAAGTTAACCTCCTCCAGTAACATCTGTGCCCTCTTGTGGAGGGCTGCCACAGTTCAGCCTCCTCACATGTCTCTACTTGTCTGAATTGAGGCAAAAAAGACCACAGCTGCTTACAAGATACATCTCTGGACAGTCAGCCTGACCTTCTCCTCTGTTCTTGAGCTGCTCTTCTTTCTTTTCTCGCACAAAACTGTTGGCAAGCCCTGCATGCATCAGCTTCATGGAAATGTATCAGAGAAACAAGCATCAGCCTCAAACCCTTCACTGCTTGGCCTGAACTTTAAAGACTCTGAAACCCAAGTATGCCAAGAGCAACAATGAGCTAAACTGTCGCTGAAAATCACAGAGGAACACTAAAACTGCACGGGGTTTTGAGGATTTCTATAAATTCTGGCCAAAATGTGACATAAAATATCAAAAGCGATCTAAAAAGGTTGAAGGGGACTGTTAGACAAAAGGAAACAAAAGAAAAGGAAAGCTAATGGCAGTGATCTTGAAATCATTTTCGTATAATAAAACCGTTTATGGCTTATGTTGGGATCCAGGACTGAACGATTTGAAAACTGCCCACTTGAGGTTGTTAATGTTAACGTAAGAGGTCGCTGCTAAGTAGATTCTCTCTCTAAAATCTGTAGAAGTGTAGATCTTGTAGCACTTAAGTATGAAGGGTGCACTGGACTTTCTTCCTACGTTGAGAGACAGGGTTTTAAAAATCCAAAGTCTTATCAACCAAGCCAAACAGCAAAGGTTTACCAACTGCACTTTACAGGCGCTGTTCCCTGCCACTCAGTGAGTGGAACTGGCTGGCACGCAAATTGACATGTGTCGCTCCAACTTCTCTCCCAGGCTACTTTTTCCTCCTCCTACAGTATGTGCTTGTGTCTATGCCTCTCTGGCAGTCATAGTGCTGCACTTGGTTTAAGATAAAAAAGAAGGTTTACATTTGAAGTACAGGGTGGGGGTGGGTCCTGGGCAGTGTTGTGTGGAATGAGTTACTTGGCAACACATTACAGTAATGTACCGGTAAATGCTTTTTCGGGTAAAAAGTAAAATAACGTACTACAACTGAAAATTTGGTAACGAAACGCAGTTCCTTTTTTAATGAGGCGCAACGTTACTTTTTCCAAAGACAGATCTGATACCGATGCTGCCTTCTCAGCTGCTCACGCAGACACGAGCAGTGTTGCAAAGTCTGCTCGTTATAAGATATCGCAAATATAAGCTATACGCAAATCTTGTGAGTCACATCCGTGGGTCGCAGTTTTTTGGGCTTGTTTCTTAACATGAACTTTCTTCTTGGGGTTCTTCTGTCTGTGTGAATACCCGATTACCTTCCAGCTCCTAACAATAAAGCAAAGCACGACTGTGGTAGGCAGTTTGTCCACATCCTCGTTTCCGAGTCATCACGCACGCCCCTAAACACACACTAACATAGCGCATGCGCCAGAGCCAAAGTTGCCAGATCTGCTTATTATAAGCAGTTTTTTTTTGTTTAATAGATGCTTTGCACTGTGATATTGAAATGTAATGTAGACGAAAATTAACACATTTTATGTAGATTTCTCTTTTTAAAAAGATATATGTCACATTAGGAAAGGAAATAGCTGGAGGCTGCTTATTTTTATCAACCTGGAAACACTGGATAGGAGCTCTCATTCTACAAAGTATGTATTGTAACATGATTTTGTAAAATAAAGAGCACCAAAGAAGTAACTTTTATGTTCTCTGTAATAGAACTTCTGTAGGCTTTCATATTTAGGAACAGATAAGGGGTTCTGTCCAAAGTTGAGCCATGTAAAAGTAACGTAAAAGTAACGAGAAAAGTTACATTTCATAGAGGGTAACTAAGTAAAGTAACGACTTACTTTATTAAGAGGTAACGAGTAACAAGCAAACACCACTTTTTTAAAGTAACTACCCCATCACTGCTCCTGGGTATGACTATAAACTGCATCCAGTGGCATGGCTCTGGCTCAGGAGAGCAGTTGTTCTGAGGAGTGTGGAGTCACCTCTGAAGTGTCATTACTCCTAGATTTGCTCAGGCACCTGTAAGGCTCCAACTGTGTATTTAATAATAGGTACACACTCTGGTTGCGGAATAGTGTACACGACCAGGCTCTAACAGCAAATCTAAGCAGAAGAACATCCTTGATCTCCACAATTAATTTGGTGGAAGAGGGCTATGCCAGAGGGACTGTTTGAAAAGTACTACTTAACTCATACCTAGGATAGCGGTAGTCTGTTGTGGTTCCATGATCTGATACTGCATCTCAAATTCGCCACAGTGGAAGATTTTGGGATGACAGTGAGTGGGTTACTTCTTGGCAAGTCTTGGTCCACCTGAAACAAATTCACACCAATGGCTATTCGACTTGCTGAAATTTCCCTTTTAGTTGTGGCTTGTAGTCTTGATATGCTCAGACACGAGATGCTGACAGGGTGGGTTGACTGACCTAGAGTGTCCCAAACTACAAAAATATTGCTTACCTGAACCTTAAGCACGATAATTAATGTACATATAAAACTTGGAGTGCATTCATATTTTGTAGCTTCTTCTTCTTAGCTAAAAAAATTCAGTAAGTGTTGCAAAAGTAAAAAATATCCCCACAGTTTCTTCCTCTATCATTTAGCCCTAATGTGAACATGGCATTTACAGATTCTGCCACAACTTCCTGCAGCAGGATGAAATCCGTCAGTGTGCCCTTCCACTGTGCCAGGGGGCAGCTCTCAGGCCACGTGGTGGTTGAAATCCTCTACACCATCGCTTGTCGGCACATCAAAACACATTCATTAACTCAGTGTTGATGTATGGGTAATGTCCTTAGATTTGGAAAGAAATATTTTTATTTGTAGATCGAACAACCTCTATAATGTACCTCGTGTGCAAGGCAGAAAAGGTCGCCCATCTGTCTTTGTGAGTTTAAAAGCACTCAGTATTTTACCAATCCTAACACCAAACAGGCCACTTTTACTGTCATGCTTCAACAATTCAATCGAAGCTAGAGTTTTTTTCATTAAACAGGACCTATGCTTATACATTACAGGTTTTTAAGTGGCAGGACTTGGTCTCTGTTAAAGCTCAAATTGTACTGCATGTTTCATACATCATATAGATTCATAATGAGGCCTCTAAAGTTTGAGCATGTAGTAACTTTGGAAACAAAACAAATGTTTCCTTCTCATCCAATAAATCCATTTTATTTTCATGTTCCCCCTCATGCTGACACCAGTGAGATCATGTGCGATAAAGTCTGCATGGGGCTTAAAGCAACAGCAGAAATCCAAAGACTCACACTTCTGCTGCAGAATTTTACAACACGGCACAACTTCTCTAAATTTTTGTGGTCCCCACTTAATAGACAAAACAGTGTGGCTGAAAAAACAGTCCCGTAGCCGGTGGTTGAGGTAGACTACCTGCTGTGTAACCTTCTGACACCACATTTTCTTTTGATTTGATTCTGTTCCTGCAGTGAAACAACCTGCTGAGGTTTCCGAGGTACTCAGTCTGGATAAACACTACACTCACAGCCTTTTGACTGACAGGGCCCTGAATCAAGAAGGAGATCATAGCTGCCCTTAAAGGGTGCATTTGGTGAAAAACAGAGAAATATACAACAAAAAAAGACATGGAACAGCTGCTATAGACATCCAATCAGTCTTTGCTCAGAGTTGTAAAACTGTATCCCAGAAAATGGCAGGGATTATACACATGCAGTTCAAAAACACTCTGATGACTCACTGACAGGATTTCACTCAAGCTTTGCTGTAAAAAGGAGAAAATAAATGCTGGGGAATTCATCTACTTTGTCTTCAGAAAGTCATGACACACTCCATCACAACAACAAATGTAACTTGTTGATGTTCTGGTCCATTCAACCTGGCTGCAACTCGTGTTTTTGACCCCCGAATATTTCTATTTTACATCACATTGCTGGGAAATTGAGATCAGACTTTTGGCAGTGCGTAACTTTGATGAGGGGAAACAGCATCATCCTGGTGATTTGGAAGCATGAGAACTAAACACTTCCAATGTTACTCACACTGCGTCTATTAATCTGTCTTTTATTATTTCCTCTGCTTTGTCTCACGCGCCAGTGGCTTTTTAAATATTTGGGACGAAAGCTAATGCTGATGACAAGTAAAAAGAAAGGCAATAAGATGCCACTCATGCAGCAAACTAAATGGTATGGCACACTGTAGAGAAGAGAGGAGAAGCAGGTGTGAAGCTGCTTACCGGTCAAACGACCTCTGGCGTCAATACAGATACTTCCCTGTCTCCTGTGTACGAGATCCCAGTGAGGGTGACCAAACAGAGCTGATCACGCAGCACCTCTCCTCCCTCCTGGCCACGGAGACCATCAGCACTCAATCCTTGTCCACCCTTTCGCCTTCATGCTGTCCCTTGGAACGCTGATGAAACACAAGAACAACCGAGGAGAATTTCAGAGCCAAATCAAATAGTGCAATATTATTCCTACTGCTTACCAAATTATTATTCTAAAAGTTGAAGATCAGGTCATCCGGCTCAAGAAATTCTGATTGCCTTAAATCTTTGTAAAGCCATATGATTACATGTTTTGAGTTTGTTACACAACAGAACACTGCAGTCATGCAGTAATATCATCCATCCATTACCTACACCACTCATCCATTTCAAGGTTGCAGGGGGGCTGGAGCCTTTCCCAACTGGACAGGAGGGGTTCACCCTGAACGAGTTACTAGCCAATCACAGGGCCACATAGAGATAGAGAGACAGACAACAATTAACACAAACAAAGACACACAAAAGGGCAATTTAAAGTCACCACCAGTCAACCCAATGAGTTCATTTTTGGGGAGGACATGCAAACTCCACACAGAAAGGCCCTGGCTGACACAGGGTTCATACCAGCAACCCTCTTAATCTTAGGCACTACCTGGCAGTTACAGCACATCTAGAGGTAAACACAAATGTCCTTGGTATCCTTTAAGGCTGGGAGATACATCAAGTTTTTGAAAAGTATCAAAATATAATCAAACCAGATATATGTTCTAGACAGCATTTGTCTAATAGAGTTGTTGATGTGTTAAAATAGCATTAAACAAGCCACTATTTTGGGTAACTCTCGTGTTTTTTTGTTTGGCTCAATAATTTGAACAGTTGGCAAACATTTTTTGAGTAGGATGAAACATTTCCACAGTTCACATTAGCACCACACAGTGCAGCGTGATAACTATGTAAAATGATGAGCTGCAGCTCCAAACATCAAGCTTTTGTATCCTTAACCGAAAACAATCATAAGCCACATAATCTGTGCTTTTGAAAAATATTTATCTGGAACATATTTTAATTTTGCATATTTGTTATGGTCTGTTTAACAGCCTCACAGTCCATGTATAAAGAAATTGTGAAAGTGTTGACAAAACTTCTGCAATTAAGTTAGACTCATTATGTTACATAAAGAATCTGTCTTAAAAGGATTTGCTATTAAGTGACGTGTCATGATACCATAGCACCATAGTATAGTGCAGGGAAAGAAGAATGGTCATATTTGCTATAACACAGGTTCATGTACTGAATTCTGATGACTATATTTCTATGAAGAGAAAATCTACAAAAAAAAAAAAAATCAAATATTTCCACTCAGGCCAGCCCATGGCAGCCTTTGGTTCTCTCACAGAAAACATCAGTATCAGCAAAACTGTTCCTTCAACCACGTGTCATCTGCCTTCCTTTATTTGTTAATGACTCAATGGAATTCATTCAACTCATGGACTTACATTGAAGACAATTTCTTTATCTGGTCAGGTATAAAAGCCAAACTTAATACATTTCATGAGTTTATTAACAACAATTGTTTTTTTTTTTAAACTTTACAATGGTCTAAGACAAACAAAAGACTGACCTTCCTGATATTCACAGAGACACAAACTGAGCACAAACTTGTAGAGAAAAAGCACAGACAGAAAAACTCCATTCTTCACTGATAATCCTTCCATCCCATTCCACTCAGTTAAGACACATCAGCTCTGATGCTGATTTCCAATTCCAAGCAGCCCACAGGGCCATTACAAAAAAGAATGGGTTGCATGTAGTCTTGAATGCCTCCACAATGTCACACCAAAACAATGGAAGTCACAAATAAACTGTACCGTGCAGTAAACTCTTGGAAAAAGTTTCAGATCAATAATCCAACAACACTGCCATGTAATTAAATCAAATGCTTACCACACCACCATGTATTGTATACAAAGACCACCCAATCTCTGTAACTCTCTGGTAAGAGCTCACATTACGCCACAGACTCTGCCTACCTTTTTACCCTCTCTCTGGTAATTACAGATGTGGCAACTGTCCACAGAGCAGCTTTACTCCAAAGAGCTCGACCTTTAAGCACCCATGTACAGGTAAACTTTTAAGCATCAAAAGCATTCCTTACATTCAACACCAAACATCTCATCTACAAGCTTCAATGTAAGCCTGTCACGATAACAAATTTTGCCGGATGATAATTGTCCAAAAAAGTATTGCTGATAACGATACTATTGTCAATATTATTTTGAAACATCATTTTTTCATTAATGCAATCATAATATATGTCATAATAAAGTGAGAACACCATATCAAAAGCAATAAACTTTAATTTCTTAAGGGTATTTAACTGTAATTGGAAGGTCAAGAGCTTTTAAATAAAAAAAAGTTAGACAAACAAACAATATAATAAATTAAAGAAAAAAAGAGAAAAAAAACTAATGAAAATGAATTGGATTCTCCTTGGGAAAAATTTCATGTAAATAGAAATCATTTTACTAATCAAAAACAATAAAAAAGTCTGTCTCTGTTAAGAACAAAAACAAAATTAAACAAACAAACAAAACAACACAACAATAAAAACAATAAAATGGAGTTTATATGGAGGTCCTGAATTGTTCGTGACATGTATATCCTCCCAATCAATTTAACATATGGTCTATCAGACGTTTGTAATGTTACGAAACGATATGGTGGCTTTTTATCAGTACTGAAGGGTTGCATTTCTTTTGCAATGTAGCGAACGACACCGACTGTGAGCCTGCACCATTTTGCTCTATTTTACTTACCGTAAAATACCAAATAAACGCCTGGTTCCAAGTAATTGCCTGGTCCCAAATAAATGCCGGGTGTAGCAGTACATTTTGACAAATAGACGCCTGTTCCAAATAAATGCCTGGTGTAATTTATTCAGCACAGCCTAGGAGCTACAGTCAAAGTTTACAGAACACACATGCAAACGCTGACAGTTCACAACTGACACCTGACACTTGAAAAGAAACATAATCAGACTGAACCTTTACAGTCCACGTGGTTTATTTGTCTCTCTGGACGTCCTGTCGGCTTCTCCTCCCTCTGTATGTCAACAAATGCAGGTTGGTGTGTGGCACTCTGTTTCACAACAGTGCAGTTGCACTCAATGGCCACAAAGGGTACTAGAGAGCAGAAAGCCAGAATCTCACAGATGAGGGCTTCACAGATCCAAAGAAGACACAGCAGCTACTTGTTTTTTGCCCTTAACTAACGCCAGGAGGCCTGTCACGTCAGTTAGCAGTGCACTGCTGCTTATCTCCAAGGCAAAAAAAAAGAAGTACAACCTTAACTACCAGTCGTTCCTCACCAGTTTTAAGTTGAAAGAAGACAAGAGTATGACAGTGGTACTGTAATCTTGCCTTGAAAATGTAAGGGTGATATTCATACTGGTGTTAATAAATAATTTGATTATATTTACCATATTTTTTCGCTTTTTGCTAAGCAAGATTTTTGTGCACAAGGAATTAAACGTCTGTCCCAAATAGTCGCCTGGTCCCAAATCAACGCCTGGTCTGCTCAGTGATTGAAACAAATAAACGCCCCGGCTATTATTTGGTATTTTACGGTATATTTACTTTGCCGACCAAACACCTCAGTAAGCACTGACTGTCAGGACGAAGGCTTTGCTGCACCTCCCCTTCTTCGTCGGCACTACTTTCAAACAAATATGACATATCTGCTCTTCGGTGTCCATGCTTATTTTTGCTGTGTAATGATACTACACATCACATGACTTATCAGGAAACTACATGGTTGAATGCATGGAGGTGTGTCTCCTGTCTGATGAAGGAGTAGGGCCTGGAACACTGACATTTTGGTGGAAAGACCCCTACTCTTGTTTTGCTAGAGTATGTCTACAGTAGCTAGTGTTAAAAAGGCTACACCTGAACCTCCTCTACTCTTACTCTGAGACATTCTGCTGGAGCTCCTGCCACACTAAGGCCTCCTTCTCCATGCCTCACATAGGCCAGGTCTGCCTTGTTTGTATGGTCGGCATATGCAGAATACAGAAAAAGAGGAAAAGGAGACAAAATTAATTTTGTCCTTGAAAGGGATGTCTCCAACAGATTTTGGGCTCCCAATCCCCATCTAAATTTCAATACATATGCAGATAAACAGTCCTGATACAGTTTTTACATTTGCATTCACCGACAAAAGACCCAAGTCAGACCCAAGTCTCTCCTGAGCACCAAAACATAATTTAAAAACTAAATCTTAGAGTAAACTTAAAATTAATTACTCAAATTCTAGACATGGACAAAACATTCATACTTAAATACTTCTGTGATAGCATTTTCTTTTACCATGATTATAAAAATATTCATTACAGTGTCCTCAATGACCATCTACAAAAAGAGACATGGGTTAGGGAAGGCTTATACTCAAAGTTGCCACAGCCAAAGATGCTCAGCAGCACAGAAACCCTTAAAAAGTTGAAGGTGTTCATGGGGAACTGACCTTAAACACCATCAGAAAAGGTTATTGTTTAATTCAAACGTTTGCTATAATTGTCTACACTCCCACTCTGCGTATGTGTATGCTAACATTTAAATTTAGTGAATTTACTAGCATTATTTTTAATAAAACCATCAGACTGTATTAATTAAACTTGTGGCCCACATTAAAATCTTGAGTGATAGAGCTCAAAGTTTTTCTCTGTACAGCACTGTGGGTTTGGTTCATACAAACTCCTTTGTGCATCTTCAAGGGAAGAAAGGGAGCAAAAGAAAACAGCTTATAATCATTAAAGTTTCAAAGAGCTCTTCAAACTGATGCTGTTTTGATTATGGTAAGTATGGTTTCGCTGAGGGTTGATATAATCAAGCCACAAAATGTATCCAAAGTGATAAGCACATGTGAAAAGTTTACCGAGATAATTACTCCTCATTATAGCCATTGTTTACAACATTATAACGATGTTATTCTGCTAACCAAAGCTGACATTTCATTATCATTTCACCCTCCATATCTCGCCATCGAACATCCCACAAATATTTATCTCTCCTCTTCATCAAAGGCAGACAGTGACAAGACAATGCTTTCACTGAAGTATGAGTCCAATTAATGTCTGCCGGGAGACGTGATGTCAGTTTAGTGTTCTCTGATCATGTTTGAAGGCAGCGCGCACAGATGAGTAAACTCAAGGTCTGTGCAGCATCTGGATTAAGATAACTTTCATGAAAGAAATCAGCTATCTCCTCAATATCTGGCATGACAACTAACAGCTGGGGCTGAGGCTCTGCAGATGCATTTTTAACTACATCCTCTTAGAGAACATATAATAAACTGACAAAAGGAGCAACACATATGTGGCAAGAAACATTATACATTTGTAAAATAAATAAATCAGAGCTTGTTATAACAATGCCAGTAAATTAAGTTATGTTTTGTATTTGGGATTCACTGATCTTACCCTGGTGTTGACGATCTGTCTGATCGAGACTGAAATGCCGTAAAATACCAAATAAAAGTCGGGTGTTTATTTGTTCCAATCACTGAGCAGACCAGGTGTTTATTTGGGACCAGGCAACTATTTGGGACAACTGTTTAATTCCTTGTGCACAAAAATCTTGCTTAGCAAAAATGAAAAATATGGCAAATGTAATCAAATGAATAATTTACACCAGCATGAATATGACCTTTACATTTTCAAGGCAAGATTATGGTACCGTAGTAATACTGTTGTCTTCTTCTTTCAACCCAGCTCTCTCTAAACACTCTTAAAAATGGTAAGGAACTACTGGTATTTTAGTTAAGGTCGTAATTTTTTTTTGCAGCAGCACCGGGGCCATGGAGATAAGCAGTAGTGTACTGCTAATTGAAGTGACTGGCCTCCTGATGTTAGTTAAGGGCAATAAACATGCAGCAGCAGTGGCAACGTCTTTTCTTTCGGTTTGTAAAGCCCTAGTCTGTACCATTCAGACTTTCTGAGCTCTAGGGGCCTCTGTGGCTGGTGAGAGTAACTGCACTGTCGTGAAACAGAATGCCACACACAAACATGCATTTTGTTGACGTAGAAAGGGAGAAGAAGTGAGCTGACAGGACGTCCTGAGAGCCAAATAAACCATGTGGACTGTTAAGGTACAGTCTGATCATGTTTGCACTGTCAGTTGTGAGCTCTGCGTTGGCATGTGTCTTCTGTAAACGCCAACAGTAGCTCTTAGGCTGTGCCGAATAAATTACACCCAGCGTTTAATTGGAACCCAGCTATCATTTGGTATTTTACGGTAGAAACATTAGATACAGTGATGCAATAATTCATCAAGCCATGGAGCCAGTCCTTGAAGCCCGTCTAAGAAGTGTACACAGCAAACTCAGGAGTTCTAATTTAGTGTTGGTAAAATTGAACAGCAGAGTTGGGGTTAAAAACAGAGCTTAAAAATGTTTTGTTGAGGACTGGGCTCTGATCTCTGAACCTGGATGTGGTGCCAAACATCCCGTCTCAGTTATTGAACACCAACAGATGATATTAGTCTCCACTGGAAAAAAAAACAACCTCGGCAGTGATTTGTGAAATTAGCTACATGGTCAGGTAAAAAAATTTTTATTTTTCTGTCCTTTTTTAAACATTTTTTTGTTGTTCTTCTTCAATGATAATTCTGTTCTAAAAAAACGCAAAACTTACAAAAAACATACTCAAACTTTCCTGTGAACACTGACTTATCTATTTTGAGTTTAAAATAAGGCTATGTGAAGCCGCATTTCATTGTGAACTGGTCTGTGTTGATCAGCATAAGCTAGCACAACAAATCATGTTGGTTTTCACAGGTGAAAACAATACCACAATATCATTTTGACCCAATATCCTTCAGCCCTGCGTACAATCACACTCATGATGTAGCTTGACTTCCGTGTAAAATATGGTTAAACTGAGTTTTTCTCAGGCCTTCTTTTGTCATCACAGCAGTGGCAGCAACACAGAGTCCATGTGGTCTCGAGTGTATCAAACAAAAAAAGGGAATAAAATTACCCATATCTCTATGTGTTGTGGTGTCTAATGATTCATATCCAAGCACCAGACTGCAGCCCCAAGACTGGAGACCCCTGTGCTGTGTCTGTGTTCCATGAGCCAGAAGTAGCTAACAACAAAGCAGAGGTAGTTTGGATGCATTTCACAAATGAAAAGCCAGTAACTTCACCAAGCTAAAACTAGGAGAGAGGCTAAGAACAGCAGAGCTGCATTAACTGTCTATGTTTGGACATCAGGCTGTGTTTTTACTATTGTTTTTGATAAAAATGAAATGATATGAGGAGTGCTTTTGGTCACAAACCTCTAATCTCCAGAATAACTACTTTTCAGGAAAAGAAAAAATGCTCCATGACTGATCGAAATATATTTATATATATATACAAAAAGAAAATCCTACAAAAATTTACATCCAAGGTTTGACAGCAATGATAAACTAACATATGTTTGATTTTCTGTCTTTTATATAAATATACATGTATAAATATATGTATAAAAAATAAAAATAATAACAAAATAATACGATAATTTTTCAGGACTCCTGCAATCCCCCATCAAAATTCAGTCTCTGCTGTTTCATAAACTAGATATAGCTATAAACTTATGTAAAGAACATTTGCAATATGCTCTGAACTAAAACAAACTGCATTATCTCTTACACAAAATAAACCCAGGGTAAAGATATGCTGTGTTATTCGGTAAAGGAGTTGATCAAGCTACATATGTGTCATGCTACTTTATATGTTAAAGAACACATGAGGGAGGAGGTATCTGGAATAAAATGTGGGCTATTTTGTAACACTAACTCAAAATTCTTGAAACAGAACGTGATTAGAACTTTATCAGAACATCTTTAAAATACCACAAGACTTGTTTTGATTAGTTTCAGAGAGGAATGAAAAGCTTTCAAACAAACAAATGCAAAAATGTCACAAACAGGCTGTTCCGTGGGATCAAGATTACTTTTGTAATTCAAACAATATTAGGACTAATACAAGCACAAAGATTACTGCAACAAGAGACAAGAATTAAATCTGATGAGTCATCTGACCCTGGGTCTAAGCCTCACCCACCACGACGCCACCACTGTGTACTAAACATTCAGTTCAACCTCTAAAATAAGCCCCATGAATCTGGAACTATGACTGCATCACCATGAGGGAGAAGAACCAAGAATTAGTTTGCAGCAGAAAAAAGCTAAATCCATTTAAAACAGATCACACTGAGGTCCTACAATTAAGCTCCTAAACGTCGAGGATTCTCAAGCCTGCTTAGCCTTTTGTGACTTTTGCAGACATCCGACAGAAACGCCTTGCAATCAGCCAGAGATCAAAACAGGGTTCCTGTTTATCCAACCAGTATGTAATCCCTCTTGATGTCCTTAACAACCCTCTGGAAAAACATTAAAAACACAATGTTCCAAAGGATCATGTAAGCATTTATTAATCCAAGACGGGATATTTTTCTTTCAAACAAAACACACCAAAGGAGGAAAGCCATTTCCACATCATTCATCATAAAAACTCAAGATTGACATGATAATCCGTATGGTAAAAACATTAAAAATACATAAATAATGCCTACGCTACCATTCCATGTAAAGCTGTAAAATAGAAAGCCAATAAACTGACACAGAAAACAGCTGAAAATGTTAGGAAAAGGATCTGGCTTGAAGCTGAACAGCACTTGTTTAATCCAGACAGTATGTCCTTCAACACTTCACAAGTCCTGCCAAACCTAACAGCCTCAACTCTCCACACAACAATGATGGATATCCTCTGGTTTACAATTTTGGGGTGAAGATGGTCGAAGACTATTTTCATTGTGCTGCCTGGGGTTTAAACAGTTTAAACTCGAAGCCAAAATTGATTTAGGATAAGTTTCAAATACTTCAAACATGTCCAATCTTAAATGCTTCACAAACAAATACACCAAACCCCAAATAATACACAATTTAAAGAGATTTTTTTAATGACTTTACCAGTACATCATCGGAGGGGAGTTCATGACACCAATGATTAAAAATTGTTGTATTACGCAAAACTAGAATTTCCCTAAGTAAATCAGACTTCTATAAAGTCACAATAGTGTGTTGGATCTAACTGACAACTAAAAAGGCGAACCGGGTAGGAAATTGCAACTGGAACGTTCCCCGAAGTCGGAATTTCCAACTGGGAACTCGGTGAAACCTCGCCACCCCTTAGCTGACAATCGAAGATGGATGCCCCCAGTGTGAACAGTTATTTAGCTCCTGTAATAGGGCTGAACAATTTATCGTTTTCAGATCGAAATCGTAATTTTAGACGATGCAATTTTGTGATAACCAAAGCTGCAATTTTTTTGCAGTGCTCCTGACTGACTCAGGATCTGTTGTGTCAAGTATTATACACATACTGTTTTACAAATTTGTAGACAATCTATATGTTAAAAGTGCTGATAAGCAGGTCAACAACACAAAGCCTCTGTTTAGGAGTAAAAGTTAATGAAAACAGAATATTTATCATCACTATTGGAGGTGAATAATGTGTTAAGTGTTTTTCATCATTTATTTTCTTACTGTTGTCTGTACTGTAAACAAAGTGAATTTTGCACTGAAGTTTGGTTTGAAAAAAAAAAAAATTGTGAATTGCAATATCTGCCAGAAAAATCGAAATTAGATCTTTTCCTAAAATTGGTCAGCCCTACATGTGAATATCCCAAAGCTTGATTTGAAGAAAATCCTGAATCGAATTGAAATCGCAATATCTGCCAGAAAAATCGCAATTCAATCTTTTCCTAAAATCGTTCAGCCATATCCTGTAATTATCAATTTATTTGCACTTCTGACTGGGATGTGTCACTCTGGATCAGCTGTATACATAGTATTGTTAGACTTCTATTTACAAAAATGCTGCCATAGTGATAATCACATTTTTCATGTGACATTCATGAACAACAACGCAGGGCATGCAAACAACAGCTAACAATAGCCTGGTAGATCGGCATGTTTTTATCCGACTGGAACGCCAATAAGTCGGAGATGATGTCACTCCCAGTTCTGAGGTTACTGGAACGCAGCATTACGACAGTCACTGCACGTGCTCATGGGTAACAGAGTCTTTATGTCTTTGGAAATGTATTCTCCTCATAGCACCTTTAAATAAAAGAATTTATAATAATAAAAATAAATAAGGGAAACAAGAAGAGATGTTGGAGGAATAATAAAGTGCTAGTTTTTGCTCAGTCTGTTGGTAGTTTGTAAGCGGTTGAAATATGTTAGGGAAGGTTGCCATTGTATCAGCATTTTTTTAAACAGTTTGCAGTCTTCACTCAACAAAATTGACCTATTTCTTATTTTATGACATCACATTTGCATTGTTAACAGATAAGAAATAGAACACCTTTTTCAAGACATGATAATGTTGATCTTTTATGGTAGATATTATGTGAAACTGAGGTAAAGCAGTGTAAGTTAAGCCAATCTGCTTAAACCACAACTGTGCATCTCTAATATTAGTAGATTTAAGCAGAGGTGAAATGGTCAGAAATTTAGGCTGTTCATAACAAAACCATAAGTGTAACAGACATTACATTAAAAACATGTGAAAAAAAAGAACTGTATTTGCAGAAATTCATGCTAAAAGGTGTAATACAGCTATAATGCTCGCCAATATTAAAATAGAAAACGTGACGGTTCATAGGGCTCGCGCAAGGACGATCTACATGGGTTAGCAGGTGTTTTGTCAAACACTAACTAAGTTCCTTCTCTGCTATTGTTGCTAAAAACGATGATACCAAGCTCTAAACAGACAAATTTAACAATAGCCCTGACAGCTGACGAGGTTAAATGTTACAAGTTCATAATTTATCGACATTTGAAAAGGAAAGCTAACCCACAAAAGAATGATGGACAGCCTTAACTTACCTTCAAAATATCCGTGTCATGAACGTAGCTCATGTGTGAATCCTCTTTGAGTATCATGGACAACTTTTCTGATAACATTTTATTAAACCTTCAAGCAGCCAAACCTTAGAAAACAAACACACTGCTCCAGGAGGCTGTCTGAAGCTCTCTTCCAGGACGGAGTTTTTGGCCTGCAGAGGGACACGTCTGTGCGCGGCTTCTTCATAACACTTAAGATGGCCGCCGGAAGTATTTACCTTTTAATTAAAAGCAACAGTATATTTACTTTGATAAAGATTTAGTTGAACAGTACAAAAATAATTAAATGATGAAAAAAATCAAAAAAAGGCAAATAAACTAAATAATAAACTAATACTTAAAAAAAATCAGAATTAAGCTGTATTTTCAACTTTTAATATAAGAATCACAGATATTTCCACTGTATTAAATACAGACATTTTTATAAATCTAACTTATCAGAACAAGTGTGGTCAGTTCAGTCAAACGTGTCGACATGTTACAATAGCCCAAACCTCAGTTATAATTGCAACATCCATTCTTTAAGTATCGTTAACATTGTATTATAGTCCTACTCCCCAACAAATTTGGAAACATTGTCAAGTATTTCTTCTCTGTGTTATACTAATTGGTATTGTATGTTTTAATCACTAGTCATCTGTTACAACTTGAAAGGATTGCACACTCGAGGAATAAGCAATAATGCTAAATGTGTTGGTAGCACCCAAAACATGTGCCAAAATCCCCTGCAACAGGAGGCCTGTTTAGTGCCCGATCCAGTACCATTTCCAAACGCAGGACCAAGTTCCATGAAACTGATGAGGTCAATGCCAGACTGCAAAGTGAGGGTCCCTGGAAGACAGCACTCCAAAAAGACAAGATCCTCACCCTTGCTTCACTGAGAACTGTAGATTTCTTCCAGGGGAAAAGGGATCGTGGCACACTTTTGGAGGCACCACCCACAAGTTTACCTGTATTGCTAATTTTACAAATGCCTGGTCATTACATGTCGAAATTAGGCTTTCCAATTATCTAAAATACAGTACTTATTGATAGCAGAAATAATTAAAATAATATTTTCAGACTTTTTTCCGTGGTGCATATCTGCGCAGCAAAGGTGCAAAAAATTGCCCTTTATTTGAAAAAATGTATCTTAAATTATTCATGTATTATATTTCATATAATCAGAAGCAAGGGTATAGTTAGCATAGCATATTTTCATCTGGTAATTCAAACCAGTTTATGTTACAATGGTTCTGCTTTCCAGACTATCAGGAAAGTTTAATCTTTCTGATTTGACTTAGTAGAGCTGGGACTATAATGAGAGAATTTAACAAAAAAGATGTATTTAAATATTAAAGAAATGACATAAATTATTAGACAAGGTTTATGTATAAATAAACTAAGAGTAACTGCAAATGTGCCATTCTAACTGTGCACAGCTGTATAATTCAAGACTATTCCATTTTCAATTCATGGATGAGGTTGAACATATAACGATTATTTTTGCATTAACTTTGTCAGTATACGAAGTAAGATCCTGCGGTATAGCTAAACATCCAGCTTGGCTCATAATAAAGCTACTGCATGAAGAAACTTTTGAACTTCCATAATGTCCACAGACAAGGGGTTTACTGCAAAAGAAGAGCAGGGAAAACAGGAAGTTAAACTCCAATGAACCCAGAAAACTCAATCCAGATTGCCGATTATGTTTTTGATTACCATAAAAAGCAGTCACACAAACCTCCAGGGTTGCCTCTGCAGGATAATTTTCATGAAAACGGGGGTTAACATGAAGCCTCTCCTTTATCATACATAATATAGTGGTAACAGTTGTTTGTTCAGATTGCTTTTACTTGATATAAAAATGTTGGCTTTACCATTTCATGCTGGGAATGAAGCTGACTGTGTATGCCTTCAAAGCATTCCTCTCTTCCACCATAGATTTATTTGTGCTGTACGTCAGGGTAAATCCCAGTCTGTTCAGTTGTAAATTAAGACCTGGGTCAGTCTGTTGGTCATTGATGGTGGTCCAGATCTCCCAGCAAGTATGGTGATGTGTGCCACAATTCCTGGGTGGCCCCTGCAGTTTCCTTGCATGTGCCTAGTGCATAAAGCCAGCACAGTATGCACATTTTAATAAGATATACAACACTCTAGAGATCTGGTGTGAACTTTATATTTTCTGTAATACTTAGTAAAGACATAGAGCTTGAGACAGTTAACTCCACATCTCTAGGATGCTTTGAAAGTTAATTCAGTTAAACTGTATACAGAAAAATTAGCAAAAATAAATATAAACTGCAGTAGTGAAGTGGCAGCTAAGCAGATTCTCTTAAACACAACAATTAAAGGGATCTTCTGAGCATATGGTCTTTGTATTTTTTGGTCAGTCAGACTTATTGTATTTAGTCCATTACACATGAAAGACACTTTTGCTTTGTTTGCATTAAATTACTAACAAGTAAGGAATTTAATTTGTTTTCTCTGTGGTAAATTTGAGCCAAACTGTTATCATTACAGGTAGATTTAATACTTGTCATAATGTGAAACATGTACATTATTCTGTAAAAAACACAAGCCCGAAATCAATCTCTATTAAGACAACATAACTAATCCATCATGCTAGGAAAAGTATGAGTGCCACCATGGAAGTGCTAACACCTGATTTTTTTAGCCATTGTGTGTAACACTAAGAGAAATTAAATCTACAGACCTTTTTTTCTTGTTTTGATAAAACCAGTGGGGATATTAGTGGTACTGTTTATCAGATGGAGTCCAAATAACTATAAGACAAGATTTTGGAAATTTCAGTGACAATGTTTATTATAAGTGTCCTGTCCCGAGACTTCTGAATGGACAGAGAAATGAGCTGTGACACTCTGACACACGTCCAGGATCACGCCATGTACCTACCCATTTAAAATGAGTTTAGAGATTACCTGAGTGAGCAGCCACCATGCAGGGAATTGTTCACACCTCGGCTGGACTGAGGCAGCAGGAGGCCTCCATGTTCGGCATGAATGAACACAACAAGGTAGTGGACGGCAGCTCATGCAGTCTTATGAGATGATGCATTGAAACACTGCTAAGGAGTGATAGACTTCTTTGGTGATTCCAAAAACTTTATCTGTGACATAAGATGGTGTTGGCGATGGTGAGCCATGATGCCGCTGAGTCTGAAAGCAGGAATGAATGAGCTGGAAGAAGTTTCTTCTTTGAGTAGTAATCAAGCATACTTACGCTGCTGAAAAAAAAGACTGCGTAAGAGTGTAAGTAAAGATTGCAGAGAACATAAAGCAGGAGAAAAGATATGATTTAAATATGTGACAGCAGCTGGATGATTGGCCAAACAGGTTGTGGCAGAATCTGATTGGCTCAGTGCTTAAGTGAGTGTACGCCCCTCATCAGCTGATAACTTGAATCACCTGTGCAGGAAAGCAGAGTGAGGAAAACAAGAGGAGACTGAGGCCCCATCCACACAAAGACAAACCGAGGTCTAAACACATACGTTTTTTGCCGAATCTGCGTATCATCCATACGAAGACGGCGTTTTGGGGGTCTGTAAACGATCATTTTTAAAACCAGGTTCCAGAGTAGAAAGGTTTTGAAATGCCGTGTACGCAGCTTCGTGATTCCTGGCTCTCCTTAAGTTTTCAGATACGCTAACGTCATAGTTTCCTTTCTTCATTGACACGCATGTGCCACACATGGCAACAACAACAATGGCGGCGTACGGTGTAGCATATGTGCTGATGAAGCTCATGACCCTACTATCCCTGTTGCAGCAAAAATCTCCTTCTTCTCAATCACCACCGAGTTGAACAAACAATTATAAAGGACACATTACGACACTTTATGATCACTTTATCACAATCTCTGTTTACAACTTTTGCCACAAGTGCGCATGCCCACTGTTTTGTCGTCTGTTTCCGCTTGTTTCCGCTATCATATCGTTACAGCGCCCCTAGAGGACTGGCATGTGTTTTACAGCGTCTTCATGCATCTCAAGTGCATTCATGTAGACGCACACATTTTCTGAGATGCATTCGTCTTTATGACGATCGTTTTTGAAACTGTTAAGTGTTTTGTCTTCATGTGGATGGGGCCTGAATGAATGCAGATCTTCCTGCTTGATCTTTCGCAACAGCTTTTTGAGCTGTCATACTGAGACATTCACAGATACACAGAGGGAGAGAAATCAACAGATCACTGTCTCCGTGTGACATTTGTGCAAGTTACTTAAGTCTTCAGCTTTCAAATCAACTCTCCATATCCCGAAGCTTCTCATGTCCTGATATTCCGCTGACATAAGAAAAAAGACAGCAGGAGACATATGAACTCAGAGAAAATATTGATAGTAGAAACTGAGTTAGTGCGTGGCTGACGTGGACCAAGAACAGATGGTAATAAGAGTCCTCGACAACAAATGGAAAATGAAATTTGAAAATTGTAATTTCCGCTTTCTGACAGGAAAATATTGTTTATAGTGATATCAAGATTAAATCAAGGCACCGCTGTGGAGCCTACAAGTCTTTGAAAACCACATCCTTTTCCAATGAGAAGATTGTGCTGAAATACACAGGACATTAATCCACACAGCCTGTTTTACAGGATGGGGTTTTAAGTGATTACTTCTTTCACACATCCCTTTACAGGAATTACCCTCAAACAACTGAAGCTGAAGGACTGAGCAGTTGTTCGCCACATCCGGTTTCATGAGGCAGACTGAAGGGTTGGTTGTACCACACCACAAAGCTCAGCAGGGTTGGAATGGAGGGATGAGGCAGCGTCAGACGGGAGGGTGTGTCTGTAGAGTTGACATGGCCTGTGTAACACTCAGACAACCACAGACAAACTAACCAATGCCCAGACATCCACAGGGGTTATGCCGTCAGTCAGGAAATGTGAAATGCATTAGCAGGAGACATCACGTTAAAAAGAACTGTAAAATGGCAGCTTTACAAGTCTGAAAACTTCAGAGCAGCTTTTGTTGCAGTTGTGCTAAACATTTTAAGGATCCTAACACTAAAGGAGGCACATTTACTCAGGGACCACTTTATTAGATACACCTGTTTAGCTGACAGTTAATGCAAATATCTTATAATCCAATTACATGAATGGATGGATGGATGATACTTTATTTATACCCTTGGGGTAATTCTGCAAGTTCTTGACAGAAACTCACTTTAAGCATACAGACATGGTCCACGACCCGGTGAAGTTAAAACAGAGCATCAGAGTGTAGAAAGTTGATTTATGTGACTTTGAATGTGGCATGGACATTGGTGCCAGACCCACTGTTGATCTTTCTGTTGAGTTTTCAGGCACAACCACCTCTAGGGTTTATAGAGTGTTAATCTGGCACACCAGATGGACCATTCAATATGTTCCACTGGTTCATCTGGGAAGCAGCCCATAACTAGTGTTTGGGAAAGGGCAGAGATTTTCATAAGAATATACAGGTGAATCGACAATCATTCCATCAATAATTAACATATCCAATCAGATAGTGTAGTAGTTGGGCAGGGTGTAAAGGCCAGAACGTGAGTCGCTTTGAAGAACAAACTCTCACAAACACATGTCAATTGGAGCAAAAATGTTTCTGTTACAGAGAAGTTTGCGATGCTGTTAATTGTTTTTCATTTAAGAAAGAAATGTGGTCCAGATCTGATGAAACTGCTACTGAAGCTATTAGCATCCGTGCTAATCTCTGCCCAAGCAGTTCTCTTCCTGCTGTCATCTTGCTCCTGGCTTCCTGTTTCAAAGGATGCAGAGTTGCTTAGTTGCTGTAGGTTGGAATTTGGCAGGACTGATCTACAGCAAATGAATCAGGCTGATCCATCTGCACTGCAAGGTTAAGACAAAGGTCCAAAAAGAGAAAATATCTAGATAGTGCCAGTTCTCTAAACAAAATGCCTTGTTTATTCCATAGGTCAAAGGAGAGAGGCGAGAGTGGTTGAAGATGATGGAATGGCAACAGTAATACAAAACAACTCATTATAATCAATCAAGACACCATTTCTGAATGCTCATTAAATCTTGAATTTTTCAGCAGCAGGGGACCACACCAAGTGCCACTCCTGTTTGCTAAGGACATAAAGCTAAGACAATAACTGCACGAGATAAACTGGAAAAATAAATGGCTGGAAAGTCTTTCCCTTGTCTAATGAGTCTTCATTTCTGCTCCAAAATTCAGACGGCAGGGTCTGCATTTGGCATTAGAAAGACTGAAAGCATGGCTCTGCCTTTTCCTGTATCAGCAGCTCAGGCTTTTGGTGCTTTAATGATTTTTTTCTGGCAAACGTTGGGTCCTGTACCTACTGAGCATCATACCTGAGTTGCTAAACATGTCCATCTCTTTGTGACCGCAGTCAACCTACCTTTTTATGGGCACTTTCAATGGAATAACAAAGCTCAAAACATCTAGAACTGGTTTCCTGAACGTGACAATAAATTGACTCTACTCCAGTGACCTCCACAGATAGAGTCTCAATCTAGTAGAGCACCTTTTGGATACGATGGGATCGGAAAAGTTGTATTCCTTGCTAGTAAGCCCCCTTTTGCCTTCAGAGCTGACTAAATGCTTCATGGCATTGACTCAAACATGTGCTGATAACATTCCAAACCAACTGACAGGTAGTGCACTCAAAAGAGTAATATCTAAAGCTTTATAAAATAGAGAGGCCTAACATATCATCTAAGATACCATAAAGTAATGGCAACATCACTAGGAAAGGTGAAGTCAGACTTTTAATTGGTTTGTTTCAGCTTTAGGTCCACACTGACGGGATGGTTCTTCCTTGAGCTGTATATATCCATCAGAGGCTTTTATGTTGGCTCAGAGTATATCATTTTAGCACAATTTTAACCCAAACTAGCAGTTTGAGACTCTTCAACTCTGAAAATGGACTTAATATATTATCCAGGCTTACTTGCAAACATTTTCTTTTAAGTCCAGTAGCCTGTTGTGCCAGCTTGACATAAGTTCTATCTCAAGTTTTGGTGTTAAGTCCAGACAAAGTGTTGCCTTGAAACGTGTTAGGTTCCACTTTAACTTGTGCCTTAATGTGGGTTGCACCACGGAGACATGAGGTTCATCTTTACTAGTAGACAGTCACATGTAAGACCTTTTAACCTAATCTATCAGTAAAAATCTTTTTTTTATTATTATTACAATGCAGGCTCTTCTTTCTGAGGCCAACTGAATGCACCATATAACAGCTGGATATAAATCTGAGGACTGCAAATAAATTATTTAAAATGACAAAACATAAGTAAAATTATACCAAATTATTGTAATGAGTTAACCCAAGCTTACATCCTTAGCCCATAAACAGATTAGTTTAAAACAGTGAAAACAGGCTGTAAAATCCCAAACATCAGATTTTTAATGGCCCTTTTTACTGAGCAGCTGGCATTATCTCTGCTGAAGGAAATAAAAGCATAAAGTCATTATTTCTGATGGATGTTATCTATCCCTGACACAACACTGCTGACACCAAACAGCCCTAAAGACCCTCTGCTCCTCCTCATCCTTCAAGTTAACTCACCTTTATCTACAGTAAAATGGCAGCCATATCTGTTGTGAAATTCAAGATATAACTTATGCTTACGTTAAACTATCACATAGTGTGCCACATCTCAAATGTACATAGAGTGTAAACTTCAACATAAGAACATACATTTAAACTAGGCTACATCTGAACTTACAAAGAGTTGGTGCAATTCATAGCAGTTTTAGTCAGACTTGCACAACTTACTGACTGAGGAAGAGTTGGGAAAGGGGCAGGAGTTAACCTCAGAACAATGGATGTGTGGCCACAGAAAAGTTTTGTTTTGGTACGAAAGTGGAACATCCACAGGATACCTACCGTTAAGGTTGTTCTGTAAACTTTTAAGAAAAATCATGCCAAGAAAAAGAACCGGGTCTTGTGCATTAATTCATTTTTAATTAATAGAATGCATTCCTTGTTTTGCTCATCACTTGCTCTTTTTTCTATTTGAACAACACCACATCTTTAACAGTGCATATCAATAAATTCTTTCTTTTGTAAATATGCACTAAACCTAGAAAAAGAGTCCACAAACAACAAAATGCATTTGTTCCTGGACCCCTGATGGAAGTTCGATTGCATGCCATAAAGCAAACAAAAATAAATGTCATATTTCATACTCTGAAGTAAGATCTGTTTTATACTTTGTCAGTATAGAGTAACAGTAGAATGTCTATGAAATATTTGTGAAAAAGTATACAATCTTCTTCTTTTCATTCATATGAAGTAGAAAAATAATGGTCTCTGTACACTTATTCAAAATGTCCAGTGGTTTGCATAATAGTTTGATTGGATCGATGTCTCTGGTCTCGGTCACTATAGGCCTGTGAAAAATGAAAGACAAAACATGAGTCTCCTAGAAACCAAAATCAGGCACATTGAACCACTAATAAGAAATGGAACTGGGGCAATAACTTTGAAAGAGCCATTTAATGTTCAGACATGTCATGCACAAACATAAGGTGGAAAATGAGGCCTGCTGCTGCTGCTGCTGCCCTGCTCTGGTTCCAACCAGCATATTTCACAATAAGTCCTAAGACACCGTTGGCTGGGGTGAGTAAAACAGCCAGTTTTGAGTTTGGTTGCTGTGGCGATTGTCTGGCTTCTCTGATAGCCAAGTAGCAGCAGCCTGCTGTTAGATCTTCCTCCAGCCTGGCACGCTGATGCTGGGAACTGTGGGCACCTCCAGAGCCACAAGAAGGAGAGCTGCAGACGACCTCAAACCAGACAGACTTTCTCCTTCTCCCAAATGTTGACGCTCAGAGTTGATTCTGTCTGCTGTGTGTAAACTCAGAACCCAAAGTGACTTAATGGAACTGGGCGAAGGCGTCCCTGTCTCCACACATTGCCGGTGTAAGCCAATCACATTTCGGAGCTGCTTTGCCCTCCGGTTGGCCTGTTGGTGTACTTGAATGGACCATAAATGAAGGTGGAGGCTTCCACAGTAAGTCACCCATTGATAATTATTTGGTTACATGCTGTGGTTCCTCAGAATGAGGTCACTGACAGACACTGTGGCTCTTTAAACTTAACACAGAAGCTCTCAGCAGCTCAGCTGGTGTCTGGTGACCCAAATGAGACATGGAGAGATGAGGTGAGCCTGTCTCTACAGAGGGGAACGTAAAAGTTTGAAGACACTCACCTGAAAACACTGATCTCTTATTGGCATCTCGAGCACCACCTGTGGGGAAAAAAAATGACAAAATCTGTCAGACAGGAGTCATTAATAAGTTTGTATTCTCACCATACAGACTGAACAAATGAGCCGACAGGTCATTACAGTTGACGAGATAGAGTTCAAGTGGGTTTGAGGTAGGGCTGGGCAATATATTGATTAAATAGATTAATTCAAATTATTTTCTGCAGAAGATTAAAACAATTAAAAATCGAGATATTTTTTCATTCAATTACTTAAATTGTAACTAGTTGCAAAGTTTGAAAAAATATAAACACTGAAATTTTACAGTTTTCATGATAGTGGCACTGTCAGGTTCCGCACAAGCACTTTTATAAGTTTGTATTTATTTCTTTATTTTTTAATTATATTAAATATTGATCAGAGAAAAACAAGTGAACAAGCTGCAAAATTCCCTCAGCTTTCAGTGTTTATGTAGGAAAATCTTCCTGCGTTAGAACTACATAATCAATATTTACATTTAATATTAAGAGGGAGATTCTGATTAATTTAGGGATATATTTTGACAACATAAAGGCAGAACTTGATTCATTTCAGTTTTGTGTCACGTGGAGTTTTTTTGCTTTGAGAGGGAAAAAATCTATTAAAAATCGTAAATCGAGTTTTGTGGGGGAAAAAAATCGGGTATATTTTCAAGCCATATCGCCCAGCCCTAGTTTGAGGATTAATTCTGAGAAAAGTTTACAGTCCTAATAGTGGCAAAACAGTCAAAAAAAGAAAAGATGAGCCCCGTAACAATCTCATATAAGTCTCTGTCTATTTCATGTTCCAGAAATTTTACAATGTTTGTCACTGGAATACATGTCTGTGTGAAATCTTTGCACAAGTCAAGTTGCAAAATCATAAAGTACCATAAAGTAAATTTAAATGAAATTGGAAAATGTAAATATATACTGATTACTTCCTTTCTTTGTACTTTCAGGGCCTTTTGGTGATAAATATTTATCACAGATCACAACAAAAGAACTTTTGGTAGGCAAGACAAATGGTCAGATAGCAAATCTACCAGCGCTTTCACATACAGCATTTGTGCAGACTGAGCTGTTCCTACAATAAGACAAAAACATGCACTGGTAGTAAATTATTTGACCTTTAGTGATGATGAAGCAGCAGAATAGAGACTGTATATTTTGCAGTAAAGGTCAGTGGCTTTATCACAAGTGCTGCTGCTTTCGTTTTTGGCTGGAGATTTTTTTTGAGTTTGTATCAACACCAAGTGAGTCATTTTTAAAAAATAATTAATTTAACCTTGAAACAACCAGGAAAAGTGTCTTGTTGAGATTGAACATCTCTTTTTAAAGAGTTTTCTGGCCAAGAGAAGCAACGGGGGGATGTCTGCAGTGGACTAGCTCGTTCACTCATTGCAAAAAATAAAGAACTAAAATAAAGAAAATAAAACACTATCGCATACAACGATACTGTTAGTAAAATAATGATATCACAAAAGGAAAAAAAAAGTTTTAGCTTTGAGTTTTAGAGGAACAATGATAGATGTCTTCCTGTCACATCTCAGTACTTGATTATTGGTGCTAAAAACAAGAACGTCTCAAGCCCGAAATCATTACAAGAACAGATATCACACCATTGTCAATCCTCACCTCCTTTAAATTTTAGATCAAAATATTAAGCCTAGAGTTATCAAAAGAAATGCCTCCACAGACGAACTGTTCTTTATTACCCAGTGTGTGATGGTATGTGATGCTAGAATTGCAACCATTGGTTTAACATCCCTTTCAGTATATTTGGCATAGTGTCAATGTATCATAGGGTATAAAATTGCTTTACTTTACAGTACAGAGCACTTAATTGCCAGTGTGGTGTGATTTCAGAAACAGCCCATGAGACTGCATGTTTTATACAGTTTATGGTTTCACATCTACACACTAGTGTAAGCAACTTACCGTGATGTTATATTTTATTTATCTTGAAATATGACTGACTTAAAAACCATTTGCCACTACTCGCATATAAATGAGAAAAATGTTGAACGAGTTATATATTTCTATAAATAGAAGCCATTTGACATGTGTATAGCATAACATACTTTTACACTTCAACGTGTTTGTGTTGAATTCACTGGTGTGCTGTGATGGAAAGCTAAAGCTGTTAGGAACAAAAGGGGTTAGGAGTGAGAAAAAGGACAGACATCTTTCATCTCTACTGTGGTAACTGTGGTTGTCCCATTGTGGAAGTTTATTGAATAACAGGAAATAGCTATGTACTTTTTCCCCTATTATTCAGCTCTAGCCATACTCTTGGCGCCCGCTCTGACACATCTGCTGTGATACTGGGAAGAGGGTGTCAGCACCCTAACAAAGTGAACCCCGAAGTCTCTTCTACCCAGACACACATGCAAACATGAATACATAATCAGACTAAAACTTCCAAAGTCAATAGCTTATGTACTAACACATAGACACCCTCTTGTCTTAATGATCTGAAAATCCACGAAATGGCTCAAAAACGACATGTTAGTATAATCCAACTTTGTTTTGTCTCTTTCCAGAAGAAATATGGTTAATAAGATTTGTAGTAATTTGGAAAGTCTCTTTGTAATTATGCAGTGGAACATCTTTCTGGTTGTTCTGTTTGTGTATTCTAACTCTAAAAAGATCTGAAAGGCAAACTTTAAATGTTCTGTTGCCAGTTTGTAATTTAATTTAAATATTCATGGGTCAAAAATTACCCTTTAAAAGGCTTAAGTATCAGATTAAGGGTTAAAGCAGTCTTGGAAAACAAATTCAGAGTCTTACCAGGACTAATACAATCACTCACACAGTAAATACACACTCCCACATGCACAAAAGCACACAAACCAGATCTCAGCGAACAGTCCTGTGGGCCCACTCTCACGCCAGAAAGCGCTTTGTCACGTCTTGTGGCTGTTTGGTCTCTGTTTCCTCAGTTAGCTTCTTTCTCCCTGTATCTGAGCCACCTCTAATTCAATGTGCGGCTTTCATCCTTTCTCAACATGCCATCAGCGCTGCCAAGGTTTGGAGCTGCCCCCCAGGGGCTATTAGGAAATTGTATCCATTTATTTTGCAAGATACACATTTGGCAAAACAAAGGCTCTCTGGAGGAGCTCGTCGGGAGGGTCATATTTCCATGTGACAACCATTTTCCATTTTGATCTTTTGTTTGACTGGAATTCTTCTGTCACAAAGTAAATAAGAAAATCTTTTAAGGTCCCACATGCACTTGATTTCCAGACTGAGAAGCTGGTGCTGAGGCTTTGTTTACTGAGAAAACAGGGCTGACTTAATTTGTGAACATTTCTGAATTCAGTGTGTATAATGTTTAACTCATAAATTCACTTCAGAGCTGATGCTTTGGCTCTAGACGTGACAGAAACTAAATATGGCTGTACTCGGGCTGGTCAGTTAAACCTCTGATGTCATTTAAATGTATGAATGTTCAGGCTCTTTTAGGTATGACAGTCAGTATCGTTACAGGACACCAGAGTTCACTGGCTAGCCTTCTAGATGTGATGTGGCGGTTAACTGGGCCAAACACTTCAAGCAGGTGGTCCCAACCTAATGACCCCAGGACACATAGACTGAAGGGGCATCATCACGACCTGGAGCTTGTATATACAGTGCCTGAGTCAGTTGAAGGTGGTAATGATGTTGCAGTGAAGGGCCATAAGGTTAAGCATGTAACTTTTCAGAACTATATCGGGCTATTAGTGGGGTTAGGGGTCTCTTTTCTAAGCGCTTTCCCTTTCGTTACATAAGAGTATCTTGTGTTTCTTTCAAATTCAAGAAGCACTCTGAAACTTGGCTATTGCAAGTGGCATAAGTTTCACCAATTTTGATTCAAACCCAAAGTACAATTAGCAACAAGGAAGTTATTACAAGGCTTATTTAGGGATTAGTTAGTAAAGTGGCCATTTGCTTTACACAGTACTAATGTGCTCTATCCTGCGAAAAGATCTGAATGTTCGTGCACCAGTCTTAGAACATGAAAAAATGACGCCATGTCACAGGACCCTCAAGACTTGACGGCAGAATTGATCAGGCCAAACATTATTATTTTTGGGGGTAAAATATTGAAGATTGAGGTCTAAACAGCTCCTGAATTTTGGTCCCCATCCCTACATGCATGTGCCAAAAGCCTTGCAGTTAAGTTGGTGCTCCCCATGTGCAGGAGCTGTTGACCATAACACAGGTGAAATGGGTTTGAATCCAGCCTGTGGCCTTTTAACTTTGTCTTTACCCATTCTTCAAACCATGCCATGGTATCCTCTCTCTCTCTCTCTCTCTCTCTCCCTCTGTGTGTTCAATAATGGCATTTGGAGCCCAAAAATAATTAGGAAAATCTTGAGTTTCGCAGATGTCACTAAAAGCTGTGATGTTTGACTTTTACCAAGGTTGAGTTTCTGTTTTGAATTCTTTGTAAGATTTCCATTGCACTGACGGAAAATGTTCACCTTTCCTGAAGGATGAACCCTTGGTAGTGCTGAGTACCTTTCCACTCCCAAAAGTTATTTGAGCCAACTTTTGGGCAAATATATCAACATTTTGAGGACTGTATCTCTAAATAATAATGGAGTAAATTAACTATGACGGGGTATTTTCTTAAAGCAAAAACAAGTTGAGTTGTATCAGATATTTCATTATTTAACTGTTTTTTTTCCATACAACTTAAACATAAGTCTCTTATACGGGCTTAAATTAGTCCATATTTTTATGTATTTCCATGTCATTTACTGACGGAAACATTTGGAGGTCTGATCATATTCTGTCATGTCCAAAGCCAGAGTATTATTCTGTACTGTACCCAAGCCAGACAACAACCTGATTTATGATATTTGAGCACAATCTGTTTAATGTCTACAGACCTGGTCTTGATAAAGATATCCTATTCATGATGCCAGGAAAGAAATTGTTATATGACATTGTTTCCCCCCCAATGAAAGCCCCCTGGGATTTTATCCAACTGTGAGATGTGGAACTTTTTATGTGCCAGTCCCTGTGCTTCATCTCAAAAATTAACAAGTAAAACTTGCACATTAATCTTCACTTTTTAATACATCCATGGCTGTTAAACGGAGCAGTGACTCATTCTTGTAAAGTGACATTGCAGTAATGCAATGAGCCCTACATCTTACATAAGAAAACACTGAGTGGAGGTAAAAACATTAGAGGGCAATTTGTCAAACTTGTGAACAATAAATCACACCAAGAGCTTTCTAGAAACTACCAGGAACTGGGCTGAACAGTGAATATTTTCTCTTTCAGCCATCTTAACCCGAACAAAGAGCGGGATACAAACACTGCCTGTGTTTTGGATGAGACTGGTTGTTATTGTTTCACAGGTGACCGTGTTGACTGGTGACCCATGGGTGCTGGTGTCAGAGCTTGCAACAGCTGCTGAAACCAACAGGAGTACCAACAAAGCTTTTTAATAACGGGATTTGATCAGAAGAATCCCAAAAGAAGATATATTTACCCAATATGACACTAATTCACATTGGTACAAGTTAAACCATAACGCTAGTCAGTCATTTTGGTAAGAATGGATGTGAAAATAAAACGTTTTTTGCATAGAAACTGTAAAAAAGTTGCCTATCATAGACTTAGTTATCGGGTAATAAACTGCTTTTGTGTGTGTTCCTGTAGACAGAGATATTTTTAAAAATGCACCTGTAAAGATGAGGATGTTTTGGAAAACTGAGGAGGAAAACCTGTATTTAAAAAAATTTTGCCTACGGGAGGAATGAGGAAGGTAACTCACTTTTATCCTGTTCAGGAGGATCCAGGATGTCGCTGTCGGTGTCACTGGGAATATGCCAAGGCTGTCTGATGGCCTGTAACTGCTGGTAAAACTCATCCTGAAGTGGGAAAACACAACAAAGAAAAGCAAGAATGATGTCTGACTGTAAAAAAAACAGCAAAGACAAAACATAATCATCTAAAAGTAAAGTAAAGGGTTAGAATGATTTCTTGATCAGGCAGTTCTTTTAGAAAACACACATTCATATTTGATCCTAACATTTATTACAGCAATAGGAAAGTCACATTCATGGATATCCAGACATAATCAGATTTAAGAGCTACTTTGACGTAATTTTTTATCAAAACTGTCCTTTTAATTTTAACTTACACCTTCTATAAATCAATATTTATGTAAGAATGGGGTAAACAATTGGCTTTGTGTTTACCCACATAACCATTCAGCATGTCTTTCAAACTTCCACTATGACAACACTATGCAACATTTCTGACATATTAACAATAACCAAAGGCTAAAAAGTGGGCTCAAAGCAGATTTCATCAGTAAGATACCAATGTTTGCTCTGGACTTGATCTCGTACAGTTCTCCCCAGGTCATCTGACATCTCACAGCACTTTTGCACTGCAGGGCACACTTACCCATTCAACAGCCATTAACACACTGATGGATGAAGTTACAGTGAACTGTTCACCAGTGTGAGATAATCCCTTTTGTGTGCTTCCATACACATGTACAAGCCTCTGACACAGCAGTGGGAGCAATATGGGGTTAAGTGTTCTGCCCAAGGGCACATGGACATGTGACTGCAAGAGCTGGGGAACAAACCCAAAAGAAGAACGATTCTACGACTCACCTAACCCGCTCCTAAAGGCATAGAGGTGATCTGAACTGATTGGAAAAATATAAGGAATACTACATTAATAAAACAAACAATTATTTCTCCTCAAGCATGAGCATATTCCACTGCTTCAGATGAAAGTCTGGGTAAGAAGTTCTGAAGGAATTTTGTGTTTTTGTTTGTAAAGCCTGGAGGTTAGCACAGTGCTGCTTCCATATGCCAAAAGAATACTGCTTTTTGTTGAAAATAAGCTACTGTATCTAACAAGAGAATAACAAAAGCTGACACTTCTGAGTTTAATCTTCTGTGTGTGACCTTGTATAGTCTGTGCTCATGGCTGTGTCAATGTGAGCCAAATTTATATTTTTAAAGATGATCTTAAATAATGATAGTCAATGTGTGGGCAACCCTAAAGCCATAAATTGTCCCTTTTTTAGAAACTGATTTTAATAAGACATAAAAATCATTGAAATTCCCAAGTGGGGTATTTCTAAATATATGGGAAGCCTGTTAGTTAATATTTGCCAAAACTTGACCACCAACACTGATATCAAGACCAATATTTATTGCAAAGAGTGCAAATTTTCCAGTTTTAAACCTGACTGATTGCACTCATGTGACAGTCTTTTGTGTAAGAAACAGATGTGAAGAAAGAACACCATTTTTCTTGAACAAGTTCTATTTCTAAATCTTAAAAGCGGACATTTGGTGATGATGAGGTCACCATCATGTAAATCTGGAGATTTTGGCAACATTTTTGTCAAAATATGAGACATTATGGCCAATTTATGGCTGTTAATACTGTCAAAATTCTGAATAGGAAACATGGAAAGCATGCCAAGCTAAGCCTACACACTGTCACTGAAGACTTCTCCCCACTGCACCACGCAACGGTGTGTTTTATTGGACAAGGAAAAAGATCATGCCAGATGGGCCCAGTTGAAGTTATGAATAAGCTATGAATCCTTAACTTATTTTACATTCTATTGAATCAATAGGAATATTGACAAAAGTACATGTTCTTAACATTTGAATTTAGACAGAGACTACAAGGTGACTTATGGTGCAAATGTTTGTTAAAATTCCCCAACATGAATTATAACCTCAAGACCCCTTGAGCAGCTCACCACTGAAGCACACCATGACGACCTTGCTGTCATACTGTCATGTTTCTTTATTTAATTTTGCAGCAGACAATACAAGGCTTAGTGGAAAAAGTTACCCACAGACAAAGTGGCAGTGCCAGTAATAGAGCTGACACAGATCTATCCCATAGCATCTCCCTCTCGCTGCTCTGCCAATCAGGGTTTGTGAAAAAGAAAGATCAAAACATGACTAGCTTAAATAGTTACTTAAAAAGGTAGAGGGTAAAACAGAGGGTGGCACATTGAGCTGTTAAAGTTGTGAATGCAACAACGGGCTCTCATGTGGAGGGCATATCATGGGCTGGAGCCTGAGGCCTTACGTAGATCGAACATGTTGGGGCTGATGAAGGAGGTCAAGGTCTGGCTAAGTGTTTCGAATAAGTCTGACCAAACGTCCAGAGCATGTGACCACAGTCTGTCTGGCCCTGTTGAAATCTCTTCCAAGCAGAGCCTCTATTGGGGATATATTTGCAAGAATTGGTGTCACTTTAATGGAATAATAAAACTTTCTGGATTCTTTCATCCAGGCATGAAAGCTGAACTCTTTAATATACGTATGTTTATGTCACCTTCTTTTATGACCACAACACCGAGAAATAAAACTGCACCTTACATAATTCCCCTGGATGGTGTAAGCCGTATCCCTACACTCCCTGAGCAGACCTCCTTCAGTGTGTTCAGTCCTTCTTTTTGGGACCAGCTGGCCTCAATAAAAGCAGACTTGGTGCTCTGGTGTTTTGGATAATCTCACGAGGTGTCAACTAGAATAATTGTCAAAGAGTATACAGAGGGGCTGCCTACCGTTAATAAGACCTTCACAAAGGTCTCATATTTAACAGTGTCCCTGTAAAGTAAATCATGAAAGGACTATAAGAAAGAAATCCCATTGAAGGTCTCGCCTTTTATGCCAGACTTATTTTTCCACAATGAAATGACACACTACTATACAGACCTCCACGACTAAACCCCACACGAAGCATGTGTGTGAGTGAGCGTGTGCACGTGTGTGATATTGTGGGTTCTAAGTCATAATGTTCCTGTGTAAAGGGTCTCATGTTCCACAGCCAGCTTTATGTGGGCCTTGAGCCTATTTGATACTGAGCACACCAGTTCACACTCACCACTGTGAAACATTAGATTGAAATTGAAGTGATAACAAAGTCTGTAACCAAAAGTCTTTTGCTCTATGATTTTATTTCAAGTTATATGTATTTATATCCTTTATTATTTGATTTATTCTACTTAAAAGAACTTGGATGGTCTAGAAGATAGAACTAGGGGTGTCCCGATACAACTTTTTTACCTACGATATGACACGATACGATACGATACGATACGATACGATACGATATGACATGACACGATACGACACGATGCGATACGATACGATACGATACGATACTGCAGCCTTGAGTATTGGCTACTACTGATATCGATCCTATACAATATTAGCAGGAATCATACATACTTTTGTTTCTGATTTTGCAGTATAGATTGTAAGAAAATGTTTTATCAAGTGAGATTAATCAAACAGAGAACAGTAGTCAGCAATAGTAGGTATGAGGAAAACTGACTGATTTGTTATTAACCAGTGGGTTCAATAAATTTTAACCTTAAGCATAAGAATATAAATAAAATGTAATAAAATAAGTTAAATAAAATAAATGAAAAAATAAAGAGGACCCTGTTAACCTCAAGAAATCCAGTAAAACAAAAATATATATTCTTAAATTGCAAAATACCCTTTGTGTTTAACTTAAACATAAGCATATTCTACAACTACATTAAATTAAAAAAAAAAAATAGAATGAACTACTTGTATCGGACTGTTTATATCGGATATTTTAGATGCAAGCCGATATAATTAGATGTTTTTTTTTTGGCTGATATCAGACAGGTATCTGACAGATAAGGACACCCCTAGATGGAACACAGAGAAACTATCGCCAATCCTCTGTCAGTAACAGTTACATGTTGACATGCTTTATGATCTTTCTGTCCAGACGGTTATTGTTAAAGAGACTGTGAGGAGTTTTTAAGTAATTACAAAAAAGTCTCACTTTTAGATATATGCCTGATCGAAATACACACTTATCGATGAGTTTTATAGCATCTAAATAGGTTATCTATAAATGCTATTCTTTAGCCTCCTGGTCGGGTCGTACAGGGCTGGACTGGCCTGGATACTCAACTTCAGGAACAAGACAATTAAAACTAGAGCAAATTTATATTATTTTATTATTTATGTTACATGTCTGAGAGCGCCGGGCTGTAAGTAGCGATATATAGCCGTCTACAACTACGATAATAACTTTTCCCCGCATTGCTTGTCGTCACACATCAAAAACTACCGCTACGTAACTAGAAAGAGATACATCACCTCGTGGCTTTGCATCCTGTAAGTTGTTGAAAAAGAACTTGTAAAGCAATGCAGAGTTCCGACAAAGATCCATGCTGCATTTACCACAACAAACAAACACATTTGGCTTCACGTCTCCGGTGTGTTCAAGTTGTAGTCAGAAGTAGGAATTTTGAGCTCCGAGTAGGAAACTAAAACTGGAACGTCCCCCGAAGTCGGAATTTCCTGCTGGGAACTCGGTGAAACCTCGCCACCCCGAGGTGTCAATCGAAGATGGATGCCCTCAGTGTGAACAGTTATTTAGCTCCTGTAATAATCCATTTATTTGCACTTCTGACTGGGGTGTGTCGCTCTAGATCAGCTGTATACATAGTATTGTTAGATTTATATTTACAAAAATGCTGCCATTGTGATAATCACATTCTTCATACAACAACGCAGGGCGTGCTAACAACGGCTAACAATAGCCTGGTAGTTAGGCATGTTTTTTTCTGACTTCAACTAGAACGCCGATAAGTCGGAGATGATGTCACTCCCATTTCCGAGGTTACAGGAACGCAGCATTACGCCGGCGATAAATTCTCCTCATAGCACCTTTAAGATCAATACTACATGTCTTTTTATTGAATATGGACCTTGAGCCAAGAAGCAGCATAGCCTAGCATCAATACTTGAATATTAAGAAAACTCTTGTCATACTGAAAACCAAATGCAGAACTCATGAAAGGATTTTTGGTACCTTGAGTAACCTCTGCCTTCATTCTTGAAGCAAAACTTAGTCAGAAGTAGCTAAGCTGGTTTGACTGTTCCAGACTATAGCTCAATATTCAAATGACTTATTTAATGAATGTTATCAACATTATTTAAAAAAGTCTCCACAAGACTGCTTCATAAAATGTTTAGCTATTTCAGATACCAAAATAAAAAAGATTTAAGTCTTCAAGCAGGTTAATATTCTGAGTATAAATGCTTAAACTTCTGTAAGTAAGCAATTCATTATTTCCACGAGTCAGCAATCTTTCTCTATTGTCAAGTTCAGAGAAAAAAACTTGAATGAAGCTCTAAAGTTCTCACAGGAAAAATAGTTTCACAAAATTAACCTTCCAAAATCTTTGTTTTTCAGCAAAGGAAAGGACAGCAGACTTTTATGAGTGTGCTCAAGATATAGTACAATAAAAAATGCAAAGCACACATTGTTATTAAGGTGCACTACATCTAGACAATTCAGACGTAAAAGAAATGAACAAAATGACTCACTGAAATTCAGTTATTCTCTGTTAATGTAGAAGCATTTGCACTTCCAGAAGTTCCCATTTAGTTCAAATTCGTAACTCTATCAAGGTTAATTCACTTTGCAATTTGTTCTTGCTTAAGCTAAAAATATAATACTATACTTATTGTTTGGATAAATCAGCTTTTATTTTCAAGAAGAAAATAAGAAACCTCATGTATGTATCCACTTAAACATGACCATGAAGTAAACAGATCAAAAGTGAAACAGCTAGTGGAGCAAAAAAAAGGGTGAAATATTTGATTTTAAAGGTTGAAGAATGACTCTGGATTTTTCACTGTACTGTCTGAGAGTTTCTCAAGAATGAACATTTGAGAGAGACAGACACAATATTTAGAATACATAGACTTTTAACTTATAGCATCGTCAGCTACCAACAGAGATATTTGCTTTGTATTTTGTACAAAGCTAGAGCAAGCAGTGTCAAAATGCTTAAAACCTTACATCAGAGGCAGTAAGAAAGGTTACTATAGTATGAATGCAGTTTTTTCATCTGAGTTCCATTGATTGAAACATCTCAGCTTCTCATGCTTCTAAAAATTATCATTGCTAAAGATGTAAAACCCAGTCCTTGTTGTCTTTACTCTGGAAATAGTTATCTTCTATGGGGCACTGATGCCAAATTTAAGTGATTCAAATGTTGATTCTGTCAAATGTACCGAATCAAATCACTGTGCTCTCTGTGTGACCCATTGTTCATTTTTGAGTAATACCAGATCTTGTCGTATTTTATTATCTGACATCTGAACACTGACAGCAAAGCAAAGCTTCTCTGTATTTGGGTCTTACCTCAGACAGATAGGCCCGTAGGCTGGCACCAAGGGTGTCTGTAGTGCTTAGTCCAGGCGGTGTGAGCAGCGGTCGGGGAAGCACGGGCTGACTTGTGGGTGTCACAGGGCGGCTCCTCGACCTTCTGAAGGTCACCTCTTTATGAGATCCAGGGTTAAAGGTGGAGCGTGTCAGTAAACTATTTGGGGTCAAGGGCCTGCTGGGCGTTCTGGGGGTTTGAGTCCTGCTACTGGGGTTGCTGGGGGATTGAGTCCGACCCATGACCAAGGAGGTGGGCTTAGGGCTGAGGAGAGGGAGGCCCACTCCACAGGGCTTGCCTGAGAGGCTGCTGGCCGGAGACTGAGGTCTAGACAGCAGGCTGGGAAGAGGAAGTGTGTCTGGTAGAGTTCTGTGGCGCAGCGGGGAGTGGAGCATGCTGCTGTGCGGATTATTCGTACTCCGGGAGGTCATCTTCCCAACTTCTGCAAGCTTGGCCAAGTCCTTTTCAACCTCTGGAAGTGAGAAGATGAATATCAATACAAAGTAACCACCTGCAGACAAGTAACAGCTATTCAGTCTCACTGCAGCGGACCACTGATGTACTTATGTTCTCCATAGACTGCTATGTGTTTTAGTCAGTAGCTATTTTTGAGGCATAAAAGTAACAGAGAATAACAAAATAAATTAGTAGGGTGAGGAAACATATTCAAATTTTATGTTGCGGAAGATTTGAAAAATATTTATATAATTGGTTTTACCTTGACCTACTCAGTCACTTACTTTGCCTGTGGACTCCCAGAGTTAAAACCCTTTTCCAAGTTTCCTCCCAACAGAAACGCAAGAACAATTTGCAAGTTGTGGCAATAACTGAAGATAGAAATACTGAAAATGTCAACTGTTTTCACAATGGTGTATGCCCTGCCATTTTTTTGCATGGGTTGTTATAGGCTTGTGTGTTTTATAATGAGGTTAATTACTAATAAAATAACCAAATGTTAATTTATTGTGAAAATAGAGCAGCCTTCAAGGTCAACATACAAACAAGCCGGTCTACTTCCAAACTACACAATGTGCTTAAGATAACAAAATAACAGCATGAACTTCAATTCTAAGAGGAAAATTCAGTTCAGTTGTGGGATATATATTTTAGTTACAAGAAGGAAAAACTATTTTTTGTATTTCTGTTATTGGAGGTGTTTCTCTTTGGCAAACATCAATAAAATCTAATCTGGAATTTCTTTGGACTATTCTTGTCACAGCCCCATTCACTGTTCAGATTTTTATGCCGCTGTGAAAGATGAGTTGACTACTAATAGACCTCATCTTCTGTAGAATCAGAGGTGTAATAATGCTGTGAGGGGAGCACACAAAACCAGCAGGGGATAGGAGTACTCTGTTTATGGGACTGTCTTTGTGTGTACGTGGAATGCACAGTGAATTGTCCAAAATACTTCATCCCCTACGATTTCATGTGAATGGTTTGAGGTGTAATGATGATGGATTTTTTAATGCACTGTGAAAAAGGAAACTGACAAAACTGTTGTATAAATTATTAACATCGAGTGCACAGAGCTGCAGTGTTTTCAGACTGCTTCTTCTACCACAATTCTAGCCTCAGTTTGCATCTTTGAACCGTTCTGGACTCAAAACAATCTACTCATAGGCCCAAACAGGTATTTGCTGAAGTGTTGGTTATGAATATGTATGTATCTTTAGAAATGAATCCAGTTTAATAACACTGTTTTTTTTCTTATACTTTATTGGAAGTTTGCATTTTACTGTAATTTCTCTCAAAATTGGCACTTTTAGACTAACTACTTAAAATGATGTCTTACATGTTATGAATCCTTTTCTTAATTGCTGAATTGTTGGAAAGAGCAACTGTAAAAACTTAATTTCCACAGGAATTATTTAAAAAACATCTTCGAGTCAGAATATCTAGTCGATGAGTTTTATGATTAAACCCACAAGCTTAAATGGGAATGTATGAGCTTTAACATGTGCATTTCTTTATGAAAAACCCAAGTTAACTTTGTAAATGAGAAAGCCGCCAAGTTAAAGTCAGATTATATTTTATTACATTTTCAGCGGCTCTGCTATGAGGTTAGCATGTGTCCTACAAGACTAATGATTCACAAACTTTACTGAGCATTAAAGTGGGTGAGACCGCCTGATTTAATCCCCTTTCTGGGCAATGATGACATTATTTATGGCCTCTGTAAATTGTGGTGAATCCAGTTTCCTGTGTCAGAAAAAGTCCCCAGTTGATATACAGTAAGCATACTGTAAAAGAGAATAAAAGGAAAAACTACCTCCTGACAAAAACACAGTTGTTTTCCTCCATGGTAGTCTCAAAAACATTTCTATTTGTCAAGAAGTTATTCTGCCAATGTCTGTAATCAACATTCGGGTCACTTTTTCCATGTTTTTTGTTATTTTTTTCAAGATCCTGGCAGTTTTGGATTCAACAAAACCAGTCTGGCAGTTATCATTTAAGAGGATGAGTCATCAGCAGTGAGTATTTCTGGAAGACTGCATACGTGTGATGTTAAATAAATAACAGGAAACAGGACACGTATTTCACAATGCTTGATGTTTTTAAGCTGAGAGAGCTCACGTCTTACACAAACATTTTTTTTCACTTAAAAATATAAAGCACATGCGCCTTCACTTTGACAAATATCCATAAAGTTTAAAAAAACTGCATCTCCACACTGAATATTGGTTTAGAATACATTCCAGGCTGTTTTGTATACAATTCTTCAGGGATCAAATGCATTTAATTTCCTGACATGCATAATTAGATTTTTGAGCCTGTGTTTAATCAGCTCTGAGTGCACTGAGGTTAACCTTTATAGAGAGACACAACGCAGAGCTCGCACTGTTTAGTACTGCTCAATGACCTGCATGTGTACTGCCTGAATTTGTGTCTGTGTTGCTTTAACCCTTTTTTACATCTGACTGTTACTTTTCCAAATAAAAGGAAGAAAAAACTAAAGATACAGTGTGCCCTTTCAAAGAAAAATGATGGATAATTAACTTTGTGTACTTTTCAGGGCATATCATGACATCAGCTTGTGAATATGGAAGGACTGCAGCATCTCACAACAAGAACTAGGACTGCCACAACCTTACATTTTCAGTGTTAGAAATGCTTGCACAGATTAAACCATACCTGTTTGGATATCATGAACAAAGACAAAATGCCCTGTCCATAAAGCTTTAATGGGTTATACCAACATAAAAGGTATTCTTTCATTTTAAACACAAGTCTCTCTAAGAGACTGGTTAATACAAATGACACTCTAATAATGCCATGATCCATTTACTTAGTTAGGTTAAAAGCTGGTAAAGCTGGAGTACTTTAAGATCTTCCAACCCCTGGGCAGAATTTCTGGCCAAAAGGGGCATTCCCAATGACATATCTAGTTTGCAACTCGACATTCCAGCATCTGAGCTCAAATAACACACTATGAGGCCAAAGTTTGAAGCCCATTGGATGTGTTCTTGTAAGGTAGGGACCATCTCATGAGGAGTCCCTGCAATTGCATAAATAGGTGAGTTTATGGTAGAATTAAAGCATACCACAATAAAGGTGGAGGGAGGGATTCCCAGTGGCTGGTAATTGGCTGGTAGGAGAAGCTTAAGCAGTTGGAACTGTGTAGTTCAAGCTCCTTAGCTCAGTCAGCAACTCACATTTGTATTTGTTTGAAACACTAATAGCAGCAGAACAAAATAATTTCACTTTGGTGTTTAGACTCTGACTTCATCTCTTCTTGCAGGTTAATCTTACATGCACAGTTTGAGGAAAGATGTGTCGGTTTATAAAACCTTCTATCAGAGCCTACAGGTGGAAAGTAAAAGCAAGAGCACTGTACTGGAGCAGGGCAGAGCTGGCAAAGGAAAAGTGGAAAACATTAACCAGAAATCATGAAGCCAGGTGAGACTGCCCAGTTGTTGCCTCAGCAAGGGAGTTGGTCACAACTCAGCTTGTCATGAGAACCGATACTTCGGTACCAAGTCGGTACTAAGATTCAGAAAATGTGACATTACTGACTTTTCTAGACTACCCAAAGTACCGTTGGTACCGAGGAGCCAGATCTGGCCACTTCTTTAGCGTTGTTTTTTGGCTGTAAATGAGCGATTATCTGGCAACCCTCACACAGTGCTGATCACATGACTGACTACCCTTCTAAGAACAACAACACACAACATGGCGGAGGTATACGCACCTCGCTTGTCAACAACAAAACATTTAAAAGACAAGCATCCAGACTTGTACAGAGAATTCAAGGTAAGTGCATTTGAATTCACGTGTTATCACTGTTGCTCATATCCAACTACGCTACAATGATGAGATGAGCCCAGCCCATAGTTAATGAGCTGCATGGCAAAGTAACATTAGCATTATGTCCAGCCTCGTCTGTCCCGCATAATAGTTACGTGACGTTTAGGGCTGAAAAGATTCCTCGGTGATAGCATGAATTTTAAGTCATGTATCGCTTCTATTCATGTATTACTTACTCTTGTATCAATCAATTTAGTCATGGACCAATTCATGCAACATCTAGGATTATTTTGTCCATACATGAAGTTTTCTCTATGTCTGCAACTATGTAAGCAAGGCAACTGTAAGTCTGGCACCTCGCCAGAAATAGAGAGCCTGAACTTGAGAGGTCTCACAGCGGACCAACTATGGAATGGACATGACGTTGTTGTCTACATGTTTTGTTACCATATATGTGACATGTATATAAGCCGTGGTTACCTATTGCTCTTTGTCAGACTATCTCTGAACCGGCCGAATAAACAACCAGATAAACCTCCAGTCTTGTAGTGTATCCTTTTGCCTTAGAACATCTGATAACACTCGGATAATCCAAACGATTCGATTACAAAATATCCTCGAGGCAAATTGTGTACCTCGAAGCCTCGTTTAATATTTAAATATATATATATATATATATATATATATATATATATATATAATATATATCAGGACTACTATACAGCACACGGTGTTTGACACAGACGGTCATTTCTGTGGCGCAACACGCCTGCTACCTCCGCTGCTGCGCGGCTTGTAAAATCATGAAGGAAGAGAAAAGAGAGGGACAGAAAGGAGAGAGTCCGCAGAAGAAATGCCAGAGAGTTTCCCAAGTGTGCGGTCACTACAAGAAGGGACGAAAAGAAAACACAGCGCAGTGTGTCTGATGTCAAACGGAGTTAGCTTAGCACATAGCTTAGCATGACAGCACGTCGTTAATGCTAAAAACATCCAGTCTGTGCGTCATGTCAGAGCGGACTTAACAGGACGACACTGACGATACATCAGCAGGAGCAGCTAATGTGATCAATAACTGAGATATGGGCTAGTAAATAACCTACTTTGATTATGACTCCCTGTAAAGGCTGGTTCAGAATGTAAATCAATGCGGAGGCTACTTGCCCAGAATTATGTATATTTAGTTCACATACTTTTCGCATCCAATAATTTCACATTTAATTTGATTGCAGAGAGTAGAACAGGAAACACTGACAGTGAGTAGAGGAAGCAGGTGTAGGGAATGCTTTCATATGTTATAGAAATGTGCATTAGCTAGTTAAATTATCCTAGTATCCAAGTATGATATGATTTGGTCCTAGTAATAAAGTAAGCAAAATAAGATCATCAATATGGTACAGTAGTAAATGCTATAGGCACTGTCATCTAAAAAGGTTTTTAAAAAGTTTCACCACCATGTCAGTAAATTGCTGCTCCCTCTGTGTGTGTGTGTGTGTATGTTAGTATTTCCTCCGCTGTTCTCATACAGTCATTAAGCTTTACCCAAATCTCAATCTTCTTTTCACAGTATAAGCCAGAGGAGGACAGTGACATGGACAGGCCGGGCAAAGCCAGCATCAATATACACAGCCAACAAGAACGGACACTTTCTATTTAAGCATAATATTGTTTGTTGTTCACTTTGTTCAAATAAAGGAGTATGTGTTGAACTACAGGGGATTTTTTATTTTTACCATGGTATCGAGTGGTATCGAGTATTGTAGAATTCAAGTGGTATTGGTATCGACTACTAAATTTCTGGTATCGTGACAAGCCTAGTCACAACATTAACTGAGTTAACAGTTGTTGAGTCAGTCCCCCACCCCTTCAAACAGGACAGTTTCACACTCATTAAAGGAAACTCAGGTACCACTTTGACCTTGTGTGCATCATATACATAAAGGCAGTAAGTTAAAGCCTTGATAGCCCTCTAGTCAGCTCCTTCTGGTCTGTTACACTGGAACCTTGCCTGTGTGGTCAGTAGAGTACAGTAAGACTTATGGAGTAGTTTTTGTGGGGCTCAGGCCTGGACTGGCCACTTTGGACTTTAGATTTCTGGTGAACTTAACACTGATTTTGCCCCTTTTCCACTCACTACATGTATTCATATGATACTTCTGCATATCTCTTTCCCCAGCTCTGTGGTGACTGGTCAGTTCAGAGATGCACTGCACCATGTTTTCAACAACTCTGCATCCATTGTACCATCCTCTGCTCTGAACTGGGCTTTCAATGGGCTTAAACTGCAGATGAAACAATGGTGTGATGTCACACTGGTAGGTCTATTTGGGAATGAGCTGTTTCAGGCAGCTACAATGACAGGGAGAGGTCTTAATGTCATGAACTTTTTCTTTTGTTCTTAGAAGTGCTCTATTAACGTAAAAGACATATTAAACACACTAGAGAGCATTGTAGACTTACACAATACGGGCCTTTTAATATCAGCCTTACATGATTCATAATACTTTTGCTGTTCTTAGAGCTGCTATATTCAAACTTATATTGTCATTATACATTTTCTCTGTTCAGTTATAGTAACTATCATTGTTAATGTTTGATTCAGATAATCAGCTTTTTGGTTAAAAGCTGAACCATACAAACTACTACCATGATATCATGCACTGAAACAAAACATTCTTCCTTCATAGTTGTTACTCTGTCAGTTTCTTTTTGTCTTTCTCTTTCACTCCCTTAAATCCTTTAAACCTCAGCATATCTGCGGTTATTAGCTTCTTATCATGTGTCTGGTGCTGCTCGAGGTGCCTGCCTATTAAAGAGAAGCTTTCCTTGCCACCGCTGGTTTGTTAAATGTGGCGAGGTGCATTGCATGTGGTAGATTTCTTTTAGGTCTCTGTTAATTAAACAGTAACATTATGTTCGAGAGGTTTCTCTTTGTTAATAACCTGATAGTCCGACGGACAGTTCCTGATATCCGCCACAGAAATGAATCAAGCAGGTCCCTCTGCACTGCAAGGTTATTTTGATAAAGAGTCTTGGGATGATGATTCTGATTATTGCTGCTTTAAAAATAAAGATTTATTGTTGATAATGCTAACAACTTTAATATATTAAACAGCCAAAGGATGCATTGTTATTAGTTAAATTTCCTAGGCGAACACAGCAAATGGTGACATCGAGGCCTGCTGGGGGGAGGAGAATAAACAGAAGTATCAAGTAACAAATCCAAGAATCCAAGAACTATAATTTTTCATTTTCAGCCCAAGCCACCCACGACAACACCAATGTTATCATCACAACATAAACAGGATATGATCACAAGCAGTCTGCTCCCATACAGTTGATATTTCCATCTGGAGTTATTTACTGGTAAAATGATAAACACCACCTGTGTCTGTTGTGAAAATCATTTTCCTTTTACGTAAATGCTTGCTCCAGTCATCTTTTTCTGTAAACGGTTGCTCCCCCATCTTCCTGCCATTTATGAGTAAAATGGCACACAGCTTTATTGAAAATCTGTGAGAACCACGAGCCATTTCACAGACACTGATGAAAAAAGACAGCTCTTCCAGTTCAAAGAGGTATCATCAAAATCCATATGGTACGAAACTTTGATAAGTTTTGATCTGATCTTTAAGTGAAGGAGTGGAAGAAAGAAAGACAAGGAGAAAAGGAGAAGGAGGAGAAAAAAAGAAACAGATCTAATCTATTATGGGCTTTTGATCAAGCAGCATTTGCATGTGGTGAGAGAGTATGAAGCCACAGCACGCTATGGAGTCATTCAGAGCTGATGCAAGCATTATTAAGCCCCTCCTCTAACAATAAACAAAAGCGCTAATGACATATCACTTTGGATGTGTTTGATTTTCAGGCTTAGAGCTACAAAAATACTGCCTGATTGAATACATTTAAATGCTGGGAATGTCTTTGAGATTCAATCCACTCCAAGCTTGGAAAGCAACCTTCTACTTCTATCTCTAAATGTGCAAACTTTTGTAGCTCAGTTCAGCGATTTGTTAAACAAAAGTCTTTTCAAGGCCAACACATTAAGATGTTTGGCATTTTTATAACCATTTAATGCCTGAAAACACAAATTATAGCCAGGAAATTCAAATTTTTTAGAGCTGAAATGTTTATTTCACTTTTTTACTGAAATCCTTAGAATCTAAATTTCTATAAAATTAAATATATTTCTGGATCTTACTTGAGTCATTAAGTGATTTTGGCTTCTGATAATTATGGATAGGAATCGAAACTTATTTCAGTTGAGAATTATAAACAACTCTGTCAAAGAATGGATATCATGAGTCTTTTTGCTAATCAATTCCTTCCACTGACAGGGTTCAGAAGCGTCAGAAATGTGCCTTACTTTTTTTACAAAGTGCGCCTACTGCACAACCTGAAGTGAGTGGAAACACCAGCAACTTGCAGAAGCAGTTATCTATGCTGTGACATGTGTTTGACATTGTTGACACTGAAAATCTACAGGCCAACATTTGCCCACTCAGAAAATCTACAGTAATCACTATGGGAATCGTTAAAGAACTGGATCGATTAGCAGGATTATTAATAGCAATGGTATCGATAAAATCTTTTTTTTTTTAATGTATTTTTTGGACATTTTGTGCCTTTATTGATAGGAGAGAGACAGTGGATAGGCTTGTGAAAGGGGGAGAGAGAGTAGGGGAAGACACTCTGCAAACTGGTCACAGGTGGGATTTGAACCTGGACCGGCAGAAGCACGTACATGGTAAATGGTAAATGGTAAATGGACTTGAGCTTACATGGCGCTTTTCTAGTCTTTTGACTACTCAAAGCTGCTTTACACCACAGGTCACACCTACCCATTCATACCCATTCACACCCATTCACACTCACATTCACTCACTGATGGTTCTGAGTTTCTATGTTAGTTATCCATCAGTATCTCTAACACATTCACGCCCTTTCATGCCCATTTACACGCCACTGACGCAGCAGTGGGAGCAACTTGGGGTTAAGTGTCTTGCCCAAGGACACATCGCCATGTGTCGCCCAGAGCTGGGCTTGAACCTGCAACCTCCCGATCACTGACCAAGCGCATTATCCAACTGCGCCACCGACGCCCCAACATGTACATGGGGTGCTAACCGCTACGCCAAACCAGCACCCCTCAATAAAATCTTTTCATTTCCAATCCCAACTGATAATCCATTTGAGGACACTGTTATCACTAATCTGATTGTATTCAGATTTTTTTTTTTGTAATTTGTTGGTCATATTGATTAGATAGAAGTATCATAAAAGTATCAAATATGATACAACAGGCATTAAAGAGTTAAAGAGAAGCAGAACAACAGTCGGTCAGTTTTACATCAACTCTAGGTAGGGATGGGAATTGATATGATTTTATCAATGCCGATGCTGTTAACGATCCTGCTAATCGATCCAATTCTTTAACGATTCCCTTATTGATTCCTGCAGATTTTGCATGTGGCCAAATGTTGGTCTGATTTTCAGTGGCAACAATGTCAAACATGTCACGGCATAGATATCTGCTTCTGCAAGTTGCCCTTGACTAATGACCTTGAAATCTTACAAAAGCATCCCTGAATCAGACCAGATGTTTGTTCCAAGAGAAAAAATTGTATAAATACCATGTGATATCACATTTACCTTAGATCTACCTTAATAATAAAAATGAGGATTAAATATGTCCAAAGCTATATTTAAGACATAAACAATTTTGAGTAAAAGTATAGAGATATAATAATTGAAGTCACTATTTGGTGAGCCATTAGACCCTTTAACATCATGCAAAAACTGTATTTATTCCTCACCAAAGTTGACTGAGGGTGGATTTTCAACTCTGCATCATTCAAGCAACATTATAAGATGAAAAGCGAGGCTCCTGCTCCAAACATGGAAAGTATTAGCAGCTAATAAAGGCTTGGAAGAAGCAAATTAGCTCGTTGAACAGCTTTACTGAATCCCCCGTTGGGAGCCCTTGGTCTTAATATTCAGTAACTCGGCGTAAAACGACTAGAAATTAATGCCATCTGAGGACCTCTGGGGATAAAGTTAGGGTGCAGTTAAAACAAATTGTCTTCGTGTTGTGCCTCTGAAGCACCGGCAGATAAAGATGGGTGCAGCTGGTAACATTGTTGGGTGACAGTTAGAGGTTCAATAAATGGGATCGGTATGCTTTGAATATGAGTGGTATGAAAAGGCAAGCGAGAGGTCTTAAAACACAGTGGGCGGACGTGTAAAGGCAAACAAGTGGGTGACACATGATGGTTTATGGCAACATTCCCTTTTTGCTTTCATCTGATTCACAAGTGGATATTATTTGATCCTTGTGACAATAAAAGCAGCCTCTGAGTCACCCAGACGTCACATTTATCAAAGATGAGCATGAGTAACACTAAGAATAAAGCATTTCCAGAGGGCCACACAAATAACATTTTCATCTCTGATCTTTTCAAAATGACACAGCGAGGCTGAAATTATTGACTGAAGCTGTCAGAAGTGGAATTTGGGAGGAATTCTTTAGATGTCGAGAATATTTTGATAAGTTTTTTCTTTTAGCAGAAAGCTCTGTTTGTAATAAAACCAGAAAATCCTCTAGAAATATGTCTGACTCTACTCCACCCAGACTTCATATGTGCTCTCATGATGTGATGGACTTTGGGTATGAGCGGCAATAATGATGGACATATTATGCTTATGTTCCTAGGCAGTGGGAGAGGGAGGGTCCATCTTAATTTGTGAACTGGATCCTTACACAAAAAACTGCTGTGAATTAAATTGCTGGTAACAGAATAAAGACTGTGGTGAGGTCACCCAGTTCATTGCTTTCATTACTGAACATTTCAGCAAAAGTACTGCACTCTGTTTAAATAGCTTAGATACACAGCCAACATTTACAATAAGGGATGGAAATGGCACAAGAAGACGGTTTCCTTCCATGCTGTTTCCCGTCTAGGTTACACCAACTTCAAAATCATTACATTTCAGTACATTGTCATAATACTGACCAATACAAAAATGGATATTTGATCCATTTAAATCACATTCTGTTGTAAGTATAGAACATTTGACAGCATGTTTTTGTACAACTGAGACAGTAGCTGTGTTAACATGTGCAATACTTCTTCAGTCTAGTTGAAATCATTCAGATTCAGGTTAATCCAGTCATGGCATACATGCACATGCATCAAACCCATAATCAGAACAAAAGCATTTGGGCATGAGTAAAGCTGTCCTTAAAAACAGCTTTCACTTTAGATGAAATAAATGATTTAACTAGTAATTTTTTGCCAATTTTATTTGGTTATGAAAATATAAAGAGGCAGCAGCCAATAGTATGAACTTAAATATTATGATGAGACATGGATGTGATTCTGTCAATGTGCGTGTGATCATCACATTTTTCCCCACTGAGAGATCCAAATAAATCAGCAATGAGGTTACACTGTGTAAATACATGCCCTTTTAAAGTTTATTTCAGTCTGTCCTTAAATGAGAATGAAACAGTCAAAGACGTCTCTTTAAGAAACAAACACTGCCGTCCATCAGTCATCAACCCTCTCAGAGGGGCAGTGTTGACAGATGTATCATCACTCCAATGCTGCTAAAGTGACTTTGGCTGCCTATTTTATAATGAAATAAACCTCAGTCATGTTCTTCAAGTATTTTTGCAGCTCTCCCTTAAAAAAATGTAAGTTTTTTTACATTAAATAAGGTAACTAGAAAAGCTCTCGGAGAGCACAGACCTCCACCAGCGCCACAGTCCTCATCCATTTTGTGATTTTCACCATAAATATTAGTCCTACCTTTATTTCAACTAAGTATTTTGATTCCTTAAACATGAAAACATACCATTAGCAATTGGATATCTATTTTAGTTCAGTAGTTATTCACCAAAATCACATTTTTTTTAAATCACTTCTTTCTTTTCCCATGCTGAACATTTCCTGAAAATTTCATCAAAATCCATCCATAAGTTTTTGAGTTATTTTGTTCACAGACAGACAGACAAACAGACTCTCCCGAAAACATAACCTGCTTGGCGGAGGTAATGAGCTCCCTTACATTACAGCCCCTCTGAACAAAGCTACATTTTTTACAAAAATACATTTGGAATAACGTTAGGTATTCACCATCCCTCTAAATCAACATCTCATTCCAATGAACTTTTTCGGATCATGATCCTCCTATTGACATGCTTACATGGCCCATTTTCATTCTTATAAAGTGTTCTTTTCTTATAACTTGTGTACATGTAAACATGGTCAGTGTCGGTTATTTTGAAGATAAAAAAGGTTAAAAAAATAAAATAACACTGGGAGTGCTGTAATCACATTTTTTTACCATTTAATCTGACAGGCTTTAATATTATTGGATTTTATTTTTAGAAAAATATATTTGAATAATATGTCTTCACTGAAAATGAATGCATTTATTTTAAAATATTGCTATTTAGCTAAAAAAAAAAAAAGTGAGACTTGATTTTGTGTTTTTAGTACCCCGCCTTTGTTCAAATAAAGAATTGAATCTGACATAGCTTTATGTGTAGCAATCAAATTTGTTTAATCAACAAAACGAAACTTTGAAATAGTGACAGCTCATATAAATACACATCAAACAGTTCTGCCTACCAGCCAGCTGTTTGCCCATATTCTCCAGCTCTTTGGAAAAGAGAGGGTCGCCCAGTAGCAGGCCCGTCTGCCCAACAGAGCTCCCACCTCTCACAGCCTTCAGATCAGCCTCCCAGACAGCCTGACGCTAGTTAGCGTGGAGAACAGAGAGAGAGAGAAAGTCACATTAGACGACAGACCCTTCAATCAGCTAATTTTCTGCTATTGCTGGAAATATCTGAGCCATATCTTGCTGGAAAAAAGGGGCAATTATTATTTTTATGGGCTTTAGAAAAACACAAGAAACCACAGCAAGTGGAGATGAAAGAGGAGAGCGTGCAGGGAACTCTGTTTAGTGGATGTTGGATGCTAGACTGTCAGTAGTGGTTTGGTACATTTTTGTCTAACTATCAGTAAAGCTATAGGAGCTCGTATGCACTCAAGTGTGTTGGCAAAAGGCCTGACAGCAGCACCAAAGGTTGGGGGAATAAAACATACCATTTAGGACAGTTTCTAGGAGTATATGACATCGATGTTACACAAAATAAAGATGAATACTTAAAAAAGGCAGATTGAATCACTTTAAAGGGCTGTTTTGGCTTGTTTTGTTCCTACCTCTTCCTGGCCCAGGGTATAATTTGGAAAGAGACCTGCTAGACAGGATCATTTTGCCAAGTCCTGTGATGGCAGTGTGCCTAATCCTCCAATTTATTCCTTTGATGGCACAAAAGTGGCCAGAGGAGCCGTTAAGCTAATGGAGGAGGCTCACATGAGCTTCAAGCACAGGTGAGAAATAAAACCTGTCAGCCTTAATTCCACATCCTGAATGTTTGGTTTACGCTAGATAAGTTATGATACCCACGATGCCAGCACTTACATCACCGAAATGTGCAAAGCATTTAATGAGAGACAGAGTTCACTTGACAAAGTACTGACTCAGGGTGATATACATACAGTGCAGCCTTCCAACAGTATTTAAAGATAAACCTGGGATATAAAAGAGTACTTATTTTATGCTCCTCCAGATTCAGAGTGGGTTTTAAAGTGTTTCTCTACAGTAGAGGTAGGATGAAAAAGAAGTTAAGTTGCCATGTTCTGATAAATGACGGAACATGATTCCCAGGGTCTATATTATTGATCTCAGGGTATGTCTGAGGCATTCTGTGGCGGCAGAAACCTCAGCACCACAAGCCACTCCTTAATTACAGCTCTCATAAAGCAGCAAGCTCAGCGGACTGAGCATTACAACTGAGTCCCCTCCTCAACTTGATTTCTCTTTGTTGGTGTCTCCCCCTCTCTCCAACAGGATGACATCATCTTGTCCATCTTTCTCTGGATCTCCTCTGACAACAAGGCCACCAACAGACTCACGGTACAAGTTTCCAAAATCAGTACTTAATTATATTATCACAAAAAAAGCCATTACGTTATGAAGTAGGGATGGGTATGGCAGCTTCAACCATGACATGACTAAAATATAATTTATGACACTAGGACTTAAAATTAGTTTTAGAATTTTAACCAGAATTGTTTTCTTACTAAGATATAATTATCCATACTCAAATAACATTTCTTTTTAACTTTCATTTGTAGCAATTCTAACCTGTTTGTTCATTTATCAATTTAAATGAGTACCAGGAAGTTTCACTTGTGTGGTCTGGAGCTGTGATTAACAGCTTCTAATTTACTGCTGACTGATATTTTGCATTGAGAAACTGTCAGAAGAACATAAACAGACCGACTCACTGAAATCTAATTATCATTGTAACAGTGACAGCATTTACAAATTTAGAAATTTCCAGTTTGGATGATTACTCTGTGTTGGCAACCCTGTCAAAAGTGAGGTCAGTCCTATCACCAACACAGCTGCTGACCACAAGAGGCCAACAGAGATGTCTTTGCTACTTTACTTTAATGCCGTTATGTTTTCCATCACTGGGCATGATTGAAATATGCTCATACTCCCGGTTGAATACTGGCTTATTTATGTAAAACGTGCAGTCAACATTCCTGATAAAACTGTCTGGATTGGAATTGTTTTAAAGATACTTGTAGATACAAAACAATAAAATATACCCCTGATGTTCACTGATGTACAACATACTAATAAAACACAATGTGACGCAGTGTAATACTATAGGAAGCAGTACAAATACCTATTACACCATAGGATACAAAACAATATAGCACCATAATATTGTATTTCCTGCAGCATCTGATGTTCAAGGCAGCAGTTAAATGGAATAGTTCAGTATTTTTGATCTGTGGTCTGCTGGTATGAAAGTTAAAGAATACATCGCTGGGATCAAGAGATTTTGAGGAATGAAGACATTTCCCCTGGCAAGCCCCTTTATTTTGGTGCTACATTACTTTAGAAGGACAAATGGCCAATGCGCCTATGTAGCATTACCAAAACAAAGAGGCCCTGACCGGGGCAAAAGGTCTTGTATCCATGGTCAGGTGTTTCCAGGAGGTACAAAGTCCTGCGGTTGACTCAGTAGAACTCAGATGTGCAGCTGAATAAATGTTCAACTTTAATCAAAATGTTTTGGCGGGAAAACATTTTGAATAGCCATAATCTAATATTACTCTTGCCCCTTTAGCTCGTCCTTTCACTGCAGTAAAAACTACTTTCTGGGTCTGCAGGCTAAACCTGGTTCTGCTGTGCTTTCATTTGGTCTGGTAAACAAACAGGATACACAAAGTCTGTAAGCAATCCACCTCAAGCTCAAATCTGTAAACACACAGACAATGGGGTCAAAATACGAGTGCTGTTACATGAAGTTTGGTGGGGGTACAAAGATTATGAAAGTCAGCTGGAAGTGACAAAATAATAGGGCAAATTATAAAATCATGTAGAAATGTTCTGCAGTACAAAAAAGGCTACAAAATAAAAGAAAAAAGGGATTTATTACACTGACAGGGCAGGCAGATGAGGTAAAATGTGATTCATTATACTTAAAAACAGCAATAACGTGACATGTAATGTCTTCTGTCTTTTGTTTAGTTCTTAGATTTTAATCTTCAGACAGAAAGGGGAGCGTCTTTACATCTCCAAAATAAAGACTTAGGAGTATATTAAATGTCAGTGGTCCAGAACTGAAATTGTATAATCTGCCTCCCAGAATGACAAAACAGAACAAAAATAAGATAGAAGAGGGAAAAGCCCTCTGGTGATGCTTCTGCTCCACGAACAAACAAGGGTCCCACTTCTTGCCCAAATTGATTCCATGTTGAGAACAAACAAGACAGAAAGAAGAGGGAGAAAGACGAGAAAGGGAGGGATGGAAGTCTGGAGTTCAATATTTTATAGCCTGCATGTGTGCAGCTATACGTGTGTGGTCAGCAGTAATAATCACCACAATCTGGGGTTTGCTCCAACTTTGCCCTCTGTACTACGAGAGCAGGGGATGTGAGCATGGAGTCACAGACCTCAGACATGGCTCTGCTGAGATGGAGGTTTGAGGTTTTGCAAAACACGATTGATGGGCCCTCTTCTTGTGGTAATTCCAAGAAACATACAGACTAATACACACAGGGCCATGTTAAACAACACGGACATTCAGGTAAGAGGCACGTATTCATTTTTTTCCTTTTAAATCTAAAAATCTGGGTTTAGTTTTCAGTTAGGAGAAAAATAACAGCTTTAAATTAAGTTTGGGGGAAGAGCAATTTTTCCCTTAATTTTATTGATTAAAGAGCCTGCCTGCTCTGTGATCTCTTGCAGACTGATCTTTGCCTTTCTGTTGTACCAGAAGGGATGTTTATAATTAGCGGACTAAACAATTATAATCCTTCAACACCAATGATGATCAGCACCGGAAGTACTTGCTGAATTGACTAATAATTAATATGTTATAAATGTAGGCCCATAATATCGCTAATAAGTTGTTTCTAGGCAGCAATACAGCCAACAGAAATTAAATCAAGCTGTAGCTCTAATTCAAAAGACCGCCCTCTTTTCTGTAAGGCTAAGCAGACTGAATGGATAGCATACTGACCTGCTGACTGCTGGGCTAATTTCTTATTTTTTTTGTGATTAGTTTTTGCTGTTTATCAAACACTGAAACACCAAATCAATACCCTTGAACAGAAACAAACAAAGGGTAAAAAATAAAAAAAAACACAAACAGCAGCTTAGGAAACAGTGTCCGTCACAAACTGTCAAAAATAGAGGTCATTATATAGGAAAATATGGTATGGTACATTTCATTACCTTTTCACATGTTTACATAGTTTCTTCACACACACATATTCTCTAAAACTCTCCCACTGCTCATGAGCCACAGTATTGCCCCTGTTCACTCTTGTCAGTATTTTTTCATATGTGCTTTGGGCTAATTTTAATCTTGAGAATGTGGATTTAGTTGTTATTTGGCCTTGTCGAGTAACCTTGAGCTTTTACATACTTGACGTCACTCTTCACGTTATGATACAGCGCATATCCTCAACCGCAGGAAGTGTATTTATTGTGCTGTGCAGGGTAGTGCAGCCCTAGAGGCTTGAAACAAAGGATCTAAAGATCAGGAAAGAACCACAACTTCACAAAATATCCAGTAGTTTTCAAGATAACAGGAAGAAAAGCATGTAAACAACAGGTTATTTTTCCTGCATGATGCTTATGTGCTGTAAGAATTGACATCACTCCTACTTATTCTACTGTACTTAAAATTGACTTGAAAAATCTGAGGTCTTCTTTTCCTGAGTTGGCAATGACGTGGGGCTGAAGCATCTCTTGGAGGTAAACTACGTGGACAGACTGAGGCACAGGCTATGGAAACCAACTGATCCAAGAGACTAGGGGCTATTTGCTGCAGAGTGCACACCATGTACTTAATGTTGTGCAGGCTGACTGAGTGGAAATAGAGGAGTTAGCTGGAGGTATACTTGATTTTTGTCCTTGTGCTCACAGTTGTGTCCTCCAGGGTTCTGCATACAGGTTTCTTACCAAGGCATGGCATATTACTTTGGGAATCTGGCGAACAAGCTCACAACATACTCGGGCAGTGTTAAATGGTCTGTTGGATATGCATATTAAAATACTTCCAAGGCGACAACATTTATTCTAGGGCTAACAACACTAAGATAAATAAACTTGGGCAATCAATATTATCAACAGGTTAACAAAAGCAGAATTAGATCAAGGAGCTAATTTTTCACTTCTGCTCACCTGTAGCTTTAGGGTGACACAGTTGGATGGTCAAAGATTAAAACATTGAAAAAAGTGTAACATTCAAAGAGGCAGACTGAAGTCAGCCCCAGAGCTCCTGCTTTCATTAAAGTCAGAGTCCATCTGAATCCAGAGTTAAAGAGAAAACAACCCGTCAGATGGATCTCTGTCAGCATGAGGATTTGATCTGCACATGTGTGAGAGGGAACATTGTGTTTTGTAGTGCCGGCTTATTTTTATTCCAATTAGACAACATGGTTCTGATTGAAGCGATTACTTACACTATAAACATACAAAGAAAACTCATGTCCTCTTAGAGCTCACGAGAATAGGCCTCTGGGATTTTGAAGTATTTGAATAATTGTAATACATGATAAACAGAGAAGCTATTTAGAGTTTTTCTGTCAAGAAGTCAACATGTGTTATACTTCTGAATCACTCCCGATCAATCAAAACGAATGTATGCCCTTCCTCGTTAGCTCTCTTTGTCAGAGCAAGGAAAAAAAAAAAGATTTTAAAGACTACATGTAGAGAGCTCACAGTTTCACAAACCCAATTAATGAATAAGCACAGTCTAATCCAAACAGACTGCTGACAATAATACAGCCAGACTTTATAAAAACATTAAAGCTTGTTCGATATACTGTCTGACCCCTAAAGAAGAACTACAAATAAAGGCTCTAATTAAGTTAACAGGCGAAAAGTGGAGCAGTAAATGAGGGTGAATTGCAATAAAATGCAATGATAGTTCTGTAACAAGTGTCTACAAGTGCAAAAACACAGTATACATGCATTCCAATATTATATTTGCCACTGTATTAGCTGCGTTACACAGTGATAATTTATGTCCAGTTAATTTCTAGATACTTTGACACTTTTATAGTTTTCATCTACCTCATGAAAACATGGGGCCCGTGCAGCTGGACAGTAAACACAGCTGTGACAGTGTGCATGCATTAGTCATGAATTCAGCTACTCAGATGATGAAGAACACAGCATTCCTGGAATGTCTCTGTTATGTTGAATTCAAGATGAACAGACAAGAACAACATCAACAGGAAACGTGGTTCCAAAACACTTGTTGTATTGTTTCCACTAAAACAGCTGCAGAGTCACAGTTTATGGGCTGTGAACCAGGTGGTAGACTGACAACAGAGTCAACACATTAACAGGTAGATGAACAGTCTGTTGTGTGTAATGTGGGACATGTGGTCAAAGGCTTTTAATGTTTGGTAACAAAAATCCCTTCTTAAGTTTTCCCCCTCTCAGCAGGAGATATGACATGGTTACAAGGTTAACAAGTTACTTTTAAGAGTCATACTACACAGCACTGCCTCTGTTTACCTCTATTTACAGCTGATGGACACTTCACATGGCAGTCTTTTACCACTGGTCTGAAAGCCCTTGTAGTCATCACATAGTGACAAAGCAAGCTTAATTCCATTTAACATTGAGCTGTCTGTGTCATCAGCCTGACACACCAGATAGACAGTTACATATATGGATATTTAGTATTTGTACTGGTCTGTCTGGCCAATAGCCCAATATAAGTATCTAAGGAGGGAAAATTCTCTCTGTCAATAACATTACTTCCTGGTCAATCAGATGATGTAGCAGGCAGGTGCTCCTGCTAAGGTGTAAAGTACATAGCCTGTATACCTAACTCTTGTTGAAACCTGTTGGTTGGCAAAGACATAGTCTAAAACCTAGTGAGGAAAATATTTTTTCCTTCAAGAACTGTTTAAGCATGGTTCTTTGTACTTTACATTTAATTAGCAAATGCTGTCCAGTATTGAGAAAACTGCCAATACAGCAGGCAGCATCTATGCTAATCTCTTCACAAACAGCCAGTGTTTGCAGGCTTTAATTCACTCACTTTTTGATGTCATCAAGATAATTAGTGGTCAGTCCCTCTGCAGACCAAGCTCAATTGTTAAAGCCTGGAGCTCTGCAGGATGGATATATCTGGCTTTGGACAATGAGCCAGGCAGATTCAGCACTACAAGGATACTGGGCTAACTGCTTTAGAGAAACAGTGACAAACTGAGGAGAGTCCAATTCACTTTTTCTTCTAAATGTGTAGCAAAGGCCTTCCTTGTCATTTAATCTGATCTGTTGAGCTGTTTGTTCCCATTACCTTCTCAAAAAGTTCAATTAAAATCGCAAAAAAGCAATACACATATTTTAAAAAGTGATAGATATATTTAGCTGCATGCATATGAATCAGAGCAAGTATTTTTTTTCTCAAACGAGCTATGCCAAAACAATTCCTTCTTTGAGAAAAACATCTCTAAATGAAATTTCATACTCAAAACGAACTGAATAAACACATAGATCATTTGTTTATAACAACGACAACACATTTTTAACAATAACCTATGACAAAGCACGAAGATGACATAAGAAAGAAAACAACTAATGTGAAAAATCTGGAGATCCCAAACAAACCAGTGGAGTAAAAATGAACAAGAAAATGCTTCATGTCAGAAAGACTTCACCAGCCTGTGAAACACAACAGAGAGAGAGAGGCAGGCTGGTGCAATACAGAAAAGTTATAAATTAAATGGGCCAAAGTTCTGCCAACATCTCAGCAGTTAAATGAGTAAATCCTCACATTGGCTCTGCTTTGTATCGTACTGTACACATAGCATTGCATCACACTAATTATCGTATTTCTAGCATAAAAATGAACAGTTTCCTCGTGGCAGATTTTATGATGGTAACACCCATACAACATATCACTGAACCCTTCCAAGGGAAACTGAAGAGACTGTTCGCAGGGTTTCTGAGGATTGCGTTAGGAAAGTATTTGTATTTATGGGGCAATTATCACCTAAAGGAGCTGGCAGAGGAAAGGGGCCTGTCTGACTAATAATGATAACCATTAACAGTGTTTTCTTTCCAGCATCACCAAATTTTACTACCAAAACCACGGCAACGTACAATACAAGGCTTTTAATGACAGTTATTCATGAGGAAATGATTTCAATATGAAATATAAAGACATTTTATTTTGCTTTAAATAAATGAAAATCATAAATAAAAACATGGCAGCTAGATGTTCATGAAGAATGAGATGATTAAAACTTCTTACAGTCCACTTGTATAATTACTAAGTTAAACTTTTTTGTCTCCAAAAAGCTAATAAAAGCATTAAGTTTTCCCAAAGGAATTGTGGCCTGAAAACCCCTAATGGACCACTTGGACTAAGTTGCCTCTTTACAAATTGTGTCTGACTTTTATAGTCCAACATTACCTTTTAATACAGCCATTAGCTTCAATACATGATGGGAAATATTTGCATTTTGGGTACCCATAAGGTAGATTTAGTACCTTCAATTGAAGCTTACCAGACAGGTTTAGTCTAAATTAAAGTGAAGGAAACAAGTGTTTGGACCACAGTAATGAGCACAAAAAAGGTCTATGTGGAGGTCAAGTCTGAAAAGGGGGACACAAGATCAAGTTTCAAGCATAAACATTCAATTTCTCGAGACATATGTTACATTAAAGTAATTGCCTGTGTCTTTCTTGTCGTGATTCCTACATTTAACTATGCTCTTTCAAACTAATAATGTGCAGTTTGGTTTTCTATCATAGCAAAACATTTATCATGTTCTAAGCATAACTGTTAAAAACTTAACATGCATGATTTTGTTTTACTGTGATGTCTAGTGACCACAGTTGTTATATTAGCATGATGACACTTTGCATTATTGTTTAGTGATAGGAGTGGATGAATATTAAAGGGATAGTTCAGTATTTTTGAAGTGGGCTTGCATTATGTCCATATGACCACAAAGTACATTAGATGCAGTAGAAAGTTCTCTCCTCTCCCTCGGTAAGCCACAATTTCTAAAAGTTTATGACACAGAACCAACTGCAAATGGGGAAGTATTGTACCAAATACAAAGGGTATTTTCTCCACCTACAAGCACTCCCATAAAAAAATAATACCACAGTTTAAGAGTACCAAGAAGTTTTTGAGTGTATTAACTTTTTGGAAAAATAAAGTTTATCTGCAACTAACCAACTCACATCACGTATTCCTTGTATTCCAGGTATTCCTAGTTCCAAAAAAAATTTTTTTTTTTGGTACAATGCTTCCTTGTTTGCAGCTGGTTTTGCATCCCAAACCTCTAAAAACTGTGGCTTACTGAGGGAGAGGAGAGAACTTTCTACTGCCTCTGATGTACTTAGTGGCCATATTGAGCTCATACAACGAGAGGGTAACGGCTGCGCCAGCCCCGCCCAACAATTCCAAATATAGGGTTAGGGTTACCGTAACCCCACCCCCAGCCCTTATCCTAACCCTAACCAGTTTGGATGTGGGCGGGGCTGGACTTGTGATGTAGGTGACATAGGTGGAGCTGGATGTCTAGCCCCGCTTTCCTGCAGGTTGCAGCCGTTAGTACTTGCATACAACACCACTTAAAAAACTGAACTTTCCCTTTAAGAAGGAAAGGGGATGGAGGACTACAGTGTATAGAAGGATAAAACATGTCATGGTTTTAATTCTGGCTTCTAAAGAGACGCATGGTTTATGATATGTTAATGTGAGATTCAAAGTTACTTCTTTGATGCATGTGCACACTCTACCAAAAGGCCAATAAAAAAAAGAAGGAAAAGACTATCTCGCATAAGTTATTTAAACTGTAGCTGTGTGAGAAAAAGTGTAGATAACCGAGGCTGAGTTTGAGTTATGATGTCAGATACGGAGCACTACAGTGTGATTTTTCACAGTAATAAATAGCAAGAAAATTGTTATGGTCTCTTTGTGTGAGCAGCAGTGTGCCCTGTTTCCACACTGCTGTATATGAGGTAAGTGCTCGTGCCTGCTTGAGGCAGCAACTGATGGAGACAGGGTTAGCTCTTAAATTAGCCACAAATATAGCTCGGTTATTTCTGCAACTTCCGTCTAGTCCTCCTGAAATAATACAGTCTTGTGTGTGGATATTAAACTCCTTTATCATCAGAACAAAGGATGAAATATGCCGGGAGAAATTAGGGTCTAGGAAGTGGTAGCATGACAGCGGCTACTTTGTTGTGTTTTCCTGATGCTCTGTGGCTGCTGTTTGATGTTGCTGCTCCAACAAAGATACGAAGAGTACGATGACTCACTACATTAAATAATCTGCTCCAGAAAACAATTTATTGTCTGAACATTATACTAAAAGCGTCGAATGACATAATTTACCATAAAATCCGTCATTGATAACATATGTTGTTGAATTTTGTAGACAATGTTGACGATTCGTTGCATCCAAACATGAAAGTAAGCTCTTTTTGTGCTGATTTATGTATTCTTTTTAAGTTAGTTAGTAGGTCATTCAGTGCTGCAAAAAGAGTTATACCTTCAACATTATTTAATGCTCGAAGAAGACTTGTTTTATCTTTATATCCATCTTGTAGATGTAGTGAGCCAAATTTCACAGCGTTTCCTGATGGTTTTCATACAATATACTCTGCAGAAGGATTGGATGGACAGCTTGATGCCCCGCACACAGCATGGACGGCATTAAAACGAGAATGAGAGTGGCAGGTTGATGTTTAAAAGGTGCATGAGCTTGCATTTATGGATTTTGTTTTTGGCTTCGACCTTCAGACGTCCGCTAACATGCTTTCAGTCTCTAAAAGTCTGCTCCCAGTTAGTCTGGAGCCGCTCTGCATCTGCTGCACACACGCACCCATGTCTTGGCTCCAAACCTCTTTCTTAAAAAAAAAAAAAGAAAGCAGTTAAAAGCTGTGTTCAACACTTAGATTGGGCAATTATGAAAGACGGTATTGGCTATTTGGGAGGGGGCTGATTATTCATAAGGTAGCGGCGTCGTAGCTGACTGCTTTATTAACAGCATGTGAGTGTATGTGAGTGTGTGAGGCCGGTGTGTGTGCCACATTAAGCCTCTATAGATTTCCACCCTGAAGCATGTGGAGTTATCACGCAAGCCTCGTCTATTTAGCAGAACTCCCAGAACCCATAAATATTTAGGCCTATTGTATAAAAGTTCTAAATCATCCTCGATTGTTGTTGTGTCACTTGATATTCTTTTCATTCACACTTGTCAGATAGCACACAATTGCCCTGAGAGGAGAGCAAAGTGATACAGGGAGGTTCACTGATTGGAGTATCACTTGTTTTGTTGAGTAAAGCTAAAATGTCTACATAAAGATGGATCAGTTTAGCTCAGGTCTTTTCCAATAAACAGAGGGTGGTTTTTGCTGACTGTTGAACAAAAGACATTGAGGACATGAGACCTGATGGCTGTAAGTTGATCTGAATTGTTTGTTGATGGATGGAGGGAAGGAAACTTACAGAAGATGACATCTGAGACAAGGCATCACATTCCTGCAGTCGTGCTGCCACTGTATCCACCCCGGGCAAAGGAGCTGTAACAGTAAGGACAGAGCAGCGTGAGAGACAATGATGGAGTAAAATCAAAGGTTGAATTTACTCCTACAGTTCGTGGGTGGCAGAGCTCTCATCTGATCTTGGTCTTATTGGTCAGAAATCTGGCTGTGTAATTCTATAAAACCTGACACATCTGATGGAGTGTTTCAAATATCCCTGGGATGTTCTCCAAGTTTATCCCTTAGAGAGTGAGAAGGGCAAAGCCTTTCAGAAAAAGTTAAAGAGTGACTGGACAAAAGTTTTGTCTGTTGCATAAGTTAAAGGGACAATTCAGTTTTTTTTTAAGTGGGGTTGTATGAGCTCCATATGGCCACTAAGTACATTAGATGCACTTTTTAAAAGTCTGTGATGCAGAACCAGCTGCAAACAAGAAAGTATTCTACCAAATACAAAGGGTATTTTCTCTGCCTACAAGAACTACCATCAAAAAAACAATACCACAATTTAAGAGTACGCTACTTGCAATTTTTTTAACATTTTTTCTAAACAGTTAATGCACTCAAAACAATTTCTAGGTAGCGTAATCTTTAATTGTTCTGTTATGTTTTTTTAAAAATCAACCTCAAATTATAAAAAGTAATAAATGGTAAAAAGAACAAGTCAAACATGCCAAGAGTCAAATTTGCATTTTATTTAATTTAATCTTTGGTGTACTTTTGCCATTGCATATGTTTAATTTGATGTATTTTTATGGTTCATTTCATTTTGTTACTTTGTTTCAGCATTTTAATACTCATGCAACACATGTATTAATTACTGTTGTGTTGTCTTATCTTGTTTTTGGTATGACATCTTTTTTTGGTTTATTTTTAATTACGTTGTTATTTGGCTGTTTTATTTGTTATTATGTATCTTTCATCTGTTTCTGCATTTTTAATTGTAATTATCCATTTAATTCTGGTGACCTCTAACATGTGATTGCTCTCTTACTGTTTTATACACTTTTGTTACCATTTTGTAATTACTGTTGTGGATTTAAAATTTGAGGCTATGTATTGCAATTTATTGATTTTTTTCTATGCAATATACTTTTACTGTAACTTGTTGCTTTTTAGGGCCACCATTACTTTAAAAAGAAGACATGCAAACCCACAGCGGTTACTTGTCAGGGAGGGAACCAGTGTTTTTTTTACCCCAGCAGGTACACATCAGATATTTAGAGCAGTTATCACTATTACAGTTTTCTTGGCCAGACATCTTTCAGATTTAACAAGTTAAAAAGTTGGTTCTATTGACTGCTATAGTCATGAAATGATACAGTAACTTCGGGTGATTGTGTTTATTTTAAATAGTTATTATGCTATGACCAAAAGTTACTTTATTGTGGAAAACGTGAATATAGGCAGGTGCATATAAGCAGGGCTCAGGGTCAACTGATCAAAATAAAACACAAAGTGGTGAAAATAAAAAAATTGACACAATCAGGACCTCCTTTCTTTATTTTTATGCTTTTCCCTTTTCTTAAATCATAAAACAGTGCTATTAGTCACCATCTATGCAGGTGAGCAAATTATACAAACTTAACCAAACCAAATGAACAAAATTAATAGACATTAAAAGCCTCATAAAGTCTTGATTACATTAAACTACAACCAAGTTAAATTACAGATAATCATGTGATCAGGATGATTAGATATCTATTTATTACAGAGAACAGAGCATTTTTTCATGTCTTGAGTAGCATATTTTGGAGATAGGAGGTTTGTGCCTGATGAAGACAACATCATGTTTTAAAAGTGTCATGTTGATTTTTTGGTTTATTTAGACAGTCAGGGTGAAGCGACTGCACTGCTGCTGAAGAGCTCGATTGAAAGATAATTCAGTTTCTGTTTTTAACCACCTATCAAATGACTGATAGGGGAGTTTTATTTAGGTTAACCAACTTTGCCTTTTGTTACTGGCAGTCTTGAAAGAGCATAAAAAGTAATATTTCCTTTGAATGCTGAGTTGTTTTGCTGACTTACAGGAGATGTCAGGCACAGCTTGTTCAGATATGTGGGTCCTGTGATCCTCCTCTGATCTGCCGTCTGATAGGCTGTCCCCCTGCAGCCTGGAGACAACATGTAACACATAAACAACACTTGTGTACACTTTGACTGTCTAGTCAGCCAAATTATCCTTCCAATCAGGACGTTTCAGCCACAACATAGCAATAGAGATCACAATGAGAAATAAAGTCCGTATCAGTAAGAGAGAAAGTGTTCATGAGGTCAGGATTTGTCTGCAAAATCTGGACCCACTGCAGAGCGATGACATATCTCTGCGAGGTAGGAAAGCGTCATGATACATCAAGAAAACGGGCTTGTGTGGTTTTGTGGTGATGCGATTGGTAGAAATCTTATTCCTGCAATGGAATAGGTGACTGTTTATAATAAATATTGAATTACAGAGGCAGGGTGTAGATGTTCAAAGCTATGAATAAAACCAGAACTTTAAAATTCAGTCTCCTTCACTTGACAGTGTTCTGCTTTGAATCTATCAATGTTTTCATCACAGAGTGCCTTTCCATAACTTTAGGTCCCCACCAAAAATAACTCAGATGCCTGTTTCATCACTTAAATACCTGTGAGGTGCAGTCATTTCCACTTACTCCCTAACTGAACACCGTCCTGTTCAGATATACCTGTATGCACCTTCTAGCTTGACAGCAGTACGTGACCAACATCCCAAAATGAAACCTCCATAGTGTTCAACAAAATCATAACACAGGCTATACATCTTTTGTGTAGAAGAAGCTTCCAGAAATGGTTTTATGGCTACTGAGAGGTAACTAATTTACACCTGGTACACACACAAATATTTTAAAAATCTCGGATTATTGTGATAAGGTGAGAAAGCCCACTGATGAAGACAAATAATGCCCAATTTTTTACTTTGTTCTTGTAGTGTTTGGTGTGCCACAAAGAGAGAGGCATAGCACACCAACAGACTCACTCACCAACAACCAGGGCTTCTACACTCACAGTTTGTAATCCGGCATGATTGAAGATGATTTTAGTGTTAACAAACATAGCTACAACATCAGGAGGAATTGAAGCAACATGCTAGTGCTTTGTTTCTTATGACATCCTTGGCATTTGTCATTTCCAGTTAGCTCTTCTCTTATTAGTTTTTAAATTTAATTTTTTTTTTTTTTTACAAGATATGCTCAAAAGACTCCCCTTTTAGCCAAAAATCAAATAGTTGATGTCCATCTAACTTCCCGTGGCTACACTTGATTCCTGTTCCAGACAGATTGCTACCCAACAAGCTTTATGGTGGTCCATGTGACATAACACAGAGGACACGCTCGGATGCCCTCAGCAGGCTCCGTACACATCAGGATTTCAGAATGTAGATATTGAGCATGTTTTATATTTATGAGGAGGTGCTGCCCCTGTTCCTAGAGTATAAAACAACTCTTTATACACACCACAGGGTCAACTGGTGAGAAAATCTTAACAGATAATTGCCATTTGTTGACTTTGATTGGGAGAAGGGATCCTTGCCAAAATTCTGACCGGTTATTGTGTAGTGTGTACCCAGATTTAGGCAATATGACGTGTGTGTCTTGCAGTTGAGTCAGTAGTTTCACTTATCACCTGAAAGCCCAAACGCTCCACCCATGTTTTCGTGACTGTGCTGACCTCTGAACTGAAAACTTTCTTTACGGCTGCCGCGCATGTGCAGTACGGCTCATTGTTTCAGGGGCGACCGCCGGCTACTCAACAACTTTCTTCTTCCAGTTTTGTGCAAAATGGACGAATATCTATCGGATGAAGATGTTGTGGACGAGAACTTTGAATATGATGGGTTTCTTTACAGTTTCGAGACAGAGTTTACGGATGTGGAGCTCACTGTAAGGAGGATACGGAGGCAAAGAGAAGAACAGCTGGCCAGAGAGAAGTCTTCAGTTAAGAGGTCAGCTCAGTCACGAAAACATGAGCGGAGTGACCCCCGACTGTCTTTGAGGACTAGCGCGAGCGGACCATGATGAAATATTGGTGAAACTAATGAGTTTTTGGACAATTAATACAGTTTAAGGAGTGGCGCTATACATGCCCCGTGTGCTACCATTATACGGATGTCCGCCGCTCGATTTCGGATCTAAATATCTTCCGAAGCACTGTTGGATCAGGAAAGCCTTCTGGGTGAGTATGAGTTTGTTCTACTTTATTCTATAAACAATGTGAAAGCTGTAGAAACCGAACTTATCCTTTAAGTAACTACTGCCAGTCTTAAAAGCTATGCACATGTGTATCTGCTGAGTTGAACTGAATTAGCTGAAGATGAAACAATCTAGCCCTCATGTGATGCATTACTTTCCGTCTCAGCAGCAGGTCCCTCTCAGTTTTTACCTCTATAATGAGGGTAAAAGTAGACAAGCTTTATTATTTAAAGCATATTTTAGTCTTTGACTTATTTATACAGCTTTTCAACTATTTTTCTTCTTTAATGGTCTTTAAAAGCCAATCAAAATGATCAGTCATGACAAAACAAGGTCTTCCCAATCTCTGAAAAAAGCTACCCTCAGCCACAAGGTCTGACTTAAATTCCCTCTGTGCATTCCTGATATGAAAACAATTTTTATAATGAGAACTACAAGCCCCAGTGAGGTTTGCGGAGGTCTATCAATTTCCCCGGGATGCACCACCAACTACTCAGGACGGTGCCTGGGGTCTGTGATGTGTTTGCACACGGGAGGTTCTGTGGCAGCTGTTAAAAGAGGCGAGCTGAAGCATAAAGGAGGTGGATGAAACGCTGATGTGACCACAGCTTTAGCCCCAGAGACGGAGACATGCCCACAACACACAGGCCACACAGCACTTTACACTTCAACCAACCAGTAGAGAGCCAGAGGAAGCAGCGTGTTTCCTGACCTGCTGCTGGTTAGGAGCCACACAGACCGAAAGGACTGTGTGTGGAGGGAAGGGACAGTGGTGGAGGAAGAGGTCTAAATGTTGGGAAAAATTATGGTTTGAGGTCAGCAAGTTCAAAAATGTAAAGTGGTTCAACCATGTGTGTTTAAATCAACACTCTACTATGAGCGTAGCTGCACACTTTTTCTACATTTAATATAAGACCTTTAAATATTTGAGACCCCCCAAAAACTAAAAGTCCTAACTTTACTCACACCTCTTGATTATGTCCTTAGGATTTAGTTAGACTAAATGGCTATGAATCCAACTTTCCAGGTTCAAAGATTTTTGCATTTCTTATATGTTGTTCACCAACTATTTTTCTTGGTTGTAATATTAAAGCCAAACTTCCATTACCTTGCATTTCTATTACTTTTCATAAGCAGTTTGTAGGAGCCGACTGAGCAGCTAAATCTAAATTCTGCATTTATTACCTCATTCCTCCCCTTAAAGGAAAATAAAATAAATGGATTAAAATCATACCAAGCTCACTTCAGCGTTTGCATTTGATAAAGAGAAGAAAGACAATTCAAGACCTTAAATTGAAAAAACAAGATTATATTAGAGTTTTAAAGAATTCCTGAGGATACTGATTATATATTAAAACAGTGGTTATTGACACCATATAATACAACAACAAAGCTCCCCTCCACCAATTAGACACATGCTAAAGGTATTGAATTAATGACCACTTTGTTTAATCAATCATAAACCAGATGAAGCTGTCTTAAGTGGCGAGTTGTTTCACAAACAAATTTAATATCTACACACTTGATAGTAAAAGCAGTGGTATAAGTTGACCTTCCACTCTGTTCTGCCTCATGACAAAGGCTATCCTTGCAAATATCTAAATTACACATATTTCCAGGATCAAACATCTCAGAAATACAACCTGTTTGAATCTCCACTGACAAACATCGAGTCCCTGTCAATTTCGAAGCTCCTTGTGGACACCACATCCAGGGATATTCCTCAGCAAAATGTCAATTTAGTTAAATGAAAATGTTCATTGTGTTTAACTGACTAGTCTTTAGTCAACAAGCATCTTTAAGAGGAGTTGGAAAACTCCATTCATGTCCAAAAACACACTGCTTGTACTTTTTGTCTGCACTGTTAAAGTTGACCCATCAGCTCACTGCGTCTGTGACGTTTAAGCCAATTGTGCGGGTGAATTTGTTTCTGCTGGTTCGGCAATGCCATGGAAGCACAGAAGAAGTCCTTCAGGAAATTTGTGACAGACTCCAAGAAACTGCCAGATATGGCCTAAATTTACCAGAACGAATGCTAAAAATGCAGTCACCATTTTGGGTGATACGAGACCACCACCCTCCCCCGATTCCAGAATGTATTTGGAATCAAACTGCTACCTTCAGAATCAAAATCAAACTGAATCATGAGATAAAGAATGTTTAACATCTCTAGCAGATATCCATCCATTATCTACAAAATGTATCCCTTTCTGGGTTGAAAAACTAGAAAGCGTTTCCTTAGTGTCAAGGCCATTAGACACACTGGTCAGGTAGCTAGTCAATCACAGGGCTGACATATTGAGTTAAACAAGCAGTCAGTCTTGCACTCACACTTTAAGGTCATTTGAAATCTTAAGTTAACCTTCAAAGTTTTTGATCAATGGGGTGGGGGGATTGGAGTGGACAAGCTAACTCCACACAGAAAGGCCTTACCTGGGATTTAACCCTCTTGAAATGAGGCGACAGTGCAACACCCTGAACCACTGTGCAGCTTTTAGCAAACCATGAACCAGTCAAAACTGGATACTTTATATTCAACAGGGGCACACAGAATCACCAGATACCAGGGTACCAGCCAACAAAAGTATATCAACACATGTCCTACAAACTCTATTGTGATAAAATGCTGATTTATTTCAGTAAAACCATTAATTCCCTAAATCATAACAAGTTACAGAGCAATAAATATACTGATGTATTAACAGTAGATCAAGTGGCATTCCCTCTGAGAGGAAAAATGACTCAGTGAAAAGAACACACACATGCAAGTGGACGGAAAACTTCATGCACACTAAACCAGTGACACATTGCTGCCACAAATCATCCCAAAGTTTTCTGAAGGCTTCACTTCGCTTGAAAACGATGAGCATGAAGAAATATACACTGAAGAAGACAGTCTCAGTCAACACGCCCTCTCAGCGTAAAGACTTCTCATCAGTATAAGAAAGACTTTGTTAGCCCCAAATTTCAAAAATTAAACTGAAGGCTGAAGAGGACTTTAAGGTTCTGATGGAACCTGGGATATGTAACATGAAACTGGTTTGGCATGACGTGGATACCTTTAGCCTTCTCATCTCCTTACATGTTAAAATTCCACATCCCATGCTGAATTACGTATTGTTAAGGTCATGTACAACCCTACAAAAACTTTAATCTTTATTCTCTAGATTAAAGTTGTGCTAAACCACAGAACTTGAACAAAAAGCCACCAGTGCTTTCCATTGTTTGGGGTTGAACAGCATTATGGCAGGCAGGCAGTAACCATTTACTTGGGTGTGCTACAGATTAAACAAATATCTCACTAGGTAGGCCTTATAGATAATAACTAAAGGTCTGTTTGGTTATTAATTCTAATGCAGATATAAAAGTTATTTTTAATAATTTAGCCAACTTACCATATGAACATTCCTAAGTTTATTTCCATGCAGATGATCGAAAGTTTGGACAAAAAAACCATCAATACCAACAACAATCCATGTTTGATTAATTTAAATTAAAGCATCGCATGCAATTCCAGTTGGTTTTATAATCAGGTACAAAAAAACACATTTTAAAGGTAACTTCACCTGAACCCTGGGCTACAACCTTTGCTTTAAATCTTTAACCCCATAGTTTATTCTGTATAACTCTGCTGCTGAGTTTTGGTCCAAAGCAACAAAATTTACTAGTAACAGAGCAGGTGAATCATGCATGTAATAACTTTAAGGGGTGTGACTACAAACTAGTCATTGCTTGCTTGTAGGGGAACTGATTTTCACCCTCACGCTGTGAGTGTGAAAGTAGGTGTCAACTCTCTTTGGCTTTGGGTGGTTGAGGGGTAAAGCCACATTTGGTCATGTTTGACCGCTCAGGCAGACAGCATATGAACAAGCTTTAATAGAGAGGTGAAATGGAGTGACTCAATGATAAAAGGAACAAATATTCATGAAAAAAGCCTATGTGTGAGCTTCAGGGATGATGGGTATGAGAGGAGTACTGGTCCAAGCTTTCATATAAAGGAAGAGGGTTGTTATATATCTTTGTTGTTTGTTTATATTAGAAAAAACATTAATTTCAGGCCTCACTAAACAAGTAACTGACTTTAAATATCAAGAGAATTTAAATTTTAGCCTCAGCAGAGAGTTAAATCTGTACAGTAGTTCTGTCTGCAGGTGTGAAACAGAGGGGCATTAACTGGGCCACACATGTTATTGTTCTGAAGAGTCCATGTGAAGGTTGGCCCCATTTAGCCAGGTTTTAAATGTGTTTCTGCTAACCCCATCATGCCAAAGTGTTAATGTATTCAGTATGAAAGTGTTGGAAAGGCTTCCACTTCCTGACCTCTACCTCACAAACCCCTGTTGAGGAGGCAATGTGTGCACATATAGAAGGTCATGCAAGTCTGGTTTTTATGGGTGGATCCATGCATTGACAAAAAATATCGAAATAATGAAATAACAAAAACAATAAAAACAATGTGAAGTACAATTAAATATAGCTTTACTGGAAGAGACCAAACAAAACTGTTCTGTGTATTACAGTGCATAAGTCTTTTTTTAGCACAGGGAGAGGTAGAAGTTCTGATGCCGAGATCGTTCTCTTATGCATGGATGTTAGTCAAAGTCAAAGTCAGCTTTTATTGTTAAATATGCTATACATGCTTGACATACACCTCTCGGACCCACGGTACAAACAGGCAATATTATAAACAAGAGTCAAGAAACTAAACTGCAGCATAAAAAAATATAATAGCCTTATAATATCTACAGTAATAAATAGAGTAAATTTACTATGAACAGAATAAAAGAATAGAGTAAATTTACTATGAACAGAATAAAAGAATAGAGTAAATTTACTATGAACAGAATATTTTTTTTAAATGTATGTCTGTAGAGATAACACTAAAGATAAAAAAGAGAGTTATTGTAGTTATTCTACCATGAGGAGGAGGCATGGCCACTTAAAAGAGTACTTGTATGCCCTTTAGTTTGTTTAACATGTCTCTTTTGCATGATAGAGCCTCTCAGTGAACAAAACCACAAGTCTGCGGCCCTCCAATGCAGTGCCAGCAGCTGCCTAAAACACCTCTTTTCCTCCAACCCCCTGGACAGACGTACCAGTGTGACGCCTTACCGTTGTTCCATTGTCAATTTAATCCCACCGACTCAGGGTAGCAAGTCAATTGCAAAGTGTAGATGTCAAAACGAAAGCAGAGTTGTTGACAATATGGGTTTTATATGGGGAGTAGGAGCTCTCAGACACGCAATGTATACAGTACTATCAGGGTAGTTTGTACTATAAATAAAAACTACATGTTTTTCAACATTGTGGACATTCCTTCCGAGTCATTAAAAAGAAAAGAATATAATATAGAATATAAGAACCTGACTTAAGGGAAGACAAGATCTCTTGAAACCAATGTTTTTGGCTGAAACAAAAATAATAATACTAAAAGAAATCACAAGCATTATAATCCTTAGGCTAGACCTGGAGAGATGGAACTTCTTTCTAATTCTTGGCTAGGGAGTGCTGCTTCTTTAAAAATGAATATTTTTTCCAGGATATTCTTACCAATACAAATGGTTATTGATAATACTTACACAAAGAATCACTAAACATCTGAATTCCTGGTTTAATTCGATTATATGGGTTTAGAAGAAGTCACATGTCAAAATGGCTCCTCAGAGGTAAGTCTTGACCTTCCAGGTATTACAAAGTATCTGTTAAGTGATAACTTGTTTACTATCTCTGACTGGGTCCATAATAAACCTACATTTGACTGATAATAAAGGACACTGTCAAAATAGCTCCTTAAACCTCTACTTTTTATCGGAAAAACAGACTCCTAAAATTTGTATGCTCAACCCCAGTCACAACTTCTACTATTAGTGCGTGGGACACTGTCTGACAACTAGAAGGTAAATTTAAAATGATTTCCATCTTTACCCAAATTTGAAACAATCGTGATTTTGCATCAGGGATATCAGACTTTGGTCAAGACACAAACACTTTTTATCTAAGAGACACTCAGAAAAAGAAGTTAATGTCAAGATTTCTGACAATGCTTGGAATAATGTAAATAAAATAAGTGTCTGTAATAGAGTCAGGGCTAATCAGCTTATGATCCTACACAGAGCCCACATATCTCCCTCTCAACAGTACAAGTTTAATTAACCTGACTCCACTATTTCTTATGTGCAAAATTTAAATTGGTAATCTAACATGTTGCGTCTTGTCCTGCAGAAGGAAACAACAATCATGGCTAAAGGTGTAAGAACTCAGCAAGATTTTGTCCATTACAATAGATCATGATCCATTATATCTGTTACTCAATGTCCCCAATAAGTCAGCTACTGATACATATAGAAGGACACTTTACAATACGCTAAAATTTTGAGCCAGAAAGTGCACAATGGTGAACTGGATTGCAGGCAAAGTACACCTCAAAAAACTTTGGCTTATGGCCCTTTTCCACTGGCACGCCTTGGCCCTACCCTACTCGGCCCTACTTGATTTGCAGCGTGTTTCCACAAGCCCGGTACCTCCTAAAACAAGCTAGTTTTATTACCTACTCTGCTCTGGTTCTAAGCAAGATGAGTCGATACTAAAAGATGATGTCACCGGCTGCTGGCTACTGTCGGGTAGAGTTGAGTAGAGTAGAGTAGGGCTAATGGAAAAGGGCCATCAGTGTCATACTTGAATGTCTCACTTGATCATTCGGCATGTAAGATGTATGACTTTTCTCTTGAACATTCCTGTCTTTTAGAGAGGATGTTGTGCATTTACATATTTTAAATCTATGTAATCCTAATAATTAAATGTTTATATGTTTGGTTTTGTTATATGATTTTTCATTTTTATCCTTGTTCAGTAATGACTAAACATATCTTTATCCTAGTCAGTGCACGAACTTCTTCAAAACCCCTGATTCAGAATCAAAGCAAAACGTTCATGTTCCTCTTTCCCATCTTGGTAATCTGTTAATGACCCTTACATTAAACAAAATATGATGACAAATGACCACAGCTCCTTCGCCAACAAAACTTGGGAATAACTTTGTGGTCAGGTCAAAGAGGACAAGCCAAGAATTTAGACCAAAGGACAAGAGGATAGGAAGACCGAGAAGGAGAACAGATGTCTCACAGTCAGTCACGAAAGAAGCTCAGGAGCCAAAAAGCGAGTTCAGATGCAGATGCTGCTTCCTCAAACTTAAACTCAGTGCTAAGTCAAGAGTGTAAACTATTTGCTCAAAACGTCCAAGTGATAACCTGAAACAAAAAATTCACTGATACCATTCATCCTCCTGCAGAAACACTGATAACACCCCGCAGCCTGTGTATGGAGCGATAAGCAGCATGAATGAAAGAAGAGGAGGAAACAAACAAATTCCAGAGCCCAAAACAGAGAAAACCGTGCAAGCTGATGTGAGCCTGGCGTCATATCGAACAGATACCAGTTTATCTTTGACTGGCATCAAAGACGAAGAAATCCTGCCCACACCTGTCTGCGGTATCACACTTCGCGCTCAGAAATGTGAGCAACAGACTGACGCTGGGGGTCAGAAGGAACAGGAAATGTGTCATTATAGAAAACAGTGATATTGTCAGAGATGAGGTGATAATGGAGACGATTATCAGTGAGCAGGTCGATCTGTGGAAACAAGCAACACTGGAATGTACTTCTGATATGAGGCTTGATTCTGTTATGAATGCTGAGGTCTGATAACACAGATGTTCGACCGGGTTGAGTGGGCAGAGGGTGAGGCAGAAAAAGGAAGTCCTGAGTCAAAATAAAAAAAAAAGAAATACATATTTGAAAACTATCTGGACTGTAAAGTTGTGCAGTGGTGCATTCTGTGACCTTGCAGCAAGATAGTACTTTTCATGGGAGTGTTATGTTCTGCCTTCACATGAAGGGTTCATTCTGAAGTGTTACCCAATGATTTTTCTGAAATGGTGATCCATCAGGCCAATGCAACCCCCCACCACCCAAAAAAGGCACAAAATACTGTATTTACCATAGAAAAAAACAGTTACCTGTCATTTTTCAACACAGCATGAACATATTGTTTTAGTTTGTGCCAAAAATGGGGACTCAGAACAGAAATCACACAGACTGACATACTGACCATCCTTAATGGCAAAGGCCACCAAATACATTTGTATGAGGGCCGTTTTTTTTCTTTTTCTTGAGATCATGTTGGAGCAAATTATAAGAAATACACTTTTTACAGTTTTCTGTTTAAAAGTGTCCATCCATGGCCTCTATACTACTTTCACCCCTGACAAAACAAACACCCCTCCTCTCACTCCATCACTTGTCTCACCTTTCCAAATACATGTGCTTAAGCAGTGTGTTTTATTGTCTTCTCCATCTCAAAGTCTGATTTACAAAGTACTATGTGCCTGTTGACATTAAACATCTTCCAAGCACCTCTAAAGTATGGATCGAACATTATAGGATAGAAGGGTTTGGACAGCTTGGTTTGCTGATTTAATTCACATTTTACACATAGTTTTAACACTTTTCTGATCGGTGTTTGGAGATTATTGACTTTCATTCCATTTAAGTAGCTCACATTGCAGAATACGCTGATAACCGTTGATGTTTAACAAATGTAAAAGTTAAGAATTTTACACACTTAGTCCAAAATTCAAGCACTTTTCACACCTTTAAAAACACAACATCAAATTCTAGGCATTTTCAAATATTTCAAGCATCAATGTGAACCATGTTAAATTGTCTGTTGCAGTTAGTGCAACAATATTGCTGACCATGTGCAGCATACAATAGCCCTATGAAGACGACTACAACTACTACTACAAACCCGACTACTGTTCATATTTTTAAAAGCAAATTAAAAACCTTCCTTTTCAGTCTGGCTTTAAGCTGATCATATTGATTATCACTATTTAATCTTATTTAAGTCTTCATTTTAACCCTCTTAATATGTTTTATTTCTCAATTTCAGCTCAGATTTATGGTTTGGAATTTTATTATCTATTAACTGATTTTCTTTCCACTGTCTTACTTCCATACATTTAATCTCAATTTGCCATATTATTATCTAAAATTATATTTTATTGACCTATTTATTTTTGTATAGTATGCTTATTTATTTATTTTAATCTAATTTCTTATCGGGATTTTTTTTATTGTTATTTTAGTCCTCGCTCCAGTATTTCCCAATTTTTAATGAAGATGGTCTTTCCTCAGTCCTCTTATTATATTTCCTGTTAGAATCTTTTCCTCGGGTCTTTGTAGGTGTGTAAGTGAGTGTGTGTGCTGTATATGAGGGTGTGGAGTGAGTTAAGATGGGGGGTTATGGGGTGCTGGTATGGCGTAGTGGTTAGCACCCCATGTACATGCTTCTGCCGGTCCAGGTTCGAATCCCGCCTGTGACCAGTTTGCAGAGTGTCTTCCCCTGCTCTCTCTCCCCCTTTCACAAGCCTATCCACTGTCTCTCTCCTATCAATAAAGGCACAAAATGCCTAAAAAATACATTTAAAAAAAAAAAAAAAAGATGGGGGGTTATATTTTTCACTGTATTCAATTTTCCACTTATGTATTTTGTATTTGAATTTATTTTGTTTCTTTATTTCTATGTTTAGCACTTTTTGCTCCAGAATATTGTATGAAAAGTGAAATACAAATAATGTCTGACTGACTGATTGGCTGACAAGAAATGTGTCCAGGGTGTGTATAACTTTGCACTTAGCCACGGGTATGAGGATTCCAGAAATGTGGGACTCAATCCTCCCGAAGTGTAAAACAAAATAAGCTGTATAGATAATGAATGTATGTTTTTAAATTGTTTTTAATAATAAATCAAACTAATCTTTCCCGAGAAGTGGACAGAAGTTAGTGATAAAATCTTGATGTGAAGTAAAAAGCAGTACTGTCTGTTGATATAGAGGAGGCAGAGCTTATGACCATTAGTTCAGACAGACAGAAGGAGTGCTTCAAATGTGTTGGCTTCATTTTGAGAAACTTTCATCACGTCATTTTTTATGTACAGTCCATTAAAAATTCTGTTTTCAGTATATGACAAGTTAACCTAAGCTAAAGGAGATGCTGGCAGAAAGAGATTCATAAAAGAGTATAAAAGAAAACAGATGAAATATCACCAGCTACCATCATAGAACTGAAGGTGGAATCATTTACCTGGCACACCTGGAGCAGATGTTAAGCGTGACTTTTGCCTGCGGCTCAGGCTGGTAGGAGCTGCGTCCCTGGCTGAACTTGGAGCCTGATGGAGCCAAACCTGTCACGCCCTCCATTCGCAGGTCATCCAGGTCCTCTGAGCAGGAGGTGGGCAGAGAGAAGAGAAAGGAGAAAAACAGAGGGAACAAGAGAGAGAAAAAGACTGTCACTGATCATACCACTGGTCTCTGTGTTGTCAATATGAAGCCTCGTGATGACAGAATGCTGTTAGCCAAAGTGAGCTATAAAGCACATCACAGTGAATAAACACTCGCAGTGCTCGGCTTCCTCGCACGCTTCAGGGATAAGTTGCATCATCAACACAACAAAAATAAGAGATGTGGCAGAGTTGTTGACAGCGTCACACGAAGGCAAGCGGCACACAACACGAAGGCAACATTACCAAGTAAAATAAAAAGAAGAAAGAGTTGTTAAGTTAAAACTGTGTGGTAAATAGAGTCACAAAGTTGGGTTCTGTGATCTCTCCCTGTGTCCTTAGAGCACATACACTCAATAAAGACTCCCTAAAGAAGTCCATGTGTACAAAACATGCAATTTCAACTTCTGTTTTTCTCTTCAACATACATAAAAAGGGTCACATGATTAAATAAAATATGCAGGTCCAGTTCAGGTTTGATAAACGTTCTCCTTATCGATATCTTACAGAGTATCTGCTTTATCTCAAAATACAGCTGTTCCCTATTTGGATTAAATCCTTTCCACAAGGAAGAATTCAAGTTTAAAGCCTGGATGGGATACAAGACTAAACAGGATCATCGGCTATCATATCACAGTTATAAATTCTCATCAATGCAACACATGTTTCCTTAACAGAATCTGGGCAAGTGTAATAGTGAAGTGAAGCATAATTCATTAAGATTTATGAAAGAATAGAAAGAAAATGTCAGTTTTCTGCATTAAAGTGGCAAAATGAAACGGTTTGTTAAATATAGCCAAGGATCAAAAGGGAGAGTCTGAATTAACCGGGCTGGTAGGGTTTCAAGTGCATCCTCAAGAGGTAAAACAGAAATGTCAGTGTCACGAGAAGAGAACAGACTGGATCTCTGGAGTTTTACTTTAGTGTTGAATCACAGAACATTCTCAAAGTTCACCATAACAATATTTGTCACACTTTCCCCTTCAGACCAGAGGAATTTGAGGAGCCTTGCCAACAGAGCAGGTCGCCTCTCGGACATTTGTTCTTTTCTTTTGCTTCTTGCTGCCATTGTTGCTCTAGCACACTTAGTTCAAAGCATTTAAGAGTGTCAGGTCGTTGAAACCATCATCTTTTCACTTTATTTTGTAGATTAAGTTTGAGGGCAAAATACGGGCCTCACACATTGAAAGAGGAGAATGTATGACTAAGCACCTGGACTACAAACTCATGTGAACTCAATCACCCTGTCACATACTCTGTGGGTGTCTGGAAATTTACACACTTCATTTTAGTAGAACACTGTATGATTCAATCTTATGCACCCTTGAATACCAACCAAGGGTCCCAGGTCTCACGAAGGGGGTTAAGGTTCCCTAACCAGTCCAGATACGCGCGTCTCCATTAAGGTTTGAAATTTTTGGCATTAAATTGATATGTTTTTATGGTCCTCAGAAAATGAATAACATCCAAATAAAAACCATTAAACTGTGTTTGAACTGTAATACAACCACTGAAATTACAATACAGAGTAGGATTACTATTGACCTTTCGACAGCTTTTACTGTCCTGGTTAAGGTCTCTGAAGGGCTAAGTCAAATACTACAAAACAGATGATTACATCATATCCATTAAATTGAAAGTTGTAGTCCTCAAGAGACTAAACTAGACTGAATCCATGCCCTATTTGTACTCTAACACCAGCATGACATTTACTTTATGACGGAATTTCTAGACAACTTGATTACTTCTGACCTTTAACAAACATTTGAGTACCCCAGAGGATTACTTTTTCTCAATCCTAAAATATCTTTGCACTCTGGAGTCTCCATGACATTTATTTTTGGAGAATTAAAATAAATCTTTTAGGGCGCATAAGAGGAATTACAACACACTTCTAATACGTCTAATGTTGGTCCACAGAGGAAAAATCATTACAGTGAACAAGCGATGTACATTTGTGGCCTTTAGGGAAATACGGACAGCTGTTGAGGGGTTTGAGTTGAGTATTGAGCAACCATTCATGTTTCTAAGAGGATGCATCAAATGTGATTTTAAGAAGTCATAATATGCTTAGGCTCCATTAGACCAACATCTGCAGCAGTTAAGTGAAATCTTTGGAGGGATTAAAGTCTATTCTCCCCTACATTTGTAGTCCTAAGAGAATAAATAATTACAAAAGTATTTATTTTGAATACAATTATGTATCTCTAACATCACCACGATGCTGGCATTTGTAGTTTTAATATAAACACACATTTGTGTTATAGACAGACACTAGGTTATCACCTTAAGTTCTAATTGGCCGTGTTACTCCTGTTTCTTCGACTCTCATTTCACATTGGATGGGACATGTAATGCTGATCTTTATTTGTATTCAAGCTCAAGAAATTCAATAAAAAGATTCAAAAAGTAGTTAAGACATATATGAACTAGTTATTGGATGCTTCAACACAAAAAACAATGGTGTTTTATTAAGATGTTTTCACACAAACAGCTGGATTGCTTGTTTCCTTTAGCTAATTTCATGAAACACTGCAATATTGTAAAAAGGTCAAATAACACAAAGGGTACGGCTGTACTTGTATTTTACTACATCCTCCTGTTCCTCCCACTCCTAAGTACATATTGGCATGACTACTGGTCACATTCTTCATCATGGGACAGTTGTAAGCAGGCTAAGCTAACAAAAAGATTTGTCATGTACTTGAAGCAGAGAGGATGTCAAATATTTAATGAACATTTATAACAGTCGAGCATATCTGTCAATGTCTGATACAGAATTTTAAGTCTCTGCACAAACAAGAAAAGCGAGACAGTGACAACAGCAGAGGACTCCAACCACAGAGGAGGGCAGACAACATGGTACGTTTTAGCTTTAGAAGGTTCATACTGTCTTCTTAGTTTTACTGTTTTAAAGGGTTCTTTTGGAAAGACAGAGAGGTTTGTTTACCTGCTAAACTAGTTTCAACCCTCTTCCGGGGTCTTCGTCAGATGCGTCACGTGATGGTGAAGTGACGTGTCATGGACTACTTTTATGGATTTACCAAACAAACCTCTCTGTCTTTCCAAAAGAACCCTTTAAAACATGGTACGTTTTACACTGTAACACCTATAGAGGAGTCAACAGAAAATAAATGTCAGTAATATGGAAAAGTAAAGAATAGTGTTATAAAACTAGAGGTTTATGTGATGAAAAGGAACAGTAACCTTCGCACTAGCTGCATTACAATCTATGAATCCAATCAAGCTTTTGAAGCAGTTGTTGCCAAGTCCTTTGATTCTCTGCCAAAGAGGGTATGTTTTTTCCAGCATTTGTCTGCAGGATAACTTACAGTCATGAATGGATTTTGATGAGATGTTTAATGAATATTGGTCATGGCACGAGGGAGAAGTAGTTAGATTTTGATGGTTACACCAACCCAGATGTAGATCCAGGGATTTTTTTTAATTCTAGGATTTGTTGATGGTACAAAATAAGGTAGTTTTTCTATATTTTTGACAATAAATCACTGGACAATATTGGAAATGGCAGAGGTTTGTGTCCTTTCAAGAACACAGTTTCGTTATTCTTTCTTGGAAGTTGCCTGGTAGCTCTATAACCTACTGTATTGTTATCACTGATACTTCTGCTCTTTTTACTGCAGCAGTGAACTGAGTTTACTTTTCACCCAGCTTGTACCAGCAGCCTAATCACTGGGGTTCTTACAGCAAACAAAGCTTCACAGTTTAATTGGACGTGTGGTAGTCTGTTCCAAACAGAGCACAATTTCTGTATTCATATACGTCTAAACAAACTGGACAAAAGAGGTCGAGTTATCAGACGACAGAGGCAATGGGTGGGACTGAAGTAGAGATGAGGACACAGGATTACACATACACAAAGGCACACTTTACGCACACATTCCCCTCCAACTATTCATCTTTTTGGACCTCCATCCCCTCCACATAGCATAAGCATAAGCCCAGCATTTGTCTCCAATTTTTGTTGTAATGTTTTATTATGTTGCTTATATGCTGAGATGTTTTTTTCTTATCCTGCACTGTGCTTCACTTAGAAGCATAGTTCGGGGTGACTTTTTTCCCTCTTCCTCCCTCCTGTTCTCTCTTTTCTCATCTAAGAAATTCAAGGCGTTGCTCTGCCTGCGACTGAATAGTCTTCCCGCTCCTGCCGCCTTATATGTGACAGTCTTTTTAAGATCTTAGACGGGTTGAAGCGTCATGAAAAATTTTGTTGCTTTGTACTTGTGACATGTGCAATGATAATAAAGTCTGATACTGATCCCTACTTGTGTTGAAGCAACCCTTTGGAAAGATTTAGCATGAAAGCACAAAACTTCCAGCTTCAGTTTTACTGTAACAGCAAAAGACTGAATTGTTTTCATTTGAGGTCTTCTGTGGTTTAACAACTAACTTATTGCTGTCCATGCAGCCACAATAACACCTTCTCATCTTATTCAATGTGAGGCATTTTTAAGATTCTCTCCTATCATAACAGTCTTCTCAGATTAACAGAATGTGTCCAGGCTGCCTGAGAACTAGTGTTACTGCATTTTTTAAAGCAGGAAAGATACATTACAGTTGTTCTCCTGAGCAGGACAATATTAAATGACCCATTCATCACAGAGTGCAGTTGAATGGGAGGAACATGAGTAAGCTAGCAGCCTTTAGGTTAATCCTGGTCGTGGGAATTGTACTTGTTTTACCCTAACCTTTTCCAAATTTCTCTCCATTCTTTTCCACTTCTGCCCCTCTAGCCACTCTTCCTTTTATTGACGACTGACAAATGCAACATGCCAGATTTTCCTCGGGTCACGGCCTCTGATACAAACCATGACTTGACGCTTGGAAACATTCACTTGCGAGGCTGGAGCTTTCACCAAACACCAAAAAAGAATAACTGTGAGCAGCCCTGACCCTGAAAGAGAGAATGACCTCAGTGTGCACAGCTGCTTGTCACCTCCACTCCCTGTTTTGTGTGCTGGACTTGTTTCCCTTTGGTCAGGATGAAATGAGACAATAATGGAGAGAAAGGCCAGAGCCTGAAGGAAGAGAGTGCTAATGTCAGACACGAAAAAAAGGGCCCTGAATTTAACAAAGGCCTTTGTCTGGGATGCATCTGAATGTGCTAGTATCAAGTCTGGCTGAAATGAAAACACATTTTATGCAACAGTGAATAATTTCTTGCATGAAAAAATCCAATTTTTTGGATAGATGAGTACAAAGAGGATGCATTTCCTCTTGATAAGAAAAGGTGCAGATACAAGCAGAAAGTTGGGAGTAAATCATATTCAGACTTAATGATTTTTTTAGAGTACATACCTGTGCTTGGATGGATTAATTTTTAAAGAAAAAGGGTACTTGCTGCTAAAGTAAAAGATAAATAGTAGAGATAGAGAGATCACTCTTCTATTGATCCACTTAGATTCTTAAATTTGTCTCCTGCCCTGACCTGCCAATTCAGATTTTGGCCAATACCTATTTCTCATTCCAAAAAGCAGTTAAAGGTAGCAAAGACATATTTGTAACATATATTTGATAGACTATACTGATTTGATATTTGTAATAAAATTGTGACTGTTAATTAGCTTCCCCCCAAAATAAATTCAAAAATACACTGCAATATAAGACCATCTATTAGTTACTTTTTGACTTACTTCCTCCAGACAATTTAAGTATTATATTTATAAGGTTTTTTTTAAGATTAGTTTTTGGGCATTTTTAATTCTTTGTTGACTGGAAAGAGAGAGACAATGGACAGGCAAGAGACAGGAAAGGGGGCAAGAGAGAGTAGGGGAAGACAGGCCCCATTTAGGCCACCAAATGAACCCGAATCCGGACCAGCAGAAACTTGTCCACCACTCTGCCAAACAGCACCCAAAAGTGACATGCAATTTATGCATGTAAAAACAACCATAACACTATTACACACTGTTATGTATTAGTTATTAATTCATAAAACTACCAGTACATAATCAGGGTAACTGCTTCACCCTTAAGCTTCATTTTCTCTGATTCCCATGAAATAACTACCATCACATGAACATCTACAGTCACTGCAGTAAATATTGTTTAAAACTTCTGCCTGCATTTCTCTTTCTCCTCTCTTCCTCATTGAATTGTCTCTGTAAATGTTAAAAGTTTTCATCCTGCTTTACATTCCTGCTTAATATCAGCAGGCCAATTACTCTGTTTCCTGTCAAGTCTGACTTGCAGCTCAGTCACTTTAATCACACACGTATGCTGAGGTTTTGTCACCCATGTCCTGCTGTAACCAGGGTTTAAAGCTGAAGTATCAACTGAATATTCATAGTTTATATCTATGGTTGAATAATATATGCTTCACATTTTGTACTGGACTTACCTTTCTAGCCATCTGTCCACTCAAAGTGTTTTTTACATTGTAGGTCACTCTTACATTTTTACACCCATTCACACCCAGTAGTTTAGGTTACTATGTAAGGTGTCTGTCAGTATCAGCAAACCACATTTTTCCCCTTGGATACACATTTGCACACCACAGATGGCCCAATGGGAGCAATATGAAGCTAGCTAGGACATATTCACACATGACTATAGGGTCTGAGGTGAAACTCCTGCCTTCCTGTCGAATGGCATCCAGCTCTACCACTGAACCGCCATCACCTGGAAAAAAGATGCACATTTTGATGAACATTGGGTGCATTTATGCTGATGTTGTATTTGCATGTTTGAATCTTCTCTCTTCTGTTTAAGCTTTTCAAGTTAAACCAATCCTTCATCTGGACAGCAGTCCAATTCTACACCATGTCATCAACACTTAACTTTCTACACTGGAGGGGGAGGTGACAGATGCCTGTGTTGACACTACACTTTGTCAGAGGAAAGCCCATATGGAGTGCTAAGGAGATGCATGTGTGTCTGAGTTGGTGGTGTGAAGGTGGTAGCAGGGAAAATGGTTGTTTTAACATGCATGTGAGTGCTCTGATGGGTAAGTTCAATCTGTTTTCTTAAGATTTGAAGCCTAAAAATTAATATTGAAGCTACTTTTACAAAAACAAATGATATGAAGTGGTTTTGAAAAAACATTTAAAAAATGCTATCCAACAGCATATAAATAGTTGAGTGTATAAATAGCATTTTTATTTTACTTTTGAAATCACAGATGTTAGACTCATAAAAATGTAGTGTAAGATAGAAATTTAATTAGTGTTGTGCCTGAACTACTTAACATCTGACATTGATCACATTCATGTTTCTGATCAACGGCAAACGAAGAACAATACATGGGTGTAGTACACTCTGGAAGCAGAAAGGCAACCATACTTTTTTCCAGAGGCACAGACAGTTTAAGCTCCGTCTGCTGACCCAAGCTGAGGCACAGACAGTCTATTATGGCATCTGGTAAGTTGTAACACAGATCCTGCTATATCTGTGGAGAGGCTTCAGGCCTGAAATGTCCACAGGGAAGCACTTCTTGTGTTCTTTTCTGAGTGAAAGCTCCTGTTTCATTTCATGGTTGAACTACTTGCATTATCATATTAATCTTCATTTTGAAAGTATTGTTTTGCTTTGTTTGCCTAATAGAACATTTCTTAAAAACAATATTCTAAAAAAATAGAGCCTTTGCCCAACAGTTGATTTCAATAAAACTTCAGTCAACAGGCAGCATCTGTTTAGATTAATCACATTTGCCATACAGCAGTAGCCTGTAACTTAAAGAACGATTGATTTTTAACTGGGTTAAACTCACAGTTATAAAATCAAGCACACAGCTCTTTACTACTTTACAGTTGAAAAGCAAATCTTTAAATACAAATGTTCAATTTAAACTTAATTCAAATAAACTTATAGGTGCTATGAGGAGAATCTCTTTCCGGCGACATAAAGACTCTGCTACCCATGAGCACGTGCGGCGACTGTCGTAATGCTGCATTCCAGTAACCTCGGAACTGGGAGTGACATCATCTCTGACTTATCAGCGTTCCAGTTGAAGTCAGAAAAAAACATGCCGATCTACCAGGCTATTGTTAGCTGTTGTTAGCACGCCCTGTGTTGTTGTATGAAGAATGTGATTATCACTGTGGCAGCATTTTTGTAAAGATAAGTCTAACAATATGATGTATACAGCTGATCTAGAGCGACACACCCCGGTCAGAAGTGCAAATAAATTGATTATTACAGGAGTTAAATAACTGTTCACACTGGGGGCATCCATCTTTGATTGTCAACTCGGGGGTGGCGAGGTTTCACCAAGTTCCCAGTAGGAAATTCTGACTTTGGGGGACATTCCAGTTGCAGTTTCCTACTTGGAACTCGGAAATTCCTACTTCTGACTACAACTGGAATGCACCAAAAGATGTGACCCAAGCCAAAGCATGTGTTTGTTGTGATGCTAATAATGCAGCTCGGACCTTCCTCAGAACTCTGCATTGCTTTACAACTTCTTTTTTCAACAACTTACAGGATGCAAAGCGACGAGGTAATGTATCTCTTTCTAGTTACATAGCGGTAGTTTTTGATGTGTGACAACAAGCAATTTTTGGAAAACTTATTATCATAGTTTTGTAGCTGGCTGTCCGACCGGACCACTTAGCTAAGGAACAGCATTTATAGATAACCTATTTTGATGCTATAAAACTCATCTTAAAGTGTGTATTTCTATCAGGCATATATCTAAAGGTGAGACTTTTTTGTAATTACTTAGAAACTCCTCATAGCCTCATTAAGTAGCTGCCTAAGTGGGGAAAAACTAAAAGGGAATAATTCTGTGCAAGACCAAGAAACATGAGCAAGACCAATTATTTTGGACTGTACATTTGTTATAACTGCCAATTGTTAATTTGATTGAGTTCATTTAAAAATGTATAAAATTAACTTTTAACTTTACTGTGGTAACTGTTACAACACCTCATCTAGTTTCTTCATGTATGAAATCCATGCAGTGCTTTTATCACTGTATGTCAACTTCTTCCCCATTATGAGTCGAAGCATTCTGTGCAGGTTTACAAAAGATCCTCCAACACAATACCACCATCATAAGCTGACAGTGCTCCTCCTATGAGACCAGTTTACCCTAAGAGCATGACAGCCTCGCAGGCCTCCGTCTAGACACAACAAACCGTCTGTCCACACTCACCCGTTCGTCACATTTCCATTCCTCGGGCACTGGGGCAGCCATGCGTGCTCCCTGCTGTCTAACGATGAGACACGTCAGATAAATAAAACGGGTTTACACTGAAGGGCAGGTTTGGGAGGGGTGGGGGGGCTTTACTGGAAACTATTCCAGCGATGCAATCCCAACAAAAGGGCCCAAGCATTGAGGAATTCCGTGCCGCAATCACTCATTCAAAGTAAAAGAGAAAAGAGAGGAGCAGAGACAAAGTGTTTGTGTGTTCCTCTCTTAAAGTTTCCATGTAATTTGATGTTGTTTCAACGGCGACGACTGACTGTCTCTGTTCCGGCTTTTCATATGTGTGTAAGGAAAAAGTTGAAGTCATAATTAGCTTCATGAAGACCGTAATATACACCTTCCTGGGTGATGTGTTGACAGAAGTATGTGCACGAGTCATTGATGGTGTGACCCCACATGTTATAAAGAGGGGCAAACACACACACACACACACACACACACACACACACTTCATTTTCCGCATCAAATCCAAGGAATTTCATCAAGCGCTGTGAGTTATTGTGCCTTCTGTCTCTAAGTGAAATAATTGAATTTTCCATTCTTTCATGAGCTTGGGCGGCGTCTCGCCACATAACACTGGCCTCTAATTAATAGCCTGTAAAATATAGATAGATGCCTTGCTGCTTGCGGTGCCACAGCCGAAAGCTGCTCTCACTCACACACAGAGACCCACATGTGTGAGCTACATACTCCATATAGATTAAAAAAAGCACACAGCCCATACTCGACCCAACACGTACAGTGACACTCGCAGACCCCACACTTCACACGTACAAGCAGACATTTGCTTTTCATTAAATTCTCGAAGCACAAAGCCTCCACTCGGCGGTTAGTCGTCACACAGACGTCTTTTGATGTGAGTCGCAGCAGAGACGCATTTGTTTGGCTTTGTAATAAAAACAATATTCCAACTAACATTTCATAATTATGTCTCGGCTTTCAATAGCACCCTCCTCCACTCCCAGCCAAAAAAATATGTCTGTTAGGCTCCGAGCAGCCGCGAGCTCCGAGTGCGGCAGTAAAAACGGTGATCAGAATCAGATGGGGACACACATGAGCAGGGTAACATCATAGCTCAGAGGTCTGTGGAAAGTCTTATCGCAGACCTCAGTGCAAACCTCCTTTGAACTCACTTTCACCGCAAATATTGTAGAGATTAGGACGTCAGTGTAGAGGCAGCAGAGCCTGATGTAATAATGTAATTCAATGCCACTCACTGAAGTTGGGAAAGAAAGTCTTTAATTGTTGCTGGGCTTCCATTTAAGTTAAGCTTTTACTTAAATGCATGGTGTATCAGAGGGCTCTCAATCAGTACAGTTACAAAATGTGACACAAAGAGTCACTGCCTTTCTGGTTTTGAGGACAAAAGGTCCTCGATTAACACCTTTAATCCCTTGTATCAAAAAGTCAAACACAAAGCTGAAAAATACAGGGAAAAAGTAAACATTAGTTTTCCCCCCCATAGTTTTGTCACAGTTTTGCTTTGTTAAAAATGATAACACATCACATAAAGTTTTAAGTTTGGGTGCAAATGTCAAATTTCCAGTTAAGCAACTTAATTTCTTACTTTTTGGAAACTCATATTTGGATATCAAGCATTTTGTACAACATTTTGTACTTCAAATCTTTCTCTCTTTCTTTCAACCCATGCCCTGTGAAGTGATTTTTCAGTCTAGCAGACAAGCACAGTAACACAGATACACACAAGGAGTAGAGGAAAAAGTGTAGAGGCTGAAAACTACGGTAAAAGTCGCATTAAGTCAACATGATGGTAACTTGAAACGAAACAAAATCACGCGTTGAGTTTCCAATGACTCACATATACCAGCACGTACGGACAGCTGTAAGATAATAAAAGCAGCACATTTATTCCACAAACTGACCCCATCAGGACAAGGTGCTGCTGACAGCAGACAAACACTCAGTAAAGATCCACCTCCACAGCTGAGCATCTGCCTCAAACATCATGTCAGTTCATCTGCAGCCTAAGCGCACATACAAAATTATATCCAAATAACTGCTGACAGAGGTACACTTGATCTGTAAATGAATTTGAGCTTATATAGCACTATTCTTGTCTTTCTGATCACTCAAAGCATAATTAACATTTACACCTCCAGGTGATTTCAGTCATTTGCACGCCCCCGGATGAGTTGAACATAATCATTGAAATAAGCTGCTAAAGATGCACATCCTGGTTAGTTCTACCAGCTACATACAAAGTTTGCGGGGAGGGTGGTAATATGCAATAATCAGAACTCAATTTGGATATTTCTAAATGATGCACATCCTTATTGAGGTCTGGAGGATAGAGGGGGAGAGTTACTTTAATGGAACATCCATTATTTCCATGGTGAGAATAAATGTTTTACCTTGTCTAGGGTCTCTGAGGGTTTTTTTCTCTTAAACAGGAGCAAAGTTACAACCCTTGTAAGAGCCCTTGTACCAAACAGTTTCTGAATCTTTGTAATTTTGAAGACCCTTGGTAATCTGTACCCCTGTTTCAGAGTTCTGTAATGTATGTTTCTCTAAATACTGTATAGGAAAATGTTGGACAGCAAAATAAACAGAGAAGTAGAGAAGGATAGGAATCCTGAGCTGTGATATCTAGAAAATAGTACCAAAATGAAGAACTGAAACCTTATGTTGATTCTGTTGGGCCAGTACTGGATGAGCTGGACTCTAAATTGCCCGCAAGTGTGAGTGTGAATAGTTGTTTTGCCCTCTATGTGGCCCTGCAATCGGCTGGCGACAGGCTCAGGGTGTACCTCAACTCTTGCCCAATGACAGCTGAGATAGTCTCCAGCCCCACAACCATCCATCCACTATCCATAAGTGGTATGGATAATGGATGGATGGGAGGATGGATGGAAATACTACACTAAAGATACAGCATAGGATAGGAATTTTAACAGTTAAAAAAACTGCACGTTGTACCTCCAAGGAAGATTTTTCACTTCTTTGTTAACATCTACCAGAAGGCTGCCATCTACCACTCACACTGATGCCTTTAATGAAGTTAGCGATCTATCAAACAGGAATGTATCTTCACAGAACAGTCTTGATGAAAGAGGAGCAATTCAAACAGATCAACATGAGTAATGGGCTAGTTTGTTCATGTGGTATGAGAAATCTTTCACTTTAAGTCGGAGCAGAGATGACTGTTTTCCTGTTTGTTTGTGATAAACACACGGATACAGCTGCATACACAAACAGACAGAGATGTAGCTCAACAGTCACATCAATCTCACAAACAAGGACTCCTGATTACACCAATTGCAGCACAGAAAAACACAACTCACTCATCTCTTTATGCACTGAATCATGACGTTTCAGCAGACAAATAATGTCAGCTTATTTCAACAATCAGATTTGTCTGCCTACATCACTGCTGAGGTTCTTTAACGGAACAATGTTTCTGTTCACGCATGTTTCTTATCATTTTTCTGCAATCTTTTGCTTCTGTCTGGATACAGTAGCCACAATACAGCTTGGCTGAATCCAATCAGATAATCTCCTCAGTTATCCAGAGAAGTAATACGTCAGCCTGTTGCTATTACTTCATGCTCTTTGCAATGACTTTTGTTATATTTACAGTATGATCACAGCAGTCTGCTTGGCTATTGATAATTACTTCCAGTAAAACTGGTGTAATACCACAGCAATTTTCCTCCTGATTAGAGTATCCATGTGCACTGTGGCGACATTTACAGGCGTCAAATTGGGCACAGTTAAGGCTTTTATTGGATACTTTTTTTAACCATCAAGCTAGCAAAACATCCAGCTGAACCCACCCTGTCCTTTTGAAGCTTTGAGTGTAAGATTTACAGCAGAAGCAGCTAAAATATATGTTCTCCTCCTTCTCCTACTCCTCCTCTTTCACTGATATCAATGTCGTGTTGTTGTTGGTTTACACAGTAACCAAGGTAACTGTTTTGTCTTTGGTTGTTTGGGCCATGGGGGTGATGGGATTGGGTATTTGTCTGCATGTGTTGCTGCTGTTGGCGTCAGGGTGTGCGTGCCTCGCCTGCCGACTCCATCCTCTGCCTAGGGCCAACAGCAGGATTGACAAAGGAAGTCTTCTGTGAGCTTTGTGATCAGACTCACACACAGGTACATATGCCAGAGGTAACAGTAAACACAGATTTAAATGACATCTACAGTGTTACTTCTTTATGTGGACTAGATTACTTTGAAAACTCTTAAGTAATGGTACAAATTTTACACATTTACACTACGGCTGGGTTTAAAAAATCAATTTAATTGATTTCCCTTTAAATGGTTCATAATCGATCCATAAAATCCAAAGATCAATTTTTTAACTTGGGTAGTTTTTTCATCATTGGACGTGCAGAGAAGCAGCCTGTATCAACCCAGCTAGTATTGCGTGATCTGCGTTTAACACTGCTTTCCACTGAACAAAATCTTGTGAGATGTTACTGCAAGTAATCAAGCAAATACAGCAGAAGCAAATAGCACTATATGGGCACCACCGGCGAGTTTAAAGGCTGACATATGGACGTATTTCAGATTTTACAAGCACGAAGTTAAAGAGAAATCAGACAGAAAACAAATAATATGCAGAATACGCATTAATGTATATAATTAATGTAAGATTAATGTAACTGTTTTGGGTTTATTTCTTAATGTAAAAACAATTTTGATAATGCACCAGGTCAAAAGTCACTTTTTAAGTTTACAGGATTTTTTAACTGAGATATCCCAGCCTAAATTAATATCTTATTGTATCGTGAATCGAATCGATTTCAGACCTGGTAATATCGAATGGAATCGATCCAGAAAATCTGAATCGATACCCAGCCCTAATTTAAACACACAGGTTTTTCCACTATGGCAAAAATTTGGATATGGAGTAATATCATTGATACAAATTTCATTGATTATGACCACCAATAAAAATACTTGTTTTCACAGCATCTTCATATTTTTTTTAAACTCAGAATGTCATATTACTTTAACACTCAGAAAACTTTGCAAATCAAGAAATAAATATAAGGCAAATAAGTGATTACATACATATACAGCTCAAATATTAGCATGCAAGTGCGAGGGTGGTTGAACTTATCTGGTGTAGTAAAGACACAATGAGCTCGTTGGATATAAATCTTTGCCTCTGCAAGAGACTGGATCCACTGCGGCAACAACCTGCAGAAACCGAGTCGCATTTCCCCCTACAGCTGATTGAGCTAAGCCTGCAAGCCGGATGTTGCATTTCAGTGACCTATCTTTCATCTCAGGAACTTTCTGGCAGAGTTAAAACATGTCATCCTCTAAGTTTGCAACATCATGTTTGACCATTCTCATGTTAGCAGTGCTACCATCCATCCTCCCTTGTAGCTTCTTAGCTAGCTTGGCCTGCTGAACAATATCCTGACTCAGTTTGGTAGCAGAGGTGTTCTCAGACTTAATCATAGTCTTCACAGTTTGACTCTTACCAGAGAGCTGTCATTACGGCCTCTTCCACTGCCAGCTACATTTTTTCGGTCAAAAAAGATGTTCCTCTTTTTTCTGATGTGCTAGCAAGATGGTTGGGTTGGCTGGCTCATCAGGATGTCCCTCTGAAGGCTCTTTCTTCTTGGTGGTCAGGGTGTCTTGTGATTTTTTTTTTTTCTTGTCACTTCAGCTCCCAACAAGACAAATAGACTTCTGAGTAACAAATGCACAAGAAGTTTCTGAACTGCAAGATTCTTTGTAAATTCTCTGACCTAAGACACATAGCTCGGATCAGGCAGGCAACCCCCCGGTGGCCATCACAAGCTCCTATATGTTCTTTTTTTAAACGATGCTATGTATCCTGTCACACTCCACATGCTCAAATCAGATAACATCCTTGAACAAAAGAGCCACACACTGAGGTGTAACACATCCATCAGACACTGCTGTACTCTGAGTATCAAAGATCAGACATCATACCTTCATCCTTCCCTCATCAGATCTTCACTGTCACTGGAAATCAGAGACAGCAAGTGAAGCTCCTCTCACGCTCCGCTCTCCTGTTTTGGGAGTCATGCCAGAGAGCATCAGTGTAGTAAAAAAGGATCTGATGCTGGGGGGTCTTATACCTGACGTCACACTAAGATCGTTTTCACACCAACCACATTTAGTGCGCACCAAAGAAGCTTTGGCCCAGGGTTTGGTACGTTAGTGTCAATATGAAAGCAACCACTGCACTTTGGTGCGCACCAAATCAGCCGGTCCGAGACCTCCATGAAGGGGTGGTCTCCATTAGGGCTGGGTATTTCCAGCAACTTCACGATACAATACGTATCGCGATACTAAGACCACGATACGATACGTATCCCGATACACGTAAATAGTGAACACTGACTATGCTTTAATCAAAATTCTTGACAAGTTTAGTTTTTTCTTAAAAGAAGAAAAAGAACAAGGATCTTTTAAGTGGTTCTACAACTTGAGGGACATAAATTCAGATCCTCAAAGATGGTAGACCTAAGTTCAAATTTAGAACATATGCTTCATTATGTAGCTCGTCTTCTACCTTGAACTGTGCCACTGTTAATATTACCCAAAGTGTATTTACAATAACTGTCAAAATATTTAGGCCGTATCGATTCTGTAGAATCCGTATCGATACATGTATCCCAAAGGAGTGCGATACGATATTTTGCCGTATCGATATTTTGAGCACAGGCCTAGTCTCCATCCGCTCCATCTCCTTACATTTGGTGCGGTTTCACTGGTGTGAAACAAAGTGGTTTGAACCGATCTACTTTTGATGCATTACTTCCCGTTAATCCCGCAGTTGAATCTTTTGCTTACTCAATTTGTTGATTTGTTTATTCTGGTTGAGGATTACGATGATTTACGAGGGTCCAGAAGGTCGCTGATGCCGTCTCAAACACGATAAAAAAAACACATTTGAAGGAAAATGTAGAAGAGAGCGAAACGTAAACATTGGTTGTCTGGTGTAGGAAATGGTTACCATGGTAGTCTCTTCTTCGTTCTCCTCCGTACCAGGTTTGGTAACCAGTTACGTGCATATCTCCCCCTGCTGTTTCAAACTGAGTAAATACACAAGTGGGCCCGGGCACGGTTCGATGTTGCCAGTGTGATTGCAAGCCAGCGGGGGAGGTGGGCGGGGGCGAACCGCGCCGCAGTACAGTTCGAAACAAGTGAGCCTAATGTGAAAACGCCCAAAGTGGTCAGAACCGATCTACTTTTGATGCACTGTGGATATTGGAAGCACTGAATTATGGGTGAAGTCCTTCATTATTTACTTCCCGTTAATCCCACAGTTGAATCTTTTGCTTACTTGATTCGTCAATTTGTTTACTCTGGTTGAGAATCACGATGACTTGAGGGTCCAGAAGGTGGCTGATGCCGTCTCAAACACAATAAAAAAACACATTTGAAGGAAAATGTAGAAGAGAGCAAAACGTAAACATTGGTTGTTTGGTGTAGGAAATGGTTACCATGGTAGCCTCTTCTTCGTTCTCCTCCGTAGCAGGTTTAGTTTGGTAACCAGTTACGTGCATATCGCCCCCTGCTGTTTCAAACTGAGTAAATACACAAGCGAGCCTGGGCACGGTTCGATGTTGCAAGTGTGAATGCAAGCCAGCGGGGAAGGGAAGGGGGGCGAACCGTGCCGCAGCACGTTTCGAAACAAGTGGGCCTGATGTGAAAGTGCCCTCAGACAGGCATTGATTCTCATCTTTTGAAAATAAAGTTTGTGCATATAAAATGAGATAAAGGGGATAAAACAATTAATTCACCGTTTTGTCTTCCAGACAGGAGCTGCACTGATTTCACACCTCAAGTGCATTATTAATTACCAACCTGATAAACATAAAGTCAACAAGTGGTCTATTTAACCTTAAAGATATCTTGGGGGGTTTCCACCTTGCACTCAAGCATTGCCTGTATCAGTCCTGAGCTCTTGCTTTCAGCCCCATCACCCACATGTATGCTTTGACAGAGGGTTAAATTCCTGGGTCTGTCTCCAGGATTTGAGCCCAAATCTGGCAGTCAGACCTTCAGGAAAGACTGTCTCTAAAATCTGTTGTTTCATTCCAGGTAGTGAAAGTAGAAGATGCAATTAGCACCTTAAAAGCTGGAGCAAGATAATAGTTGTTTTCAAGGCAGGGGCCAGAGAGTGAGATTTGAGGTCAACTAAGAACCTTTTTGCCATCTAATAAAAAAAATATACTTAGGGTTCATTCATTTAGATGTGGACAAATAAATATTTACTAGTATAATATACCTTAATACACATATCTGGTGGTATTTAGTCTGAAATTTTGATCTGCCTACATGGTCTGAACAAGTTTAATAGTTTAAATAAAAAGGAAAATGAAAAATTCTGTTTTTTATATAAAACTTACACAATATAAATGACCACAGGCATGTAGATAATATTTTTTTCTCCAAACAAATATTATTATAAAAATACAGACATTATGACTATGAAATGGAATACTTCCACCACAAATGACCAGCAGCAACTTAACAGCAGAGAACTGACTGGCTGGTCACATTAAGTTACCATAAAATAACACTGAAAGGCCAGAAACAGTTTGTTTCTACCCACACTCTGAACTCTGGCTTTTTTCTAATGAGGGATCAATTCAAACTGCGGCTTTGCTGTCCAGCAGAGGAAACAATCTTAATATTTTCCTAGGCTTTATAAGAAAATATGAGTCATATTCATTTTTCAAGAGAACTGGTTGATCTTAAGCACAGAACCGATGGAAACATCAGGGCAAACACAAAGTGTCGTCTTTGAGAAAATCATTGAGCCTCTGCCCTGAGCTGACTTTTGGTTTAGGAACAATCTGAACAAAACAAATCCACATTAAGCTGTGCCTTCTCTGGTAATAATTGGATTCAATCTGGGAAACCTTTCTGTCTGTAATGTAATCCGCTCCGAGAGGATCTTATTAATTTCTCATGAGCTCCATATCCAGGTGCTGGCAAGAAAGACACCCTGTTGGGAAAGCCCCTCTGCTCAATATGGAAATAGAAATTGGTGATTAACCTTCTTTGTATCCTCTAAGCTGTTCTTATTATGCACCTTATTCCCTGACAGATGTTGTTGTTGTTATTCACTGGAACGAAGTAGCAACTACTTTTCTCCTTATGATTGTTTAATTTGTAACATGTTTAGCATTCATTACAAGCTCTTACTGGTTCTCAGGGATATAAAAAAAATGACCCATCACAAACACATTTCTTTATAACATAATTACTTCAATCTGAAAGCAGTGATTTATCTAGAATACCAATGAACACAATAGCAAAGAATTAACAAGTTTGACGGAAAATGGAATGATTATCTGTCTTGTATTGCTTATTCAGTAATATTCTCTCATTTAGATCACTACTATCACATGTCAACATGCCTCAGCGACTTATCCTTCAACCATCAACAGTTAAAAAATAATAAAACAGCCAGACTGGTGTTGAGAATCAGCCACATTCCCCCTGTCATTACTCCAATTACATTTCAGAACTAATAAGTCAGTACCCCAAGACTTAGTGGATGCAGAAATTCATTTCAATTCATTTATTCACTACACTTAGAACCATCATACATCTGATTATAGTTTCCTTTTAATAACGTAAGATATCAGCCTTTTATAGATGGACGCTTAACAAGATTTAGGGGTGTGCATTACTTAGATTTTTCTGATAAACCACTTGGTGGGGGGTTAGGTCAACTTCTCATACTTTTACCTACATTTAAACAAAATAAAACATTTTATTCTGAAATTTAAGTATGCTTGCACAAGATATCAACTGCCCTGATCAGAAATCCAAGCTGCTTTTTTTCACTAATCATATTTTGGGGAAGTTTTGTTTTTAAAAACAGTTTTGAAAACACATCTTATAACTTCTTTAATTTGACTTTCCCAGTTTGTATAAACCAGGCAATAGTTTAATTTATCCAGGGGCTTCAATTGTATACATGAGAGCATGAAAGAGCCACATTTACATGAATAAAAACAAGTGTTCATGGCAGAATACTCTGCAGACAACAACATTTAAATACGGTTTGGAATGTTTATTACTCAATATTCTACTTCTAAATAAGAATTGTTAATTCATCCACCAGTGTATTCATATTTAGTAAGTAGAAATAGGGCAGCTAGATTATGGCAACAACCTTAAATGTGATTATTTTGATTGACATTGAGATAAGTAACTTTGCTCACTGAGTTTAAGGCATGCGTCACATTATTTTACTTTTTAGATTAGGATATGCCTAGAGATAAATTTGTAAAAATGCAAGTATTTCAAAATAATTCTAACAATAAATGAAAAATAAATCAAACATTCACCATGCCATATGGCACAGCAATATTTTAAGCTCAATTACTCAGTTTTCATAATTAAGAAAAGCAGTAATTGTAATCCTGATTAAAATTCTGGTATAGTATCACTAAAAAGAACGTAAGTTTAAAAAAATATGCTTGATTTGTCTAAGCGTTAATGAGTTGTACATTCATTTCCAACATTTCCAAAAAATATTGTTAACTTCTTTTAAGTTTTCTTTCTCTCATGAAGCTTTAGATGTGAATTATCTTGTTTAAAATGTATTAAAAACAACCACATGCAGTTTTATAGGAGGATAAAATACTGTATTTCTTACCAAAAACCTGCGATGAACTCTGGAAGACATATACAACAGAGCGCAGCTAATAATTCCACTCTTAAGGAAAACATGGTACATTTTTTAATCTAAAATAAAGTAGAAATTTCTTACATGACTACCTATTAGAGGATTAAAAGCAATACTTCTACTTGTAAAATGATTGTTGAATTGTGTTGAAAATATATTAAACAAGGCTTAATGCTTCATTTACAGATGTAGTTTCTCATATCAGCCACAAGAGTTCACCCTTTGCAAACATTACAGCGTGAGTAAGGCTCCATCCATCTGGAGTTCTGCATGAGCAAACCCTGAGAGGATTCTTTAGGACAAGGCAGTAAAATTACTTTAGCTTTGAATACATCATAGAAAATAAAAGACTGGAAAATACAATTTTTAGGGATAAAACATGCCACAGTTTGCTCTTAACTCTTGTTTCTGTTAATGCTTTGAGAAATCAGCTTGCTTTTACTACGCCTACGACAGAAAACATATTGAACTAACCCAGAAATACTACTGAGACATTTTAAAGTGTTTCTTTTGGATATGACTGATTGTAATTCATTTTTTGTGATTCTTATTCATTTTTTGTTGCATCTAACATCTCTTTTGTTTTACACTCTTCATTTCATTGCTATTTTTTGCCCCTGAGTTTTACTGTTACTCTTACTTTTCCCATTTTCATTTGTATCTTCTTGATTTTATAGCTTGGTATTAAAAGTGTAGAGTTAATAGAAAATCAGAGACAATATCCCCCTAAAATGTTTCTGATTGTGCCTGTAAGGAGATGCAGGTCACTTTTCTGCATCATTACTAAAGAGTAAAGCATTTGGAGCCACTCATTTTAAGTTCATTCATCACCCTGCATGGTGTAAAGTCCTTGTGGTGCTTATTGAATCCCTACCAGCTCCAAGAGTGCTGCTGAGCCCCAGACCATATGCTTAACCTTCATGTGGACTGCAGCATGGCCTTAGATACACTTCTCCTTCAGGGATCGATCACATGTTTTTATGGCTGCCAAAGATCATCAGTCAGTATCCTGGTTTTAGACCAGAGTCCGCAAATCCTCCAGAGGCCAACTCATTTCACCAAGTGAACCGGGCCACCGCATGCCGCACGTTAGCACTGCTTTAATCAACTCGAGCAGAGCAGCAGGACGCTGGGAGTGACAGTCAACATGACAGCTTCTGTCCCTGTAGAGAGAGGACCGGGACAAGCTTGGCTTTCACGGAGGATCAGAAATGACCTGGCTGTTATTTTCTTTGAAATATGGCTCTGAGCTGCAGTGCCTGAACCACGGGGGAATATGAGTGAGATTCAGAGCTATGATTAAGGGGGCTATCACAGACCATCCACACTCTGCTTTATGGCAGTGTGTATGACCAGTCATGCTGTCCAAGCTCACACCAGGATTCACTTACACCAGAACTTCTTTTCTTTCTTACCAAAGCATCTCATAATGACATGAGAAAATAGCCTCAGCTGAATGTCTCCACGAAAAAATAAAAACAAGGAAAAAAAGGGGAAAAATAGAGCATGAAATTACAGTGATTTGGCAATAAAGTAACAATAGTTTCTTCAAATCTTCTTTAGAAGGTCTTCCTTTGTTTACTGTCCAGCTAGCTCCAGTATGCAGAAAATGTCACCATATGTTGGAAACGCATTAGAGGCAAAAATTCAGTTAGCCTGTGACTTTTTGTACTCGGACAAAAAATAAGCCTCTGGTTTTCTTTGTCTTTCAGCAATTATTCACACAGTCAGCCTGCACTGCTTGCAGAGTATATCTTATTTTGGAAAAGAGCTGACATACTAAGACACAGTTATTCATGTTTTGTTAGTTAATACACTGTTTGTGGTTTTGTTGTGAGCAAAAAAAATACTTACTACACTTTGTACAATTTGTTTTTCTTTTCAGACAAAAAGCAGCAAGGATTGATTTTGTGTGATTTCTTAGGAACCAATATTTATGACTGAATGTGCTCTAATCAAGTGTTTTTATTACCATTAACGAGCTATGATTTAGTTTATTTCAAATTCACAAAGCTATCGAACAAAACACTGGAAAAATATTTGTAACTAATATTAAGATGCTGTAAATACAAAGATTAACACGAGACCATGAGTGCCTGAAAACAAATCGTAACTCTTCAGGTGAGAAAATTCATTCATGCAAGCTCGAGTCTATGTAAATACACCAGTCACCCTGCCAAAGATCAATAAAGAAACACAACCTCTTCAGTGACCCTGATAAAAAGATCCTGCTAACAAGCATCTGTGCCTCCTTTATGAGACTTTAAGAGCAAGGATCAGAAACGCAGCCTCCTGTATGTAAATCATCTCAGCGAGGAACAGCAGCTCTGATGAGAGAGGAGAAGCTGAGGGGCTGTAATTGGGCCTGATGTTTCTGACACAGCTATGATGATGAAAAGGTCATGGGTTGTTATTCTACAAGAATGTGGTGTACATCATGTATCTCTTCACTCGAGGAAAGAAGGGAACTCAACATGAAGCTGTGTTTGTGGAAGAGCTTGCTTAGAAAGATTTACTCCAGCTTTCAACAATAGAGATTCCTTCTTTTATGTAGCAGCTGGTTATAAGTGCGTTTGTGTGTCTGCCCTTTTTGTTCAACACATTAAGATACTTTATTCTTGAGAAGCTCCCACCTGCTGGGATTGATCCTTAACAGCGGGCGCACAGGCAGGTGGGCAAGCAAGAAAATACAGACAAGGAGCTTAAACACGAGGTACTCCAGGCAGGATTTTTACCTGCATGAGGCGTTACATTTTACAAATCCACAGTTATAAGCTCTTTAATTAGGTCAGAATAAAATCCAAAGTTACACACTCTTTCCAGATGTTTCCCTCACTCATATACAGTATCCTATGTGTGCACATGATGCTATGTTAGAAAATGCAAGCCCACACTCAATACTTAAAGTGAAGGAGCTACAATAGGATCAAAAGGTAGGATTACCCATTGCCCCTGACTTTTGTAAACAGGAAGTTAATTTTCCTTCAAATTTTGGACATGAAAATGGGCAGAACCTTTCAATTGCAAATGTGGTAGGTGATTGGACAATCATTCCTTCAATATAATTTACTTCAGGCCAATCAGATAAGTGGTCGGTGGGCAGAGTAAAGGAAATAATGTGAGCCATTTGGTAAAACAAACTATCCACAAGACTTGCTGGGAGTGATGTGAAAATATCCTTTCCATTGAGAAGTTTGTAGTTTCTCTTTAGCAGGCTTCTTGCTCTAAAGGATGCTAACTGGGCTGTGCTGCTTTGTGCCGCTCACAGTCATTGTAGATTGGAGTTTAGCAAGATGAATCTGCCTGATTACAAACCATGAATCAGGCTATATGTCTGCACTGCAAGTTTAAATTTGTATAGACAGTAACTGTCCTTAAATGCAGGGTCTATCTCATTGAGCTCTTTTTATTAGTCCAATAAAAGATGTCTAAAAACAGCCGATCAGAGAATTCACATCCAACTAAAGAAAGTCTACAGCTAAAGAACAAGAAATAGAAAGAAAACCTGTTTTAGCCCACCTTTTCCCTCTAATTCAAGGGCAAGTATAAATCACTGCTTTCACATTTATTTTTTTGCTGTCCTAATAATGTCTGTTCTATTTTAGAGCCCTGAAATGTGTCGTCAAATATCTATTAATTTAAAAATATATCCTTGTATGTAAACAGTAAGGCTTTTTTGTGGGTGTGACTTAGCTGTAGGAAAAAGATCGAACTGACATGGGTCAGTGCTGACCTCCTGTTTAGCTTTATGTGCTCTCGAGCCAATGCTGTGACATCACAGTGATACAAGTGGAATACAAAAAATTTTCTAAGTGTCCCCTTTCAGTATTTACTCAGGCACAATTTGAAACAAACTTTGTCTGTGTGTATGCTATGCTAACTTTCATGTCCCTGAGTGTGTGCTTTACAGAGCACTCTGATGTAAAAGACAAAGGGTCCGTTGCAGCAGGACTTCTTCATTTCCCTAAAATGGCTTGTTTACAGACCTACCAGTGTGACATCCTACCATTGTATGTTAGCAATGTATTCCAGATAGCTTCAAGTGGCGAGCCCAGCACAGAGCAGAAACTGAAGAATGAAAATAGAGTGGTTAACAACAAGGCTTCAAACAGTACAGACCAATTACCACTGAAAAGAATAGTCAACGAATCAGAACGGAACTGACAGTGCCCATGTGGGAAATGGAGCCTTAAAGAGGCAGGAGCTCTAACAGAGCACTTTAACAGTTGTTTGATTATACAGTTAGGCACAGTTTAGAGAAGTAAACTCTGATCTTGTTTGTGTTTCTACTGCCGGCTGTTGATTCACTTGAGGGTGGGGACATGAGCAGGGAAGAGAGGCTGGTGCCAGACATGTAGAGAATGATACTTTAAACAAACAGCAACAATGGAGGAATTCTGGCAATTAAGGCCGTATTTACATGGTGCCGAAAACGGTCAAATCCGATATGTTTTCATTGCGTTTTGGCCTTGCGTCTACATGGAAACTCGTTGAAAATGAAAACTTTTGAAAACAGGCTCCAGAGTGGAAAGATTTGAATCTGCTCTCCATTCAGCTCCGTGTAAACCCGTATCAGAGCATTTCAGGGTGTAACGCTGACGTCACCGCATGCGCAGTACTCTTTCAGATGAAGGCTGCGCGCGCATACCAGGAACAACAACCGCTTCGGCCGTCCGCCGAGTAACGTGTGAGCCTCTTCCCATGCTCGCTTTGTTATCCAGTCAAAACCATCCAGACAGATTTGTTGTCCGAACTGATGTGTTGTCCAGAAAAGAAACTCCTGCGTCTCTGTGCATCTATTCACCACTGTTGTTTGTGGTAGTTTTTCTTCTTCATTCATGTGTTGTAGCAGCGCTGCCTCTCTGCAGACCTACACCGCCATCTACTGAACCGGCATGCACACTACAGTGGATTAACTTGTCTCCGAGCGTCGTCGTCTGAACGCAGAAGAACTCTAAAACGCAAAGGAAAAATCTTTGCGTCTTTAAGTCAGGAGTTTCCATGTAAACGTAGCCTAAGTCACTTCAGACAATTTAGGCCCCGTTTACACAACAATGTTGTCAACGCAAACAGAAAGGTTTTTGAGAATGAGTGAAAACGCTGTTGTGTGCATGTCAGGCCAGTAGCTGGCGATGTAGGTTTGTTAGTAAAACAGCGGAGTAAGAACATGTACGCTTTCGGGTGACGGCAAACTTTTCATAAACAACAATGGCACGAAGACGTAAGAGTTTCTTGTCCGTACAACAAATGTGTCTTGATATTTTTGTCTGAATAACAAACCAAGCACAGTAAGAAGCACACACAATGTTAGGTGGAAGGCTGAAGCTGTTGTTGTCATTTTTCCTGGTATGTGTGCACAACCTTTGTCTGGAAGAGTACCGATTCCAGTTCACATTGATATAGACACTAAAACCTTTTCAAAACATTTTGCTCTGGATCCTGGTTTCAAAGGTTCGCAGATTCAGACACTCCAAGCACCACTCTGATGTAGATGGAAGGGGAAAACCAAATAAAATGTATCTGTTTTTGTTTTCATGTAAACAGGGCCTTAATATGATTTAAGGTTGATTCGGTATAGATGAAAAGTGTGGTGGCACTGATCAGTTATTTGTGTTTTTTTTTTTCTTTTTTCATTTCACAGCAGAACTGCCCTTAATTGCACATCGTACCATATCTGTTTGAACCATAGTGCTTGGTAGAAATGCAGCTTTGGACACATAGCTGCACACACACATCGGTAGTTTTTTTTTTTTTTTCTTTAATGTATTTTTTGGGCATTTTGTGCCTTTTTATTGATAGGAGAGAGACAGTGGATAGGCTTGTGAAAGGGGGTGAGAGAGTACGGGAAGACACTCTGCAAACTGATCACAGTTGGGATTCGAACCTGGACCGGCAGAAGTAAGTACATGGGGTGCTAACCACTCCGCCAAACCAGCACCCCACACAGCGGTAGTTTTTGATATGAGACAACAAGCAATTTTTGGAAAACTTAGTATCGTAGTTTTATAGCTGGCTATATATCGCTACTTACAGCCCGGTGCTCTAAAACGTGTCAGAAAAATAAAAATTTGCTCTAGTTTTAATTGTCTTGTTCCCGAAGTTGAGTATCCAGGCCAGTCCAGCCTTGTCCGACCCGACTGTGAAGCTAAGGAGTAAGCTTAAAGTGTGTATTTCGATCAGGCATATATCTAAAAGTGAGTCTTTTTTGTAATGACTTAGAAAGTCCTCACAGTATCTTTAAAGAGCGAAACAATTTTTTACATCTTTAAAAAGCCTGAGCACAAGTTAAAGAAAAGCAGTTTGAATCCAAAAGGTGCTGATGGGTTTCCAGCTTCACATTGACAAATCAAAAAAGTATATGACAAATGACTAAAAACACCAACAAGCAAAGTGAGGTGAACAGACATTCAGATGACCCCGCCCTCTCTTACAAGTACACAAAGCCACATGAAATGACACGCACATGCAAGGTATTCAGAGAGAGCTTGTTTTTGTCATCCATCAGCAGCTCAGTAACACGCTAGTTAAAAGACTGTCTCTTATGTAAAATCCTGATTTACATACATTAATGATGCACAGCTCAAGAAAACCTGTCATGTTTTTCGTCAACCAAGTTCAAACTGTGACATTGTGAAGACGGTGAGTAACAAAACCTGCTCCTACCTAAAAGCTCCATGGCGTCGTCCTCGTCTTCCATTTCCTCCTCTGTGATGGAGGGTGCAGGGCTGTGGATCGAATCAAAGGAGTCCTGGGACAACATGGCTGCTAGGAGCTTCTTGTGATGCTGCTGCTGCTCTCTGAGCCCTTTGCTTTTGGTTTCCATCTTCAGACTAGGGAGGAGAAACAGTAACAGAGTTAGGAGGAAAAACGAAACAAAGCCTCACTGACATTTTCATCCTGAGACTGATTGGAACTTTTTAACAAAACTGCTGGTCAGAGTAACTATTTCTTCTATTTTTCATTTAACTGACCCAAAACTCTATAAAGCAATTTAATTTTAGTGTTATAAACAAAGATGCCATCACATGTGTTCATAAGTGCATTCATTTACAGCCAGATTTATAGTAACAGTGCTCCTACAGTAATTGCTTAGCTGTCAGACTCAGCAGGTAAAAGTGCTGCTTTTGTCTCAGCGGGGGATCAGATGTGCGACTATATTTCAATTCTTGTTGACACCTATTTCTGGCTGTTCAGGACTAAACACCATGCAATCATTTCAAGTGGCATATAGGTGCAGAACACCTTGCTATAAATGGTTAGCCGCGGAGCATATGGGAAGGGTTAATTGCTCCAAGGTTAGCATCAGAGACGAAGTCCATTATGCAGTAAAAGCAGAGGAGAGAGCGAGGTTAAAGGAGCCTTGGGGGTTTTATTGAATGGAAAAATTAAAGGTTCTAAAGACGCTTGCTGAAGTCTTCAGACATAGACCAAATATCATATTAAAAAAAAATCCCAAACAGCAATAAAATTAATATCAAGCAAGTAGAGAACACTTCTTTCCTCTTTTTTTTAATTATCTTTTTACTATCCGAGGCAAACAGAGCAGTGATGGTGGAACGTTATTATCTGATCATACTTTAAATAAGCATTCATAAGTTAAATTATTAAAGAGCTTCCAACAAATAATTCTGAGAGTGAACAAGTTAAATGTCTTTATTTCATCCCAAGGTGCAGATTACTTTTGCCGTGTGGGCTGTATGGGAGTGGTAACAGTTGATATGAGATATTCACAGGAGTGGTGTTCCTAACTATTCATCATTGTCAGAGCAAAGAGATGCTAATGTGAGCTGTATCCACTTTAGCATATTAAACTAAATGCTCTGAATTAATTTGCAGACCTTGATCTCATTGTGAGTATTGTGTTAAAGATGAGTACCTAGCTGAAAATACATTAAAGTAAAATCTTCCCCTTTTTATTTCAAGTTTTCTCTTTTAAAGCGTAGAACTTAAACTGATGCTCCTGCCTTGTCTTAAATAGATATAATCTTGAAAGCTGACTTCTGCAGCACCTCTATATTAGAAAAATTAATTTCTATACCCCTTAGGCAGAGGGTGTAGATTAAAGAGGCGAGGACTATTCATTTGATGCTAATCTCACTTTAATGACTTCTATTTACAGATAATGAGAAAGGGTCGAAGGATGACGGATATTTTTTCATCTGCTCTTAACAGCATTTGTTTGATAATTAAATCTGCTTATATGGACACAGTGAGGTGGCCTGAGTAATCCTGTACATGCACTGTCTTCAGCGACTGACCTCTGTATCTTACTCCTTCTGTATCAGCAATAGGAAATATTATTCAAAGGGTAAGGTAAACTTGCAAATTTGATGTTGAAATGAAACATTTTTATATTATAAAAAGGTTGGAATAAGTCTCTAAACTGTCAAACAGGATAAATGCTGATTCATTTCCTCTGACGGCCTGCCAAAATAAGCACCTTCTTTCAAACTTCTCTGCCACATTTGGATCTGATCTCCAGTTTGCCCTTGCACTTCGTAGCAAGCCCCACAGAGAGCTATCACTGCCTGTAAGCTCTCCTCGTTGTACCAATAGACAAGGATGCTGCTCTATTCAGAGACAGGAGCAAAAAAGATTAAAATGAAAACATGTAAACCCAAGAAAGTAAAAAGAGGAGAACAAACAGTAAGGACTGATACACAAAAAGCTGTGGGGACTCTCATCTGAATGTCTACATGCAGCACCATGGATGGAAATAAAGGTGTGGGGAGATTTGAGGGTCAAAGTGTAGCGACCTGATATGTCAGTAGTCTTCTAGGCTTGCCTTAAGTACTTTGGTTCTTATAATGTCATGTAGCGGATGATTTTGTCCACGTAGGCATTCATCTAAGAGTAAGTACAGCACAAGCAAGAATCTAAACTGGAGGGAACAATGGATAAAAATGATGTCTCCTGCTTTAGTCAGTGCAACAAACTGCTTCAAGTCTGATTGGACACAGGCGCTGAGATGTAGTGTTCAAGACAGTGCCTAGGTTTTAGGTGGGCTTTACAGACGGGCTTTTGTCCATGACTCCGTATCTTTTTTGAAAACGGGTCTGCAGGTGGATATCTGCGTATTCGTCTTCATGCCGTAGTTGGTATAAACAGATTAGTCCGGAAAAGACAGTGACCTCATAGCACCCCTCCTCCTTCCCGCCCCCCAACCCATGCTGTCACGCACACCAACAACAACAATGGCGGCAGCCGGGCTGATTCTGATCTTGTTCCAGCAGCTACAAATATTGCTACGACTTTTATACCAACATTTGCTCACAGAACACCAACAACACCAGCTACGACAACAACAGCAACAAGTGCTCATGCAGAGGCGCAGCATGTTACGCGTGCATGAGCACTTGTTGACGTGGAATCCACCTCGGAGCAGAACCAGACGGGCAACCCGACAGGATTTTGCGTTGTCATGTAAACGCACAAGCCTATGTACAATACGATGTGTAAACAGCGATACATGTTTTGACAATACGGGGCCGTCCTTGTGTGAGGAGGGGAGTTTTTTTGCTTTGTTTTAGTTTTATACCACGTAACTGACTGTAAACTTTGTCAAATCACACCAACATCACCATCACCATCACCATCATCAGCAAGTCCTCACTCATTCGACATCAACATCATTTTAAGCATCAACATACTCAACACACTCTTGGGTTGTTCACACAGAGCTGAATTTAAACCCTCTGACTCATATATATATATATATATATATATCTATATGTATGTCACATAAAAGTAATTTCAATAATTAAAGCATTATAATAATGTTGGAACCAAATTTTAATCAACAAAATAAAACCAGATGTAGGCTGAAGCAATGTTTTGTTTAAATAACTCCAAAGAGAAAGTCTTTATAATATAGTAAGTCTTAAGTTGATCTTGATGCATGGATCAGACTACATCATAATTCATTAAGAGTCATTCTTAATAATTGCAGGACTTTGCAGATCTGTTGTCACCCATACAGTCTGCACTGCCAATACAGCACATTGGTTTGCTGTCATCAGTGTCACGCCCTCTTCTTTCACTGTCATAATGTCAGTTACAAAGCTTATGCCAGTACAACTGCCTGTCAGTCAGCTCACTGCAGAAGTGTACGGCTCTGCAGTTGCCTCGTCTGACACAGTGACTATCAAAACAGAACCAAAGATGTGCAGCCTGACCTTGGCATTAAAAAACAGAGAGGGTTCCCATGTCGATATCCCCGGGCACTGAATACTAAAATTCAGGGAATAATGGCAGTAAGCTCCCCTGTGCTTGTTTGGAACACATGAGGGACATAAAAGAGAAGAATCTGTAGACCTCAGGGATCTGCAGCATTGTCCATGGGCCATTAACTTCTTTGCATAATCTTTCCTGAACTCTGTGGAAATGCAGTCAACACCGGGCCACAGGAACTATCTAGTTTCTTGAGAGGAAGGTCCAGGAAACTTTGTCAAACAGGGCATGGGGTGTATGTTTTGAATGATGGGGTGATTTGGCAGATAAGATGCAGGGGGTTTAACCGACTGTTTGGCATTATGTGGGTATTGGATCCATCTCAGCGGGTTCAACATTTGACATGCTTCTCAGCTGACAAACGCTCCTACATTCAAAATAATGCTCTCATCTTAGAGGGAGGATACTATGAGCATGTAATGTAAGGGATGCAAGTATACCACATTGTTTTGTCATTTTATGACTCTGTGTGCACTGCAGATGTATCAAAATATTTCTGGTCTGAAAGCATATCTTTTCTGGAAGAAAGGGTTCCATTTCAGTGGATCACTGTCGTATATCAGTTTAATCTCTTTTGACTCTCGTACATGACCTCCACTTTCCACTGGATAGTCAAACATTCTCTAACAATCCTCAACTACAGTATTTGAGACCCCTATCTGAGGGCATCTAAGAACAGACGGAAAAATGCACCAACGAGTAGGAGCAGAAATTCTAGTTCTAGTCAAGAATCATTTCTCTTAAGTTTGAAGCATCAGCATCATTAGGCTTTGTGCTCTATCATTTCTGTATCCATCCCCTCCACTTAATTCAATAAACCTTAAAAAACAATGATGTCACAGTTTTGCAACAGGCAGTCAGCAGAAATAATCACCAACAAGCTGAGGACGTAATCACTGCAAACAGATAAAGTCTAAAGTGTGGCTCATTTCACACAAAATAAATGAAGATAAAACATGAATGACAGATGTACTGCGACAACTGAAGAGTGCCCAGTTATCCCAGAAACTTCTTCCTCCTTATCAAAAGGAAAAACACAAGGAAAACTGTGATGAGATTTCAGAGCATATTAAAAGAGACACACATTTTTTGGAAGGAGTGTTTACAGGTGATGAAACTGAGATCTTCTTGCAAGATCCTGAGAAGTAGCAGCAGTCAATGCAGCTGGAAAACACCATCATTATCATCTGCCTTTTCACTCTCATATCAATAACATCACCCGGTCTGCAGACTTCCACCTACGTAATATGAACCGTCTCTGCCCCTCCCTCACCCCTCACACCACGGCCATCCTGGTCCACAGCCTCGTCACCTCCCGGATCGATTATTGCAACTCACTCCTCTTTGGTGCCCCCCACAAATCCCTCCATCAACATCAAATGGTTCAAAACTCCGCAGCCCGGATCATCACCAGAACCCCCTCCTTTCATTACATCACCCCCGCCCTCCAGCGGCTTCACTGGCTCCCCATTAAGTTCAGAACACACTTCAAAATCCTGCTGTATACCTTCAAGGCCATTCACAACCTCGCCCCCCCCCCCTACCTGTTTGATCTCCTCCACATCGCCACCCCCTCTCGCTCCCTCAGGTCGTCCTCCTCCCTCCATCTCTCTGTGCCCTCCGCCCAGCTCAGCACCATGGGTAGCAGAGCTTTCAGCCGCTCTGCTCCCAAACTCTGGAACTCTCTCCCCCCGGACCTCAGAAACATCGACTCCCTTCCCCACTTCAAATCAAAACTCAAAACCCATCTGTTCCAAACTGCATATTCTCTTTAATTTCCCACCCTCATTTAACTGTGTCACTCTTGTATGTTGTTTTCATTTATTTTAATTGTGATCTTAATGCAGTGTGTTTTTATTATGTATTTTGTAAAGTATCCTTGGGTGCTAAGAAAGGTGCCTTTAAATAAAATGTATTATTATTGGAAAGTCCAAATTCAGTGGTTGTTTTTTATTGATATTAAATGGTGCCATTTTGAAAGACAGGGCTCCAGAGGGGTCAGTAGCGAAGCAACAAAAAGGTTACAAACAGATTCTTGAAATTCTGTGTCAACAGGACAGAAGACCACAACTGTGGAAATATGGTTTCATCCTTCATCAAGTCAAAAAAAAAAAAAAAACACTGAGCTTGATCTCACAAAACTGCTACTGAAGCTGATGGCATCAGTGTCACAACAGATGGAGCTTGGCAAGATGGATCTGCCTGATGACAGACATTAAATCAGGTTACTACAGCATTATGTTTGTTGTGCGTCCCTTTAGTTTCACAGCACTTTTGCCTCTTGTCTATTTTAAGATTTTTTCTTCACTCCCTCAGCCCTTCTACATCCTGAAAGAGATCAGGTCTGCTTCGTGTTTACCTGATTTAACCTTAAACAAAAGAAGCAATGTGTAGTTATGCTGATGGCACTATTTTTGGCTCTGTGCCTTAGAGGACGTGAAAGTAATCTCAAACCCCAAACAGGATCTGAAGTGGAAGAAAATTCCCAGTTAATGTAATTCAGAGTAAATATAAATGATCTCTCAGAAGAGCCGGATACTCCTCCAGCTGATGAGGGATGAGGCTGTAATTATTTTGGGATGCTGCACCAATCTGAGAGCACAGCAGCCATCTCGCACCTTTTATAGGTAAACACCTCATTTAGAGACACTCACGGAGCGGGGATCATCAGTGAGCCCACACACATACAGACACACACAGGGCTCTATCTCCAGGCTCAGACTTCTAACTAAGTGATTTCTCCCCATAATCCAGCCATACAGCCACCTAATGAGATTAACACTGCGGGTATGTCAGCTCAGGCTTGCACATGATTTATGGTTTTATATCCGATCCTCCTCTAATTAGTCACATCAGCAGCTGCGGAGCAAGTAACTCCCTGAACACAAAGTCACACACTCCGTGAAGATGGTCAGGGAGGTAACGGGAACCTGCATCACTTAGCAAACAATTTCCCCAAAACAAGGAAATGTGGAGAAAGTTTTCCCAGCATGAACAACAAATGATTTAACAGTAGAATCCATTAGGCAGACATATTGTCTGAATTTTTTAAAGTAATGAGCACAAAATTCCACTGGCCTTGAGCAGTTAGGAATGAGGTTAGCTTTAATTCAGAACTGGGTTGCAGCAGTATCATGGCAGGCATGCTTGATAGAGCCTTTGAAATGGGATTATCAAAGCTGTTCAGATGGGCAGTCCTCAGGAAGCATGAGCCAGAGCCACTGAAAGTCTGGAGAACCTCCTACTTTTTTAAAAGCCCACAAAAGCTTTATTAACTTCAAGTATTTAACTTTTTTTAAAGAGCCAATGACAGAAGCAAAGACAGTGGCACATTAGATGCAGGCGCCGTCATTAAAGGTACAGCTTAGTTAATGTTCTTATGTTGCCTGGCATGTGTTTTCTGCACTGAAAAACAAAACATCACTGGGTTATAGATAATCAAAGAAAGAGTGAAACAGACAAATGAGAGGGAAATTCAAAAAAGACATCACTTCGAAAACAGAACTTAGGTCCAAAAGTAAGACGTTCAATAAGTGGGCTGCATTTTATAAAGTATATCAGAGTTATGCATATCATTTCTGGTTCTGAGTAAAAAACAGCTTTGATGCCTTATATATTTCTCATGAACCTTGTGATTAATAATAGTGCTGAGCAGGGGGGCCAGTGGCCAAATGGGCTACATCCATCACTTGTCATGTATTGAAGCTCTCATCAAGAACAGGCAGCCTGGTTTCCTGCCTGATGCCAATTTTCTTCACGTCTTCCACTATCAACAAAGGCGAAAAGCCCCAAAAGTGTCTTTAAAAAGCAGTCATTTTTATCTCTCTTTAATCCTTGCTGGGTGACATTAATAAACAATCTTAATGAGTCTTAACAGTCGGATGTGAAAGGCTACGACGTGGTGGGTTTTAGTTAAAATGCTTAAATTTAATTTCAAGAAAAGCAAACAAATTAATCTTTGACAAAAACTTCCAAATTAGCTTGGAGGTCCAACTTGCTTGTTTTTCCAGCAATCTAAACCAGATAAAGCAACTTTGAGCTGCTACTGTTGATAGCACTTGAAAGTGTTTTTTTCACTTTCAACTGTTCATTGCTGATTTATCAACATGTATTTTTTTTATTTGTTTGTTATTTTATGTCGTTATAAACAGCATCAAGTGTAAAAAAAAAAAAGATTTCCCCGAAATTGCCTCGGAATGAAATAAAGAAACAAAAGTACTCCAACAGGAAGTTTTTTCTGAGCAAATCAAACTAAACCTTAAAGAGAATGTGAGGAGTTTATAAGAAATTACAAAAAAAGTCTCACCTTTAGATATATGCCTGATCGAAATACACCTTTTAAGATGAGTTTTATAGCATCTAAATAGGTTATCTATAAATGCTATTCCTTAGCCTTCCGGTCGGGTTGGACAGGGCTGGACTGGCCTGGATACTCAACTTCGGGAACAAGACAATTAAAACTAGAGCAAATTTATATTATTTTATTATTTATATTACACGTCTGAGAGCACCGGGCTGTAAGTAGTGATATATAGCCGGCTACAACTACGATAATAAGTTTTCCAAAAAATTGCTTGTTGTCACACATCAAAAACTACCATTATGTAACTAGAAAGAGATACATTACCTCGTCGCTTTGCATCCTGTAAGTTGTTGAAAAAAGAAGTTGTAAAGCAATGCAGAGTTCTGAGGAAGGTCTGAGCTGCATAACAACAAACAAACACACGCTTTGGATTGCAGACGTCTTTTGGTGCGTTCCAGTTGTAGTCATTAGTAGGAAATTTTTAGTTCCAAGTAGGAAACTTAACTGGATCGCCCCCTGAAGTCTGAATTTCCTACTGGGAACTCGGTGAAACCTCCCCACCACTGAGCTGACAATCGAAGATGGATGCCCCCAGTGTGAACAGTTATTTAGCTCCTGTAATAATCAATTTATTCTTCTTCTGACTGGGGTGTGTCGCTCTAGATCAGCTGTATACATAGTATTGTTAGACATATATTTACAAAAATGCTGCCATAGTGATAATCACATTCTTCATACAACAACGCAGGGCATGCTAACAACAGCTAACAATAGCCTGGTAGATCGGCATGTTTTTTTCTGACTTCAACTGGAACGCTGTTAAGTCGGAGATGATGTCACTCCCATTTCCGAGGTTACTGGAACGCAGCATTACGACAGTCGCCGCGCGTGCTCATGGGTAGCAGAGTCTTTATTTCGCCGGTAATAGATTCTCCTCATAGCACCTTTAACCAAAAAACACAAGGCATGTACTGAACTGTGGTTAAGTGTATTGTTGCATCCACATTACTGAATAATACAGATGTGTATGTAACAGCAGCTCAGGATTGGATAACAACTGCAATGAAAAATAACCAGATACATAACATAATCTCTTCAAGAATCTTTTGTTAGGACAGGGTGTTTACACTTTGTTAAATGTTATAAATCCACGAAGGCTTATGTGATACAGCTTTGGTTGCAGCAGAGGGCTCTGAGTGCTCCCTTTTCACCAATACTACGTCTGATTCTGTTTTTCGGGACAGAACAAATAGAGGGATCAACAGGACCCCTACAGTCACCTTTGAAAGTAAAATGTCCAAGACGTGGAAATAACACAGCTTAAACAGCAAGTCACCAGGATGGCTGTCTTTCTAACTTCCTCTCTTTTTCTTGTCCAAACGATGAAATGAGAGAACACATTTTTCTCTCATTTTTTTCATGACTCCATTATGTTGTCTTCATGAACACACTTCAGTGCAGCAATCTTCCCATAATATGCTTATTTCTCTGTTTTCCACCAAACAAAATAAGTGCAATCTTGCAAAATCCTGTAAAAATAGTGTTTGGTTGCAATGCAGCATGACACATATTCACACTGTCTATAGTTTTAGCCTGGTTTGAAGTTAAAGATTCACGATCTCCTCTCTACTTTAAGATTTGTTTACACACACTGAAATCACTCAAACATGCACCATGGGCACACTTAAGCAGAAATCCTTCATTCATTTTTGTAAGTAATGTGTTAAAAATGAATTTTAGTTGTTAAGGAGTATCCGTTGTGCACAGTCCAATGCTGGTATACCCAAATGCTGATTTAGAGAAGACGTTATTTTATTAGGTAACCTGCTGGACAAAGCCTGATTTGTTTTTCTTATCATACTCAAAAGAAAATGTCAACACTAAGCCTTTGAAAGCTTGGTGTTATTAAGTTTGTCAGACAAATTCTGGTGACATTTCAAGAGAAGATTGCTCATAACATTTTTAAACTTTAATTACTTCAAAGTGAATTTCATAAACAGAATTAATTGGTGTCTGGCTGACTTTGTTTAAAATGCACAGTTTGTTAAATTCTCCTTAAAAATGACACATGATGGCAAGCAGTGACTGACCCACTGTCATTTCTCAACCAAGACCCCTGGATAATTTTTCAAGCACCTTTTAAACCCCTGCCATAAAGAAATCAGGCAGGTCTGTGGTCAAAAGAAAGTCCTACCAGGTACTCGCAAAATGTTCCTTACGCTGAAGTCAGACCCAACAGCCGTAGGGATTCAGAAGTGTCGCCACTAAAATCAGTCATTTCATTTTGTGTGGTGCATCACAGTGACCAGCAGAAGACTGGTCTGGGCTGCTTCAAGACTCTAGGACAGAGAGTCTAACAGGTTTGATTTATGTCCTTCCTCCTATCATTTGTTACCTCACACAGACCAAAGTTGATGCCTTAAGAGCTACAAAAAAGGAATGGTCATGTAAAATCCTTAAAACAACATCCCTGCCTTAATGATGGGTTGAAAATGAGTCACTACCAGACTGTAAAAAGAAAGATTTTGGAGAGAATGAGCAAAGGCACACTGGTAAGTAACTGCTTGGATTTACCATCAAGCTAACACTTTACTTATCTAACATTTGTAAAGACAAACAAAAATGAAATCAGCTAAGCATATGTTTGTTTGCTGCCTTTACAGTCAGTCCTTCTAACATTAAGATGTTAAATGGTGTTGTCTGCCATGTTTGTTGGGTGAGTCACAGCACAGTTTTTAATTTTTTTTTAAATATATTTTTGGGGCATTTTTTGCCTTTATTGATAGAAGAGAGACAGTGAGTAGGTTTGTGAAAGGGGGCGAGAGAGTAGGGAAAGACACTCTGCAAACTGGTCACAGGCTGGATTCAAACCCGGACTGGCAGAAGTATGTATATGGGACATGCATGGTTGCTAACCATTCTGCCAAACAAGCACCCCCACAGCACAAATTTATAATTTATAGGTCCGTTGTTGCCTAATCTGACATGTTGAATGTTTTAACAATGAAATAAAATTGTGCATACTGACCCAGGTGAGTGTATGTTGTCAGTGACTGACCTTCCAGCAGGACTGCTGTCTCCACTCCAACACACTTCAGTTTTGGCTCGAGGGACAGGAGGGTGCAGCATCTCAGCGGCCAGTGGATCAGCATCCTCCTCCTCCCGGCCAATCCACTCCCCAACCACCCTGGGGCGTAGCACTGAGTTAAAGCCTCCCAAGTTCTACAAAAAGGCAATAGAGAAAAGATGAGAGACATAACAGTTGACTAAAGGGGGGCAGATTAAAAGAACACAAAACAGACTGTTTAAAAAACAAAAGGAATCAGGCTGGAGTCAAACTTCTATAAAACTTTGCAGATAAAATAAAAAATTATTGTCTGAGATCAGCCCCCTCCCCACTGTGCCCCATATTTCAGTTGGCACACATTTACAAAGACGTGTCTAAATCCGGGATAGTATCAGAAACTATTGTCTCCACATGATCAGAGCAGCTGTTTAGTATTCAATCCCTGTGCTGTCCCGCAGAACAAAAAGACAATCTCTAGGATGAGAGCCAAGGACGTTTGACATGTGCTTCTGCACCGAGCAGAGAGTGAAGTCTCTGTCAAAACATACGCTGCAACTCTCTGCCAGACGCATCATTCACAAATCGCTCTGTGCGTCTCCAGCCCGGGCAACAGCCGCACCATTGTGATACCAGAGAATTGGGGCCACATGAGGACAAAGGCAGAGCTCAGACAAAGTATGAAGTACACTGAAGCAGCAAGGGAGAGGGAGACAGAGGGAGATGGAGGACATGCGTACTCAAGTATCACTCTTGTTAGCAGATCATCACTGGAAAAAATATGTGCTGCTGTGATGACGGAGTGAAAAGTAATGAAATGACTTTTGCTTGATGCTAGGGATTTACTGAAGACTAAACGATTACCTGATCGAGCTCATCAGAGATGGCAATGCCTGCAGTGAGAAAGAAAATGGTTAAAAGCACAGTGTAGCATCTAATATGGTATGAAATCCCAGCTTAGACTGCTTCTGAGCTTATACGGCCATGTCAGATTAGCTGCTTGATCCTGTTTCCTCCCAGGATTTACAGTGACATTTACAGAAAGGCCCGCTCTTTGGCTCTGTATGTTAAGATGTATTCAACACCACTCAGTGCGGTGGGAGGAGCGTGGCAAGCGGAAGCTACTCACTGCGGGACAGACTCTCTAGGGCCTTTCCAAGCTTCTTGCTTTCCTGCAGGATGTGGTTGAGCTCGTCGAAGTCTCGGCTCTCCCTCCAGTCCCAGGACGGGTACTCGATGGAGCGTGGTACTGCAAAGGGCAAAAGACAATGCTGAATTAGTCAGAATACCAGATATTTCATCTTGGAAGCATTATCATCAAAAGTGATAGATCAATTAAAAATGCAACAATCACTAACGGGCATTGCCACATTTGATGTACAACATAATGTCATTACAAATTCCAGTATTTAAAAAAACATAGGATTAAGTAAACAAAAGGCACAATGAGCAATTCTCTTTGAACGCAGAAGAGAAGAGGCATTGTGTTCTTCTCGTGTCACAATCTGGGGTTCTTTGGTAGGGTTGGGAATGAAGAACCTTTTCCAGCCAAGAATTCCAAGAATTGGTACCAACCAGTAGGAGACATGACTATCATGATGCAGCAAGAACAGTCTGCTGCATTTCCTCTTAACAGTAAAATTTGTTCTGCAGCTATTTAAGGCATTAAATAAAATCAAACTTTCCAAAAGCCAGGGAAACTGCTGATAAGGCTTTCAAATGCAAAGTAGAGAGTGACATGTGAGTGGATTTTTACTTCTGTCCCATCCCACTCTACAGGAAAAACATTCTGTCCTGTCCCAATCCCGGGCCAGGGGGAAAAAAAAATCCATTCCCATCCCACTCCTGGTAAAATGACTCCCGTTCCCATTCAGAATGACTCCCACTCCTGTACCACTCCCATTTTTTCTCCCCTCCTTTAGTTTCTAGGCAGTACATTGAATCACATTTGATTTTCTCCCCTTTCTTCTCTTAGATTACTTTGTGTTCTGCAGCTTTATTTCAAAGACATGGCAGTTCTGTTGCTGATCTTCATGGACTTGCCTTGCAAGTGAGTCTCTTGAGACCACTCTGACTTACTGTTGTACTTAACTATGGCTTAAAATGTTTTGCAAGCGGCATACGGCTTGTTAACACCGTCACTCTCAACTTTCGTGAAGCTGAGCAATATTTCCAACTTCCCTGCCAGTTCTGTCAGATTAATAGATAGGTCCTTAATTCTTACTTTGCGTTGCAAATCAGTATTGGGCACATCAGATTCTACACCAGTGTTTACTCCCTCCATTGCTGTTCTTCTTTGAATTCCAGCGGAAGAAAGCTGCGGGAAGCTCCGGTGACTTCTGTGCCATGTAGTTCTTTTCACTTGCATTACAGTGTAGGTTTATTGGGAATATTGTCACATATTATATTTTGTCATCTTGATTGGTTCCCGCCTCCATCTGCTCCCGTTTACTTTTGAACCTGTACTGCCCCAATCACGTGATTAATTGTAAAGTTGACTCCCATCCCGTGGGAATGCTATGACCAACGGGATTCCCGAAAAAATTGGCAGGCTCTAATGCAAAGAAGCAGAGGTACATGACACCTTTAAAGTCTGTAAAACGATACTATGATGCTTTAGGACAGATTAATATAGTGACCTGATCTATATTGTTGCCAGTGGTAATGTTTTTTTTTCCTGTCATGAATATAAAAGTATGTGGTATGCACAAATGTTGCTGAAGATTATAGAAAATTATAAGTGTGGAAAAGATCAGTGAATAGAAATGAGTAGGCTGTATTCAAATGTGTTTTTCCATCCAAAAGAATTGCATTATAATTCTAAACAAATCCTCAAGTGTGCCACTGGCAGGTTTTCGAAGCCTAGTTAAGGCAAAGTTTAAAATACTAATGCCTTTACTTCTTCACATTTTTAAATCCCTTTTCTTTGAATAGAAAATGTAAATCACAGTCTTACCATGCATCAGTGAAGCATTCAACTTAAAAAAAAATATATATTTACTTAATTATGCAATTAATAAATGCCACCACCACAGTTCTTGATAAACAATAGAAGCCAATGGCAGATAGGGCTCTTGTGGTACTACGAGGGTACTGCAGCATTCTTAAGTCAAATTGATTTAAGATCCTACATTATGAAAAATACTTCAATCTCACCCTTTGACTTCAAATTTTCTCTCAGGCCCTGTTTACACGGAGACTCTGTGACTTAAAACGCATAGATTTTTCATTTGCGTATCCAAAGTTGATTCTGCAGTTTAACTGCAAGTAAAATCTAGTAATTGAAATGTACATGTAGGTAGTTTACGCTGAACTCTTGCTTTTTGGACTAAAAATTTGATTAAAGTTTTGTGATTTGCTTTAATACTTTAGCAAATTTCATCACTATTAATAACTGAAAAACTAATTAGCTGTACAATTTGTGCTGAGGTGTTTTTTTTTCAATCCCACACTGTGTCCCCCCAGTTTGGAATTGTTTTAGTAGAAAAATTAATCCTGTCCTGTCCCAGTCCCGTAGAATGACTCCCACTCCCATCCCCCTCCCACTCAAAATTACTCCCACTCCTGTCCCGTTCCCGTTTGAATAAAACCAAACATGTTGAAAAAATGTTGCATTTTTTATTTTAGGTAAAAGTGCAGTGCATATAAAAGGCATTGCCTTTAAGTTTCACATGCCTGACATTCGGTCGGTGTAAACAATGTATATCGCCAGCAGCTGCTCCAAGTCGCTTTTCACTTCCGGTGGTGACAGGAAGTCAAACCACTTTTGTAGTTCTTTTGTGTTTGTAGCACGGTCAAGAGTGTTGGCTCTCACTGAGAGATGACTACAAAAATGGATGCATCTGTTCATCTGGTTGTTTAATACGGCTGAAAATGATCATCTATTAACGTCGTTCCCGCTCCTGCCCGCTCCCGTTGCTTTTATTCCTGTCCCGATCACGGGATCAATTAAAAAATGACTCCCATCCATGGGATTCCTGCGGGAATCACGTGACCCCATCCTCTAGTTGGCACGACTGGTTGCTGCTGCTCTCCAGGACTCCAGTTGTTTTAAACTTATACAGTATCCTTGGGTTTAAAACAAAACATATCATTATTATTTTTTTTTTTATTATTATTATTATTGTTACTATTATTATTCATTTTTAACACACAGTATAAAAAAGTGATATCGCACAGCCTTATGTTTGATTACTCCAACATTAAACCTGTCATCTCATCTCCCAGCTCTGTGTATTTGTCCAAGCTGCAGGATGAAGTGGAGTGGAAAACCCTGGCAGAAAAGCCACTGTGTCTCCTCCAGAAGCACATTGGACAGAGGCCAGAGGACAGAGTTTGTCCGTCTCTTTGATCAACATTGAAAATAACTCAAACGGGATCAGGAAGTGACCCACATACTGCACTGACACCCTGCCCACGTTCCCTAACAGCGTCCCTTTGCTTCTGCTCCATGGTTAATTTATAAAGTGTTAACACATTATTCATAAAACCATAGAGATGTATTCTGTTGTCGTACTAGGATGACTTGTAGTTCATGCATATCCAAAGCATCTGAATTTGAAATAACACGGACCATGAAAAGATGACAAGCAAATGCACTGGTTGCCTGCCCGCCTTAAGCTGAAGAGGACTGATGGTAAGGGTCTTCTGCATATATTTCGCACATTTGAATTGAGTGCATATGTGACGACAGGTGCAGAGAGAGCGTATCACCCCTCTGTTTGCACATAGACACAAATAAGTAATCTGATGGTGAATATTTGACAGTGCTGCCGCTACAACCTGCCATCCCCCACCCCTTGTTTACCCTGACTAAGCTGCTTGGCATTGTAGCAGTCATAAACGCAGAGGAAATGTCTGAGCCAAATGCAGACTCGTTAAATGAAAAAATCCTTCATTACTTCTGGCAGAATAAGAAGAGAGCCTTTCTGTCCTCTCTCCGTTCGCCTCAGTGTTTCTGCGGTCAATAAATGTACAACAGCAAGCGTTAAGCATAAGATCCTGCTTTAGCTTCCTGTTAACGCATCAATATCTAATCAAGATTTCTGACACATGATGTCACACAATTAAGAGACTCCACCCAAGCAGGAAACTAAGGCTTCCACTACAGGGTTCATAATGTCCTGGAAAACATGGAAAATAACCGACCAATTTTCCAGTCATGGGAAACACATGAAAAGTAGGAAAAGAAAGTAAAATGTCCTGGAAAAGCCAGAACTGTCCTGAAAAATTATTTATCCTCCCTCTGCTTCCCTTGACCTTGTTAGCGAACACAAACAGGTGAAATAATTTTAGCATACCCTAAATGTCTGTTCTCTCACAATTCAGCAACTGGTTTTCTCTGCCCCTAGCTGTGCAGCGCCCCACATGACGCTACCAGCCAATCAAATTTGCATGTCCCCCCAGAGCAGTCTTGCTACCAAGTGTTTGACTTTGTCTCCACATTTACACAATTTTTAGACCTCAGTAAGGACCTATTGTTCCTCAAAGAAGCCCTAGAGAGGAGATTAGCAACTTTTCATGCAGTTTTTCTCTACCTACTTTCCAATGAAATTAGTTATAAGCCCCTGTGTGACATCCCAGAAAAGTCCTGGAAAAAAATCCAGAAAAGAGTGAGAACCCTGTGTTACTACATCAAACAGAGAAGTGTTTCATCCACACTGACAACCTTCAGTCTGTCGGTTGATCAGTTAGTTGATGAGATTTTGTCTGATGAAATTAAGAGGACAACTGTATGTGCTAAAAGAAATAAAACCCAATTAAACTACATGTGCTCCAACAGCAAAAAATAGGAAGGAGGAATTTCTGGCACCGTTAGCCAAGCAATTGAAATGTGGAAAACTGCAAAACTGTGCGATTTGAACAAATAGATAAACATTCCTGGGTCCAAATCCAGATTAAAATCAACACAAACATGTGGTCAGCACTCCCTTGTGCCATCAGTTATGGAACTCACTTCCCCCTGACCTCCGCAACGAGTCCCTACCCCTCTTTAAAACAAGACTCAAAACCCATCAGTCCAAGCTCTCCTACTCTGTTGTTTTTCATTGTCTATTGCACTGTTTGTTTTTATATCTGTTTTTATGCCTATTTTAATGCACTTTTTATCTTTTGTAAGGTGACCTTGAGTGTCATAAAAGGCACCCTTAAATAAAACGTACTATTATTATTATTAGGACAAACATTCCTTGAAAGTTGAATCAACATTTTCAAAGAACTTTTTGAGTTGTGAAGAAAAATGTTGAAACCTGCTCTCAGACTTTTTAAATCCTGGATTTACATTTTGATACAAATCCACACAAAGTGACATCAGCAAAGACATAACCCACTTGGATGTAAATATTTGTTGAGGTTGGAAGAAAACCCCTTATATCTTTTTTAGTTATTGTGTTAAAAAAGCAGATTAACTTAGATTAACTTTGTCCCCTCAGGTAAATGTGTTTTGCATCCAGGTAAAAAGCAGTGATAGACAGTAACATCAGTAGATAAAACAATGTTAGTAGTTGTTTTCCAATAGGGTTGTAGTAGCTTAGTTGTTTTTGGGACAAATAGCTTTTCTGTTGCTTAGTTTTTTGATACTCCTGCAGTAGCTACACGTTTACCTCATAAGAGAAAGAGAGAGCAGCAGAGCGCTCTGTCACAGTTCAAAACACTTTTGAAGGAACACTCCATTGGTTTTGTTGTTATCCAGTCTTGCCTCACTCTCGAGTCCATGACAAGCAGGTAGCCCCATTCTTTTGACCAGTAACAAGGAAGAGATGGCCAAAGTTAGCCCATAACTAGTTAGCTTAGTTCAAACACTGGGAGTCAACCGGTAGTGTTAGCCTGCCTCTGCCTGCTGACAGTCCTCAGATAAACTCTTCAGCTACTCTAAACGGTCGTTCATCGTTCATTTCAAAGAGCTGCTCAAAAGACTCGACTTTGTCTTGAACGTCACCTCTTTGAAAACCACCACGGAAGAAGGTTAACAAAACAAAGCCTCTGTTTAGAAGTAAAGGAAGATAATACAATGTTAGTAGAAGATAACGTACAAGAATACAGTATGGCTTCGAGTAGCTCAAGATTTTATCTGATGACTGTAGGAAGAGGCAGGCTAACACTACTGCTTGACTCAAAATGTTTCAGCTAACCTAAGTGGCAGTGGGAGAGTTTTGTCTGTCTCTTCCTTGTTACTGGACGCACAGAGGAAAGAATGGTGTCTACCTGCTTGTCATAGACTTGGGAGTGAGGCAAGTCATATAAACATCAAAAATGTTGGAGTGTTTCTTTAAAGATGAGCAAATTTTGTGATCGGACACACATGTGTAGCTGTATTGGTAAGTTATTTCTGCATGAGTCTGTGGCACTGCTGTTTAATTCTTTACTCCTCAAGTGTCCGTGCTGCAGCCAAACCATTGGGCTGAAACCCCCAGGACAGGCGAGCAGGGACATACAGACAGGTGATTCATGAAATTAATCACAAAACAAAAAAACACTAGTTTTACCATCAACGGTTTAACATGTTTTGATCAGGTGGCAATCATTAAGTCATTAATAACTGCATACAGGAAAGAAGAGGAGCACAACTCATGGAACAAGGTAAACAAATGAGGTAAGATATGAGACTTCATGTTATTATCAGGAGTCTTTCTGAGCTTCAGACTATTTCAGCAGCTATTAGAAAATTATTTCAGTGAGCATTTTTTAGTAACAAATACAGTAAACTGACTGATTTAGAATAGTAAAGCAGTTGTTTAATAACTTCCACAAGACAGGAATCAGGTGGATTTTTTTAGCTGAATAAAATATTTTTTTTCAAGATGGATGTAAGTAATTACAAAACCTTACAGGTCAGAACTTTAAAGTAATTTTAAGCACTTTATGTTTGAAATGGCAAATTTAAGAGATGCAAGAGACAAAAAGGAGAAGGTTAAAACAAATGGAACAGTCAAATGAATATGCAGAAAAGCACTGGTAAAATGTAATAATGACAGCACAAAACTAAAACAAAAGTGATAATATATATATATATATATATTTTTAAATGACAACGACGATATCAGCTAAATAGATGACAATAGCATGGATGTAGTGAGCTACACTTGTAATGCTGCTCTTATTTAGCTTGCTTATTTTCACTCGGGTATAACTTTGGTCAGTTACTTTTAACTTAATGCTAAACAGCAGCATTATTAACCCTGTCGCACTAAAAAAAAATAAACTGATGGACTTATTTTGACCCTTCATCCTGGCGGAGTTGAACGATATTGATATGTCCTGTATATAAGTATACAAAGCAATGGAAAATATAAGCCCAAGCTGCAGCCTTATAATAATTATGTTGTATTGATGGTATCTTTTGCCGTGTTGGTCTTTGCTCTTGTCATAAATTCAAGAGAAGTCATGTCAGTAAACAGAGTTGCAGAACAATAAAGATCAAGCACAAAAAGAAACCTCTGTGATTTACACTCATGACAGCCTGTGTTGGTCTCTCCACATTTTACAAACAATGAGAGCTTGTTCTTTTGATTTTCATTTTTCATGAGCGCTGCACATCAACACAGTATCATGTATTTTTAATGGAATTTGACTTTAATTGTAGCTTTGAAGGCTCTTAAGTGCGAGCAGCCTTGCTTGTAACACTCATAAAGAAGAGAGGCCCAGCATGCTGAGTGTTACTTACTTTATTTTGACTTCTACGTTCACTTTTCTTCTTTGTCTCACTTCATCGGTCCTATAAGGTTCTGAAAAATGCCCCACCGCAGCCTGAAATAGCCCTGGTCTGGCAGTGACAGAGCACAGTGTTAAATAATTGAAGTAGTCTATTTCTCCGCCTGCTCCCTCGTTTGACCCATCACCATTGTCTCAAGTGTCATACTTCATAGCTGCAGTAATTTATTGCAGGGCTAAAAAAAGTTGGCACCAGAAAAATCTCCTCATCTGCATTCGTTTTGCATTAATGGAAGAACTTTGTGAACTATCTGTCTTTGGAGTGTGCCGCTACATGTGTGTAAAAAAAGTGGAACTTGGTTTGTAATGAACTCGTCTGAAGGCCTGCAGGAGGCTGTGGGAGGACTCTGGACTATACACTGTGACTAACTATAATTAGATATAATTATATCAAATTAAAAATGAAGATTAAACTCAATGGAGCGTGTAATTGGGATGTAAGCGACACAACAGGTGTCTAAACTGTAAAGTTTCATATTTAAAATAGGACAGTGTAAAAAAGCAGAAAAAGTTTGCAGCTAGGGCTGGGAAAATATTGAATTTAATAAAACATTTATACACTTTTAATTACACACAAGATAAGATGACACTGTTTATGATGATAAGTTTTGTTTATGATTAAAAAACATATGCCATGCCTATTATCAGTACATGAAATTAATTCCCGAAGTCTGAGGCTGAGCTCAAGTTTAATCAAGAGAGCATGTACAGTGTGGCAGCATCCATGGACTGGCCTCAAAACTAGTCCTAAACCTTCTTTAATACTCGAAAGACTGACATCTAAAGAGAAAAATAATGACTTACCATTCATATATCCAGTTATTACAGAAACAGACTTCCCATTGCTGGTTGTTACACATTATTGTCACTGTACTGATCACATCATAACATCCTAAGGCAAAAGCTGTACTTATTGTGTTATTGTGTCATTATGTGTTGTCATTTTCTGTTGGTACTGAAATGTTCTGTTTCCATTTGTGTTGTCATATTGTACTTATAAAGTGTTATGATTATTTTAAGTTGAAAGAATTTAAGTCACTGTCATATTATTAAGTTGCTGTGAACCCCAAGAAGTACAGCAACAGCAATGATGCAGCTGACGGGATCTCAATAAGACTAAACTGAACTTAACTAAAATGACTCCACATGGCTTCATCCAATATTTTCTGCAGTCAACGGTTCTGTTACAACTGTTTGAGGGTTTGCTGAACAGAAAACTTAAACCTCTCAAGGAACGTGTCATGTATCTTAATGTAACACAGCGTGATGATTAAGTGCAAATTCAGCTGTAAGGAGGCTGAGAAACATCTATTATCTGATCTAAGAGGCTAAACACTTATTGACTAAGGGTCAGTAGGTCTCAGAACATCAGCTCATGCACATTTTGTAATAGTCATTACTTCAAAAAAGCTAAGACACACAAATCTCACCTCCAAACAACTTGGACTTCTAAACCAAACCAAACCAAAGTTACATTTAAGCACATGTGAAATCTTTATCTCGTCTTTTTACCAAGTCAACATAAACACAATGTGTTGTTACGGACTAGAACTTTAACATATCTTGATTTGTTATTGTCAGCTCATTTAGCCATTAGGCTTATTCATCCTGAAGGTCTTTTCAATAGATCTTTCAACAAAGGATTCATATTTTTCACAAACAGGGCTGCAAACAAGGTTTTGAGGATTCCACTGCAGTAGGAGTGGCAGCAGACGAGTGGACTGATTTGTTCTGTAACCCAAAGGTGCTGCATGGAGTAATACCCACAATGATTTTCAGATTTTCAGTTCGTAAATATCTGATGTTATCATCATCTCCCACTTAACAGGGTTACCTCTGTTGAAGATCAGCTTGTTTCTCTACTTGTTTCTCTACTGTTTTGTAAGTTTGAATTTGGACATTTTACCTAAGGCCCTGTTTACATGGAGACTCTGTGACTAAGATTTGTCCTTTGCGTATTCAAAGTTGATCCGCGTTCAGACGGAGACACTGGAAACGAATGAAACCACTGCAGTATGCATGCCAGTTCAGTAGATGGCGGTGTAGGTCTGCCAAGTAACAGTGCTGCTACAACACACGTATGATGAAGAAAAACTTTTCACAAACAACAATGGCGAGTGGACGCACAAAGACGCAGGAGTTTCTTGTCTGGACAAGCCGAACACGGTATGCAGCACACGTTACTCGATAGATGTCCGAAGCTGTTGTTGTTCCTGGTATGTGCACACAGCCTTCATGTGACAGAGTACTGCACATGCGGTGACGTCAGTGTTTCACCCTGAAACGCTCTGATTTTGGTTTATATGGATCTGCAAGAAGGAGCATTTTGAAAACTCTCCATTCTGGACACTGGTTTCAAAAGTTTTTGGATTCGGACACCCTGCATAGTGTTCCCATGTAAAACTTATTGCCAAGACGCAATGAGAACGTGTCAGATTTGACCGTATTCAGCCTTATGTTAATGGCACTTTAGATCATAGCAAATATAGGAGACCTTAGTTTGTGAAAATATCACCAATGCTTTTGCACAATTTAGAACGTATGAAATTGTTTTCACACTTCTTTTGTAACAAAAAACGGTTCAATTGTGGGAGTCCAGGACTTCAGTTTTTTGCCGTTATACCAAGTAGTATGAGTCTTGGTCACCATTTCGTAGCCCTAATAGCATCAAAAATACTTACAGGATTTGGATTCTGGTGATGGAGGTGAGATGCTGGAAACAGCCAGGTCACTCTTGGATTTTTTCGGCTTCTTTGGGTGTATTTGCCATGGCTTCTCATAGCTGCTGTACTCCCTGCGAGTGCTCTTGTTTTCTGTTAGGAGGGAAAAACCACAATTTCTGTTCACAATGCCCCTGATATGCAAATTTAAAGAGTGTGAATGCAGGCCAAGTTTACTCTGCAAGCTCTGCAGCAGATGCAGACTAATGACTGTCGCTGAGCCAATATTGGAGAGGATGAACAAAGACAAATGTCTCATTCTGTCTGTGTGTTAGTGTTCATTGTGTGTGACTGTAACAGTGGGTACAGACCTGGAGAGCTCTGTGCCCACAGTGCTGCCGAGCCTGACAGAGCTCTGTGCAGCTTGCCTGGGCTGTCTTGCTTGGTCTGCAGGTGATCAATGAGAAAAGGGATTGGATGGTCTGGAGTCTCAGTTATCAATTTGGTCATCAACTCCTACAGGAGCAGAGTAAAGCAGAGAGCAGTTAGATAAAAGGAGGAGCTGCAGGAAGAATGAGAGAGTATGGACAGCAGCACGTCCACCGTTAGGAAGTGGATGAAGATAATCAATCCCTACAAGCAGTCGATGTCTTGTTCTGTAGTTAACTTCACTATCCAGGGATGAGGGGGAGCTGACCAGAGGGTTGAAATAATTCATTCAACTGAGTCAATGTCCTAAAAAACAAGAATTCAAAGCACATAAGCCAGCACCACATCCCAAAACAGGGCAACCACTTCCCTTCTGTGTCAATTAGTAGCAAACATGATGGAAAAGTAAAGATTTGATCCATCTATCAAGACAGAAGGACAAAAAAGTGAACAAACTCCCCAGGCTTTGATCGTGCTGTGCACAGAAATGGGCTTTTGGAAGAGAAAACTCTGCCCTTGCTTTTTAAGAAATTCAATGAGAGCATCTGAAGCACTGACTCAAATCAACAGGCAGGACAGATTTTAATGCTTTCAGTAACTTGTGAGTAAAACAAAAGACAAGGGCATCATTATAACTGATTAAAGATCTTGATGGATGTTAGTGATATTTAATAACATGAGATTAGATATTATTTGAGAGACACTGAGGGGAAGTGGATTTAACAAGTGAAGTAATGAAAGCCCTTTATTATGAACACAGTGTGGGTTATCCAAAGGGCAAATCCACACATTTTTGACTCATGCTGCAGAATCATTCAGCATGTTCTAACACAGAAGTGAATAAATACTTCAAGCTTTCTGTCTCCAAAAACCTCACTTCTTTTGAAGCTTCTCTTTAAGGTTGTTGTTTCACAGCAATTAACATTGACTTGGAGTTCAACAGACATCTGAGTAACCAAAATTCAGTTCATGGTAAAATGACAGAAAGCACGAAGTGTAAAACCTCAATGCATCATTGAGGTCCTTATTATGTCAACGTTTAGAATTTTTTCTACATGTGTACACGTGACAACTGACCAACGTGTACACGGTTACACATCAGAGATTGACCTTTTTCTAATGCAGTTGCGCTATATAACCACTAGAGGGTTCTGTCTCCTTTACAATACCCCCTTATTCCATTAAATCAAAGACATTACAGTAGTTATCAAACAAAAACCTTTATTCAGTAAGCAGGTCTTAGTAAATAGGCAATCCATCTCACCATTTTAAGGCTTAGGCCTACTTATGACAGAAAGTAAAACGAGTTGAAAATAAAACCATTTATAGTTATGACAGACAAGAAAATGTAGAAGTGAAAGCTGAAAAAAGGTTTAACCGTCTTTTTAATTCATTGTTTTAACTTTTGCTCACTATTGTACAATATTTTTTAAAACTTAAGTACACACTGCATCCCTCTTACACAATGAGAGCCACTTCTGAAGTTAATATGTCTCATAGTAAAAGTAATCTGGAATTGGTAAGAGAAAGCAACTCAAAAAGAAGCCAAAGTTAGCTGTGAGAGGAAAAACCTTCACCTTTATATGCACAAAGTAACAAAAAAAAGTAGAAGGGGACTCTCAAAATTATTCACTAGAATAACAGATGTGAGGATTTATGATCAGGTCGAGAAAAGCCGACATAGCGACAACAAACAGTATAATGTACAACAACACACAATAATACAGGCAAAAATAACACCATTAACACCTCCTAACGACGTTTTGCGTATGGAGAAGATTGTGAGCGCTGCGCTCAAATACAATAGCAGCAGCAGCAGTCTCTTCTTCCAACTTGTTCAGGTGTTTCCATCGCAGGTGGTTTCGCATGAATCCCGTGCTGCTGTTTTAAGCCAGCTTTGCCTGACATAGCCTACACTAAACAGTATTTCCACTGGTAGTTTGTTTGAAAAACTGCCACACAGTGCTTCGCTTGATGTTCGCTGCCATCGCGTCTCTGAGGCAACTTGAAGCGATGCGACACTGGCTGTGTGGATGCAGTTCTTTTATATTAATGTAACATTGCGCCCCATTCTATTATTATATATGCGGATAACTGCACTAGTGGGAACATTTAAGTGTGTAGTTGGTTAATGTTATTATCTAAAGCTTTCAGGCAACATTGTCGCCCCTAAAAATACTGTATGTATCAGTGGAAAAATGAAGGAGGAGGAGGAGAAAAAATTGTGTGTACACGATTACTGATTTTCTAAACAGTTATGATTTGTTATCTGTGTATCCGTTTTACATGTGTAGATGTTGACACCCCTGGTCCTTATGCTCAAAAAGTGAAAAAAAAAAAGTAGCACATTCAGTAAAAGAGAAGAAAGAAAGAGTTTTAGGTCATTGCTAAAGTTGGTGAGGACTAAGGTTACCACCGAAAAAACTTGACATTAAAAACACTTCAACCTTTTATTTTTCTTTTAAAATCTAAACCAACAGACACATGCTAAGTGATTTGTGTGTACATTAATCAAATTTGAACCTTTTTAGCTCACCGGGGTTATCTTATTTGGCTCTTAGGTTGGCTTTTGTCATATTCAATCCTCACTCTTTTACCTAGTATCAAGTCACACAAACACATACACAGTAGGAGTAAGAGGAGGAAAAGTAAGGGGAGACAATGGAGCAAAATATTTCTTTCAGGCTTAAACTTTAAAAAGGTAATGCTGAGTACGGATTTTCCATGTGAGCAAATGTTTGCCTGTAGATTTTCAGTGGCAACAATGTCAAACGCATGTCACAGCATAGATAACTGCTTCTGCACGTTGCTGGTGTTTCCACTCACTTAAGGTTAAACAGTGGGAGAATTTTGTACAAAAATTAAGCCATAATTCTGACCACTTCTGAGCTCTGTCAGTGGAAGGAACTGATAAGGGAACTGACAAGCAAAAAGACTCATGATATCGACTCTTTGATGGAGCTGTTAACGATTCACAACTGGAATTTGTTTTCAATTCCCATCCCTAACGTTGAGGTGTTGATAGCTAAACGATTAGCCAGTGCACCATGTGTGCATATCACTCCTCATCCCTTTACTGGTTTTAGCTGTTGTCCTAACCTCCTCATTACTAGTTGCAAAAATAATCTTAAAAAATGTATGAAGACACTCGTTTGTAACTGAATTCCTTTAACACAACCATTTCAAATACTACCAGTATGTTTAGCTGACATAAAGTAACTTCAAGCGCAATGAAAACTTAATGAACTACATCTGATTCTCACACTCCACTGTGCACCATTGGCTGGAAAATGAACAATCACAGCAACATGTTTGTGCAAATAAGCATTGACAAGGGGCAGGATAAGGACTGCAGATAGCTGTGAACACTCACTGAAGATCTGCCAAATGTGAAACTGAAAATCTGCTGTGTGCATCATGTGTCTGTGACCAGAGCAGCACTGTCTAAATATACACAGAGGACAGACTCTACATGGATGTGTTCAGTTTTCTAAGCACTGAGGCTGATATGGGACATTGATAATTATTCATAAACAAAGAAAACCAGCAGTTTGGGTTTCCACTAATAAATACAGAAATTTCAGTATGATATGATCCAAATCACGTGACCATCCCACGTCCTAAGATGGAAGACTGTGCATACGCCAAACAGCAACCTCCCGAGCAGTGTTAATTTTGACAGCACATTTTAATGTTGTTTTAGTTTTTTGCCTAAAATATGTTTGGTTTTAGTCATAATTTAGTCATCTACATTATTTTGATTTTAGTCTAGTGTTGGTGAAATTTCACAACAATTTTAGTCAATGAAATCTACTGTACCTGTAAATTTAGTCGACCAAAATAGGAAGTGTTTAGTGCAAGGCATTTTTTAATGCTTCCTTGCATTTATGAAGTCATGTTTTACACTTTGATCCCACCACCATGAAGCTAAGTCAGTTGTGATTGGATGTCCCTCTCAACTCATCCAACTCTTCTACTCAACCAAAGTAGCGGTGATTGCATATGTTCTCAACTTGTCTCTACTTTCTCCATGCCAAATTAGGTCTGATAAGTTTAAGTCTCTGTCAAACATTTTAGTCTAGTTATTATCTGTTGGCGAAAATGTCAGTTAATTTAGTTTTAGTTTTAGTCAATGTTTTTGTCATAGTCTAGCTTTCGTCAGAGGAAAAAAGGTTGTTGACGAAAACTATGGTGAAAATAATTGGTCAACAAAATTACAGCTGTTCTGGAGCTTTAAAATGAAACCAATGCCGTTTTCAAAAAAAATTCCCAGGAGTCCATCTGAGGCTGGCTGCAGGAAATTCAGATCTCTTCTGATTGTGTTACACAGCCTAAATAGTAAGGGTGGGAGAAAAAAATTGATTCACCTAAGTATTTGGATTTTTTGTTTGACGATTTTTAAAGCAATTTTTTTATTATGGATTTTTTTTTTTTTCAAAATTTAAATGCTTCATTTTAGTCTTTGTTAAGCAACTTTTAAATGTGATCGTGGTTTTTGAAGAGAGAGTATAAACAGCTGGTTAAAACATGCTGAATAAATCCGAAAAACGGAATCACATGTGATGTGTATTTTTCCTGATATAGTCTGTAGGTATCATCATTTTTCAACTTTTTCGCAGGTGTTAAAAAAGCTAACTAAAGACTGCAAAAGTTGGCAATATCGTAGAATCGTAATTTAAATCGAATCGGCACCTAAAAAAATCATTAAAAAATCAAATTTGGAGAAAAGTGTATCGTCCCAGCCCTAACACCTTAACAACCAGGTTAAAAAAACAGCTTTGGTCTTAATATGTAATCATCTAAAAGGCCCCACTGTAAGGGATGTTATTTTTCAGATAGAATGCATGTGTTGAGGATTTTTGGCTCTGGATATAAGGGATATGATTGACAGAGGCTCAAGTAAATGGACATTAGCTTAAATTGAGCTTTTCTAGTCTTTTTGACTACACAAAGCTGCTTTACAACACAGGTCACATCTACCCATTCACACCCCATGCACCCTCACGTTCACTCACTGATGGTCCCTACATTAGTTGTCCATCAGTATCAGTGAACTCTTTGACACCTTTTCAAGCCAGTTTACACACCACTGACACAGCAGTGGGAGCAACTTGGGGTCAAACGCCTTGCCCAAGGACACACTGCCATGTGACAACCATGTTAGCTTGAACCTGCAACCTTCCAATTACCAACCAAGCGCACTATCAAACTGTGGCACCTTTGACGCCACAAGTCTGCTGCTTACAGCTGGGTTGGCTTTCAGCCTCTCAGCCCATCAGAAGGTTGGTCAAAGGGTCAGTTGAGATGGTGTGCACAGTGTAGTAGATTTATTTTAACATTTTAAAGCCTCAAATTATATCAAACTACTGATGTTCAATGGCTTCTACTGTCAACTACATACATAAATTGCAACGGCTGTGGAAAAACAAAATATTGATCAGATGATGGCATCAAAGTAAAAAAAGCCTAATCCTAATTATGCTATGTCATCCTATTAGCATCAACCCAATTTAAAAAAATAAGGGGAAAAATTGGGATATGTGAACATTTTTCTGGCAGAATTCCCCAATGAGTAGAAGTAGTCTTTATGTGTTGAAGCATTGTTCTGACCTGCATGCTATGGATGAGAATTAACTCCTGTGGATGCTGACTTCAGGATCACGGCTGGAGGGCGGCAAAAAACCATTAGTGTAACTGCAGTGAATTGGCAGTGATGAATGGATAAAATGAAGTGTATGAGATTGTGTGGGTGTGCAAAATGAGCTGTGACATACTGTAAACATGTTTGTGCTGATACACATAAAGCTCGGGTTGCTGGTTTTTTGTTTGCCCTTGTGGTCATGGTCATGTTGTGCATGTGTTGTTTAAAGGGGTTGCAGAGGTAGCTGATTGGAGTATTAATACTGGCCGGCCTTGGCACTGCTTTGTGAGGGAGTGTGTGTGTGTGTTTGGAAAGCTAATCAGGTAAATGGTCAGGGGGACACTCCTGCCCAGCCCTGTGACAACAGCAGCATTGACCAGAAACAGCTAATAAATGGATAAATAGGGAGTGTGCAAAGATGCTGCTTGGCAGACTGGATATACCTCGCTCTGTCACATGGTCCACCTAAAATGGAAAGAGTTTCCAGAAAGAATAATGATGCTACATCCCTGAAAGGCATGTGAGAAGATTTTGTCAGATAATTTACAGCTCACTAAAATCTTAAAATGGCCCCTCTAGATTTCTGTGGGCTGAGTCAAACTGTTAAAAACCACAAACAGTGCTAAGATGTTGAAGTTGTAATTACTTCAGAGTGGTTCCTGTGGGTAATTTGACTTACCTAGCAACATGAGGTCTATAAATGAAGGTTGTAATTTGGTACATTAAACAGGAAGCCAAACTAGCAGAACTCTGTTTAACACCCCAGGGTTTCCAGGTCTTAATAGTTTTTTGGTGAGATGTGTACTTCCTTTATGGATAACTGCTGAGTGCAGAATTTCTCTATTGTGTTTCCAGCAGCGACACACGCACACATACATCCCAAGAGTGCAACACAGGCATGAAGAAATACACAAGACATTTAAAAAGTGTAGAGAACTGACAGCACATCTGCATTCTTCCCACGTCTCTACTGTAAAATCCTTGTGTGCCAACTTATATTGATTGCACGTCCTGCGGAGTGTTTTGCATCCGCTGTGACACAAGCTGCTGAATGAGCTAATGCACCCTTTGTACTTTCGCGTCCTTCACCATCTCCATAACATCGTAAAATAGGTAAAGAAACGTTCCATAAGCGACAAATCCCTCAGTATCTCCATGAAGGATGAGCATATGTAACATAAGTCACATACACAGCAGAGCAAGGTAACCGTGTCTGACATTTTTCGCTTTCTATGATAATGAGGTGCTTTAAATAACATGAGTTCTGTTTGATAAGCCTATACTGTTGGACTCATCATCATATTTCCTTTGGCAGGATCCATACTCACATGTGTGTTTACATTTAGCTCGACACTGCTTAATACCAGCAGACTTTAATGCCATTTGGCTGGAAATGGCTTGCATCAGCAAAACAGATTATGCAGTTTTGTGTGTTTGTGGTAAGATTAAGAGCGTTTCAGCCTCAGCACTTGGTGTAACAGGCAGGTCGACAGGTGGCGCCAGCAACAGAGGCACACACACTGTGCAGATCTTTGGTGTATCTGTGCTCCAGGCGGTGTAGTCTGAAGGCTGTAACTGATAAGCTGTCAACCAGCCAAGAGACAACGGTGTCCTTGAAAGGTCTCGAGGACTTTCCCCCCGGGGACGAGGACAATCACGATGCTCTGTGATGCTCCCTGTGACTATGCTGTCCTCTTCTTCAGACTGTCATTTTGGGGGGTATGTCAAATAGGAAAAGTTCAGGTGATAGACTAAAGGAGAAGTCTACAGAGACTTTCTCACAGTGGCATGAAAGACAGAGTTTGTTGTCTTTGTGTTGGTGTGTGTCTTTAAAAGATAAAAAGAACTTCACCCGGCTTCTAACAGTACACAGATGCACCTTACTCTATTTTAAATAATGACCTCCATCCTCTATACAATGACTTTCAGCTTCTTTCCTTTGGACTTTGTTTATAATCCCAAGGTTTTTAATTATGGGTTAGTACATTTCAGTTCTCCCTATGTTGCTCTGTGTTGCATCTGATTTGTAATCTATGTGTTGTGATGGATACCTCTATTTCTCTGGCTGCAAAAAAAATTACCCATAGGTACCAATTAAGTTACCAGGGCCTGAACCTGAGAAAACAAGCTATTATAACAGTAGAAGTACTACAGTAGAAAAAAAATGCAGATTAAAGAAACATGAACATTTTTATCATAATGATGGGGCAACATCAGGGGGGGTGCCAAAAGTAAAACTAGAGTGTATGGCGAAGTGCAAGGTGGTAAATCTGTGTAAACACTGTCAACATTTGTTTCTGCCACAGAAAGGAAATTTCTGCAACACTATCATCACCTGGTAATTAGGGCTGAAAGATACATTGTTATCGAAACTATATTGAGATATGAACATTCAAGATATTAATATTGAAAAAGCAACGATATAAACAATATATATTTCCCCCGTGCTCGCCCTGCATGTACAGCTCTGGAAGTCACAACAAATTTCATTTTCACGATTGTCCTTGAATGCACCGCTCGGTTTCCACCAAACCCGTAGTGGTATCGTATCGATATTGAGATATCTGGCATGAATTACCAAGATATGAAATTTTGTCTATATTGTTCAGCCCTACTGTTTATACACAAGTACTGTGGTGTCGTGCACACACAAGGTTCAACTGACACCACATCAGTTCCCAAAAGCCCCAAAATACCAAAAACCGAGAGGGGTTAAAAAGAGAGCATCAAACAGGGATTTATGACAGACAACAGCTCTTTTTGAGTTCTAACTCATCCTATGTGAAGTGCTATGAAGGTAAATGACTGCACAGAGATGAGGTGAATGTGTGTTCCCTCCTCTGAAAGTCTGATGTCTGCAGCTATAAGTGAGAGTACTGGATTTGCAGGGTGTTTGTGTTAGTCTGTTTGTGTTTGTTCTGCATACAGTAGGTGCAGAACAAACACAAACAAATCCTCACAGTTTGACTTGACCCATGGCTAAAGCAGTGTTTTTCATATGCGCTAGCTGCCAGCCTAACAGTCTACTACCTATTCAATTGCAGCAGAATTCTTCTTCCAATTGTTGACTTAACAATAAACGGGGCATAAATGTGTTAATATTTTGAGAAAAATATTGTGTTTTCTTACCTGAGCTGCGTAGTTAGGAAAACACGATAATTAAAGATTACATTAATTTTCCATTTACAGTGTGTATTTATCCTGTATATGTTGCCTGTTTGGGGTATTCATTTCTGCATTTTTATCCATCATTTATTAACACTTACCAACTTTAGAAAAAACAATAAATCATTTTTTAGCTTTGTTAATTTACGTTGTATGTAAAAGGCTTTTAAAAGGTCTTAAGAAAGCTGTTTTTCAGATATAAAAAAATAAAGGAACTCAAAATCGCTACTGAAATATTTAAAACAGATAAAAGGTTGATGAAAATAATTTTTATAATCTAAATACCAAAATAATAAACCTATTCTTGATCATTTTCTCTGTGGTCACACAATACAAGGATTTTGCTAAAGTGTTCATCAGCGACAATTAAAAGCCTTAGCTTGTCCTTCAGATAAATGACGGTGCCCTTTTGATCAAATATTTCCAATGGTTTTGTGGGGCAACTGCTTAAAACCTTTGGCTGGCAACTTTTTCCTACTGGCTGACTATGTTGTAAGTGTGGAGTCATGGTGCATCAATTTTAATGTCCATAACATCAGCTAATTAAAGTTGTACTTAAACTATTACTTGCTTAAGTCCAAAATGGTTCAATGATGCAGGATGAGGTACTACTGTGCAGCTCTATGCACTGGTGGGTATGTTTGTTATAGCTCCTGATGTGACCATGAGATGATTTTCAAAGTTAAGATCACTCACTTTAGTTACAGCCTTACATCACATTTTTCAAAACCAGCTTAATACAACTCAAGAGAGAAATGAACAACATCTTTAGTTACAGCTACAGCACTGAAAACTGGAATCAAAGTGACATAACAACACCTTTCTGTCAATTTGAGTGGAGTTAGTTTTCCCAGGACTTTTAAATTGGAGGAAATTGGTTGCAACACTTGTGTGATTACAAGTTGCTATCATGTCATGTTAACTAGCCCCAGTAAGCCATCTGTTGAGCCCTGAGTTTTCTGTTTCACAAAGCTAATTTTCTTTAAATCTGGCTTCATCAAAATAGTAAATGAGTCTAAACTTGCATCTTTTAATAAAAGGTCATATTCATAGTAACGGCTAAATCGAGCTGTGTCAGCATTTTCATTAATTATTACCTGGCCTACACTACAGGTCAGGTCTCCAACAGGAAGATCATTACAGAAACCTGTGAAGCTGCCTCGTTAAATTTGCAGCATTAAGTATTTGGCTAAATTGCATTTAATCACCATCCACGTGAACTAGAAAGACATCCACTTGTATGTCCTTCATTGAATTCAAGCTTAACAGATCCTTTTTTAAAGCATTTTATGCAGCTTCTTGACACCAATTTTAACCTCTTTCAACCCAGGATGACGGTTGCACACTTTACCGCTGTTAAGTCTTCAGACAGTCAATCTTCTGTGAATATTTAGCAAAAAAGGGGACAATAAATGCTTTTATATCATCTGAGCACACAAAGCATGGTAAATTACAACAATAACATAACAATAAATCCATTATATAATGATTAAGTGTACAGTTTCAGACACTATAAATGTAGTTTTCCTGGTTAAAAAAACATAGATCCATTTCTGCATCAGCCATAAATCGTGACAGTTTCCTCAGACTTGTCCTTGTATGTTAATAATTCAAATGCAGCAACAGCTCTTCCAAGAGTCCCAAGAGAGCTCCCTGTCCTCGTAGTAAAGGCTACCAGCTGCTGATTTACCTGCTGTCTGCTTATGAAATACGGGAAGACAAAGTCACTTCATGGGATTTTTAAGGCAACGTCTGTGGGTCTGTCCAATGGGCCTTCTGCATGGAAAGAGGTCATTGTTGGAAAAACAGAAACAAATGACGTGATAAGTCAATTTAGGTGAGGATGAGTAAAGAGAGAGAGAAAGCCCTGGAAGAGATCCAGACCTTGAGTGAGCAGGCAGACAGGAACAGGAGAGGGAGAGGAGACTGTGAGAGAGGCAATGTCATCTGACCGAGCAGATACTACCAAATATCAGTCATCAGAGAGATGATTGTATCTGCCTCACTGATACACACAGGGGAAAGATGCCCTCAGTCCTCACATCCTGAAGGTTTACTTCAAGATCACTCATCTCTACCACTGTGCTGTGCATTTCCCTTTTTCTTTTACAAGTAAATAAAATATATATATATATCTCATATTAATCATAAATCTCATATGTTATATACACAAAAATTTGGTGATAGCGTTATGGTCTAATGAATACTGACACACTAGAGAACTGTTCAATACACGTCTATCTGAGAAAGACCCCATAGAACGTGTTTGGGAATGGGCTGAACCTTTAGAAAAATATCTGGGAGTGACTGGATGATTGCTCTGTCGATCACATCAATTATAGGCCAATCAGATAATACAGAAGGCGGGCACTGCTGCCATGGTTTAAAGGACTGAGCATGTGCGACTTTGCTAAAGAAACTCTTGGCAAAACATGTCCAAAATGGAGCAAAAATATCTTATCTATAGACAAATTTGTAATTGGGCAACTAACAACAATTTTTAACGTCGACTCGTTGTTCACTTTAGGGTTAGAAATCAACTAGTAAGATTTTAGCTTTTACTTTTTTTTGCTTCCACTATAACCTATGGTGTCTTCTAAAGCTTTGTGATGTTAGTATTTTATTATACAAAATAATTATTCGACATAAAGATAAGAATTATTGTTCTTCTTATCATTGTTATTTACTTCTTACATTTGACCATGCTCTTTTAAACTTTAAACGTGCAGTTTTGATTTTAATCACAGTAAATACTGGTCATGTCCAAAGCATTAATATTGTTAACATGTATGATTTTGTCTTAATGTGAAGTCTGGTGACCACTGTTCTTACATCAATGCTTTTTTAGTGTATAGCAGTCGGAGTGGATGAAGAATAAGAGGGAAGGAAGGGGGGGTAAAATATAAGAGAAAGACAGCTCACTTAATGGCTTTAATTTGGCCTTTTTAGGAGATGCATCATTTATGATTTATAACTGTGATTTTTAAATCTCTTTTCCTTTTAGGCTTGCACTGATGTGCTTTAATATCAAAAGGCCGCTTGGATATGAAAATTCTAAACTATGGAAAGCTCTGCCTACTGACTGGCATGCCACAAGCTCTAACTTCTCCATGTCAACAGATGGGACATGGAGGGAGGGGGGATGTCATAGTCCAACACAAAATCTAATATTTCCTTATCTGTATTAAAACTGTACTCTACCCTGTAGTCCTACTTTCGGTCATTTTCTTGACATTATTCTGACAATGAACTTTAAAACAGGGAAAACAGTGAAAAGACACACACTGACTCGGCTGGTTTGGCAAAGCCAGCAGGACAGAGTCAGACTATAAACCACTGTTGTGCAAACAGCATGCTTTAGGCCAATTTAATTATCTCTAGTCTAGTAGAAATCTCTACTTTAAGAAACTCTAATAAAACAAGTGAGGCAGAAGACCTGAAGTCCTCCATCTGTTTTAACAGCAGGGAAACTCTGTCCTGGGGAGCAGAGAGGAAACATGCCTTATCAAAAAGAAAGTTTATTCTCAAGATAAGCACTAGATTTTTCAAAACCTGCCTGCCTAGAAGGCTTGTACCAACAACAACTGAGGATTAGATATCACAGGAGAAGGACTTTGGATTATGTTCACGATCACTGAAACTGAGGTACAAGACATTTCTAATCATCAGAAATCAGGAGGCCTCACTGAACCCAGGAGGAGAAGCTGTTTGGGATCCTAATAAACAGTGCACTACAATTCTCCTCTTTGCTCACAAAACATCCACACACAGCTATCAGCCTCTCCCCCTTTCCCTCGAGTTTATCTGTAGACAAAATGATCAGCAGCCAATTCCATAAAGGTGACCAAATAATTTCACTCTCTATTCCACGAACCATCGCGTGATCTATATGGTATGTATTTTGTGTTCTTCCTTCATGACAGAGTAGAGTTTAGCCCTTTCCCTCATGCAATGGGGATATTTCCCAGAAAATATTGGAGTAACTGATCAAGAAAATTCAATGACCTTTTTGTGCACACTTGGCCCACAAAGAAACATGTTTTCCTGCAGTCTGCTGTCACATAAATGGAGGGATGAGGGAGGGGATATACCAGGAGTGCAGCAGGTTAATGTCAATTAAAAGTCAAAGTGTCATTCAGACATCTAGCTATCTCATCTAGGTTCAGGATCATTTCAGTTTTTTTCTGTAAATGTTAAATGGGTTTTATTTTCCTGACACTACTTTAAAACCATTAGAGGTTATTTTCCCCTTTTTTAAATAAAAGCCTTTTAAGTACCACAAGACAGAAAGGCTCTCTCTGACATAAAAATTGTGTACTACTAAAAGAAAAACAGTTCATTCATAGATGAGATGACTTTGTCATGTTTAACCAAATGTTTGGAGCCGTGTGGCTCAAAATGTCAGTCATTTTATCTTCCAGTCTAGCTCTAGCAATACACAAGTGGCAGAATAGTCAAGTTCAAAACATCCAAGAACAAAATTGTCTCAAAAGTTAAAGGATAAGTTTGGTTTCTACAACTTTCACATTGTTTATAGAATGAAGTAGAACAATATACTCACCCAGAAGGCTTTCCTGATCCAAACAGTGCTTCGGGAGATATTTAGATCCAAAATCGAGCGGCAGACATCCGTATAATGGTAGCACACGGGGCATGTATAGCGCCACTCCTAAAACTGCATTAATCTTCCAAAAACTCATTAGTTTCACCAATATCTCATCATGGTCCGCTCACGCTACTCCTCCATTACAGTCTGTGTCGCTCCAGACATGTTTTTGTAACTGTGCTAACCTCTGACCTGTAGAAGAAGAATGCTTGCCTCAGCGCAGGCGCAGTACTCTCTGGAGAGCTGTTCTTCTCTTTGCCTCCGCGTCCTCCTTTCGATGAGCTCCTCATCTGTAAACTCTGGCTCGAAACTGTAAGGACACCCATCATATTCAAAGCTCTCGTCCACAAAAATGGAAGAAGGAAGTTGTTGAGTAGTCGGCGGTCGCCCCTGAAACAATGAGCCGTACTGGGCATTCGCGGCAGCCGTAAAGAACGTTTTCAGTTTAGAGGTCAGCACAGTCACGAAAACATGGGTGGAGCGACACTGGACTGTCGTGGAGGAGTAGCGTGAGCGGACCATGATGAAATATTGGTGAAACTAATGAGTTTTTGGAAGATTAATGCAGTTTTAGGAGTGGCGCTATACATGCCCCGTGTGCTACCATTATACAGATGTCTGCCACTCGATTTTGGATCTAAATATCTCCGGAAGCACTGTTTGGATCAGGAAAGCCTTCTGGGTGAGTATATTGTTCTACTTCATTCTATAAACAATGTGAAAGCTGCAGAAACCAAACTTATCCTTTAAAAATAGTCTGGGTTGCTGGTTTGCACCCAGGCATGTACCATGTGCGTTCTTCTGCTAGCCCAGGTTCGAATCCAGCCTGTGGCCAGTTTACAGGGTGTCTTTTCCTACTCTTTCTCACCCCCTTTCATTGGCCTGTCTACTGTCGATCTCTCCTATCAATAAAGGCACAAAATGCCCAAAAAAGACATTGAAAAAAAAAAACAATTAAAAATAGTCATGATGATTCTCTGTCCTCAAATCCACTCTGAAAACCCACCAATTCAGGACTGCACACTCCATTTCACATGAACCTGCTGCTTACATCCTTATTCCTGTCATTGTCTGCTGTGTTTTGCTGATGTTTTTGCTTATTGTTGGTTTTACTGTAGTCGTTTTAAATTAGCACAGTGTCCTTTGGTGTCATGAAAGGTGCTTTTAAATAAAATGTATTATTATTACTATGATTAACAAACAGGACCTCAAAGCATTAAAACCTCATTGTGATTGTGCTTTGGTTTCATGTTTGAGCTGATCAGCTGTCACACACCAGCAGCAGCGATCAGTTCCACACAGCAGTGAGACAGCAGCTTCCTCGGGCTGGGAGAGGACATGATAACTTTATTAGCATGCACCACAGCCACTGCTCTCTCTTTCTCTCTCTTCTGTTTCCCGTACTTACTCTCTGCCCCCTGCCTCAGTCACACGCTCTAAATCTTCTGCATATTGGACTTCCCTCACAGTCTCCCTGCCTGGTCACAGATATCCTTTACCTTCCCTCCTCACCTCTTCTTGTCCTCCCTGAGGACGGACCTGGCCTTGGGCTGCCCGTAGAGCTGCCTGTCTCGCTGTCATTATTACTCTAACAGCGCCTGAGGGGAAGTCGTGTTAACCCGTGCATGTCTAAGTGTCTGTCACTTTTACTTGTCAGCTTGAAAAGATCATTGGAACAGAGACAACGGATGCAGAAAAATAATCAAATGATCTGATGAAGATGTGGATGCTAATATTTAAGTGCAGTTGGATTCATCTGATTTGACGTTTGCTATCAGGCAGATCAATCTTGCCAAGCTCCGATCTACAACATTCGTGGTCAAATCAATGTCCTGAACAACTGGAAGAAGTGATAGCCATGAGTGAAGTGACGGCTGGAAGTGACTGCTAATACAGACATTAGCAGAGATGCTAACGGCTTCAGTAGCAGTTTGACCAAAACTGGACCACATTTCTAAGGCCCTATTAAATCTGCCTTATTCTTTCCCAAATTCCATTCTAGTTTTTCCCATATTCCATATTCCAGTTGAAATTTTTGAGAATTTCTTTACAGGTCCAGTTATCAGTATATTGACTAATATTCAGAACATTTGATGTCCTAACACATGATAATTATTGGGAAACTGCTCTGCCCTGTACTCTGGAGTTAGACGGTAGTTTTGTAGCTTCTCTGCCAACTTAATCGTTGTCTCAGGCAGCCGCTTCGACATGTTTGCATTGTTAATGAGGGGGGGGAGGGGAAGTGAAGCATACATCATCCCCAACCATCAATTTTATAGGGCTATAAATTTTTTCATTAAATGAAAAACAAATAACATTTCTTGGTTTACAGGATATTTTCTTTCCACTTCCAACATATTTTTCCAGAAGTTTGTTCTATGAAGTGTCTTAGGTTCAATACTACAATGCCTACGACATTATCCATCTGGCCCCTAACAAATGTGATTGACAGAAAGACTGTCCAATCACCTGCTGGTTATGCAACTGAAAGGCTCTGCCCATTCCCATAAACTTTCTGAGAGCCGTTTTCCACATGGACTAGTGTGATATACTGAACAGTCCTTCAGGTGTGTTATGTCTGGTAGATATTGGTTTGATAAGTAAACAATCGAAAAAAGTTCCTCTGATTTCTTGTTTTTTTCGTTGTTGACTTTATATGGAAGTCAACACCATCAAGTCATAGTTTAACAATTAGACATGGCAAAAGAGAAATTCAACTCTAATATGACAGAATTTACTTTGGGTGTTCACTATAAACTGTTTAATAGGATTTTTAATTTTTAATTTAATTAGAATTAAAATAAGCCTTTATGCTTCACTATTACAGCAACATTCAAATGATAAACTTGAGAAGAAATCCAGCTAATATCTTATTTCATAAGATGCATAATTTTGATAAAGACAAAAGATGAGTTGTCTAGTCAACACAAAAGAACTGAGCTATTTTTTGTCTTTGACGGTCATTTATTGAAAACTCCAACACTGTCAACACCAAGGCAAATAGGCTGAACCTGGCCCAGTGGTGACAATTTCGGCCGACACAATGATTGAAGTACTGACTTTTATTCATTTGTTTTTTAACACCAGAACAATCAGTGGCTGACACAAACATTAAAACTGTGGACACCAGAAGCACTGCTGACAGTGGACAGCTCAAAGAGCAGCTATTTTTGCAGTTTAACACCAGTGTAATTTCACAAAGTGAGTTCAAGGCTTTTATTTTCCACTGGTCAAGGATAATTTCTTGTCTGACCAGCTGATTAGTATCAATGTAGGCTTTAATTCCCCATGGAAGACAATTTTTTATGCAAAACAGTGCAAAATTACTCTTATTAGTATGATATGAAAGGATTACTTCTTGTGTAATTATTTGTCTCCAGGCAGTGTTTAGTTCTTTTTGAAATACAAAAAAATAGCACAATAAAAGGATGGCAATCACAAATCAATTCAAGTTTCAAATCTTTAACAAATGGCACAAAAATCCAATTGCATTAGTCCTTCTGCTTGGTAATTCCCTTATCAATGACTTCCATTAAGTTCTGGACCCCTTGCAAATCAAGGAGGTCCCACTGTCATCTGAGGCAGTCAGCATAAACAACAAAGAAGTCAAAGATGTGATCATGGCAGAGGTCATTGAAATGCTCTTATAACAAAAACTTTTCATTTTGACTAGACATTTATAAAAGTTCATCTTTTTTATGTATTTTTTTGGGCATTTTGTGCCTTTATTGATGGGAGAGATACAGTGGATAGGCTTGTGAAAGGGGTGAGAGAGAAGGGGAAGACAATCTGCAAACTGGTCACAGGCTGGATCCAAACCTGGACTGGCAGAAGTATGTATATGGGACGTGCCCGGTTGCTAACCACTCCGCCAAACCAGCACCCCAATAGTTCATCTTTTAACTAGTAAGCATGTTACCATTTATTTTATGACCTTAAATTAAGAATTAGGACTTTTAAAAAAAAAAAAAAAAAAACTTAAAATATACAGATAAACAAAATCTTCTTACACTGTGCTTCGCTTCACTCAAGAATGTGTCCATGTTGAAAACTCGATGTGTAGCCTAGCCTCCATTTAGAAGAGAGAGCCTGATGCCACAGTGACAAGACAGCCCTCCAATGCAAAGTGGAATAAATTACCTCTTTACCGAGTGAATCAATACATCAGAGAGAGTGTGTGGTTGACTCTGTGTGTGTGTGTGTGTGTGTGTGTCCTGACTGACTGACCTCTTTACAGTACTTTAGGGCTTCACTACACTGCAGAATTGAATCACTACACAGCTGAGCAGGCTGGACTGGACGGATTCTCCAGTTTTCTCTGAGAAATCTTTAAGCGACGTCATTAACAGAAACAGGGCAACTTGTAAATTATAAACTGAACTGTAACTCTAGAGACTTACTGCCTGAATCAGACTATAATCAACACCAGATACCTGAATTAACATTGAATTTCTGTTGTTCTTGATAAACAGAAATATCTCAGGGCACTGTGTTTGTAAAAGGAAAAAGGAAATGTATCTACACATCATGTCCACTTAAAAACACAAAATAAGAAAATAATGCACAACAAAGAGTGTTTTTTTTTCAACTTCTCATCCAATAATTCTTGTTTTTTTACATTCAAATTAAGCCTTTATTTACGTACTAATCAGTGTTCATATTTTTTCCTGCTGTCTTGTTTATTGGTATTTTAGTTAATTTAATGATTATTTTCACTAAACAGAATTAGTTTTCATTTTTAAGTGGAAAGCCTTGGTTTATCAGATTTAATGAGCCAGTTCCATCAAATTTTAATTACTCAGTGGCTGAAAAATGCAATTTTTTATATAATTCAGAGCAAAAAGTATCACATTTCTTGCAATGTGGAGCTGCCTTAATGGAGTTTCAAATCCTAAATGTAGCAAAATGCAAACATTTTAGTGATAAAATTTTAACTTTTGACAAAATTGCAGAAGTTAACAGATCTTTTCTGTTTAAAAGGGTAATTTAACAATACAGGATAAAAAGCCAAACATTTATACTTGAGTGATCTTTTCAATAGAACATGACCTGCTACATGAAGAACGTGATATTGCAATAATTTCATGACTCTGGATCAACCATAGCAAATTATTTTAATATAAGAGCAAAATTACTTTGAATACTTAGTGACCACAATTTGGAGACTGCTCAAAAATTAAGCAACTACAGCTAACGAATGAATTCAAATAGAACAAAAAAAGCCAAATTAATTACCTTAAAATGAAGAAAAAAAAGAAATTCATTCCATTTGAGATGTTTTTTTACAGAATCTTCGAGCAAAAGAAACAAAGAAGAAAATTAAAGAAGTCAAAATAAGCCTATTTCTTACCTTATAAAAGTTTTTTTTAAACAGATCAAATTTCCAGATGGGTTAATATTTGGAACCTTGATATTCTTCGATATTTCTTCACTGCTGTTCAAAAGCTAACCAATAAAAGGCAAGCAACAGTTTTGTAAATCTAGTCTTTCTAAATCATGTGTGTGATCAAAAAGCCATTCTGCTGGGTCTAACACCGAGTTTACTGAGGGTTTAATACCCAGGCTTTTACATTGAGGGAAAAGCTAATGGACAATGACACCAGGTCTCGCAAAGCAGACACTTTGACTGTAATACCAATTTCAGTTCAATCAAGTGACATTTTTATCGTCTAGACTTCACTTTTCACCATCGGTCAGTTCTCTGCTCCAACAGAACAATTATTCAGCTGTGGATTTGATTGACTGATCACAGCAGGGAGGAACATGAGAGCCTGTTTTACCGTTTGCTGCTCAAAGAAACACGAGAGTCCTGTTACACAAGTCTAGGCAGCAGAGGGTAAAAAAAGACTTTACAGATGCTCTTTGATAAAACTGAGAATTATTTCTTCCATTCAGTAAATCCTGTTACAGTAGTTTGTCTTCAAAATGGGCATCATCGTTCATCACCAAAATATCAGGTGGCTCAAACAGACAAGAGGCAGACAACAGCTACAGTGTAATTACTTCAACCGTCATGAGAGGCTGCCTCGCTTTTTGGAGTATATTCGGTCAATGTTGACTCAGCTTGTTATCTCAGCAGTGTAACCAATTCATTAGCCTGGGGAGGGGAAGGAATCAATTCTATGGCAGATCATGAGCTGAGTGTCATCAGGGGGAGTAAATGAGCCCCAGCTCTCTGTTTCACACACTGTTTAACTGCAGCCGAGTGTGAAAGGGCCATGAAGAGGCTTTGCAGAGGTTTGTTTTTTCCAGGCAGAATATTGAAGTGTGGGGTTGGAGTAGGGATGGGTATTCTCTACAATGACTTACTGAGGGTTTGTGCTTTTAACTAAAGGTTAAAACAATTACTAGTTAGTTAAACAAAACTGAAATATTCTTTTAGTTGAAATACATTGCTGGTGAGATGCTCTTACTTTGTTGAAGATTTAAGGTGATACATAGAGGCTAGGTTGGCATGACAACAAGCCAGCCTTAAAGCCCACTCTAATGTCACCTTTTATTGCTTTCACCCTAAACTTAGCGGGTCAACGCAAGTTTTTTTTAAACGCGGGTTAACCCACTAACAATCAGCAAGTGATGCCTTTCCCACTGCCAGGAGATCCTGGTCTAATTGGCAGCAGATGAGCTGCGTGGCTGTTTTTTTACCTCTGGTGCATCAAGCTGATCAGCACGACAAAACACGACCACGTAAACAATAGAGGTGTGAAAAAATATCGGTATCGCAATATATCGCGACTCCCGATACAATATCGATATTTCAAATCTTAGTATCGATATTTTTGTAAAAGTAAAAACTCATATTTTATCAGAGTTTGAAATAAAATACAACTTATAAATATGTATGCACAGGTGCACAGGTGTCAGTTCAGACAGTGACAAGAGAAATATATGATTTTATTACTTTTACTTACTGTTGTTCTGTCAGTAACTCAAAGCTCTTTGTTCCTCATGTGTTCAGTTACAGTTTGAGCTGCACTGCAGGTTAGGATGCTTTCAATACTTTAAGGGGAAAACAAGAATAACTTCTTTGCAACATTAATTTAAGTGACTTGATCCACTCTGTGTTTCAGGTTAAGTGTATTAATGTAACACTGCATTTGACATATTTCAATTACAATAAAATGGAAAGGTTACATATTCATTGTCTCTAGGTTTTACCTAGGTTACTGTATAATATCGCAATATATCACAATATTGTGATATTGTGATATTATCGTATCGTGACCAAAGTATCGTGATACGTATCGTATCGTGAGGCTCTTGCCAATACTCACCCCTAGTAAACAATGGACAGTAGCTTTTTTAAAAAATGTACAAACTCAGTGCAGACTGAACAACATTTGAGTGCTGATGATACAAAGGCGAATAAAATTTTTTGCTCAGACAGCAAAGAGTCATGTAAGTTACTGATGGAGGGTAAGGGCACAAGCACATAATGCTAACGCCATGGCGTAAATAACCTCCTTGACCCGGGTGTGTTGTTCCCACTGAAGTCAGTCGAAGGCCAGCCTATAAAAACCTGTGCAACTTGCAGGGTCAGTCAACCGGGTTGAAATGCCAATTAGACCCTTTCACACTGCCGACAGGAGCCGATTGTTACCGGGTTTAAACTGGGGTTTTTTTGCCAGTCTGAAAGGGGCATTCGATTCTACCTTTTTACAAATCAAAAGGTTTATCTAAAGTTTAGCTATGACAGCCAATAAGCATGGCCGCCACAGATTAGGCTCTGTGGAATTTGGCACTGTGAGTGAGCAGTGTGGTTGGGCGACATTTTGTGTAAAAATTGACAAAAAACGATGTAGGCTTTGTCATGTTAGGCTGGCACACGTTTAGAGTACAGTGTGGATGTTAACTTGGTGTTCGTACTGGGGACATTACCACATTTTAAGAGCTGTTTTTATGTCATTGCAATAGATGAAGACTGTTGTGATGCGTCTGCAAAGGCTAAGTTGCAATAACAATAAAATACAAATTATTTAAGCAGCTCTCTTATATAATATCACTCAGATGATGATCTAAGACTTTCCAGTTACTTTTTGCCAGGTCATTGGCACAGTCTGGCCTACTCAATAGTCTTGACAGTTTGTACGCATGTAATTCTTAAATCATCACATTATGTTAATGTCCAGCACTTTCTGAATTGCTCTTTAGGAGGTTTTTGTACACTTGAGCAAAAACAAAAACATGACTGGTGATCATATGGGCAGCCAATGGTCTGATTTGGGCATCCTTAGAAAATATACTTAAGTAGTTTTGCTTTAACTGACAGACTGTTGTACATCACAAAATCTGATTTACTGAGAAAAGGTTTGGAAATGTGAGACAAAGTGTTTTACACCCACTTACATGTGATCGTACTCTAATTTTTGAGCTGAGAGCCTGATTTAAGAAAGAAACTAGTGTCACTTTAAGATGATATCTCTAAATACAGCTCCAAGCTTTGTCGAGTCAGCTGACTCAAAGACCGCCTCTCTACTTTGAGCTTGCTTCTTGGTAAAAGTCCAGCGTGAACATACTGCTCCATTAATATTCTTCCTATCCCCATTATTATCTGAATGGATGAATGTCGGACCAACTTGGCAACTCCATTTTATCTTCTTCTGCACTTATTCAAAATGTCTAATCAAAAAGAGGATTACAAAGACAAGTCCAGCCTCCCTCCTGGATTCTCCCTCTCACCATAAAAAACTTGTTTCTTCACAGCTGAATGCGCTTGAATGGTTTTCGCAGAGACAACAATAAAATGGTCAGGGGTTTTTTCGGGTGCGAGGCATTTCATCATTTTCTCATGAGACGAGAGGCAGACTTGGGAGAGCTTTCATATATTCAAAATTTACAACTTTCCTTTTCTTTATCTTCAAAAAACAGACAGTCGGCGAACACTGGAGTCAAAGCTGCCTTACACTGTCCACAGACTGAACCCTACTCCACTCAATGATCCTCGTCCTCTCTGACCGGAATACAAACTCGGCCTCTTGAGGACACAATCCAGAATGTGTACGACTTGTGAGTGTTTTTAATCATCGCCACACGTACAAACAAATATTTCTTTTACTTATTTTCAGTTGTGACATAAACAGAGACCTCATTTAGTTGTAGATTGAGCCAAAAATACTGAAAACACATGGAAAAGGAAACAGAGGAGTGAGACAGGTGGGAGAGGATGATGGAGGGGGAAAAATAAACAGAGAGAGCGCACAAACACAGTGTGGCGTGAGCCTCACAAAAATATCTGCTGTTCAGTGGATGTCAGGCACGGGGTCTCTGTCCAGGGTGCTGAAACAAGACGAACTACAAGTGCTTAACATGCAGCCTGTGTGTGCAGAAAGGAAACATCAGCACTTTGAATACACGTCGTTTGCATGTGAATATTGCTCTGGCACAAACAGCCACCTTCTTTGTACCCCTGTGACCTGCTGCGTCTAAAGCGGCTCACTTTTCCCCATCTTTTTTCTTCCTGCTTGTGCTCTCTCCAAGCTGCTTTCTGCGAGAAATCCAATAGCAAACAAAGGATGAAGTCATGCTCTCCCCTGGGTTGCTTGGATGCCACACTGAATACATCCCTGGATCAACACAAACACACACACACACAGATCCAGTGTTGGCAAACAGACAGGAGCAGGTAGTTGTGCTGTGCCCTCTGTAGCAGAACCAGCAGTAAAGACAGACCTACGGGGAATTTGTAAATCACACCGGACTTCCCTGAGAGGCTTTAACTTCAACAAACTGTGATACTGATGAGTCAGGCAGTGGCAAGGACATTATCTCTTATCATGATGCTAAATTGTTGATGGAAAACAAAGCATTTGTGCAAACAGAACAGCCAGTTATCCCCTGTGCATTTCAGTTTGTAATTTAACTAAGTGGCTCTCTAGCCTGAGCCTCCAACTTCCCAATGACAAGAGTGTCACCCAAGTTTCCAAAAAGTTTTCTGCACTCAAAATGATCAATAAGAAATACTACATTTGGATCTTACATGTCACAAAAACATGTCATGATCATACTCTCACTGAGGCCAAAGTAGGGCTGGGTGATATGGCCTAAAGATAAAATCCCAGATTTTCCCCCACAAAACTCAATTTACAAATTTAATGGATTTTTTTCTCTCTCAAACAAACAAACAAAAAAAAACTCCAAGTGACACAAAATGACATGATTTAAGTTCTGCCTTTATGTTGTCAAAATATATTCCTAAACCAATCACAATATCCCTCTTAAAATTACAGTGTGTGCCATAAAATGTTGATTCTGTAGTTCTAACGCAGGCAGGTTTACCTACATAAACACTGAAACCTGAGAGATTTTACAGCTTTTTAACATGTAACTCTCTGATCGACACGTAATCAAATTTTTGAAAAATAAACACAAGCAATTAAAAGTGCTTGTGCAAAACCTGACAGGGCCACCATCGTGAAAACTGTAAAATTTCAGTAATTATATTTTTCAAACTTTGGAACAGCTTACAATTTAATAAGAGAATGAAAAAAATCTCAATTTTTTATATTAAAATCTTCTGCAGAAAATAATTCTTTTTAATCAATATATCGCCCAGCCCTAGGCCAAAGGACAATAACTTTAGCCTATTTTCAAATAAATTAAGACCTTATGATGTTAAAAACACCACTTTGTGTCAAAATGAGTAGAGTAGGTTATTGCAAGGAGTTGGTTCAATGAGAAGAGACCATCATAACAGCTACATCTGGTCAGAATGTAAATAAGCTAAAAAACTTAAGTATGGTATAGAAAATAGTTATTTATTATTACAATTATGAAAGGTTAACAAAACACACAAGAGATGAAAACTGGAAAAGTAGTAAACTGGATTAACTAAACATAAATCAAGATAACTAAAGGAGGTAGAACCACATTACAAAGAAAGAGTGAAAGGGAGTGCAGGCTTTAAATAAGAGGCAAATGAGCAAATAAAACCAAACTAATCAGGAGAGGTGCAACCCATGACTAATGATTGAAGGTGAAAAGAGAAGAAAACCAGGAAGTAAACAGAGGGATGTGTGGAAAGAGGAGGAAAACTGTGTTATTTTCAACAAAGTAATTTCCCAAGAACTTGATCTTATGACAGCGTGTGGCTCAGCTGTTGTCCAGTTGAAAGCATTCAGTCACGTAACCAGTGCACAGGACTAAAGGGCAAAGAGTGTCAGCGAACACGGACCACTGTATGAAGCTGCAGCACAGGCTTTTTAACCAACCTGGCACAAGTTTACATGCACAAGTGCATCAATAATAACTTTAAGACACTTATGAACAAGAGTGGCCGATATGATCAGCACAATATCAGAAATGGCAGATTTCAAATTTTCTGCTGATATTTACAGCTTGATCTTACATATTGGCCATGTACTCCATTTATTGGCTTTTGTATTTGAAAAGGAACTATAATGTTTTACCCTATCATCACAAATGTCTACATTAATGTTACTTAACATCATCTTTCTTTAGAGAAGCAAAGAGTGATGAAATGAAAGGAAGAGGTCAAATTCTACACCTGTACAGACTTTGTGCTCTGGACAAGAATGTGTTCATGTTGGTGCTGTTATCAATGTAGCATAATGACTTTTGAAATACTGGCATGACAGATAAAAAATCAAATATCCTGCATCCCAACCCTGGTACACCATTCACACAATTCAAAATACGAAAAACTACATAGTCAGAATGTCATTTCAGTATGTTAAAGGATCATGATATTAGAAAATCCTTCCCCGTACACCTCAGCCAGAGGGAGATTCTACACCTTTATGTGTGATTATATGTCTCTGATGAGTTTGATTTTAAGTTTGCTGTTTGAGAGGTGAAAAACGAGACATTTATTATAACAAAAACACTGATGAGTCATAAGTTAACTTTTGCTAGTCAGTGCTATTTATTGTAGCTATCAGGATTACTACCAGCTGGTATAGCCAGTTGGTGTCTCTAAGTAGTAATTTACTTTTTTTCGTCAGTATAGGAGAAGTCACAACCGAGCAACACACTGTGTCATATGATCAAGTCCTTGGCAAATTACTTTGTTGGAAATATCACTACTTTCCTTCACTTTCCACACATCCCTTAGCTCACTTGTTGGTTTTTCCTCTTCCTTAACCTTCTCTGATTAGTAGTGGGTTGCACCTCTCCTGATTAGTTTGGTTTTACTAACTCACTCACCTCTTATTTAAAGCCTGTACTCCCTTTCATTCATTCTTTGTAAAGTGGTTCTTCCTCCTTTAGTTATCTTTAATTATACTAGTTTACACCTTTTTTCAGATGTCACCAACTGTGTTTTGTTCATGTTTTACCCATTTTAATCAATTTTTGTAAACCTTTCATAATACCACCTTTGCAACTTTGACACTGTGGAGTAGGACAGCATTGAGCAGCTACTTGCCCCTCTATTATATACGATCTGTAGAAGTATAATTATGGATTTTCTCCTCTTTAGTGGGTGCATCTACTAAAAATATGACTACTTTTTTTGTTTTTAAAAAAGGCTGGTTCGGAAACATAGTTGGCCAGTGATACAGTCAACTTTAACTCTATTGCGTAAAGCATAGAGAAGTTCTTTGTCTACAGGAGGACTGTCCCCAACATGTGTAACACAACAATGAAGCTGTCAATTACAGCTAACAGAAACTGAAATAATGGGAAACAATAACTGCAAAAGGGGACAGTTTTCAGACCATAATTACTGGGCGGGCTATGCTCTACAAGTATGCATACATTACATCTCATTTTACGTTTTAGCAATTAAATTAATTTGATTTAGAAACAGCTAATAATAATAATAACAACTTTTTGTTATTATTTTGAATACAAAGGAAAATGAAAAACAACCACACAGACAACTGACACACATGCACACACATCAAACTGGCAAGAGAAAAAATGAAATAATAATAATAGAGAAAAGGAAAATACTATGTTTCAGAAAAAAAAAAAAGGGTAGCAAAGACGGGAGAATCACAACTGGGTGAAAGCAGGAAAAAATCAGGGTCCAGTCTAAGGTCAGCTTGCAAAAAAACGTCAGAAAATGTTCAGGGTATTTGCATGTGTGAAAAGGGTTAAGACAGGAAAACAGCCTTGTTAAGACAGCAGCATTCTTTAAACAAATGGAGGTCTCTAAAAACAACTTAGATTCTTTACCACAGCAAAATAAAGTTAAAAAAAAGAGTAAATGTATTCCTGTCCACCTAGGGCATGCCCCACATTTAAGACATTTTTCCGGGCAAGGTTAATGAGACAATTTTGGGTCCTGAACCACCACTTGAGAAACACTGTCAGCAGTGAATTATTGCAGTGTAACGTTCAGGGACAATGATGGGTAAAATGCTGTAAAATGACGGATTTTGTGGGTCTATTTTCTTTACATTTGCAGGTCTGTGCAGTTAAACATGTCTTGAGTAACTCCGGAGAGGCAGCGCTTGTTGCAGATGTTCTACTCCACTGACTATGCTGCTCCATGTAGCTCGGTGCAAAGCTTTAATAAGACAGGAACTTCAGAGTTAATCTTTCTTACTCACCTCAAATAATGGTCCAATTTTGTTCTTTTCCAAATAAGACTGTATTCTTGACTGTTGTGGAGACGCCATGAAGAAACTGTTGTGCGTCGGAGGAGCCTTCAGCAGGAGGAAATCACGAGGTGAGCCGGTGTCATTTGTCCTTCACGACTCGTCTCGGCGACCGAAATGTGCAGAAAAAATAAAATAAATGTCACCAAGTGGAGCCAGGGTGAGTTCAGGCTGCTTTCAGAGTCAGGCAGAGCAGAGCAGGCGTCTGTGAGCCCGGCTCATTGTGGAGACTCAGCCCGGGACCATCCCCAGTTTGACGCCTCACTGACTCTCCGGCTCTCTGGCAGCAGCCTCCCTGTACAGACCAATGGCACAGCAGCTTTGTGACACAGAGTACAAATCTTCTGCTCACTGGCTGCCTGCGCTGTTAACAGAGCCACCGCCGCCACTCCCATTTATCCTCCGGGCTCACAGAGCTGCCTGTGTCAGAGCAGCCTGCCCAAGCTTCCGTCTGCGCGCGGAGTGTCCGAGATCACACACTGCGCACGTGCAGCGACCGTTAACACAGCTGCAGCGCGGTATGCTAATGTCTGTAGGATGAGTTAGCCAAGTGGAAAGGTCCTGTTATGAACATCTTTTATTATCCTGACTGTTAGTTTTTAATACAGTTAAGCAAAGTGCTGGAAGAGAACAAACCTCCAGCAAGGCATTTCTGGCGAGTCGTCAAAAATTTGGAAAACTGCCCTATCACACTCAGCAAATCCATAGCCAGCATCCCCTGAAAATTTTCTTCAATCTCTGTTCATTAGTTTTTGAATTACAAATCAACAAATAAAACAAACCAAGAAGCGCCAGCAAAAACCTCCTTGGCATAGCTAACTAGTGTTCCAGGAGCACAAACCTCCAAGGAGGCGTCTCTGACCATGTCTGGAAAGTAACTGTCGAAAATGTGGATAACTGCCCTTTCATGCACCGTTAAGAAATCCTTGAAAATTTGGATTGCCACCAAAGTAAAGTCCCCTCTTCCCTATGCCAAAAATGTAATCAAAATCTGTCACATTTTTCAAGCTATCCTGTTCACAATTTATCAACAGAAGAAACTACCGGCTGTCTGAGAGCACAAACCGCTGACACAATTTCCAGCATGATAGATAAGCTTAAGTCAGAAGTTGACTTAGGTCATAGAAAAGTGGCCTTTCTCTCACTCTTTACAAATTCTTGAAAAAATCCTGAATCAGCATCCAGCTTTAGACCACTAAAATCTAATGTTCTCATGCTGTGCCCAACATTCCTTAAAATATACCACTGAAAAAGTCAAACTTTCCATGGAGGCTGCTTTTCTAATAGGATAATCTCAATCCTTGTGACTGATATGAGCACAATATTTTTTTACAAAATGCTCAGTGATATTTGAGCGTTAGTGCATTAGCTTAAAAGGATGAGCTGACTGCTTTAGAGACAGCCCCAGCTGTTCACAAATGTTGCAGATTACAGAAATGTGTTTATAAATGCTTAACTTAATGTAAATATACATCTTGATTAATTTATCTCTCTTTCACAGGCTGTTTGTCAGTACAGAAATGGTTTCAAATATGATTTTTTTTCTCGCTTGATTTCTTAACAAAGTGTCGGACTGATATACAGGCATAAATCCCCTTAATGCAGAGAAAGGCAAAGAGACACAGAGGCGGTCTGAAAACATCAATATCGGACTTTTTTCAACTGTGTTTACACCCTGGGCAACCAACAATATAAAATAAAATATGCTTTTGTTTTTTGTAAACAAAGTTTACAAAAGACAGAAAAATCACTCAGCAACTTTGCAAGTCACATAAATAACTAAATAACTGGCCCACAGCCACTATTCCTAATAAAAGCATTGTTTATGAATGTGGTAAGTCTGAATAAAACAGTCCAGGCTTTTTCTTTGAAATACCACACTGAGGTTATGCAGTGCCTTGCTAATGCTTAGGACATCCCTACAGGAAAAAATCAGCTCAGAGTAGCCCCTTCGGCACACAGCTTGAAACTCCCTGCATTAGTTTACTTATGACTAAAAACTGAACAGTTTAATTTTCTATTTATCAAAAATAAGAGTCTGTTTATTCACTGCTTTCAGACTAATGTCAGCAGAGTTGATCAGCTGCACAGTGAGGGGAAGGAGGAGAACAGGCTCAAACTTCACCATTTGTCATTTTAAGAGTTGGGTTGTTGGAAATTATTTCGAAGTATGGGCGCAATTTCCCATTAAGGGGGTACTGGTGTGTTCTGAGACTCAACCAGTTAAGATCCTCTGACACAAAACAACCCAAGTAAGAGTATCTAAAAGATGTGATATCTTTTGATATTGGTTTTCTAAAAGTAAAACATCTGAATGGATGTATCTCCAAGTTTGAATGTACAATTCCAAAAGATGTTTCCTGTCACAACTTAGAATACGAAATGAAAATGTGCCACATCAAGGTGCAAAGAAAGCTACAGTTCGGAGCTCCAATTAAAACATAGCCCAAAAGACATACATTTAACCACTGACAGGTCAAATTTCCAAGCCACAGTTGACATATCGGGAAAGGAGCCCATACCACCCCCTGAAATAGCAACGGTTCTCCAAAATAACTAGAACCAAGTACTGCAAATGGTATTTAAGACTGAGTGATATCACCCCTTTGGTTACTAGAGCCATTTGTCATTTTGTAACTGTGGTGGTCTCCACATTGAAAACTCTGCTTCAGGTTAACTTTCTGTCCAGGTAAGGAGGAGCTAAGGTAGGCTTTTAGTTTAATACCAAACATGCTCTTCACCAAGCATGACTCATATCCTTGATATCAAAGTTGTTTAGGCAAAAGTGTTAATCACTGAAGACATGAACTACTCTGAACTTGGCTGTAAACATATTTATTGTTACTGTAAAAACTAGCCTTTTTAAATAAGTGTGTATGTGAAGACTGTCATCAGCCTCAAGTGGTCACTTTAGGAACTGCAGTTTTTGGCACTTCTGCACTGGCTTAATTTCTTTTTATGTAAAGGTTGTTGCTGTATATAAAAACAACCAAAGCAAGACTGAAGGCTTCAAAATGTGTTTCCCAATTATTGCCGATTTTCATGTGCTTTCACTTGAATAAGTACAGGTCAGCAGTTTTATTCTTGAAAAATCTTTAGTAGAAGGAAATGGTTTAAAAGTATGAAATAGACACAGCATATAAGATATACTTCTGGGATTTATTGTTGCAGTTTATTCCTTCATTGTCAGCTGTTTGTTTGCATAGTAGTGATCTACAGAGTCATCTACAATGATATATTCAATAATAAGTAAAACATAAAGAAACTTTAATCCTGAGTACTGACAATATGAAATAAAAATATAATTCATAGCTCTACTTCCAAAAATCTATTATGTGTTAATACTGATTGAAAATCTTCATATGCATGCAATGTAAAAATCCAAAAACAATGAGAAACATTATTTTTCAGCACATTCACATACTAAATATGTATATTTACAAGAAGACAAACCCATCAGGGACGCTGAAAAACACACATTCATTATGGTTTATCAATACTGGCAGGACTGAGAGAAGAATCAAAGTCAGAGATGAGGAGAGGCAGACAAATTTACACAACCCAATACAAACCAACTTTCATCCAATATCTTTGTTAAATCAATAACATGAAGTATCCTTCTTAAAAGCAAACATGGTTTTCAGCTCATTTAACGCAGAACATAAAGTGATGGATTCTTCCCACTTCTGTTATGTAACTGCAGTCTGAGGGTATGCTTTTACCCTCAAATCTTCTTCTCAGATGCTTTTGAGACAAAAAAGTACAACAGTAGAAAATACAAAGTATTAAAAAATACTATTTACGGTTTTAAAAATTCTATTTACACTTTAACCTGCTACTCTTGACGTAGAAAACTGGACCCAAATCCTTCTTTCAATAGGCTGATCCGTCATGGCTGGAGAGAGGGTTTTATAGATGAAAAGAAGCCGAGAGCTCCGACGAGTTTCTTTGTCTTCTTCCTGGTTGTGGTGCATTATGGGTCACCATCCGGGGGCGGAGGCTGGCAGAGTTTGTACAACCTGATCGAAGATACAAATGAAATGGAAGTTATTACTTTACAGGCGGTGGCACCTTTGTGACTGAACATGTGTTTACTTTGATCAACTGACAACAATGACTTCATTTTGTTTACCTTAAAGTACAGATGCTACTTTTGTCTGTCTTATGTTCCGTATAGCTTTAAGTCTTTGTTACTTTATCATGAAGTTAATGGTCTTGGTCAACTTAGGCTGGGAATTTACTTGGTTTACATTCACATTTGCAACTGCCAGCATCAAAAGATCTGCTAAATGAACAGAAACCAATTCCATTTAAATTTGACCACTGTAGGGTGCTGGTTTGGTGGAGTGGTTAGCAACCATGCATGTCCCATATACAAATCCAGCCTGTGACCAGTTTGCAGAGTGTCTTCCCCTACTCTCTCACCCCCTTTAACAAGCCTATTCACTGTCTCTCTCCTATCAATAAAGGAACAAAATGCCTAAAAATACATTTAAAAAAAATTGACCACTGTACAAAACATAAATAAGGACAGAACACAATGATTTGCAAATTCTTTATGACCTATATTCAACTGAAATACCTACAAAGACAATATTCAATGCTCAAATTGATGAACTTGTTGTTTTTTTTATTCACACACTTGATTTGAATTTGATCCCTGCAACATGTTCCAATGAATCTGATGCAAGGGCAATGAAAGACTGGGAAAGTTTAAAAAAAAAAATGCTAAAAAAAACACCTGTTTGGATTATTCTACAGGTGAACATGTTACTGGAAACAGGTGAGTGACATAACAGGGTGTAAAAAGAGCATCACTAAAAAGCTCAGTGGTTCAAAAGCAAGGGAGACGAGGTCGACCACTTTGTAAATAACTGTGTGAACAAAGAGTCTAACAGTTTAAGAACAACATTTCCTAATGTACAATTGCAAGTCATTTTAAAGCTGTCATCATCACCAGTCTATAACACCATGAAAAGATTCATAGAAATTTCTGCACCTAAGTAACAAGGCTACACTCAACACTTAATGGTGGTACTGTGTTAAAATCCAACATCATTTGATGTCCCCATGTGGGCTAAGGGCCACTTTAGAGCACTTTTCACAGTCAACACAATTGGTCCCTACATCTACAAGTGCAAGTTAAAACTCCATTTAAAGTGAAAGTCACACATCTACTTCCAGAGGCACTCCTGGCTTCTCTGGACCAAAGCTCGTCGGCTTGCTGAGCCAGACTGACAAAGTAAACAAAAGAGTGCTGTGGTCTGAAGAGTCCAGTGATTTGCTTGTTTCTGGAAAAAATCTACCTGTGTCCCTCTGGCTAAAGAGGAAAAGGATCACAAAGGTTGCAATCAGCACAAAGCTCAAAATCCAGCTTCTGTGATGGTATGGGGTTGTGTTAATGCCCATGACATAGGTAGCTTGCACATATGTGATGGCACCAATAAAGCCGAAAGGTCAATGGGTGCCATTGTCTTTTTCAGGGAAGTCCCTGCTTACTTCAGCAAGACAAGGCCAAGCAACATTTGTGTTACAAGAGCATGTTTTTTACTAAAGTTTACTACAGTGAGAGTACTGGAGAGCCTGCCAGCAGTCTAGACCTGTATCATAGTGAAAATTTGGGATGCTCTATGAAGCACAAAATACAACAACTGAAACCAAAGACTGCTTGGCAACATCAAGTAAGAATGGGAAAGAATTCCACCAACAAAACTTCAAAAATTAGTGTACACTGTTCCAAAACACTTATTGGGGTGCTGTTAAAAGGAAAGGTGATGTAACAGTGGTAAAATGCCCCTGCCCTGTCCATACTTTTTCAGGTCGTCAAATTCGATTACACATTAGATATATTGTTTTTGTAGTGTATTAAATTGAGTAACTATGAAAAAAGGATTTGCAAACTGGACTGTTTGCTCGTACAGTTGTTTACAAAATGGTAAACCTCGTCCCATCCTTGCTTGTGAATGACTGAGCTTTTCAATGATGCTCCTTTTACACCGTTATGTCACTTACCTTTTTCAATTAACCTGTTCACCTGTAGAATGTTCCAAACAGGTGTTTCTTTCAACATTCTTTAACTTTCACAGTCTTCCTTTGCCACTGTACCAGATTGATTCAAATATGTTGCAGGGATTAAATTCAAATAAAGTGTGTGAATAAAAAAAAACAACAACCAGTTGATCAGTTTGGCACTAAATATGGTCTTTGTAGTGTTTTCAGTTGAGTTAAGATCAAACATGATTTGCAGTGGTCCGCATTCCCTGAAAAATATCTCCTGTTTTTCTACACATTTTACACAACAACCTAACTTGATTGGAATTGGGGTTTGTTTCTATTGTTTCTTGGTCATTTTGTAATGCTTCTTTTGATAACAATTCATTGATTGATCATTAAATCCTGGTAACTTTCTTGTTGTCACTGACTCTGATTACTATATGATGTGTATATCACACTGTATACTATAATGTGCAGCATGTGCCAAGGGACATAATGCATCTTAAAATAGAGGAAATTAATTAGTTTATATGAATTTCTTCAACTGGATATATTTCTTATCTATTATATTTAAACTTTAAAAATTGTACTTCCCAATATTTGTTCTTTTAAACTAGTTGCCACTAAAGTCCTGCCTCATCTTTGTGTGGGGACAGATGGAAACTGGCAGCTCATGAAATCTGGTTTAACAATTTTTAATTGGCTCAAATGATCAGTGCAATTACACGCTGTCCCTTGCCATAACACTAAAGTAAACTGAACAAAAAGCATGAACTGAGAGAGAAAATTAACTCCCCTTCCACTTCAGATCTTTGTTTATTTATGAAAAAAGTAGAACCAGAAATGCTTCTGCAGTTCAGGAGAATAACATGCTATCCCCTGATGATAACAAGGTGCTGCTGAGCATTACAAAGACAAATACCACAGTTTATTTTATCTTTACTTTTAGTCTGGTAGAAAACAATACATGTCTGGGTAATGTTTCCCGGGATTCGTCTTTCTCATTTGCATTAGAAGACAAGAGGGAACACAGGAACACATTGTTGCCTTAATGATGCACCTCTCACAGCAAAGCTTTCTGCTTTAGTACTTAAGAAGAAAAATGTGTTAGACCAGTTTTTCTGCATACTTATCACAGATCCATGTTTTCTAATCATAGTACAATTTCCCCTGACATCAGCTGTATGTTTTGCATCCTAAAACAAACTTGTGGTTTAAATAAACGATTAAACTAATCCCATATTTGTCCCCTGATCAGACTGACTTCACGTCATGTGGCTGCAGGGAAATTCACCCTAAAGTCTGTCTGTCCTTTTCATCTACAGATCACATAAAACCAGCACGATGCCCTGAAGCACACTTCCAGATTGTGCAGCAGTCACTCACACTGCAACAATTATGACATAGACCAAGCGGGAGTGCAGTGATTCTGCTCTCCCACCACAATGTCTCAACACTAATCATCCCGTTCCTTTAATTGTATTTGTCAATTTCACTAAAAGGTTCAAGAGGGGCTGCCTGTCACACAGAAGCCTTTATGTCAGAGCCAAATGGCTGAGGCGGTCCTTGTCCTCATCTGGGGGTACTGAGTGCAGGGAGCTCCCTTCCAATGGAAACATTTGGCCTCAGTCCTGCACAACAGACACATTCGACGGCCTACTCCACTGTATAAACACATGCATTATGGAAAGGGTTTACTTCACTAGGGTGGAAATTCAAAGAGCATCTATCTTGAAATTAAACAAATAGCCGTTTATTGCAGCTTAATGATTATATGATGGCATCATTTTCAAGAGAGAGACAGGATGATGGAAACAAATGACGAGTAAAATGTGAGAAAACGGCTTAAATGTACCAGCAGTAATGTGATGTAGGTGGTTTGAAGTTAATGGGCTACGACAGGCTATGCAAGCTAAAATGCTTCTAATTTTCTATACTGAGGGTCTCCCACAAAGACAGGCCTGGCTGCAGGTTTACCTGGGGACTGATGATGGTGTGCGATCCCTCACGCCCAGATTCTTGGCTGAATTTTGAACTCGCGCCCCCTGAAAGACAAACATAAACAATTCATGATTTCATTCAAGGCTGTATGCAGGAAGCTGAGACCAACAGAAAAAGACAAAGTCTGATGAGAGAAAAGGAGAAAACTCAGTTTGATGCCATCTTGGAAAGAAGTATCTCATGTGATTTTTTTTTTTGGCTTAACTCCTGAACCCAACTGTTGCATTATGGGGGCAGGCACTTTTTTATATATATATTTTTAATTGTAAACCATTTGGCATGTCATCAAGCAGATTTATGCCAAAACATTGGATTTTGAACTCATTTGTTAAAATAGGCTTGTTCAACTGTGCTAGAATTAATCAAAATAGTCACGATTAGTCCATTGCTGACAATAACTATCCCATTAAAACCCATTTCTTTAAACCCAACCCAGGATTTATTTTTAACAGGCTTGTTAACATGACACAATAGGGCAGCTTCCCACATTTTTGTTAACAGAGCTTGGAATGTCAGAAATGCCTTGTATTCTGTGAGCCAGTTGGGTTGGTCTGTTACATCTGGGGACACAAATGTGATAGTGATTTAAGGCATACCTCTGTAGAGTTAGAAAATATGTGACTGACTTGCACCAGTGGGAGCTAAATGTGTGCTATCATGCATTTTATATCACTACCCTAAAATAAACATGAACATTGGCTTTTAGTAACTTCCTCCATTGCTTCACATTTTGTTGGGATGCTACCCAAACATTCATCTGTGTTGCTCATTCCTTACCAGGGGAACCTCACTGAAGAGATGACTGATCAGACTTTCCATTCATATAAATTACAATATCAATTGGTATTATTAAAATGGAGAATATTTCCAACTTTATCTCTGAGATTTATGACATGCATTTTATGTCACTGTGTTGTCACTGCCATTAATAGATAACATTTACAGAGATGCAAATTTAAAAACATTTAAAAAATCCTCTATAAAATATATAGTTTGAGCTTTACATTTACAAAGTCTCGAGGAGAAGGGGCCATTGATCAGGAAGAACCATCAATTTGAAGTTGAATACTTTATTCTGTTCAATTTGTTGTTTTGAAATGTATGTTTTTTGATGGGGTTACATATTGGGTGGTAACATATATTTAGCTAACACTACTGTAATGGTGCCTTGGGTAAATACCTTACCAAAGTTCCCAAAAAGACTTAATGGCCCTTTTCCATTAGCCCTACTCTACTCTACTCACCTTGTGCTGCTTTTCCATTAGCCCCAGTCACCTGCCCAACGGGGTGTAGTGTTGCTTTAAACAGCTAAGCGGCACTGCGGTGACGTCATTTTGAGCGTGACACAACAATCTGCGGCTTTTTGTCACTAACCAAGTAAAAAAGAAAAGCAGGAGAAGGCTGCAGGTGGCAAGAAGAAATACCCCTTGAGAAGCACAGGAGAGTTTTGAAAGCTATACAACAGAATGAAGCCGAGGACGAGAGCAATCGAGCTGCAAAGAAAAGACGTATGAGGGTAAGCTAATAGTAGCTACTGCTAGCAAGCTAGGTCGTCGTGCTCATAACTCATCGATGACGATATTGTCTGACCAATCAGTAGCCGGCAGTCGGTGACGTCATCTTTCAACCAGAGCGGAGTAGGTACTAAAACTAGCTTGTTTTAAGAGGTACCAGGCTAGTGGAAACACGCTGCAAATCGAGTAGGGCCGAGTAGAGTAGGGCCAAGGCGTGCTCATGGAAAAGGGCCATTAGTCCTCCCAGATGGTATTGGTTGCCAAAATTAAGGATCCTGGCTCTTGGATTATGGCACAGGTTTATGCTCTTGGGGCACTTCTAGTTCATGATATGGCCCCTGAAGGAAAAAAAAACACTAAATGTCTAACATATGTGATATTCTGTAAGGAGGCAAAGCTTTACAATTGTAGTATTTTCTGTTTTTCCAGGAGAAGGCCCCATTCCTCATACTCCAAACAAAAACATACAATTCTCCTTGTGACCACTAGTACCTAATTATATTTAGATTAACGTCCCTAAGAAAGTCAACACCATTGCTAATCACTCACATGCTCCATAGTACTATTGTCAGGAAAAATATCTATTAATATCAAATCATATTCCCCATCCTCATTGAAGGTATTGATACTATTAATTCCAATAAACTTTTTCTGATTTATATCTGCTTGCTCTTGTATTGTTTCTTTAATGTTTCAAGGGTTAGCGTGTAGTATCTTTGTAAGTTACTTAAAATGTGTAGAAAGGCATTTGAAGATAAATGCTTTCTCTGTGTTTGTGCATTCTAGCATAATATTTTCAAGAGTCAGGAAAATGTCTGGCCCTTTTTAATATTTCTGTAGTTTGCTGGCTGTGCGCAGAGTCGGCAAATCCACTATTTCAGCATGGGGTGTTGGGAGGGTACTAGATTTATGAACACCTGCACTTACAAAAGCACCCAGCCCTTCTCTCGCTCTATGATGCACACATCCAAGCAAAACTACACATCAAATTATTATCCCAAAGAAATCATCAGCATCCCTGCTCCCAGCAGAGAGACTGTCCAAAAGTGCATTAGCTGAGCACACTGCTGTGTGACATCTTACTGTCTGCCACGAGACACGTCCAGATAGCGGGATAGCATCAGCAATTATTCTATGCCTATCACAGCCGTCTGTTCTGATGCATACAGACAGAGATGCCCTGTAATGGCCCTGAAGGACAGGGTGACCAGAGAAGATCAGATGAGTTAGCGAAAAAACAGTCAAACAAAACAGCTGTAGTTTTGGTAGAGAGCAGAGTCAACACAGAAACAAAAAACAGCTGTCTACAGGGCAAGTAAGTTCATGAATTAGCATGCAAAGAACTTCACTTATGTTTTAATATTCTTATCTACTTCTAAATTCAAAGGGCGCATTTATTTTGTATGGTTTTCTTCTTTCATTTTTATATATTTAATTCAATGACTACAATCTGGTTGCTGAATGATTTACTCATGATTCACCTGAAGCTACAACTAAAACATAATTCTGCCTGGATCTCTGCCGTATAAACATCAACGCGAGGGAGAAATAAATAATACCAAGGAGAACATTAAGATTCAGCACGTTGTATCAATCTTATATTATATTTTAAAGACTGTTAGAGAACCTTGTCCTTGCACAGGCTGAGGGAGCCAAAAAAGCTTTAAAGTTTATATATTTGGTCATTGTTTTACATAAATTAATCGTGATATGCAACGTTTTTGAAGCAAATCTTCATCTGTTTCTCAAATATTCAGCAATGTTTACTTTATCATTTTTGTGACTATCTATTCTTTGTTTTACCCTTACAGTGTAACACCCTAGAAGATTAATTGAGTGACAAAAAATAACAAGCCAACAGGCTCGGGAAATGAGAGCTAAAAATCATACACTTTAAAATATGGTTGGCAAAGTTAACTCAAGGAACTGAACCTGAAAAAAAAATCACAGTTTCTCTTTCGGGTAGACACCAAGTAAAGAAAGAGTCTGCACAGTTAAAAAGACACTTGACAACAGTGTTACTTTTATTTCAAATGTTGCCGCTTATTGTTATAAGGCAGTGTAATGAGTTAACTTGTCACCCAGTTTTGCCTGTTGCTGGGTCGAATGCACTCCAACTGCATAAGAACTGTTCCAGCTATTGACTGGGGGTGAGCCAAAGTCAACTCTTTGAAATGATCTCAGGATGGTTGTTTTGTCCTGAATCAGAGTTTGATTGCTGTGTTCATTTACAGTATGTTTAATCCAAGCTGCAACCTCCAAGGCAAAAAAATTACACCAATGCAGAAGTGCCAAAAACTACAGGTTTGATATTTTGTAGACTGAACCCATCTTTATTTTATTGAGGATTTCTGTTTTGGAAAATAAGGAACATGACCGACATGGCTATAAGTCTGTGCAGAGGCACTGTTGGTCAGATGGCTATGAGTCTCAATACTTTCTCTCATGAGGTTTTATTCAAGAACATGCTCTCCAAGGCCTGAGCTGTTAGGCATGGTGTTCCTCAGGAGTCTGGACTTGGTCCACTGGTATTTTCACTCTAAATAGCACTTCTAAGACAGATTTTGCAGTTGTTTGGGACTGTTTTCAGTTGTTATGCCAATGTTTTATATTCAACCATGGCAGTAGTCCTAGAAAAGGGGTACGGTGCAGTAAAATCTAAGGTCTGACAAGGTGCCCTCAGAAAATGCTTTAAGGACATAGTGGAATCATGCTCCAGATAGCTTCAATTTTCTGATATCACTCATGTATTATTGGTCTCTATGATATTGTGTGGGATTAATGAGCAGGCTGTAATGGGATTGCAGCCTTGTTAGGAACTTTTTATGAGTAAGTATGAGTATTAAGCAAGGAGAAATGGATAGCATTTAAAATTTATGTTATATCCATAGTCCTCATACTTATGGCTTATTAAGAGTGTAGTTTAATCAGTACTTTATCTTAACTCTTTCCATTGGTTTATGTAGCAATGGCACAAGAAAACTATAATTTTTCAATGTAAAAACATGTTTGTGTGAAATAATCACAGTGAAAAGTACACAAACCCTACCAAGAAAATTTCTCATCTTTTATATCTTTCCTATTCCATCTAAACAAAACAAGCAGTGGATTTTCCCCTCCAGTCACATACAATAATTCTCAAGGTCACATAACACACAGAGTTGCATCTTTCTGGCGGGCAGCCCGGTCCTCTGAGTACAGAAATTAAATGCCTCTCCTCCCCTAAGACCTCAGCCCCTCGACTAACCTCTCCTATCGCTGTAAACAGCACTACATCCAGCACTCCCTGAACTTCTAATGAGAGTCTGAGGTGCGGGCCAACATCTGGTCATGGCTGGACACTTTTGTGGCATTGAAAATGTGTACGCGCTGAGAAAGTAATGGGAGTTTCTTCCCCTGACCCCTGAGGAGACATGCAGACAAACAAACAAGCTCCAGACTCTCAACCAATCTGTTCAGATTCTCATTACTTTTTTTTTTCACCGCCTCATTTGGTTCGATTCATATTCTGGCCCCAGTGAATGCATATCTGAGAAGATTGAAATGTGACAGGGAGTGAGAGAGGGGATAAAGAGCAAGAATTTTAAATGGAGAATGATAGGGAATAATTTTAGTTGTGAACAGCAATGTCCACTTTCACTTTCACACAACATTGGTACATGCTTAACAGTCCATGAAAAAATACTAAAAAGTTGTCAAATTAGAAAATTATGACATTATTACATCAAATGCAGATACTATTTTGACTCATTGTTAATCATGTTATTAGGAAGTTAATGCAGTTTGAATGTACAAAGTAAGCTCCTCTGGTAATTTTAATTGCTGAAAAAAATGTAAACTAATGTAGTTATGATTGTGTGCCATTGCTACCACTCCACAAGTCAGTATATTCCTCTATATCTTTAAAACTGCAACACAACAACCCTGAAAATGAGGTAATGTTCAACCTCAACACAAGGTTAGCTGTATCTTTGTTTTGTATTTGACCATATCTTACCTTGTGTAATATCAATAATGTTAGCCAGCCCACAAACCCTTTTTCCAAGTGAGAACATTTGCTGACCAACACTAATCCATACTTCAAAAAATTAAACATCAGATTATCTAGCGGATCACTCAGTCACCTCTTTGATTTAGCTAAGCTGTGATACTAATGTTAAATTTGTAACAAACACACAAGACATTTGCACTCAAACAACATTATTAGCAAGCACTGAGGAGACCCTAAAAAACAAACAGTGCTTTAGCTGTGTGGAGTTATAGGCAGCAACAAGCAGCACATTACTGGTTCATGATGTGGATACCTATGGTCACTGGTGTTTCATCCTTACTCAAAAAAGGATTGTGTTAGGATTTTTCCCTTTACAGTCCTAAGATTGTTCAGTAGCGCCTTCAGTGTTCATACCAACACCTGACATAATTCAGAACAAAGATGACGAGAAGCAGCTGGATGCAATCAAGTGGAATTTTACTTGCAGCAAGGAGAACAATACAGAGTGTCAAACAGTCTGAGATGTTGATCTAAAGCTAATACAATGTCTTCTCTCTTTTATAAGAGTGTGTGTTTATGTAACATGTGGGGGGGTTGTGAGGTGGAGTGGCCTTTGCACAGGCTCCTCATCTCCGTGCCGGTTGGAGCTGGTCTCAAAGGTGCACCAAGTTCAGACAGGTGATAAGAAAGGAACAAGGAGTAGCCTGCACAAGGCCATGTAAAGTGTGTGTGGCTTAAGAATGCATTTGCTAAGCAATGATTACATAACAAAATTAGGACAGAGTCAAGAAAGAGATGTTCAAATACATGAAAAGACCCTAAACAATATGTACAAAGGTCAAATCATTCCTAACAGGTTGGAAACATTATTTTGGTTTATTAGTTTTCCCCTGTAATAATGCTAACGGGTTTTATATATATTGTTGTTGTAAAGTCTGATTAGTCACCTTTGAATGCATCCTACATGTATGGAATGAGCAACACAGCTAAATGTGTGGGTAGTGCCCTCAAAAAAAAGTGCAAAAATCCCCTGCAACTGGAAGAAAGAATTTGGTTATTCAGTGAGGCAAGGGTGAGAAGCAGGTCTTCTTGGGGTGTAGTATTCCTTGGACACCCACTTTTCAGTCTGTCTTTTACTTGACCTGTCCCATGGAACTTGCTTGGAAATGGTACCAGGACTGGCAACAAATCATGCTGCAACTCTGCACACCTGAGCAACAGGTTATACAAGATTTTAGCCCCTTTTTGCGTTTGGGATACAACACCTTGTATCACCTGGAGCTGAGCTCAAATCTTCAACCTCCTGATTACTGACCAAGGGCACTATCCAACTGTGCCACCATTATGTTAATATAGTTTTCAAATTTTCTCTAAAAATTAAACTTCTCTTGGGTGAGGAGTCTGATTGTCTGTAAAAGACTGACGTTTTCCAGCCAGTGACTCTGTTAATCTGATGAGGTTTCATTCATGTGTGATTGTAAGCTAGGTCACATAAACTTGTTCTGTGTGTGAAGCATTTCCAAAATCCAGAAACACCATCACATTGAGTTATTACTTCACCACTTTGGCTTCCTACTGTGTCTAGTGTGTCAATGTTCTTGTGTCTTGCGCTTCACTAAGAGACACCTTTTTACGTAGTGAATCAGACTGACTGAGCTATTTCAGGAGTTCACCAGTCCTTTGCAATATCTACACACTGTTGTATGATCATACCTCAGTTATATTGATCTCTAATTTTAAGAAGAGAATACGAGAAACTAAAGAGGGATCCTTTGTTGAAAAAGATGTTTTAAAAAATACCTGTTTTCTCATGACATCAGTGGCCTGCATGATGCAGCGAGGGGGGAGTCCATGGTTTCGGGCCAGCAGGATGGCCTGTTCCAGTGTCACACTCAGGGTGCAGCTGAGTAAGAGAGTGGAAAAGATAAGGTCAAAGTCCAGTGTAACACAATTCACCTGTTTCTCATTGTGTGAGTGAATGATGCTGTTAAGTCTCACAGTTTCTCCTGCTGGAAAAAAATAAGCTGCTGTACTATTAAAGTGTACAGGCTGCATGTGAGACAGGAGAGTCATCAACAGTGGCGGACTCAATTTGCTACTTTTCCATGTTTTCATGAAAATAAAGCACTCTTTGCAATAGAGGGAGAGACAAGCAGCAACACAAAACAACGGCATGTCAAGACCAGAACTCTTGGCAGCACCCAGATAGGATGAATCTTTGGCAGAATTCCTAGCAGCGTATCTCCCTGCACACATTTTTGTATTCTTCTAGACATATTTTCATTGCAGTTCGAGTCCTCCTGCATCCCCTTTGCTTACTCTCCTCTCTAATAAATCATTTCACTTACAGGTGTAATGTTACTGTGAGAGAACATACAGCATTAGGAGAATAAAAAATCTCCTGATCTCTGCTTTAAGCCCAGCTGAGAGAGAGAGAGGGAGGGAGACAGAGATAGATACATCTTAAACTTTATGCTCCTGAGGAGATTTCCTGTTTTCATTTTTTCACCACCAGGTGGATTCTTTGGGTTGCAGCAGAGAGAGGGCTACAAGGATGAGTCGGCATGCCTCCGATGGCAGAAGGAGGTGATGCGCTCACACTGCCATGAGAGTGTGAAGTGTGTAAAATGAGTGTGAGTCTGTGATTCATTAGTTCCAGAAGACTCTGCCCTCACAGACACACAGAGAAAGAGAGAGAGACAAACAGCAGAATGTGAATGGATCCTCAGAGGGCCGGTGGCAGGTGTTGAAGCTGCTGGTGACCTTTCTATGATGACAAGCTGTACCAGCAGATTGATCTGAGGCTTTCACTGAACACTGAAGTGTCCAAAAATCCAAGGTATGGCTTCGCTGAGTATCTCTACAGCAATGCTTTTGAGATAGCTTAGCTTTAAGAGCGTTACTTTCATAGATAGAAAACCATGATCATTAACTGTCTTTGTTAATGCACGGCAGCCACTCCCACACCTTGGGGTTTGACTTACAGGCCTCAGTCCTTGACAAGCCTCCCTTACTGCCATGATTCTGCTCTTTTCAGAAAAGAAAAACATTAAACCAGACAGTCAAAGTCTAAATTTAAGTTACTTATTTGTTGGAAAGGAAAGTTGTCAAAATGGTACAAAATCAGGGAAAAGAATGGCTGAACTGGTTCTGTTTTAAATCATACTTATAGAAAGCTTAGACTCAACAGGTAAGAACTTATTTACTATTCAATTAATACTACATCAGGGGTGGCTGACTGGCTGCCTGGAGGCCACAAGCGGCCCTCCTTCTCCTTTAATGTGCAGTCAGTTTACAGTGTAAAAAAAAAAAATGTTTATGAAGATAACCTAACAAAATCTGCCACGACGGAATTAAAAACAGCAACATTTTCAATAAAAATGACCTACAATTAGCTGTGATTGTTTCTGTTAATCTCTCTTTTTACATATTTCAAAGTAGAAATAATGATGCAAGTCAAATACTCTGGTAACCAGTAAATGCTCTGTTATTTGCATCAAAAATGGCTAAAACCAGCTTGAATTCTTTGTTTAGCTCAACAGATTATGTACTGCTAATTGCATTTGTGTTGAAATATTAATAAATGCTGATCACTTAAAGTCTCATGATGGATTTAAATATTTGTCACTCTTTAAATCATGAAAATCTGACCTTACAGTATGGTAATTTAGGAAACGTGAATGTAGAACTCTTAGTAACCAGGGTTGCCCATCCCTTAACTATGTGAATGACATATATTACTAAAAAAATCTAAATGAGAAAGTGCCTCACCCATTCCTTTAACATTGCTTCTATTTTTCACAAGTTTTGGCAGAATTATAGTCCAAAAACCTCTAAATTACACAACATAGACTAGAGCAGGTTGTCTAGTGCCAAGGAAATGTGACAGAAGTCTTCTTAAAGGCTGACTGGGGAGTCTTCTCTCTCTGATTGGTGGACTGATCTTGCAGCCGCTCTCCAATCAGGCTTGTTATGACTGCATCAGTCTGGAGGAAGCTCTGTGCAATTTCAACACGATTTTGACCCGGATTTACGCCGAATGACTGCCTGTGAAGCCGGGCAGAATTTCATCCCTGCTGTGCGTTGTTTGTTGTGCAGTGTACACAAAGATATGACAGCAGATTACTGCCAGACATGTGTCCAACCAACAGCTCCTGACCAGACAGATGGATTTCTGACATGCTTGATATTCTGGTCATATGACTGCGTTCACTCTCACAGCTGAAGCAACTATGTGTTGATTCTCCGACTTAATTTTCTTTTTGAGAGGTCAGAAAGCAACAACATCATTGTGACGTGTTCTCCCCCTGTGTCTGGATATACAGTATATTAACAAGCAGGAAAATAAATGCAAAGCTTCAGATGTCAGTTAGACACTGGAACATTTTTTATAATATACCTGCTTTCTGGTCGGCAGGTGATGAATGTAAGTGTTCCACTTCTGCTGCCTTGTTGTTTTATTGTGTGACTATTTGAGCCATGATAGATGAAACTTTGCTGACTTTCAGCAATGTTTTGTCCCAATTTTACTCATACAGTGTGAGGCCTCTGGTTGTTTAAAACCATTGGATTGTACAGTTAAAGCACACAAATTGGGCACACTGAGGCATGATGATTAAATCTGCTATGAAGGTGAAAAAGACCACCGTTCCCTCCAGTCTGTGTTCAATTGCGTCCTTAACCAGGCACATAAAATTCTTAACGATCCTCCTCATATTCTTTTTCTAGAATTTGAACTTTTGCCTTCTGAGAGACAGTACAGAGCAGGCAAACACAAAACGAACCACTACAAACTCTCTCCTCTCCTAACATCCATACCTCTTCTCAACAAACAGTCCAAGTAATTGTTCTCCAGCATTGTTATTTGCAATTGAAAACCAAAATAGCCCCATAATAACAGAGACATGCATTTCCTGTATTGGACGTATTTAATTATTTTAAATGACTGTGCTTTGTGTGTTTTGTTGAATATAGAATGGAAAAAAAGACGTGATTTTATGAATTCAAAATGTTTTTTTGTAAGTTGTCTGTCATGACATTGAAATAGTGTTTATCACTTCTTTGTTAAATGGAGAATCTTCATCAGATGTCCGACAATCTCCTCCGCACTCCAAAATGGCATTGCTGGATTGATGACATGTCTCTATTTCATTTCTGACAGTACAAAGATACTGACATGCACATGGACGATTTTCTCTCTATGTCATCTGTCATTGCACCAATGCCTCCTTTTCACCACAGTAGCGGTCTGTGCGTAACGCTGTGCCAGTTTGCACCTTCCTTTCAAATGTGCTAAATATAGACAAAAAAACATCCCCTGTTTTTTGCGTGTTCTGATAATCTGCATATATTCTGCTTATTCATGGAGGCGAATGTGATAAATGGACTGTGCATGCTATTTTGCTTATTTGACAAACGCAACTCTCAGTGGAGCCGGTTAGCAGATCAGCTTTAAGTTCGCTATCAAGTCTGCATGTGTTGTCATGCGCACAAACCTTTCGTAGATCAGGCTCTTAGTGGATTAATACCAACTCATACTAATTTGGAAATACTTTTACAAATCTACCACATAATAAGAAAAACTCACACCAAAAGTTCACATACATGACTATAGTGGTAGTTTATATTTTATAAGTTAAATAATAGTAAAAACAGTGAGTGGACATGAGCACTTAACACAAGTTGAAGCTTTTTGAGAGCATCGGCCACTCCAGAGAGACTGCAGTCTGCAATTTTCACACAATTCACTGGTAAAAGTTATCACATTACAACAACTTATTGAATGAGAATGATGTTTTGTTTTCCTTTCACCTTCAGTGTTACTGTGCACAACCTTGCAAAGCTCAAAGCTGGTACACTTATCACTACCCAGAAAATAACAGGGCTCATCAGCATCCTTTGAGGAGTAAGAGGCAGTAGCTACAAGCTTTGTTTAGTAAGGCTACATGCAAGAAGCTTTTAGCCTACTTCTGCAAGCCACATAATGGTCCATAATGAATGTAAGAGACTAGCCATTTATTTAATCACCCTTAATGTCATTTGAAGAATTCTACCCATTTAAATGTGGTCTGATTGGTATTTCCTGTGACACAGTTCATCTGATTTGTAGGGTCCTCTAAAACATGCAAAGAAAGGCAAGTGTGATATATTGTTTGGGACTCTTTAATTCAAGATGTCAAATGAGTGCCGGTACATGAAAGCAGCAGTGTGACACGTCAGGTTAGATATGATTTGTGCCCTGGATCTGTCCTGTCAGAGGGTCCTGTGCAATAATTAGAAGAAAACAGACTAAAACTCCAGAATGTAGGGAAACACCCAATTACTGCTCAGTCTGACATGATCTGAAGATTTTGCTTTTTTCTGATAACATTAAAAACTTAAAAAATGTGTGCACAAAGATAAAACGCTGCTGTGAGTTGGTCAATAACAAGATAGAGAAGAAAACACAACCAAAGAAGAACCAGACTTACTGGTGTAATGCATACGTAAGTGTATTGTGAATCAGGAGTTCACATACCTTTGGTTATTTCTGGAAATGTGCGTTTGACTTGCTTTAGAGTTTATGGATTAGCATCACTATTTCAAGTGCCAGTTATTTTAAGGTGAAATATTTTGGTTTTCCAGCGATATAAAACTGCCTTGCATGTTCTGTTCACAATGTAATGCCTATTCTTCTTACCAAATTGTACATTTGCATTTGCTTTCACTTTTCTCTCCCAGCCGAAAGCCTCATGAATGTCAAGGTTCAGTAAATTACCAGTCACTTTCCAGACACCGGGAGATCCTCCCACCCCAATCCCCACCCCTCTGAGGGTGTGACAAAATTCCATCACAGACATTCACATCCATGCATTTCAGAGTGTCCTCGTGAACTGGTTCTCCGTTACAAGAACACATCCAGCCCAATCTGTTCCAGTCATGGACCAGTCAAGACTCAGTCTAGGAAAGAGGGTAAACTTCAAGTGGCGCCATCTGTAGAAGGTGAGGGTGGTAGTGTCAAGTAAGATTCATCTGAGGGGAGTCACTAACAGTACTGACATCAATAAAAACTAATTTGCTAAGCAAATACATCACAAATTATAGTACTTCAATCAAATATGTAACCGTTACTTAGATAATTTAGATTAAATTAGAGCACTGTAATACAGTCATGTAAATTTGGCAGTTTGGCTTTAACTTGACTTAAACTTGGAGTGAAAACTGACTAAAAATGCCCAAAACTTCTCTGCTTTTTTGTCAAAACACCGAGACCAAATCCAAAATATCTGCTTAAATTTACTTTTTTATATCTTTCCCTCATGTTCACAGATAAAAAGTAAACCAGCACTCATGGGACCAAACACCTGCCAGGAGCTGTAACTTTGGCTCGATCAGATCAAGATTTAAAATTCCCCCTGAGTTCGGGTTGCATAACATAAAGTGATAAGAGTAATGAACTCAGCAATCATCCCCTTATGTGCATAAAGCTGTCCTTTCACAGACCACCCTAAAACATTTTCAGAACCATTTCAAGCTTAAAAGGAGGAATGAGGGGAAAGAGTCACCCACAGAGTTTCTTTAAATATCTCGTCAGCTGGAGCAGGATAAAGGAGCCACACGAAATCTGAAGCTTGCACGGTTTCTCCACTCATTAAGGCTGGTGAGATAGTAAGAGGTGATTTACACCCATCTGTTTCATGTTGTTCCAGCCCATATCCCATTTACACTCCTCCTGAGCCAAGTCAGTGCAGATAAAAGAGGAGAAATAAAAAGAGAATCGAGGAGAAAGAAGGGGGTAGATTGACAGAGGAGACGCAGACAGAAAAGGAACAAGTGTGGCAGCAACACATTCATGTCAGTGATATAATGAAATATGACTGGAATAAACAGAATGTGTCAAGTCATTGAGAGGTTAGTGGCTCAATATGTGCACTGGTCTTGGCTTTTTTGACACATGCTACCTTTAGAAAGTAAAACTGAAGTAAGTAAATATGTCAAACTGCAGCTCCCAAAGTGTTCATTTAGGCTGGTTCCATAAGGTTCAATACTGACTACTCAAACTTTACAGCAGGCAGCGTCATGTTTACAGCTTTGTTCAGATCACTGTTTGAGCTTCTCACACATACATCATTTGAGAGTTGTTCCAATACAAGTGGGCATTCTGCATTTAGCATGTTGGTTTGAATGTATAAGAGCACAGAAAACAATCATTGTTTCAATCATATAAACAGCACCAAGCTTGCCTGAAATAGGTGGTCTCCACTTGCTTCCAACTAGCCTCTGGAGTGGAACAGTGAGGACACAATCAACGTGGCAACTGGAAATTACGGTATGTCTTACATTGATAAATATGCTAATCTGTATAACCTTACATAGAATATATTTATAATATCAGTAGGCCACGTTGTTTTGTGGGTAGCTTAGCCTCTTAGCCTTCCTTTCCCTAGTTCAGATTGGGCTGAGCTGGGACATATCATCATGAGGCCATTAGCATGACACTGCCATGACTCAGCTCAGTTGAATATACTGTTGTGTAAACATGAAATAACAAAGGAAATATACAAATTTGCATATTATAAAAACCACCTTCGCAGCAGGTATTGTATGTGCCTCACAGCAAGAAGGTACCCGATTTGATCCCCAGGTCAGGCAGGGCCTTTCTGTGTGAAGTTTGCATGTTCTTCCCGTGCATTCGTGGGTTCCCTCTGGGCACTCTAGCTTCCTCCCACAGACCAAAAACAAGCTCATTTGGTTTATTGGTTGCTCGAAATTGCCTTTAGGTATGAGTGTGAGCGTGAATGGTTGTCTGTCTCTCTATGTGGCCCTGTGATCAACTGGTGACCGGTTCAGGGTGTACCCCGCCTCTCGCCCAATGACAGCTGGGGTATAGAAAATGAATGAATGAATGAAAAAACACTTTAGTCGCTGTGATTAATTTCCCCATTTTGAGAACTCTGTAGGGAAATTCTAGCACACCCAAGAAACAGGTCATAGAAGATGAGCTCTGATCCTGTAAGGAGACAACAAGCACTAAGGCTCCGGCTCCAAAGCCCTAAGGAGAACCAGCAACTCACTACTCTTATTGATCTTCTGCACTCAGCAAACAATGAAACAATGCAGGTGTGCTGCTCGTTCAGTGCAATCTGTTTTTGCCTCGCAGAGTAATTAGACTGTGAAGGTGGTAGTAAAGTACAGATCACTGAAGAGGAGTCAATTACTGGATCAAGAAATAACAGGCGATGTCTTATTATTCACTCAATCTTTGGTCTGACAGTGGACTCTCTCTCTTGCCCCTCTCAAGCTTTCTTTGGTGTTTGACAAGAGAATTACGGAGGAGAAAAGAGGAGTGTGGCAAACTGCTGATGCCCCAAAATATGACATTTTCACTGTTATTAAAACTCATCCATCAACTCAGCTAATCCAATCAATAGAGCATGTGAAAGCTGCCACACTGATAATGCAGTTTCCTCATTACTAATCTACTGGCTTGGTTTCATAGGTTTTTTCCAATTACGCCAGATTTATTTTGTGTGCTCTCTATTTGCATGAGAAATAACAGAAACTAATTTCTGATTACTTGTTGCTTGGAGTGTGCAGTGCAATTGGATTATTTGTATATTATCCATATTCTGCCAGTGGTGGAGTTCTGTATAAAAACTGTGTTTTCCAAGGTTCATCGCATTGACTTTGTGAATCTGAAATGACATCTTTTTAAGAATGGAAGTGGGTTTCAGCAGAAAGAGTCAAACTATTCTACTAAGGCAAGCCATTTCACCTTCCTTGGCATGCTACACTTAGCCTGCCTATCCATATGAGTTGTGGCTAGCACCGTGCATCACTGCAAGGACTGCACACACACCTATACCCACACAAGCTGTGGGTTAATAAAGTAGCAGCAGTCATTGGACTGACGGCAACTTTCTATTAGAGCTCAGGCAACCATCCAGCGCACTTTATCAAGCCATCAGTCACATCCAGCGAGTGCATGAACGCACCTTATGTGTGTGTGCAACTAAAGATATGGAACCTGTCATGGGGTAAAGGAAGAGGGGTATCAGAGAGATGGGTGGGCGGCTGAAGGGAAAGAGTCGAGCGAGAGATTAAAGATGAAAGTTGGCGCCAGGGATCAGGGGTGACAAATGATCAGGATATTTCCGTCCTCATGCATTGATGAACGGAGCCCCCGGCAGCAGGTGAATCAGCAGGCCGTATATAGATTTTCATGAAAGTGAAAATAAGTGACCTGTCTCCTTCCTGTGTGAGGACCTGCAAAACAGGGCTGAATAACTCACACATCCTGCTGGTAATTTATCCAGAAAAATGTGTGTTAATAAAAAAAACCCTTACAGAGAGGTGCGCAAAGTTCTCATGAAGTAGACAGGTAGACCGAGGATAACAGAAGCTCTCAGAACCAGGTGGTAAAGGTGATAAAGGTGGTCAAGGCGAGAAGAGTTTTAAAGATGAAAGGGAAAGTAAAACTGGGCTGTCAAAAGGGAAAAAAGCAAGGGGGGTTTAATTTGACTTGAGGCAGTTCACATGAGGGAAGCACTCACCGATGAACACCGCTGTTGCACATGACGATGTGAGTGGCTCCAAGACGCGAGCAGAGTTCAGAGGCCACGCTGAGCAGCCCCACTCCAGAGGCCCCGCAGGCGGTGTACTGACAAGCGGCGGTGCGACGGCAGCTGATAAAACTCTCCATCAGGCGGTACAGCTCCTCTGTGGCATTGAGGGGACGCATTAACTGGGGTGGACAGAGAGGGAGAGTTACTGAGGGGTCATACAGAGGGGAAAAAAGACAGTGCCAGGCATCGTGAGCAGAGCAGCAATTAAAAACAGCAGATTTGCAGATTGGGAGTGGTTTGTCATCCTCTGTCTAGTAGATTTTCATCATGCTAGCAAACCAAATCTCACAGGTTTAAAGTAAAAGTGGTGCCCTCATGCAGAAAAATTTGACAGTCAAGCTTCCTGAAGCCCAAAAGTTTGATCCCATGATGCTCGTGCTTCTTTTAAACTTTACTGGTGGTTCAACAAAACGTGAACACTATACCTATCAACATTTACAATTTTATTTTAAAAATGGGCAGTTGTCCCAAAACACAAGGACTTCATTAGTGCTACATAACACATTTGTTCAACTAATTTGATTTTCATAAGTGTCTGCCCCTTGAAGCCCTTTACAGTGATACTCTCTGTTCCCATTGTTTGTTTTTGCTCTTTTAAATAGGGTTGTATCTGTCAACAAATGCATCATGGGAATTGGAAGGCTGACACCTTTAAAACATGACATACCGTAAAATACAAAACAAACGACTGTTTCCAAATAAACGCCTGCTGTAATTTATTCGGCACAGCCTAGGAGCTACAGTTGAAATTACAGAACACACATGCAAATGCTGACAACTGACACTTGAAAAGAAACATGATCAGACTGAACCTTTACAGTCCACATGGTTTATTTGTGTCTCTGGACGTCCTGTCGGCTTCTCCTCCCTCTGTATGTCAACAAATGCAGGTTGGTGTGTGGCACTCTGTTTCACAACAGTGCAGTTACACTCAACGTTCACAAAGGGTACAAGAGAGCAGAAAGCCAGAATCTCACAGACGAGGGCTTCACAGATCCAAAGAAGCAGTCGTACTACCAGTCGTTCCTCACCAATTTTAAGTTGAAAGAAGACAAGAGTATGACAGTGGTACTGTAATCTTGCCTTGAAAATGTAAGGGTGATATTCATACTGGTGTAAATAAATAATTTGATTATATATACCATATTTTTTCGCTTTTTGCTAAGCAAAATTTTTGTGCAAAAGGAATTAAACGTCTGTCCCAAATATTCGCCTGGTCCCAAATAAACACCTGGCCTGCTCAGTGATTGAAACAAATAAATGCCCCGGCTATTATTTGGTATTTTACAGGTATTTATTGTCTGTTGCTTTTTTAAAGGAGGCTCTAAATCTCCAGAAATTTTTTTAAATACTGATCCCTTTCTCAGAATAATTAAAAGTCAATGTAACTTCAAGCTACAGGTCTTTTCAGGAATATTATGTTTGGCTAGGAAAGTAACATGATAAACCTAGTGTTATAGAGAAATACAAACAACTCAGAATTGAAAATAAACTCCATGTAATAGGTTATGTATTTTTATCTGCAAAACAGCAAGCCACTGACTGACATGTACACTGCCAAATCAGTTTTGTATACATGGTGTACTGATTTGGTATTTTAACTGGTTGAACTGGTTGAAACCTGGATACGCACTGTTTATAAGTTAGCTATATATGTGTTTTGTAGATTTTTGTTAGGACACAGGACAAGGACCTTTGTCAGTTTTTTTTTCAAATGCTTTTACTTTTGGGGCAGATCATTGGTTAACTTAGAAATACATGATTAATGATTAAACAGTTGTTTTTACAAGTCACTACAAAACTGGACATATCAGAAAAATATTATTCATTCAAAATATTTTCTCCTTTCACTAAATTAGATGTTTTAATCAACTGTCCTCAAACTAGAAAAACATTAATTGTCTTCAGAAGTTTAACCTTTCAGACTGAACAAAAATAGAGACAAAATCCTTTTTCTCACAACATATTCATGTCCCATTTAAAAATGCCACGTTGGAAATCTTCTCTTAGGTTAAAAGCCTGGAAAGTGTCACAAAAAATTTTCTTGTATGAATATGTGTTTTTCAAGGAAAGAATTCCACATTTTTGCCCTGGGCAATTAAAATAATGAATTACATCCATCTGCTGCATCTGAAGCCTTACCTAACCTAAATTAAAGTATGTAATTAAAAAATACATGTTTATGCTGCAGGGGCCATATCAAAAATCACAGTTATGATGGATTTAAGTGGCCATTATGGGCTAAACATGAGATTATTTTGATTACACAGAGCACTGTAGGCCTATCACGAAAGATGAAATGCAGATTAAAAAATGTTTTTAAAAAAAAATCTGCTGAACTGCGTGTCTGATGGATGAATGACCTTAAAAACAAAATCATAGACTTCTTTATAAAGACTGAAAAGACCGTTGGGGTAATAAGTACACAAGATTTTCAGACAAAGTTTTCATCAGCATCGATGCTGGGGAAACAGTTTACATAATTAATTCAGATACTGTATCTTTGCTGCTAAAACCCCTGCTGGTCATTCAGTAGATTGCAGTAGATTGTGATGAGCATCTACAATGTTTCATTTGTACCAGTGTCGACATCAGCTTCTTTTAGCGCTCTAAGGGTAACATCTGACAGCTTCTAGGTGGAAATTTGAGTTATAAAGCTGACTGTGAACCACTTGTGATACAGGAAGCTTTTTATGACCTGCAAAAGCATCTTTTACAAGATCAACAATTCTACATTGTTGTAAACAAAGCTTGTAAAAAGACAGATTTGTCCACATTGGGGGCAAAAATATTTAAAGTCCTCTTACAGGAGACATCTCGCAGCTGTTAGGTATTTGCTGCAGGTCTTTTTTTCTTTCTTGATTTTACTTTTCAGTTTGAACAGCAATTTGCATTTGACTGCATGTGTAAGCAATTTGTACTGCAGCCCCCAGATCTGGAATCTCAATGCTGTGCTCATTTTTCCATGGCATTATAAATGTAGCCTGCGGTTCTGGTCTTACCTTATCTATGAGGGCAGCTTTGGGTGCAGAGCTGGGTGGCAGGTTGGACTGATCCAGGTAGAAAGCCCTTGGGGGAAAAAGAAACATTGCATAAATCTAACTGAATATCAGCCTGAAGTTCGAGGGAAAATAAACAGACTATCAAAAAGCTCCACGGCACAGTAAACTTTATTCAACAATCATACACAAGCTGTTGTCTATTTGAAGGCTCCACAGTTCAGATAACACACCATGGCGTCATTTTCCCTGCATCATTAGGTCATCATAGCACCGTCTGCCTTTGTGAGGAAAAATTAGGCCACCTGCTCATAATGGAGCTCCACCATCCGACTATCAATCATGAAAGTAACTCAGGCACAGCTCAGCAGAAATACAGAATAAGCATCTCCTGTCCTGGGCAGCTCTCCAAATGCCAGTGCCTCATTCATTCATGGAGCTTAGTCAGTCTGAAGGAGATTTTTCCTCTTTAACCCACCAGAGGCAGCACTGCGCTGGTGTCCCTGTGCAGACACAGAGGACGTATGCCGCAATGAGTCCATCTGAGGTGGAGTGCTACTGGTGCAAACTCAGCATTTCGAGACCCCATCAAATCTCAGTAATCCAGCAGTGAGCTAAAAATAGTTCCACCACAGCACATTGAACAGCTTATAATAAAATAACATACTCCATTACTTCTAGCCTGAGGGGATAATTATGTACAATACAGAGAGATTCATACAGTACACATTTCTACACTGGATATAAGCAAAGAAAAAGCTGCTTTTTATGACTCAGAATGAAGGAGAGTGTTTACAAGAGCAAGTGAAACAGGGCTCATTCATCTGCATTGGCACTGCTGCGGAGTGATTAAAATCAGGACAAGGAGTCATTAATTAAAAGAATGGCAACCATGCCTGGAGTGAAATTGTCTAAATTAATTAATTTGAGAAAAGTAAGCACAACCCTGATTCATGAATCCGTACAGGAAAAAAGAAACACAAACAAAAGGGAGGAAAGAGAGATCCTATGGCAAAATATCATCATCCTGACTTGTGGAACAATTATCAAATTGCTTACACAAAGTATTAGCATTTTAACTTCCTCAATGGCTCCTCTCATGACTTATCTAATTGCTTTACTTTATCATGACCTCTCCTGGTATCTTTTATGACATGAATGAGGGTAACATAAACCAGTCACTTGGCCAAACAGGGAGACAGTATGTTAATGCTCCAGCATTCTGCAAAATAGATCTTTAATGGTGTTTGTACAAAAAAATCATGTGTAGGGCGGACATTAGCTCAATTGGTAGAGTGTCCGCCCATGTACGGGGACTTCTGAACCCCAGCAGCGGCAGTAGGTTCGAATCCCGGCCACAGCCCTTCACTGCATGTCTTCCCCCCTCTCTCACCCGCTTTCCTGTCATTCTCCAGCTGTCCTATCAATAAAGGCCACAAAAGCCCGAAAAAATAACTTAAAAACAAAAAAAATCATGTGTTCATGGGACCGTCTCAAACCCCCCAACCTCACCCCAACACAATCTCTCACATGCTTCTTCATTTGTTAGAATGTGTGAACTCAAAGTCCTTTTGAATAACCACCCTTATGATGAGATAATGGGACATGCCACTTTCCTATGCTGGGTGACGCCCCTAGACCTAGGGATGGGTACCAAATTCGGTACTTTAAGAGGTACCGACTGAGTTCTGTAGGTACTACCGAGTACCGATTCACGTAAAATCAAACGGTGCCATGTTTAGGTACCTAAATGTATCCTTGTGACTGTGAGGGTGTGGAAGAAGCAGGCATACTACTGGGTAGAGTAGGGTAGAGTCGCAGCAATATTTGTGACGCCAAGTGTAAGGCCAGTGGCGGAAATGCTTCAAATCTGAGGAAGCATCTGGTGATGCACAAAATTTTCCTTGAAGCTGAAGAGTGCACAATTTTTGATAGCCTCAGATCTACGACCACAAAGGATTCATTCAGCACTGTTAGCACGCCTGTGTCCAATGGTGACCAGACGTCTGCAGCCAGAAACACAGGAAAAGAAATGGCTTTAACATTTGGTGATGGCAGCAAATGCAACAAGGGGGATACCTGGTCCATGTAAATAAGCCTTGTGTTTAAGATGGTATTAGCTTGGCATTTTAATGTGCTTCAGTTATCATTATCAGGTCGGTTCCTCGTACTTTGTAACGTTAATGTAAATGCTTTTTTTATTTACAGCTCTGTCTGACCCATTGTTAAACTGCCCTAAAGTTAAAGTGAGGGCTGCAGTTAATTTATTCAGTTGTGGCTCATTTTAGTTACTGGTTTTCATGTTGAAGAAATTTTAGGAACAACTACAATGTTACAATACAAAAAGTTGAAAGTTGTTTTGATATACATCTGTCAAATTTTATATATTGAGAAATAAATTTACATTGAAAAAATTTGAGATCTCAATATTAAACAAATTAATATTTATTACCCCATAAATGCATGCAAAAGTACTGAAAATTGGTACCGTTGAGTACCGATACCGATTCCCAGGTACCAGGCATTGGTATGAAAGGTACGTGAAAGGTACCCATCCCTACACAGACTCTTGTGTTTTTGGCCCAAAGGCAGCTCCAGAGGGAGGAGCTTGTCTAAACATGTCGTTGAAGCCACAGTAAGCATTAGAGTACAGTACTAGAAAGCCAAAGCCATATCCATATATTGAGAGGGATTTAGTCAGACACAGTTTATGAGGATTTATAACAAAACAACCCATTTTGAGCAGGGATGAAATAGAGGGGTTTATGGGTGCTCTAAAATTGAACACCTGGATGGATTTCAAAGAAAAAAGTTTTTTTTTAAAGTGGGGTTATGTGAGGTACATTGCATGAGCCTGGATGTCTGCCACAGTGTCACAGTTCAGTTCTCTTTCTGTTCAGAAATCTCGCGATAGATGCTGATGCTATACATCACTGTGCATGGTGCCAAATTCTCCTACTCTATTATCTTATCAAAAGAATTGTGGGAGAAAATAAGTCACAAAAATAGTGTGGGGTCATTGCTCTGCAGAACATCAAAATCAAGTCAAACAAATACACACTGACAGTGAGCAGACATTTTACAAGCTGTAAGCATGAATCTTTGTTGATAGTCTAATAAAGTGTTAATGAATATTTTCATGCATGTTACAAAAAAGCACTGCCTCTGCAACTATCTCTACATCCATAAACCTTAACGTTTTATTTTTCGAGGGAACTTTTAAGCAATGTTTTTCATGTTCCTACACAGACTCCTTGCACCTTGTGAATTTTACTTCAAGTTGGTCTAAATGTTTATCTTTACAATGTACATTAACTAACAAAAATTGCTGTGCTGTAACATTATTGTAAAATGGACCATGTCTCCCTTATGATTGTTAGTGTACTGTGCTGTACTGGATCCAATCCTGTCATAACCAATAAAATCTTATGATAACATGACACATCAAGTCATATGAAAAGAGTAACACTTTAATTCCAACACTTGGCCAAGCTAGAACACATCTCATTGACTTAAAAAGGCTTTTCTGTCTCCATACTACTGTACGTTTTCATCCATTTAGGCTAATAAGGCCATGCTAATACCTTAAACAGCTTATCTCCAATTTACTCCAATAAATCCACTCAACAACATACATCCTCTCTGATTTGAATGAGTAGCCTGTCCACTTTATATCTTCACTTGTTGAGGCTTTCCAGGTATTTAATCCCATCTGGCAAATTATCCTTTAACCTTGTGTGGAGTGCTACTAAATGACTATGAGCAGAGTTTACTAAGGGTTCAGATGGAGTTAACAGCCCATGTAATTGGTTCAAGATGGCCTTATCATTCACATGACGCTCACGTAATAGTGGGGAATTACATCAGCACCATATACACACCTTTTTCAATTTCAGAAATCACCTTAAAGAGCACGCGATGGCCACACAACTGTAGAGCAGTCTCGATGAAGCACAAACAGGATGGTGTTTTGCTGAGCTGACAGTTTGAGGCTCTAAATATTTGATATTCTTGTATAAGTTTCTACAGTAGAACACCTGGTGTCCATATTGTGCTTGTTTGTGTGGAAAATCTTGTTCTAGTGTTGAGGTGGAGAAACAAATGCCTGCAGTAACTGAAAGATTAGTTTGATCCAGAAGTTTCAAAACAAATCACTCTTTTCCCTGAGAGCTGAGATTCTGTGAAGCGATGAAACATAACAAATCATAAGAGACATATATTGGAAATCAAATCTAGTGCTGAGATAGTTTAAAGTCTGGCTCTTACTGCAGGTATGGTATCTGTCTATGTCAATGTGTACTTTAAGTCCACTCACCCTCGTCCCTCCTGCTTATCTGTCAGCTGCTCAGACTTTTATCTTTCAGCTACAAAATCAGGCTTTTATCTGCGAGACTCTACTCCATCTGCATACATTTTCTTATCTATTTGGGACTAACTAAAAGCACCACGTCTTGACCGTATGCACTTTCATCCTACACAAGCAAGGTCACTGATTATACCGTTGTCCTGCTGCAGAAGTTGTTCTAAAAATACCACAGCTTGAGGAGCAGCTCTGCCTCTCCTGGAGGTCCCTAATGACAAAATAATAGGAGTCAGACTGCGAGTGATGTGTGGTTTAAGGAGAACCTGCAGTACATCACAGCTGGTGGAGTTTTCTCCTCGGTCTGGAAACTGAGCACCTTAAAAACATTAATTATGGATGACAAATTTCATTACAAGACCACACACAGCAAAAATACATTGGTAGGTATGAGACCTAAATCACTGACTAAATATATATATTTTTCATACATAGTTTGACATTGCCTTCTCCTGTTGTACAAAAGTGAAGCTAAAACAAACCCTGCAGTTAGCTTTGACATAATGCACTAGAAACATCATTAAAAGGAAATATGTGCACAATTAGCCAGCTAAACATTTAAAGTCAGACAACTCAGTTCTGCGGTAAAGCTCCTTTTCAAGTAACAAAGGGCACTGAATGGGTAGATAGCACTAAAAGCATAACGTATAAGTGCAATATTAGAGGATTTAGGATCTAGAAAAATGTTGCGTGAATAACAAAGAGAAATCTTAACTCCTTGAGCACATAATCTAGATTTTACAAGAATATCATAACTCCATAGATGCAACAAGTAACATTTTGTGCAGACATGAAAACACTTACTTGCAAGGAGGATTGAAGGCTTGTTTGAAGAACGTACAAGCTGATATTGAGATCCAGTCTTAAACAGACTTGCTCAATATGGACTGTTTTTAGAGCGTTTTCTTTAGTTTGGCTAGACAGTTTGATAGAAATGAAATTGTCAACTGATAATGGTCCTAATTCAAAACAAGAGTTTAGGAGTGAAGTTGAACATTGCTCTACATTCTAAATAAATTAGTCTTCTGTCTACTGTTTTCATTTATCACATACCTCTGTTTATTTTCTGAAAGCTTTTTGTCATACACTAGTTTTACAGATAAAAAACTGAAATTTAAAAAGTAAAACTGTCTGCTACCAAACTGCTGTTGTGCATTTTTACATGGCAGAACTATGTTAGGCAAATCTACCTATTAAAAACCTCCTTGCCATTAAACAATAACATAAAAGAAGAAGATAGACTGTATTAATCCCCCTTAGGAAAATTAGTTATTTAAACTCTCTGCACTGAAGATATACTACACACAAAAGCAGAAATGCACAAGCACTGATAGAGAGAGAGAGAGTGCCTAAGGGTACTTAGGCAGTGCCCTGGAAGTCAGCTGGCACCCCTCCAGCTACCAAACCATCATCCAAACATGATTTGGTTGGGACTTTACCAGCAACCCTCTGGTCCCAAGTTCCCTTTGGACTGAGCTTCTACCCAGACAAACACAGCTATTGTTTCAACCACTGCAATGCCAATCTTATGAATCATAGATTTTTAACATTATTAAATCTATTTTGTCTTTTACCAGTTTTGGAAACCTGTTCATAAACCGGATGATGAGAAAATGTTTCTGTATATGTATTTAAGAACAGCACGCTTTCATTTAATGTGTGACTCATGCTGGATAACATTTTGCTTAGCATTAGCATCCAACTGTTAGCATTTTTTTAATATTCATGGTGCCTAAACTCCTGAACTTCAAATGCCAAAGTAATTTGCACATTGATAAAAATTCTCTTCTTTAACGTATTGTTTGATTGTCTGTAGTATTTATTATGACGTGTGCTGCTGACCTCTTAGCCAGGTCCAAAAAGGTCTTATCTGGTCAAACAAAGGCTGAATGGCAGTAAGTCTTAAAATGGGAAAAATATCTAACAGAAATGCCTTGTGTCTGTGTGGCAGCAAATGAGACGGGGTTGGGTTCGGACATCTTTCATCATCAGCATGTTAGCTGGAAAACTGTTCTGAGTCTAACATCTAGGGAAAATGACAGGCCTAGATCAAAGTCTACGCTTTAAACCAACAAGAAAATATTATGTCACTCACTGAATGGCAGGACATTAGAAGCCAAAGTGTACTTACACTTTTTATATTCATTAGCCAACTCGTGAAAAAAAAATCAAGAATAAAATGCCTCAGTGTGAGTGAGTAGCACTAATGTAACTCAACCACACATCTTTGGGGAGCATTTGGATAGCGCGCTTGGTCAGTGATCAGGAGGTTGCAGGTTCAAGCCCAGCTCCGGGCGACATGGTGATGAGTCCTTGAGCAAACCAATTTGCCCCAAGTTGCTCCCACTGCTGCGTCAGTGGTTTGTAAATGGGCATGAAAGGGCGTGAATGTGTTAACCCCCAATTTCCACCGCACGCGAAAGCGCTGCGCCGCGCCGCGGAGCAGAGCGCCGCGCCGCGATCTTGCTCCAAATCTCAAAACCCACTGGAAGCGGCGCCATGCGCCATGGAGCTCAATCCGGAGGGGGAGGGCTGATCCCCAGAGAGCCACGGCTCTCATGAGAATAGCGAATGTCACACGCTCATAAAGCATGTTATAGACTGAGAAAATAAATAAACAACACCTCACTTCACTTCTCTAAGGTCCCTCTGCTGGTCCCAACCACACAGCTTTGTGAATTATTCAACCTCTGTCCGCCTATATCCGTGTAGAAAGACTATGGTGTCATGCATGCAGTGTTATATATTTCCGTACCTCTACGATTCACTTTTCTTCGTCCATGGTGTCGTGCTGTCTCTGGGACCCTCTGATCGACAGCTGACCTGAAGCTCGTGCTTCCGGTTTCGACGTAATGACAATTAATTGAGGAAAATTATGTGCAGAAGTCCGTGCATTGTGTTTTATTTTGAAACTTCCGGTTTGACTTCCTGTCTGGGGCTTTCTTAATGACTCTGAATTTATGAGGTTTGGAAGCGGCCGCGCAGAAAATAGACCTGAAGCGTATCTCTCACGCCTAGGCGCGCCGGCGCTTCAGGATCGCAGCGCGGCGCTTTCGTGTACGGTGGAAATTGCCTGATAGACTACAATGGGAGCGAAGTGCTCCGCAGGACGCTGCGCTGCGCGGCGCTTTCGCGTCCGGTGGAAATTGGGGGTAAGACATACTGATGGATAACTAACAGAGAAACTCTAAACCATCAGTTGAAGTAAATGTGGCAGCGAATGGGTGCGAATAGGTAGGTGTGACCTGCAGTGTAAAGCAGCTTTGAGTAGTCAAAAGACTAGAAAAGCTATTTAAGCTAAAGTCCATTTACCATCTTTCAACTACAGTACATACAAAAAGTAAAACAGCATGAGGACTGGCTTATATCTGTCTCTCTCTATGCAGCAGATCCCTTATTTAGGAGACCATAGGTACAGCCTGATTGTAACTCTTTCCACTGACCACATTCATGCTCAGCCAGGAGGGTTTTTTAAATGTGAAACCCTAATGGAGGACTTGGCTGCAGGCCAGAGATGACCTGCTCTGCGTGTAGCTGGTTTTATTTGACTGCTTAATTCTCTTTGTTTCTGCTTCCTTCATGACAATAGCACACTTGAGGCCGTTTACAGCACAGGAGCATTAGCTGTCAGCTGCTGCAGTGTCTACAAAAGAAGGATCTGAAGACACGGATGTTTTCACAGGAGTAACGTGGGAATCCGTATATTAGCGTGACATCCTCTGTTTTTATAAAGAAACAAAAGAGAAAGAAAAAATGTCTGAAATACCTCGAGAGGAGTATGGACAAAATGAGCCTGTGGATTCGATTTCACATCTGTTCACTCAAGAGGACAGCAGTAAAGTGGAAGGGATTTATGGCATTATATGTGACCCTGCAGAGGTACATTCTGGTCCATGTAAATCAGTCACACTGCAGTGATGAATGACACTCAGCGTTATTAAATCCCCCACAAACCCCTGCAGAGTGAAGCAGAGCTGCCTGGAGGCTAATGAGGGCTTCCAGGAGCCCTCACATGCCACATGGTGATGCTTCTGCAATGACGCCGATGAGATAGTGTGTGTGAAGTGTGTTGGAGGTCAAATCTGCACCTCATGCCTCCTTCCTATTTACCCTTCCAGGAAAATATTTATGACCAGCAATAAGTCAACTGCAGTTTAAATGGAGACAGCTATTTAATGGTGTGGAGGTGACAATACCTTCAACTACAGGAGTTAAAGGGGTAAATGCACATTTTTAAAATCTCCAACAAGACTTTATTTCCCATGTACTATGAGTCCATTTTAATCTAGTCACTGCACTTTTGTAATTGTCAATCAAAGCAAGGACAGAAATGTCAGCTGTTTGACACTAAGAGGGAGATTAGAGTTAATGAGGTCTCTGTGTCAGTCACGGCTGAAGATATATTACAGCTAAATCGATGTAACTGAACTAATGACACATGTAGTAACTGCATATAAAAAAAATGAAATATTGTGATTTTGATTTTGTTTTGATTTGGATAGGGGGTAGGGTTCTACATGTTACAAAACATTAAGAAAAAACAATGCAATATTAGTTGGATGTGAAGCCAAAAATAATTTAAGAAGTCAACTTTGATTGCATTTGAGGATTTATATAATATTGTTTCATTTTTTAATGTATGGGACTAGGCCTGTGCTCAAAATATCGATACAGCAAAATAGCGTCACACACTCCTTCGGGATATGTGTATCGATACAGATTCTACAGAATTGATAAGGCCTAAATATTCTGACAGATATTGTCAATACACTTTGGGTAATGTTAACAGCGGCACAGTTCAAGGTAGAAGACGAGCTACATAATGAAGCATATGTTCCAAATTTGAACTTAGGTCTACCATCTTTGAGGATCTGAATTTATGTCTCTGAAGTTGTAGAATCACTTGAAACTCATCCTTGTTCTCTTTCTTCTTATAAGAAAAAACTAAACTTGTCAAAAATCTTGTTTAAAGCTCAGTCAATGTTCACAATCTACAATTTACGTGGCATTAGTATCAGGATACGTATCGTATTGTGAAGTTGCTGGAAATACCCAGCCCTATTTGGGACCAGGGTAGAAAGCTAACTCTTGACTTCATTTGGGTCCTGAGCTGAAAATGTTTGGGAACCCCTGGTCTTGATTAACATAAATAAACTGGCTTAAAAAGCAGAAAAACGGTTACAATTCAGACGGGGCTTCTTAAATATTCCCCACTTTCTTTTACTGAGTCTTGGCTGTTCCATGACTGGACCATCCTAGGTGATTTTTTTACATCCTTGGTATTATACCCTATTGCACTGAATTGTTCTGTTTGGGATTATATGCTGCATCATATCATACTGTTATTTAACAAACTGGACCATATCACCCTGTACTTAAAAAAATTGTGTTGAGTCATTTTGCACTATATGGAATTATGTTGTACTGAGCCCTTGCTTGCCAAAAGATGAGTCAAAGTCATCATTGTGGTTCAAGGATAAAATCAAAGGGAAATAGTAGAAAGGATCCACAGTCCCTTATGCTCAGCCTCACCAGGCAGTATTAGACGGGGTTCAGTGCACACTAGCTGGAGCAGAATGAAGCCTTACCACCAGCCTTAGCGCTCTGGTGAATTGGGACTCCCTTTGCCAGAGCAAGGACTGAACCATTTTCATCACATTCTAAACCAAAGGAGGAAGCAGAGAAAAGCTTGTACTGTTTCTGTGAAACAACTGAATAACACATTTCTTTATCTCCAAGTTGAAACCAGGGAAATATGCAGAATTATTCTGATTTTTTTGCGAGGATAAACTATGATTATTTTTATTGTGCTGTATTTTTGCTTGGGAAACCTTGCAATGTCTCTGACTGGTCTGTAAACTTGCAACAGCATCTGTCTCTACATGAGAAGCATTTGCTGCACAGCCTCACCCATGGGAGGAGACACACACCATCAATTACACGAGGAAGCTCTGCTGTTTGAGCAACAGATTTATGGTGGTATTTTGAAATAGCATACAGTTGTTGCTGAACAAGTTAGATTCATGCTGCACTATTTATTGTCTCTTGTCCAGATCAGGACACATATATAGATATCGTGGATGTGGCCTTGTGGACGTGCCATTGTGATTCACTTAAACCTTGACAGCGAGCTGTCAAATCAGTTTGTTTATTGTTCTGAAGGTTGGAGAGGTGGATATTTAATTGGTGATGGATGTTTGTAACTTTTTATAAAGCGCACAAGTAGGTTTAGGTATTTATGAATACATGATTTTTAAAGCATAAGCTTGGTCAAGGGACAGTCTCAAAACAGCCATCAGGGATGCTTCAGGAACAACTGTTTCTGTTCACCTTACAAACAGAAAGAAAAACAGATATTACAAAAAATGAAACAGTATAAACTGTGCTTTTGATTTTAGTTATGGCAATACAACAACAAAAGTAGAATGAAATACACTTTGCCTGCAGCTAAGCCATTACAACAAGGTAAGCTTATGTTAGCACTGTTTTGTTCTGCTGTCACTGATTTTCAACAAGAAATTTTGTTTGATTTTGACATCTATGTTTAGATAGACATAAAAGTCTGAAAACTAAACAATAAATGGGAAAACCGACCTCTTACACTTAAGTTGCTAATACTCTGTATGCTAGTATCATGCAAAATCCTCCCAAAACCAGCACCCTGGATTTATAAACTGTTAATCAATTGAAGTAAAAAAGTAATTTGTCATCAAGACAATACAATATTTGTTTGTTTACGCCAGTTTACAAGACGACGTAGTCTGAAAGGTCTGAAAAACCCCAAAACTGAAAGGTTTTTCCTTTGCGTTTTCAAAAACACTCTGCATTCACACGGATCCATGACAACAAATGAAAATGCTGCAGTGTGCATGCCAGGCCAGTAAATGGCAATGTCAAAGCTTTTCCAGTGAAAACAAACTTTTCACAAGCAACAATGGTGAGTGGACGCACAAAGACACAGGAGTTGATTGTCTGGACAACAAATGTGTCTGGATATATTTTTCTGAATACCAAACTAAGCACAGAAGCAGCACACATGTTGCTCGGTAGAATCTTGTCTTCAAGGAGTCGGATACGGATCCGACCCTAGTTACAAAAGTTTGTGGATTCAGGCAATCCGGGCAAAGTTCTGCTGTAAATGGCAGGCAAATAAACACAAGGAAAACTCTCTGTTTTCATATTTGTGTAAACGGGGTCTTGGAAATAGTGTTATTTTTCATTTTCTGAAAAGGAGTATTTTTTAGATAGGAGGTTTGTACCTGTCAGCAAAGTTTCAGTAATTGTAGCATACTCATTGAAGCTTGTCTCTTAATGTACATTAAAAGTTGTTAATATATATATATATATATATATTTTGTATTTCATCTCTTCGTTTGTTCTGTAATGGGGTCTTGTAAACAACATCAAGTGCACCCCCCCTCTGGCAGGTGGACCTATTCCCAACTAATCATCAGTGAAAATAATGGGAAAATGTCATTAAAATGTGATTTAGTTGCAGTAAAACTTTGAATTCATACATGTTAATCCAATATTAGACACCTAAATTCCGTCCCTCGTGCCTGCATCATTTAAGAAATATCATTTCTACCAGTTGTACTTCCAAAGAAAACACCCCAGCATTTCCTATATCAGGAAATAAATCACAGAGATTTATACAACTGCCAGCCAGTAGTTCTTGTTTGGTTTTGGTGCTTCTTTCTTAGCTCAGTGTATTGACCATGCTTCTGTGTATGCAGCTCTTTGACTCATACTATTTACACTCCAAACAGGAGGTTAAATCTCAACAAAGTGGCAGGATCGATCTCTGCTGCTTTAGCTACAGGGCAACAGAGACAAAGAAAGCAGCCAAACAGCTCGCTACTGTGCTACACCGGACCTCTGAGCTCAAAGCATCAAGAACTTCATAGAAAGAGATGTGATAAATAATTCCCTCTGGCTGATAGATAGACAAACACTACCAGCACACATAATCCTGAAGCTTTGTAGTGATGACTGCTTAACTAACAAAGCATGAATGTATATATGTATATATATATACATAAACACACACATATGTGTACACTAAAGTCAGTTACGGAGTTCCTCAAGATTCTGTCCTAGGTCCAGTTCTTTTCTCCTTATATATGCTTCTCCTCTGTGACGTGATGAGGAAACACTCGATCAATTTTAATTTAATGTTTACAATACTCAACTGTAACTATCAATAAAGCCAGGTGAAACAAACCAGTTATCTAAACTAGAAGCATGTCTAAGGATAAAGGATCTGGATGGCCAGAAACGTTATTTCCAACCCAGACAAGACGGATGTTATTTTGCTGGGCCCAAACTCCTTAAAGGAACCTTTTCTTGTGATATAACTGCTCTTGGTGGCATTAACCTAGCATTAAGCAAAACTGTTAGAAATCTCACCTATAAAGCTCTCAATGGGTAAGCACCAATTTATCTTAAAGAGGTTGTGCTGTACAACCTCTCTGGAATGCTAAACTCCCAAATGCGGACCTGCTTGTGGTACCATCAGTCTCTAAAAGTAGTATGAGAGGTAGAGCCTTCAGTTTTCAGGCTCTTCTTCTTTGTAATCATTTACTAACCATAGTTCAGGAGGCAGACACCTTCTCTTTCTTTAAGGTAAGACTTGCTTGTGCCTGGATCAGCTCATAGTTAAGCTGCTATAGCTTTAGAATGTTGGGGAAACCATATAGACATAAGGACCCTCGTGAAAACAAGATGCCACATCTCAAGGGGCTAAATTCTAATAAATTTATATGTAGTGGAGACAAATATGATAAAAAACAGATTCATGATGGGCCTATGGATATGTCATTTCCTTCAATTCTGCTCAATTGTAAAGTGGCTTGTGATAACACTTGTAATGAATTGCCGCCATACAAATTAAGATTGATTTATAACATTAATCATGAGTCCCACTCGAGGATTGAACCATACATTGAGGATTATTGCCCATCTTTCAGCTACTATGCCATCATTAAAACATATATGTCAGACCGTACTCTGGTTTAACATCCACATAAACCGAGTGTTTTTATCAAAGGGACATGGAGAATGAGATGCGGAGATTTGCTTTGTGTTACACTGCCAAACATTTCCTCATGGCTGCCAAATGCAGAAAATCCTACAGCCTACAGAGCAACATTTCTGTCAGCCATGCCAGAAAAACAAATCAATTTGAATACATCTGCCAGCCCTCACAGGTTACTATTACACCTGTAAAAACAATACATGAATATGATACATGTGATCCAGCAGCAGTCAACATTCAATGCATGCTGGTCTTTTTCTTCTCACGGTACTGTATTTGCCATGCCTTCCGAATCAATACTAAGGCAGCATGCCAGAGGAAAAGCCCTATTCCCTCCTGAATGTTCCTGTCAATAAAAGCAAATTCTGATGAAACTACCGGCCTGTAATAATCTCTCCCTATGAATTATACATTTGCTCACCACTCTGCCCTTTTTCTCCCTTACCCCTCTCCATATTCTCAGCCTATCATCCTCATCCCTTACCTGAAATCCCCTCCATCTTTGCCACCTGCTCTGGAGATCCATATTCCCCTTTCAATTTCTTCTCCTCCCATTTTTATCACATCCTATAGGAGACAATTGTATCAGTTGAGTGCACCTAATTTCCCACCTTCTCATATGTTACCTTCCTCCTCCTGCAGCAAATTTATACAACAGTTTGTAAAAGAAAACTAGAAACAGACACTTTAAACTACATACTAAGTTTGGTAATACCCCGCCGTTCGCGTGATGAAACCTGCAGACTTGCTGTCAGTCGGTCTGTGTCAAGGATTCAAACCTTTTCTTACTAAAATGCTCACGTCAGCTGGGGTGGTTTGTGAAAGCTTAAATGTGTGGGTGCATGTTCTGGCTCTAAATGCCTCCGACTCCTGTGGCACCAGCCATGTGGTTGAGATTTGGCTCAGGAGCTGTTGTTTTTGCTGGGGACTTGGATGACTTCATGAAGCACTATGACTTTACTGTATATTGGTGTGGGAAAAGCAAAAGCATAGATGGAGACAGAGGCTGCTGGGAAATCTTTGAAGCAACCTTTATGGAGGTTGTATTTGAAACTGTCTTCAATACTAGCAGTGCATACTGATTTGGCCTGTCATCTAGCATCTGCATTATGCAAACAAACACCAGCATGCAAATATTATTTGGAAAAGGTCTTAGTAATGCAAAGTGCCAACAGACCAGAGATTGAAATGGCACACAGCAACACTATGTATCTATGGCAACAAAAGTGACACTAACTTATGTGTTATGTTTATAGTGCAGTGACGTGTGAATATTCTTTTATGACACATTTACTGGTAAATGATTATTTCTGTGAACTCTTGAAAACCCAGATGAAGCACTTTTTCAGATCATACACGGATGCTGCACTTGATTGGTGTTAGCCATTAGCTGAGCTATTGTAAACTTCCATAAATCAAAGATGTAAATCACCTAAGCCAAGCCCAGCATCTTCATGGTGCAGTGGCACAAAACTGATGCAAAAAAAATAATTGCCTCATTACTCCTTGAAATGTTCACATTAATTCTGCAATGACAAAATCGATAGCACAACATAGTGTGAGTCTTGCATACACACAAAGGCAGACACACAGTCCTGAGCTCCATCGCTAGCTTCATTAGCTCACTTCTTCCCTATAACATGCCTCTAATACTAATCCCTGAAGACAAAATTAAGAGGGGATCAACTTGACCCCTTCTCTGCAACGTTTATAGTGTAGGCAATATTTCATGAGGTGTAGCTGTTGTGTCTCGCAGCAGCACCAGGACTGAGGCAATTACCTAGCAATCCAATCAGGTACTTTACCCAAACAATGCTGGCTGCACCCTTCATCTAAATGAATTGAAGTGTATAGAAGACAGATTTAAAAGCAAAAATAAATTCATTTTAAAGACTTGAAGGAGCTGCAACCCAGTAATGAGTAAGCTAAAAAAAAAAAAAAAGGTGATCGTTTTTTGGGACAAGGACCCACATCTGTATTTAAAGACTTTGAATACTGAAAGACTGAGAAGCACAACGATCACAGGTGTGCTTTTTTATAAGACACAAAGAAAACAACGTGAAAAATCTTCCTAAATCATCTTCCAAAAACAGTAACACCAACACACACAATAAAGTATATGCAATTAAAAATGAGCACTTTCTGCCACGTAGCATGCAACGTTTTTGTAAAGTTTTTTCTGAGTTTCACTGAATAAGCCAGAACACTTTGTCTTATGCTGGTGTTTTTTAACTTGCCCTGAGCCTGCACAAAGATAAAGCAATGTGTAAACTTATTTCCTCTTTACCATTGTAAAATAAACAAAGTTATATATGTCACTGAAGTTTTATGCAGCGTTGCAATTAGACTGGAAAAACAACTCCACCTTATGCCCAAAGGAGTCCCAAAATGACACTTAAGCTTGACCTTTTCTTTTGTGAAACTGCTGGTGGGCTGGTGAATATGTGAAGAATCTATCAACAGGCAGCGGGGCTACAGCCACTGCTGACATAGTACTACTGGCCCAACACTTACACAACAGCTTCATATAAAAACAACACAAGCTGTTCATCTGCAGCTTTTCTGCAAAATAGTTTTGCATTTAGTTGCATGATAACTTACAGAAAAACAAAAAAAAATGTGGATGAATGATTTCAAATTGTTGACTTACCCTTTATTTCAAACTAAATAAATGACATTACGTTAATTTAAAGATAAAAACATAGTAATTCATTGACAAGTATGCTTAAATAATTGTTGTGATTCTAGAGAAGTGAGTTTGTACATGAGAATATTGTTAAAGTGACACAAAATGAGGGGTCCCCAGCCCTTGGTATTGCTCTATTGGGGATTGCAAGCCAAAAAAAGTTTGGGAAACTCTGGTTTAATACACAAAACTCAATGCAAATATACTGTACTTTCAGTAGTAATGCCAGTGTTTTCTCATCTACCACCAACACATAGTCAGGGCTTGTTACTGTCCAAATAGGAGCATGGTCACTGAGCAGGAAGTGGTGCATGACTGCTCTCATAAATATTGCAAAATAACAAGCAACTGGCAGTCATGCAAAATACTACTGTTGAAGATGGTCTGCAGTGTGGAGGACAAGTTGCATATAGCATTCAACAGTAGTATGCTGTAAGCTGTTAGAAAGACAGCCAGCGTCTTTTTACATCTGTGACAGGGATAATGACAAGATAATTGCAAAGGTGTGATGTAATAATTTAAAAAGGGAGCTAAATGGTCTCATTGGCTTTGAAACTTCACTGTGAATTTCACAGTGAGAGGTATTCTTAGACTCAACAGGATGACAGAATGTTCTAAGCACAAAAAGAAATACTTAATCCCCTGTGAACTGAAGATTTAGGAGCTCACTAATATATACAGGAGTCTGAGGTGTAATGGTGAGGGCGTTAAGGATTTGACAACATAAAAAAAACGTGCCCTGTAGTTCATCCAGTTCACTGTTGCGTGTGCTGTTCTGTTTCTGTCACCAAGTCTCTGGCTGCTGTGGCTTTAACCCAGCACTGTCATGGCAGAGCTCCAAGGATAACGAGGTGCCTGAGGTTAGAGCGCTGCGACGGAGAGACGAGTGACATCACGGGCTGGTCTGTGGTCAGCCAGCTGACACATGGCAGTCTGCGGGAGAAAACTACTAACAATAGTGCGGGAAAAAAAGAATGTATTCACTGACTGATGACAACAAACCCTGAACATATTGATTTATAACCACTGATACATGGAAATACTCAAGGGGGAAAACAACCTGTTACTGGAGCAAGATGCATATTTAAGTTTTCTTTTTGTTCTGGTTGTGGTTCTGCTTCTGTTTTGGTTGCAGCCTCAGCGGGCTGAATTTCATTCTTCTAGGAAAACACAATTAACTCAATGGTAGATAAGAATGAATTCCTTTTTGGATAGTTGATCAACTATTTTCAAAAGAAGTACGAAAAAATCCAACTTCCTTTGTCAAATCTGCTAATAAAGAACATATGTGTACAGTAGTGCAGCTTCAAGCCTTTGGTATTTCAGTTATAGTGGCATTTCAGCCATTTGTTTACAACCTACAGCATACCTCACAGTTTAATGAACATGCTCATACTGTAAAATCCTATGGTCAAACATAACCTGAGTGCTCACGCTCTGCCACTAAAGTGGTAAAGAAAACTGACAAATATCAAAACAAAGTTTTACTTGAGATTTCACAAAAGAGGGGTCACATCTGCCTGTATTTCAGCTGTCTTTGTTGTAGGACCCAAAGTCTACCTCATGAAAAATTAGGAAAATCTTTGTCAAAGTCCTGCATAGAAACAAACATTCCTTGATTACTAAAACTCTGCATGTTTCTTGCTGGTTCATGTATTTCCCTATAAGCAGGCCAGACAACACATGGGAGTGCTTGCTGTTATCATGATCATTTCTCATGCTGTTTGGCAAGTGCAAAAAAGGGAAACAAAGTCCTTGAGTTGGAAAATCAACTGTTGGATCTGCTCTCTCTGTATCAGTGAATGCAGTCATCCAACCAAAATATCCAACATGTCAGAAATCCATCCAACTGTTTGGGAGAATCTACTCTCAGCCATGATCGGCTATTGGACAACACAACAAATGATCAGGCTGAAATCTGGCCTGACTTAAAAACCAGCAACATAACTTCACAAAATCTAGTCAGAGTAGTTGTGAAATCAAATGGGGATGGCTGTCGCAGTTTTTTACATCGATGTTTTCAAAATATACTAACAATCTAAGCTTGTGTTGAACAAAACAAAGCATTATTGAAAGTAATTTTATCTCTCTGCAACATACATTTTGTGCATACCTTTCAGCTTTAGCTGTGAGAGGTATAACGATTCAAGAGGTAGACTGATCAACTCAATAGTTAAGGAAGGTGACAGAATATTCAACCCACTAGAATTATGCCTGGACCACACATATATGGATATTTTTTTGACCGGATATCTTTGTCCTCATTTAAAAAAAATCTCTGTCCACACCACAGAATATCTCTGTCCATACGAAGAGGCAAAGCTGAAAATGATCGCCTCTGAAGCCCGCAATGCAAAGCCTGGCCGATAAGTGGCAGGCTAGCAAAATGTGAAAACCATAGAAGAAGAACGTTATGAGCATGCGCAGTCAAAAACAGGAAGAAGAAGCAGTCAACGGAGTAAGAAGATGGCGAAGAAAACAAATAAAATTGAGTCATTTGTGTGGACGGACGATGAGGTGGACTTGTTACCTCGTGTACCATTGGATTACAAAAACAAAAAGGCCCAAGAAAATGTCAACTGAGAGTCTTGTTACACAAAATATCCTGACATCCTGGAGGAGTTTCTGGAAGTCTATGTGTCCAACGGCGAAGAGGGTAACAGTAATATCAACATCACATTCATTTGTAGAGCTGTAATGAGGGCAAAAAGTGCAAAGAACACAGAGATAGTGCGGTAAATGTCGGCCATTGTTCTTGTTGTTGGCAACTGTTGCTACAGCAACTTGTTGCTGGGCGCTTGACATCATCACGTCAACACCAGCTCTGTTTAACGGATATTTTTTTATTTCTTCACTTTCTTATCCGTTTTTAAAAATCTCCGTTTATGTGGGTGAAATCGCCGTGTTCGTGTGGTTGAGAGGCCCAATTGGACAGAAAAATGTGCGTTTAGGATTATATCCATATTCATGTGTTCAAGGCCTTAGAAGTACCAAATAATTGTTTTTAGAACACAGGAGATATTAGTAAACTGTTGTTATTTTTATACAAAAGCCTTTAGTGTATTAGACTAAAGTTTTCACTTTATATATTACACTTACCTAACATACTACTAATAAAAATAAAAATATATGTCCTTTTTGTACTTTGTACTTGATTAAAGACTTCTCAATAGTGCAAAGTTACATTTCTTAATGTATTTCTTGTTGTTTGATGGATTTGTCTGCTGTTTATAAAATCATCTGTGACTTTTAAAACCTGCTCCTGTAACACAGTGACACAGCTGAAGTTAGCAGAAGTACATCCATCTTTTTACTTGGAGAAAATGAAGCCTCCAAGTATATATTAAAACCTTTGCTTAGGTGCAATGTTTTCAACATGTCCATTACAATGTTATGGACCAAAAAATCTCTCTTGAAAGTTCAAGAGGAAATAAAGTATTAAAGGAGAGTATATTCTTTGAGGTCTTGAAGAAGTCTACCACCACACAGCCCTAAGGAGCGCCCCTAAAGCTCCCCACAGTACAAGCTCACTTTTATGCATGTCAGCTAACATCTGCTCTGTGATACTGTTGCAGTCTCTGCTCTCAACTCTTTTTGAAAAGGTCAATCTGAGAAGACATGTACAGTCCATGTGCATGTCACATGGAAGATTTCTATAAACTCTTAAACTTTTTATAAAGTGATTGAAATAACTTATAGGAAGAAAAAAGCTCTGCAGGTGCTGTAAAGGTTTACGATATTAATGATCTCTTTTTCTGGTGCCCTCACTGGACTAGTGACATTTCAGAGACTGATCGTGAAGTCCTCGGTGCAGTCCTCAATAAATTGAACGAGCTGCCACGAAATGCCAATACTCTGCTATTAGACTGCAGTGAAATCCCAGATCATGCAAACAAACAATATCATTACACCTAGAGATTTCTGAGACAATTGGAGAGGCCTGATGCATGTAAAAGATTAAATGAGGCGGCACAATTTGATGCTGCTCCACCAAGAAAATGAAACACTACCAACAAATTAGAATCCCTCGACAGAGCGGAGAAAGCAATCCCAGTAAAGAGGGTTTTGTAGCAGAAAAGGATTTGACACGAGAGTGCTCAAGCTGCAGATCCTTTAGTCGCATAGTCCCAAAGTAACAAGACAAGGCTTTGCTCTGTTTGAATGTCTACACTGCAGCAGAAGTGAGTTATGATCAAAAGTTCTCGTAATAAGTAAATTAAATTTCTCTATTAATTGAGATAGAAGTAATCAAAAACATTTCAGTATATTGCAGTGGTTTAATGGCACCAGATAAATGTTACATACAAAAAAGTAATTTGTCAACCCTGGTGTTCTCCAAGGCTCTGTCCTCAGACTCCTTCTTCTCACCATTTCTGTTTACTCATGGTCAAATCATTTCACTACATGTCCAATGCTATACAGAAAACACCCGACTGTTTATCAGTACCATAACCAGCCCCCAGCTCCCCCTTGGCCACTAATCAACTTTTTTAATCTAAAACATAAGTTAACTGAACCTCGCAAAAAAGCGTAACAAAACAGAGCTCAGAGAAGAGGCCAGGTTGGAGATCTTGACAACAGCCCCATTTGCCAATCTTAGGAAGTACACAATTGGGTGTCATTCTGGACTCCATCCCTATATTCTAGTAAAAATCCAAAACAAAATCTGCATTCTGCCACCTCAAAAACATCTCCAAACTCCAGCAGTCCAGAACTTTTTCTCTGGATTATTGCACTGGAGACCTGTCTAGGGTACCCTGCAAAGGCCTAGGTAGTCTCCAGTATGTGTAAAGCTATGTCAGGGTTCTTTTCACGCAAAACCGTGCCATCATCCAAGTCCAGCATCACATACACTTGCCTTCAAGACTCTAGTGCATGGTCTGCTCTTCTTTCACCACACCAACCTGCAGTTTTTCAGAGCCTTGTGTGGCAAACACTACTCCCTGGAGCTCTCCCATTAGAGATTTTTGCAACACTACATCCTAGGACTTGTTCAAAGAGGTCTTTGAAATCCATCTGATAAACCCAGCTCACTGACTTGTTTTAATGCGGTGTTTGTTGTGTGTTATGATGAAAAACACTCTTTGGGTCCCCTCAGAGACATTAAATAATTAAAGCAGTTATTATTTGAATAACTATTATTAAACAAAGCCAACAGACACCAAGGGGACACAGTATTGGTGCATTTCAGGTAAATCTATAACTGCCTCTGCTTATAAGGAATCACCACCAACCCCAATTTAGGACCTTTTACAAAAGCAACAATAACCACCTTAATCACAAAGTCACAAGGATATTGCATTTTGACTATGTCTGGTTTATCTGCAGACACTTTTATCCTCCTACAAACAGCAGGTTTAATGTGTAATTTAGTCACTGAAACCAGAAAGTGCCATCTAATTTCAGACTGTGTTGATATTCAGGCAGCATGCTGCAAAAGCCTGACGATCAATCTTACATCCAGGAGATTAAATAAAGCAAGGCTTTTATTTTTCAACTCCCCAAAGTGTCTGTTTCTTCAGGCCCTTTTTCCACCTTATTAAATTACTCATGCCTGGCCAATCACAGAGGGTCTCAGGTGTGCTGCAGACCAATGGGGTGTGAGATAGCAGAGTGCAGCAGCTGTACAGAAACACCGCATCAGCTTCTGGTGACACGCTGGGCATCTCATCCAATCACCGCCACCCCTGCTGTCTGTGTGTTTGCAGCCAGTCTTTGAAAACACCTGCTGTGCATCTCTTGGCCAATCATCTTGAATAGGTTGAATAGGTTAAAAGCTTCACTGACCATGTTATTTCCTGACAACTTTTCCTCACCATCAAAGAAAATGTTACTGGTGTAACGTTAAGTGGGAGTAGGATTCAGTAGGAGAGGACAACAGTGTTTAGAAAATCCACCTCCAGTCTTCTAAGGTAGAGGTTACTGTTGTTATTTGGCTCTGCTAGGTTAAAAACTACAATTGAGCAAACCCACATAACAACAGAGGACTGCAGAGAGTGCACTTTTACCCGTTTTTTTCTGTTGTTTATAGGGTAGTTGCTGGAAACTTGTCCCATGTAGGTGTTTAAACTGACACTGAATTAAGATGACTGATGCACCTCTTACTCCTTTAGTACAAGACTAAATCCAAAAGCCTCTTCATGATGAGTACCATCAATTTGATGATGCCACTTGGAGCTGAAGTTGCTCATTTGAATTCAGTTGGTGTCAAGTACTACTATACTAGTCTCTATCTTCCACATGAGCACTTACACATTCTACACATCAGCATTAAAAGAGCTTCCTGTAATGACAGAAACACATTTCAGAAAGAAAAGATGATGTGTATTCCATTTTTAAAGGGTAACCTATGTTTGACACGGGAAAGGTGGAACTTGCTTTGGTTTCCCTTTTGTGGTGCTATAATGTTTTCCACCTTTTTCCACTAAAACAATCAGGATAGATCCAAGTATAAAGTATCTTTTAGCTGCTGTAGTAAAGCCATGGTTCCCTATTTGCCCCTCTAGAGCAACAGTCTTCATCAGTGTGCATAAGAAGCCTGCAGTAAATCGTTAAAAACCTTAACAATGGTGTTAATTTCTAAAAAATAATAAGTAGATTTTTCTTAAGTATTCCCTTCCACAATCACCAGTGGTCAGAGGGATATTAGCAGTGCTCCAGCTCTCTCATTTTGAACATGATTTGAGTTTGTCTGAAATATATTAAAACTGAAATCCAGTTACTTCTGCAAGGAAACTGTCGGTGGACATGTCTTTCTTGGACATACTTTTATTATATTTCAAGCCATTGCTTTTAAACCTTAACTTCAGGAAAACTGGAGATTACTAATCTTTCTGATATTTCTAAAGAATATTTGTACGGACTTATACATATTGATGTCTGAGCGTATAACCTACCTCAGTCTCTTGTAGTATTGTTTGACCTTATCCAGCGAGGCAGCATTAATTTGGGCCTGGTATTCCTCCACTGACACATTGTCTCTGTAATAGTAACCCTCCATACTCTCCAATGCTGCAATGACATCAAATGAAGGAGTCAGAGAAAGACAGCATAAACAGTGTCTACTATTGTTTACAAAGCATTTTTTAAACTCTGCAGGCTGTCTGTACCTTGTGTAAAGAGCACTGGGTAGATTTTGATGCCTCCTCCATTTCTCAGCCTGTGAGGGAGCTGAGAAAAGTAGAAACTCTCGAGATAGAAGCAAACCTTTAAGTTGTGACGAGTGCCCTCAACCTGGTATGACATGGGCATGTCTGCCATGAAAAAAGGGAGAGAAGAGGGTTTTATTATTGTATTGTTGAGGAGCTTTTTAATCCCCAGTGCAGAGGTATAATGTTTATCTTTTGTTCATCAGTCCTAAGGCTTTTCATCCCTGCCTGTCATGTGGATGCACCTAATACCTCATGGATGCTTTGAGGAATTTTCTTCAAAACTTTAAAAGTTCTAAGTCAAGAATAACTGGATCTAATTGAAAAGGTTAAAAGTCAAAGGCCAAGGTAAATAGGTCTAATGTTCATCCTTTCATCTTTCAGTTGGCCTGCAAAATATTAAAGAATAAAACAAAATTGGTCACTCTATGGAGCATGAAATTCATAACCTTTAGTTTGACGTATAAATTATGTCAACTGGATTGTGGCATCAAATTGCAGCATAAATTACAAATATTTGCTTTCTGACCTGTTTCAATTTCCAGTGTCCAAGTTATATAATGCTAATCGTTGTCAAGAACTCTCACACCAACAAAGTTTGGCAGTTTGCTCTTGTTTTGTGTCTGAATGTGGAGGGGAGACGCTATTGTCCCCTTCATTAACCAACTGATTAAGTATGTGCACATAGTCTGCTTAATCAGATGGTTAATGAAGGAGGTGGTAGTGTCTTTCCTCCACATTCAGACACAAAACAAGAGCAAACTGCCAAACTTTGTGGCTGTGAGAGTTCTTGACAACAATTAGCATGATATAACTTGGACACTGGAAAGTGAAACCGATCAGAAAGCAAATATTTGTAATTTATGCTGCTATTTGATGCCATAATCCAGTTGTCACAATTTATACGTTAAGCACACGCTTTACGCATATGTCATATGATTGTGATTTGGCCCTCTGTGAGAACAGTTTGGACCCCCATGGTCTAAGTCTTTTTTTTTCTCGACCTTATCCTTAACTTTTGTTTATAAACGAGACATCTTAAGAACAGGACAAGAGATTTCCTTCAAAGCATCAGCTTAGTCTGAATAATTAACTGGTTACACTTTGTGGGACTGATGTTCATCCATCCTTGTGGACACATTTTTTTGTTTTTGTTTAAGAGGTCATACATCCTCCCTGCCTTGATGATAGACTAGACAATACAGTTTTAGGGGGAATGCTCAAAGTAAATGAGACTTAAATCTTACGCACAGAAACATACAATACAAGACAACTACCCACCATCAATATAAAAAACACATGGCCCAGCAGTTGTGCACAGTCCAGCAGTATTTTAATGTCAGTCAGAGTTGCAGACACTACTCACTAAGTTTTTTTTTTTTTATGGAAGCTTAAAGAACATCTTTTTCTCAAATGAGGGAAAGTACAATGAAGTCGTGGTGTACATACTTGCCACCAGAGGCTCCCCATCAAACTGCTGGAAGTAGAATGTGACTTTCTCCAGGTCTATTAAAGCTACCTGAGTGTCCTCCAACATGGCCTGTTCATCAGTCTGAAGAGAGAAAATAGAGCAGGAGTAAGCATGGGGTGATGAACAAAGTATCTGCTTTATTTCTCAGAGCAGCAGCCTGATAACAAATGAAAGAGGAATTTTGCTCTCCAAGAGAGTGAGTTTCCATTTTTTTATTAAAAAAGGCAAAAAGACGAAGATTTTGTACGACAAAAGAAGATGCCCGCAAGCTCCTGTGAGGTTGTGTTTGCCAACATGGATGTGTGTCTGCTATCTGCATTCTGTTTGCTGTTGCTCTTTTGTGTTTGTTTACATCGCTGATTGTGTGTATGTGTGCAGGTTTCCTTTTCAAACAAGCATCGGCACACACAAACAAGCACATCTGCTTGTGGGCACAGAGATAGAAAATCAAACATTTAGGAATCATGATGCTCTGCACTTCCCTTTCAGCCTCTTTTCTTCCTCCACATGCAGGAGTGGAATAAATAAGGCAGTAGTAAACGAGGATCAAGGGCCTTTTTTCTTCTCAAGACACATTTCAAATGGCCAAAAATATGACAGAAGGGGGCCTGCTGCCCTGCCAAGTGACGCACTCCTGCTGTGTGTGGGTATGTTGACTCCTGACGAATACACAAGCATTCAGTGTGCACAAGAACACCAATGTTTCTGCACTTTCATGCAGCAACCTAAGAATGACATGGTGTAATTTCACAACAATTACCTGCAGGTACTGAGACCATGTTTTGTCACACACACAAACACTTGAAGAAGTGTTTGGGCAGAAAAGTGACTGAGAGACAGAGACAGAGTGGAGCAGACAATGAGTAAAATGCATGTGTGACAAAAATAAAAGAGGGTAACTTACATCCCACTCAGAATTTTAATGGGTCTACAAGTCAAAATGGTTTAATGTAACATGAATTAAAATAAGAATTCAAGTAGAAATGAAAGTAAAAAACATGTTTTAATAACACCTCAGGCCTAACTTTAATGTATTGACGATGGTTTTCAGCCAGCATGAAGTTCATAAACATCAGAAGTCTGCAGTTTGAGGCAGAGCAGATTAAACTGATTAATCTGCTGAATTTAAAGAGTTTTGTTCAATAGCATGAACAGTCGTTCTTCATAGAAATAGGTATCCAAATCAAGTCCCGCTGATACATTTTCATTTCTTTCATTAAAAGTATCAGTTGATGAATGTTTTTGGTACCATTTTAAATGGAACAATGGAGCACTGGTATCAAAAAAATACCAAACAATACCCATCTCAGCTTATTTTATTGCTTCATTTTTATTTTAATTCCTAAAATGAACTCAAACTCTGTTATTTCTTTACTACTGTTCATTCTATACAACCCATTGGTGACATAGTATATATGGTGTGTTGTTCCTGTGTTTTAAAACAAACCAAAACACTGCTTAGTTAATGTATATACTTTAGTTTTTTTTTTTACCTAAATCTATCATGTTCTGATATTTCTATTAATGGACTTTTAGTTGTGTTATACCATTAACTCTTTTTAAAAGATGCCACCCATTCTAATACTGTATTACTCCACTTGTATCTTTATTCAATATAAACAAACAAGATCTCAAAACATCTCCCAAGAATTAAAATTTTTATGGACTGTTAAAATATTTTCCTGACAGTACAACCACAGTTGAAAGTCAAACTAGGATCAGCAAGAAGATAATAAAGCTGTTGAAAAATTAAGTGTGCCGTCAGTGAGATCTGTGTGTGAACAAGCAGCACACCTCAGTGACTCAGATCAGACCACATCCCTGCACAGTCACTGCGGGCAGACTGTGAATTATACTCAGCACATTCTGGCTACTTTTTTCAAACATCGAACACAGTCACGTAGTCGCATCTTGATTTATGATCTGAATCATAAATATTAGATCCTGTGGTATTTTCTGAGATAAAGCTTACCATCACGCTGATTTAGAGGGCAGAGCAAAAACACGGGATGGTGCATAATTCATGTCATGCAAGCTTTCACAGCCACACAGCCGAGTGGTTCATTTTATTTTCTCACATTCTGTTTGTCTTCTAATTACATATTAACTACTCCTCGCCTGTGTTAAAACCACAGGGCTGATCTGATAGTGCAGACACAGCACTTCTCAGGGTGTCTCTTTAAACATAGTAAGTAAAAGCTGACGGTTCTGCTCACCAAGTTGGGTGAAAGGAGGGACTGGAAGTGGAACAGCAGCCCAGCGCTGGCGATCTGCTCCAGCCAACGACGACTGGCTTCCTGAGCGTCCAGGAGGTCCTGGGGATCTGAGCTGTCCTGGTCTGAGTCCCTGCCCACATAGTGAAACTGAAGACAAGAAAACACAAAAGAAGACCTGAGCTATGGAGAACACAGCAATCCTCTACGAGAGAACACTGTTGGAAAAATGTCATCAGATGTTCTGTTACACCAAAGACTAAGAGCAAACACAATCTGGGGTCACGAACGTTGATCATTCACATATATTTTAGCTCTTTAAGAGTTTTGGGAAAATGTTTATCTGAGTATAAAGAAAATACTTGGCTATGATATTCCTCTGACATGTAAAGTGACGTACTTTGGTATGATGACTGGAGATACTGTAATAAGAGAGGATATTTATGGAAAATCTTGTTAGTAGCTTGTAAAAAGGCCGTCACAAGGAGATAGTATAAGACTGACCCACCAACACAAGAATGGTTGAATATTGTAAAGGAAATATATATCACAGAACACTGAACCCACTTTGTGAGGATTCAGGAGGATCAATTCCACAAGTAATGGTACAAATGGACGATGTTTACATTGCAACAAGAAAGAGACTGAATTCACAGGAAAAAAAGGCCCAGTAACATAGTTGTTTTGGAGTCAAGGCGGTCATGAACCCTTTCTGTGTTCTTTTTTTTGGCTTCTGAAAAAAAAAAAACCAAAGCAGAACAATAAAAACAAAGTGTTGAAAAAAGAAGATTCAAGCTAAAGTAAGTAATCAATGAAAGGTAAAGACGTACACACACCTTTCCCTTACTGAGGAGTGTGTGTGTGTGTTTGTAAGTGCAACCGGCAGCTATGGGGCCACATGTGACCCCCTACTTGCCCAATGTTACCCGCTTGTTAATCTCTACTTTTTAAAGACTGTTAATAAAATGATGACAAAATCTACCAGCAAGTACTTTGTTGTAATTTATGTAATTTTAGTGCAAGATACCGTGTACAAAAAGGAATGGATTAAAATGTGAAAAATGTGAAAGTTTTAGCAGTAATCTTTACTAAATAGCAGGCATATTTTTTACAAGACATTAGAAATATTTTGCTTAAAAGTTTTCTGTAAAGGTATTTAAAGAAGCATTAATAAATGCATTTGAAAAAGTTAAACTTATGATTAGTAAAATCTTGCTTCTCACAAAAAAGAATCCTCAAGTGGATTTAATCTGATGTCTATCACATTAGATAAGCTTTGCTTTTTAGCTTTGATGATAACAAATGCTGGTAAATTATTTTCAGTTATTCCATTTATTAAATTACAGGTATCTTGAGTGACTTATTTCAAGTTTCCCCCAATTAATACCCTTTTGCCATCAGAGTGAGAACATCACCATGGCCCTCATAATAGGTATTGTACATAGGAGTGGCTGTTTCTCACTTTAGAAGCAGATGAAGGTATTTTACCTGGTTTAGAACAGCCAGCAGATGCTCTGAGAAGGCACATACAGCAGCAACAAGTGACTGACAAAACACCATGTCCCTACGCAACTGGATCTCTGAGTCTGGAGGGGAGAACACAGAGAACATGAGGCAAAGAGGAAAGGCTTGTTAATAAAAGAGCACCAATGTAACCAGAAAAGATGATGACAAAGAATCAAACAAAGAATCACAGCAGAGTGTTGAACAAGTCCAAACCTGAGGCTTTAAGTGTCAAAGGGTTAAAACTAGACCTTCAGTGAGATGACAGAGTCTTGGATCAAAAATGTGCTTGGTATTTAATACTGCACCATATAAAAAAATGAGAGAAAATGATAGGTGTGCTCTAGTGGAAAAAACTGTCTGCCAAAATGTTCTGAAAAATAGCCTGGATGAAAAGTCGAGTTAAAAATGACTCCACGAACTTCTCACTATATAATAAAGTGAGATAAAGAATGGCTGCAAGCTCCTCAACTTCAAACCAATTCAACCACAGAGCAAGACAGAATCTTTCTTTAATTTTTTTTCTGGAGGTGTGTAAAATGAGCACGTATCAAGGGGAACAAAGTAAAGCTAAGCATACCAGTGATGAATTCATTTTCCACACTCATCTGTTAGTGCAGCAGAAGTTATTTTGCTGTATCAAACAGTTAAGAGCTTTCTGAATTTCAAGTTCAATTCAAGTTTTTAAAAAAATAACTTTAAATAACTTCTACTAATAACATTAAATGATGTGAGATCTAAAAACATGGAAACAATAGCTGTTAATACATAAACAAAACACAGCTGTTCATTTGATGTAATACAACCACTTATCCAGAGCTTATGCTTTATTCTATCAGGATTTGTAGGGTTGAATAAAAACAGTCGGTTTGACACTCAAAATGAATTTGCTATCACTTCTTTTGCTGTGCAGAAATTGATTTACTTCTTACTTTGCTTCAGAGCCTTTTTTATTATTATAGAAAGAGACATTTTAGTGGGTGGGGGTTCACTGGAGGCAAAATGTCCTTAACCCTTAGCCCATGCCGCCGAGCAAGCTGATTTTGGCTTGTTCTCCATAACCGCTGAATATAATACGTCTCTCTGGATGTGTGAGGTAATATACTCACTGGGACTCAATCTAACATGTAGAAAAAAAGGTCAGCACTAACAAACAAGAGCAGACTGGCTGAATTTCAGCTTTAAGCCATTACAACAACTTCTTTAAAACCCTGCTTTTATGAATTCAGACAGATTAAAAACAGTTACGGGAATCTGGACACCATGTTGATCACATTCAAGAGTGCTCAGTCCCACCATGCATTACCAGTATGTCTTTAAAGATGATCTGCTGTTGATTTACACTATTTAAGTCTCCCCTTGCTTAGTGCCCTACAAGTTGTGTACGGTACTGTACAATCAATGGAAGGAAATCGCCACATGATAGGAGGCTAGCAGCGCTCTGTAACAGCTTTTCTCTGCCATTTTCCCCATGAAGTCAACAATGATTTAAGATTTATCAAATTAAGGATGTGGGTTGCTGACTAGATTAAAATGACAGCTAGTTGCGATGCGCTGTTTGCAACTGAAACATTTTTAAGAGCTGAAGAATCTACTTGTAAATGACAGAAGCTTAGTCCCATTTGAGAGATGTTTTTCCATTTTTCCACTGTTGCTGTTGATTAATATAAACTAATAAAAAAACTGACATGGTACCAAAAGAAAAGCTGTCATAAGCAGGAGGATTTGGCCCTAATATTCAGCTAATTCAAAGGATCACATCTTCCCCTTACCTCCTGTAAGCACTATTGTAAAAATTACACTGCACATCACATCATAATTACTGTGCAATTACCGTGCATTATATCAATTGACAGGATGGTGTTATCATGTGCCACATTAACATGGGCCTTATCAGGGTCCAATGGAGACCCCACTTAATAATAGTAATAAGAGCAAAGTAAACATGATTTCTTGATAAAATAAATCCAAATAAAATTGTAATCAACCACTTTTTGATTTAAATTGGTGGACCTATGTTGTTTATACCCAAGGGTCCGGCAAAGACATTTGAGTTACATGGGTTTATATTGGGGACCTCTGTGGAGAATACTGGTACCATATTTGCTGCATTTTTTGGAGTCAGATGCATTTCTTGCTGAGAATCATAGCTTGTGTGAAGTTTATTACTTTGTGTGAAAACTACCCACTGGCAGAAGTTACAGTCATTAACAAACCAATATAGAAAAGGTCAATCTTTATGGCGATGATCTTCTTTGCTTTACAAGATCATAAAGAGGCATCAGTATTCATTTATGTGTGCTTCTTAACAAGCATAAACTCCTCACAGGAGCTTTTATGCCTCTACATCCTTATTAAAGTATAAAAAATGAATCAACCGTTGCTTATTAATGTTCCATAAAGTGTTGGTGAGAAAATAGATGTATTGGCATTTTAGTGGCGCTGACACATCTCAGTGCCTCCAGCAGTAACAAACAAGACAAATAGTTTACTTTTATGGTATATGATGAATGAAATAGTTTATAACCCTGTTCATATGCCTGCATTTGTTTTATGTGTTTCCATTTGATGGATTAACAATGTGCAAAACAACATAATTTGTTGGTACAGCTGGTGCAGGAGAAAAAGGCAAACCTGTATACTGCAATAAGACCAGGAGCAGACGTGTCTTCACCTCTGAAAAATAACAAATAAAAACAATCCAGTGAGGCAATGTACATCAAATCCCAAAGAGCCCTCCTCATCTACAATGGTATGACCTATACTATACAAACCACCCTGACATTATAAATAAGACCATGATTCTACTCCATCCTGGCTACTCTGGTGTTTATCTTCACATATTAGAAAAGAAATAAACACGGTGTCATAAAACCCAGCCACAGGCAAAGATAATAACATAAATCCATGTTTGTTTACAGTCATATCCGAGTGGGTAGCTGGGCAGGACTCTGAATGAAAACCCATCATAGGAAGCCATTTAAAAAAAAAGTGGTGCACATAGACCAGGCTGCACATCAATATTAACTCTGTTTATTTGTTCTCTCTCTGTTATGGCCTCTGGCTCACCTTTCCCAGGAGTGTCATGTGACTGGTCTTTGGTCCAGGCTGTTTGCTCAGATTAATCTATACATGCATATATGCTGCATGTCTCTGTGTTTCATCTATTTGCCAACAAACACAAAACTGCACACCCCCATTGGGAATAAATGAGGCTGAATTTATAATCTAGATAATAAAAAAATCTCACAGCTTTCTGCTTCCATAACCTGGTCAAACAGGATTTATGTTTCTCAGGACGGCTTTATAGTAGGTTTAAAGTTTAAAGAGAGACACAGAGTTGGAGATGTGGGACTGCCTGAACCCACACATCTTCAATAGAAAGTATTATTACATCCAATAAATATAATAAGACACGCTGGAGAACTGCAATTTCATGTACATCTACTCCCAAGCCTCGTGTGAGATTTCATATAAAATGATATATATAACTGTGAGTGCACCAAAGTCTGAATAAAAAAAGATGAACTTTACAGAATTTTCCTGCTAATATGGAGACACTATCCACCTGAAGTTATCCACGGGAAACATCCCTAGTGGAAACCACAAGAAACACATCAAACAGTTGACCTTGTTCTGGGTCTTGTCATCAACTCAAGGGTTATTTTTGCTTTTCTCATGTAAAATTTAGCGAGATAGAGAAGTATCATCCACCTTTATATGAGTTAAACCATGAACATTAACAGCCTAGGCCTCAGTTAATGAATGAAAAGTCGCTCCATCATTGTGTGTTAGTGTGCGTGCTTACTAAACTGACCTTCTACATATTTAGCGATGGTCTGTGTGAGGGTCTGAACGCTGCCCGGGAGGTTCCAGGGATCTTGCTTAACATGGAGACGCAACTTCTTTGTGCAGTTTATCTTGGGTTCCATTTCCTGCTGAAAATCTGAAAGAATCATAAACAAACAAAGAGCAAAAACAATTTATTAGTGCACTTCTGTACAGTCATGTGGCTTTAGATCAGGTGTGGGTCATTGGGCAAAAGACAAATAATAAGACAAGTAACATTTCTCTACACACTAAAAAATGTTGAGTTACTTTGGGAACCCAATTTATGTGTTGCTAGTGTTGAGTTAACTTTTTGGGTTATTTTTATAAAGAGTAACCCATTTTCTGGGTTATAGGGTTATTATTTTAACCCAACTATGTCACAACCAGCTCCACACTCCCTCGGCGTCAGATCATCTCGCTCTCATGCCAAGAACTCCAGACCTGCTATCCGGACTGCCTTCTGTTCCTGACACCGAGTACCTGTTCGTGAATCTTGATCTGTAGTGGCCATCTGTTCTCCGGTATCTGACCCCTCTGCCTGTGTGTGACGCCGAGTACCTGTCTATGAGCCCAAATCAGTGGTGGCAGCCTGATCTCTGGCAATCAGAACCGTTTCTGGCTCTGAAAGACAAAGTGAGTCCTAACCTGCTTCACCTTTAAGAGTCTGAGTTGCGGGGTGCTGGTTTGGCGGAGTGGTTAGCAACCAGGCACCCCATGTACTTGCTTCTGCCAGTCCAGGTTCGAATCCCGCCTGTGACCTGTTTGCAGAGTGTCTTTCCCTACTCTCTCACCCCCTTTCACAAGCCTATCCACTGTCTCTCTCCTATCAATAAAGGCACAAAATGCCCAAAAAATACATTTAAAAAAAAAAAAAAAGAGTCTGAGTTGCAGTATGAGTGTGTGGCTCCTGCGTGGCCAAGTGGACTACGTCACTGCCCTGTGTTCCAAGGATCGCGTGTTTGATCCCTGCTCTCTACAATTGTTCATGTGTCTGTTCAATAAAGCTGGTTATTGTGAACTGTAAAATCTGTGTCACTTCTGGGTCCACCCTGCCTCCGTGTCAAACTACTGGGAACACTGAATTGTGCAACCCAATAACTGGGTTAGGAACAACCCAACATTGTAGTTAGCATAACCCAACTTTTGTGTTAAATAATACAACCCAATAGCTGGGTTAGGAATAACTCAACATTGTAGTTAGCATAACCCAACTTTTGTTCGACCCAAAAATTGGGTAAAAAAAAAAGAACCCAACCTGTTGGGTTAAAATAACCCAAAAAGGAGTTTGTCCTTTTCTGAACCAGCAGTTGGTTTAAAATTGGGTTATTTTTTAACCCAACTGTTTTAAGTGTGTACCTGTTATATTTGTACCTGTTGTGGCTTTAGATCAGGTGTGGGTCGCTGGGCGAAAGACAATAATAAGACAAGTAACATTTCTCTAACTGTTATATTTGTACCTGTTGTGCTGGAGAGGGGAGGGAGGGGGGATTTGTTCAATTAATTGCTTTGCTTCTAATATAATGATTCTACTTTAATCAGTCCCTCATTCTCTTCTCCTCTGCCTCATTGTAATTCTCTATTTAAGGATGTTTATTGGCTTCATAAAAATGTGCTGAATGGCACAACAGAAACTCTCAAAGCCCAGCATGCTAATTTCAAAGATTTATTATGTATTCAACAAACGACTTCAGTTGAATAGATAACACACAACAAAATAACAGATGCAAGTAAATATGTATCTGATTTGCATCTCCATTTCCTATTCTATTTTTCTTGCTCCCTCTTAATCTGTAAAAACTCTTTCTACTCTGGTCAGCTTTCATGGTCATCTTTAACTTTGTAATTGTTTTACTCTCTTTCTCCCTACAACATAAAAAAAGAAAACTCTGCAAGCAAATGTTAATTAGCTCATTTCAAGGTTGTTTTAAAGAGCAATTTGTCTGTAAAAGTTCTAATGAAATGATGATAAAATCCTGTCCAATAGAACTGTTGAATTAAGTAATACTTGATTATAAATGCTTTGAAAAAAACACATTTCAGGAAGAAGTTTTAGTAGTTATAACAATTGGGCAATACTATGTGTTTGTGAGCTGCACAAATTCTAGCCCACTGTTTAGAAGAAAGAAAGAAAGACGACACAGAAGAAGACTTTTTAACCCTTGTGAGGAAATTAAATTATTAACACTCAGTTGCTGAAACATGCTACACAAACACAGGTCCTACAATTCTGCACCAACACAGAGTGATTGCTTGCTGCTTCTGAAAAAGTTCTGGGGTTAGATGCCTTGCTCAAGAAAATTAGGAAGTCAGATATCATACATACTTTCAAATATGGATTGTTGAGGACTTCATCAAGCCATCCTTCAGGCCACATTCCAAGTCCTTCCAGACTAACATACAGCTACCCCAAGCTGTTTCTATAACACAAAAGAGCCATGCCTGTGCACCAATCTCCTCATTGTGTTATTGATGAATACTGATATTTGTAGCTCTGCTAAATCATCGCAAATGCACTTATTAAACACATTTTATTATTTCTAATGCTGGTTTATGCTTGCAAAGCAGGTGAATTCCCCAGGTTTCAAATCTGTCATCAGGCAAATTTATCTTTAAAAACCTGAAGTTAAAAAACAGCTCCCAGTCAGATGTTGACCTGGATTTCAATATACTTTTAAGGACAAAGATGCTAAAGCTGGGTTAATTCAAAAAGTGACTCCAAGAACCTGTGTGACCAGTGATGAAAGACACTGATAAATCATTACCTCCGCCAGGAGGTTATGTTTTCGGGAGAGTCTGTTTGTCTGTCTGTCTGTTTGTCTGTGAACAAAATAACTCAAAAAGTTATGGTTGGATTTTGATGAAACTTTCAGGAAATGTTCAGCATGGGAAAAGGAAGAACTGATTCAATTTTGGTGTTGATCTGGATCACCGTCTGGATCCGCCATGACAAAAAATACGATTTTCGTGAATAACTACTGAACTTAAATTGACATCATTATGAAACCAATTGCTAATGGTATGTTTTAATGGTCAAGGAATCTAAAACCTACCTTTATTTTACATGAAATAAAGGTAGGACCAATATTTATGGTGAAAATCACAATAAGGGAGAGGACTGTGGTGCTGGCAGAGGTCTGCGCTCTCCAAGTGCTTTTCTTTTCTTTTTTTTTTTTTTATGTATTTTTTGGGCATTTTTTGTGCCTTTATTAATAGGAGAGAGACAGTGGATAGGCTTGTGAAAGAGGGAGAGAGAGTAGGGGAAGACACTCTACAAACTGGTCACAGGCGGGATTCGAACCTGGACCGGCAGAAGCAAGTACATGGGGTGCCTGGTTGCTAACCACTCCGCCAAACCAGCACCCCTCCGAGTGCTTTTCTAGTTTATTCTTTACTCTAAAGTTTTTCAAGAAAGCTTCTTCTAATTCTAATCAGTTTCTGGGATGTCGCCTGAACGGACACAACATGTAGACCATGGATATGTGAAACAGTTCAAGGGACTTTCATAGCACTGGCAACTTAAAACAAAAGTCTGAGGAGGAAAGGAACATGCTACTACAGAAGTTGGTGAAACCTGCTGAGAACTTCGTGAGCAGGTCCAGATATCTTGGACTATGTTTCTCTGGTCATATGAACTTAACAACAAACATGCTTTGGTCTTTATGAACATGAGTGAAATGTTACATCACAGGCTTTGAAAAAAAATGAGCTGCTTTTGACATGATCACATTATCAGATATTGCTGCCAAATGTCATTTACCATGACACCTACTCTTTTCTGTGCTTGTTCTCATTACACCAAAACTGCCCCTCAATAGTTATTTTTCTTAATTCTGACCTGTTTCTGGCCTACTTAATGATGAAAATTCTGTCTTCCATTTTATGCACATGAATAAATAACTTCTTTCTCCTCATTGATAAGACCATTATTAAGATTTGTATTTATAAGATGAAAAAGTCTAACTCATAGGATCATCCATTAGCTGCTTGAAAGCTGGTTGTCCAGTCCATTGTCATATATGACTCAAGAGCTCACAGTAGTTTATTCTTTTTTACCTTAAAGCTGGGGTATGTCACATGGCTGAGACTGCAGTGGAGGCAATTTTACTCCCTTCTCCCTTTCATGGTTGTGCACCTTGCTGTGCCTCTTCCCTTGTACACAACCAGTCCACTGTGTTTGTGTGCCTTTAGCTAGTATTAGCATTATGCCAATGTACATATTTGCAAACATCCTTTATGAAGTTAACATAACCTGTATAGTCTTAACAAAAACTAGAGCTTATTTAGCTATAACAAGGACAAAAAATTAAGTAGAGGATCCAATGACAGCACTCCCCCTGAGCTGAGCCTGATTGGCTGAAAAATGTGAGTAACAGCCTTGATTTTCTAAAGGCTTAATATAGTGCAAAGAAGAGGGCAAAAATGTCTAATGATCCTTCAAGAAGCTTCAGTAAAAAGATGCTCAAAGGGCGAGTGACACAAAATAAACTACCTGCAGCTCCTTTAATCATTTTCTCACAAATACATTCACTCAATTCTCCAAACAGCAAACTGCTCTGTAAGTGAAATAGTACTGATATACAATAAACCCTCAAGTCCTGAAAAACATTTACTATGTAATTTCTATGTTCAAATGAACAAATAGAAGAGTGACAGATGAAGAAACAAGTCAAAAGGAACGTCCAAAAATAAAACAACAGACAAAATGGAAGAATAGGGAGTGAAAAAATACAGACACCAACATACTGCATTATTTTGAAATACTGTATTGATATTTTTAGTGCAGTATTGTGACACCTTATTATTCAACTAGAAATTGAATAGCATAGGCCCACCAATTAAAATCAAAAAGAGGTTGATTACAATTGTATTTTGAATTATTTTATCATGTTTTTTAGCTCTTATTACTATTAAGTGGGATTTCCATTGGACCCTGATGTGGCCTATGTTACTGTGACATGATGGCATTAGCTGAAGGCAAAACAAAACTAAACTAGAGGCAAACATGTAATGCTACTTCTTAATTTACACATGAAAACACCATCCTGTAAATTAATATAATGCATGAGCACAAGCATCCATTGAGGCATTTCCATTACTGTCAAAATGTGGAAAAACTTCCCTATCTCCCACTGTTATTAAATCTATGAAAAAACGTTGGAATCCACATCCAGATCTGGATTGCAACCAAAATTTCACTCAATTATCATTTCTTCCTTGTATCATGACTAACAACCCCCTGAAAATGTCACCATACTCTGTTGAAACATAATGATCTATTAGTGAAAACCGCCCTATCTTGCAATGTAAACAAATGCCTGAAAAATTCTGTATCCTGAAACTGAATCACCACCAAAATTGTTTTACATATTCCATGTGTCATCTTCAACAATCCCTGAACATTTCATCAAACTCTAATCAAACCCTTTCGAGTTATCCTGCTAACAGACAAACAGACAAAAACATGACCTCCTTGGTGCCGGTGATTAACACTTAACATTTGTGAAAAAAATGAACAGCCAGATGAAACACAAAAGCCAGAATGTGTCAGTCTAACTAAGTTGTTCTTAAAACTACAAGTGTTGCTGAGGCTGTCTGATATCTTCCAGACTCTTTTATCCCACTTGTGACTTGATATAGTTGCTAAAATTGTGCCAGAAAACTTCATAATAAAAGAGCCAGACTGGCCAAAGTTTCTTTTTTTCTGCGTATCCCAGGGCCAACATTTTCAGACCACCTACAATCTAATCCTCCTTGTATTTTAAGAGGTAAAACACAAGCGTTAAAGTCTGTCAAACTGATGTAAGCCCTCTTTAGAGAAGACAGAGAGGCTTGTTATAAAGTTTACTTTGAGACAGAGAAGAAGAGAAATTGGATAGGGGGGTTGCTTGTTTAATAGAAGCTTCAAGGAGGGTTTGGAGTGTGTGTTTGTGTGTGTGAGGGCGAGAGAGGGAGAGAGGGAGATAGATCAGATGCAGGAATGCTCCACTTGTTAGATAATCCTATTTGCTCTGTTATCAACCACGCGCATTACTGGAGTGGAGATGGATCAGCGCTGATCAAGGCCTTCACGTCTCTCCTGAGGGCATTTACGCATAAAAAGCACACACAAGAAGACCCGCGAACACACACTCAGACCTATTTTCAGTTCAAGCGTATCAGCGCTCACTTGATGACAGCTTGAGATGAGAGGGGGGAGCCAAATAGGTCAAGATGATGATCAAAACGTGGGAAAAAAATGGAAAATCTGCTGCTGAAAACCATTAAAGTGGCATAAAAAGGTCATAAATAAAGCCTTCAAAGCACCAAACAATCTGAAAAGTTCATTTTTTCCCCATATTGAGCCCTCATTGAGGCACTTGTTAAAAGAAACAATTGTCACCCTTCCATGTTTTAATCTTCAAAATGAGTCATGAAGGATTATCCATAAGCGAGTTTATTTTTAAAGAGGGTATGATAAAGTTAAATTTAGCCCTTCTAGCAACATTATTTCAATTCCTGTCTGAGATTAAATGTAACACAACACCATGTGCTCAAAATCAGAGGGCAAGATGAGGTCAGCAGACAAATAAACACATAGGAAACTTTCTCCCAACAAACTCTGAGGTTACATTTCAATTGAGGGGTAAGTGGCACTACAAAAACTATAAACTAAGGAGGAGAGGGGTGAAACTGTTTCAGCACGACAATAAGTTAGAAAGAAATGCTTCAATCTGGAATCCACCTACAAAACATTCCCAAAGTCTCTCCAATCACATGTGCACACACGCACACTTCACACAACAGGATGTTACAGCCCATGTGCGCAGGCGGCTCAGCGTGCGCTCTGTTTTCTTTCACTGTCAGTCGAGCTCCAGAGTTTTTACAATATTATCTTTTTGCTTTTATGCCAACTGAGCAGCCCAAAAGTCCCTTGAAGCAGAGAGGAGACATTTCTGAGCATGAATGGAAGATAACTGAAACCTTGAACTTTTTACATCACTTCATGTCCAAGTCTTCATCAGTAGGGGTGTGCATTAACACTCTGGATGATGAAACAACTTAAAGTACAGAAATAACAGTAAGTAATCAAACGCTGATCCAGGTGACAGCTGGACAGGGCCAGATTCTCAGAGACAGTCCAAAGATCTTACCTTGCAGTGTAGCTGGATCAGCCTGATTCAAAGTCCATGATCAGGCAGACCACAGACCTTTTTAATACTGTTTGTCTCTCAGTTCCTATTTTTCTTTTTTAATGTTTCTTTTTGAGTCAGGCTGTCTGTCCAGCTCTTCTCTGTCCTTCAGTCTTTTCCTATCTCTGTCTGCATGTCTTTCAGATGGCCTGTCCATCATTTCTGTCTATCCATATTTGTCTGTCTGTCCTATCTCCAACACCTTCTGCCCTTCTCCTGTCTCTCTGTTTTTCTATCTTTCCAACTTTGTTCCTTAATGTCCTTCTTTGTTTTGTCTCTTTGTCTGTCTGTACGTTATTTTCTCTGTTCGACTGTTTTTTTCATGTTGATTTTGTTTGTCTGTTCTTCTGTCTCTATGCTTAATTTGTCAGCCATCTTTCCCTCATATCACCTATTTTCTTCTGTCTCTCTTTTTGTCTATCTCTTCAGTGTCCTTCAGTCCTTTTTCTTTCTCTGTCCATGTGTCTTCCAGATGGTCTTTTCATCCCTCTTTCTCTGTCTCTTGCTTCTGTCTTTTCATGTCTGTCTGTCGATCTCTTTCTCATTATTTGTGTCTCGATAAGTTTTATCAATGTGGCTCTCCTTTTTGTCTCTTTCTTTAGGTTTGTCTTTTGTTCATTTATTTTTCAGTCTTAATCATTTTTTCCAAGTGTCTTATCTTCTTTCTTTCTCCTTTGTATCTCAGACTCTATTTCTCTCTTTTCACCTGTCTTTATGAGTCAGATTGTCCGTCCGGCTCTTACCTGTCTTTTTGTGTTTTTCCATCTTTTTTGTGTCTCTTTGTTTTTCAATCTTAATTTTTTTGTCACTCTATCCTTCTATCTTTGTTTTTTTTGTCCATCCATCTTTTTATCTTTCCATCTGTCGTCTTTTGTCTCATTTTTTTGTCCAACTCTTACCTGTACTTCAGTCTTTTTTGTGTCTCTATCTTTCAGATGGTCTGTGCATCTCTCCTTATATCTTTCTTTCTAGCTTTGATTTCTGTCTCTCCATGCCTGTCTGTCTTTCTTTCTATCTTCTTTGTCTGCCTGTCCCTTTCTGTTCATCTTTCCATCTTTCTCTCCTATTTTTTCTTGTTTTTTGTTTTGTATACTTCCTCTGTTTGGCTGCCTTTTTTCTATCTTTATAAATGTTCATTTGTTATTCTATCTTTACACTTTTCAGTTTGTCTTTTCTTCTCTCTGTCTGTCTTTTCTCTTTCTGCAGTCCTTTCCTCTCCTTGTCTTTCTTTCTCTAGTGCTCTGTGTGACAGCGGATGAACAGAGAAGCAGTCAGAGTGAGCAGTGTTATCACAGTCCCAGTGTGTGTGTTACCTTGTAATCCTCTCCCAGGTGTGAAACACTTTGTCTGCTCGAACGCCCGAGCCACAACGGCCCCTCTCAGCATGCTGCTGATCGAGTCCACCTGAGGAAAGAACAAGGGTCAGGCCGGACTCACTGACATGATACTGTTTCCCCCCTGAGCCAAAATGGAAGCAAAGCACTGCTGCCCAAACATAAGCAACACCTCCTTACTCTCACACACCCTCATACACACACAAACACGAAGTCCCATGAGTCCCAGTGAACACAATTTGCCATGCAGCATGTAAACAAAGCCAGGGAAGCTGCTCTACAATAAAACAAATGACAGGAAGCAGCTCAAAAGTGCAGAGATGGCAAAGTGTTTCCACTGCAGATGGAGACTTCCTCATAAAACTGCTCGTGGACGGTTCATGCATGTTTATGTGTGCGTATCATCACTGTTAGGCCAGAACCTCTTATCTCCATTTATTAGGATTTTCTTTTTTTCCCTAAAACAAGTGCTTTTGATCATCGTCCATGTTTGTGAGTGGGTTTTATAAATATTTCATCAAATCAAAGTACAACCAAGACAGGGACGTATTTTCACTGTCTCTGGGAGTGCAAACCTATTTCCAAGTTTTAGACATTTATTAAAGAAACTACTAAGATGCTTAAGCAAAAATTGAAAAGACCCACATGTCATCCTCCCTGGACTTCCCTCCAAAGACTTCCACCTCCCTGCTGCCCATCAAAAACTGGTCTTGATGAGTTGGAAGTTTATCTTGCATAACTGAATTAAAGATGTTCCACCCAGTATTACACTTCGTTACAGAGACATTTTTAACACTCTCCCCCCCAGAACAACCGCAGGCTGTCATTAAAGGAAAAGAATAAACTCTTTCTTAAGATCTGGGCAATGTTCTTGGACCATTAAACAGCTGAGATAAAAAAAAAGCTCCTAATGGGTAAGAATTTTTCTGACTGGAAGAATATCCCTCCATAACTGGCTTGGGGTGACTGGTTACCCTAAACCTTTAACTTTGTGTTTGTTTGATTAACATGATTTCTATGTCTTACTTACAATTTCTTTACTATTTAAATTTTAATTCTTGCTTGTTTTAACAATAGCTTTAATAACCATCAAGCAATGTCCTTATTGCCTTGTGAGGTAATACTATGTAAATACTATAGACTATTTTATTTTCTCATTCGTCTTTGGTATTTTTATTATATAATTGTTATTTATTGATTGATTGATTAATGTTCTATGTTCCTGGGGTGGGGTTACTGTATGTTGTTTTAAATATATAAATGTATTAATATCTTCAATAAAAAGTTTGATTAGAGCAGTGATTGGTCAGTTTAAGGTGGTAATGACTCATAAAAAATAGCATTTTTCCCTTGTTTTTTTATTTGTTTTTTTCCCTTTTATCGTCTGTTTCTTTTCTTCCTTTCTTCTTTCCTTATTTGTTATATTTTTATTTGTATTCCTTATTTCTCCTGTTCCTCTTCTTTCTTCTTCTTTTGTTGCTTTTCTTTCTTTCTTTCTTCTGTGTCCTTTCCATTGTTTCTATTTCTCTATTTTCATTGTGTTTCTCCTTTCTTTTTTCCTACTTGTCTCTTTTTACTTATTATTCTTCTTTCTGTCTTTTTGTTCCTTTTTATCCTTCCATTTCATTCTCTCTTCGTTTTTCCTTATTTTTTCTTAACGTAGAACACGAAACTTTAAAGAGCTTTAAAAGGGTTTTCTTTTCTCTAGCTTGAAGTAAAAGGCTCTCTTTTTAATGTGAACAAATGAATCATTGCTTGCACAAAGAACTGTAGAAAGTATAATGGTTTGCAGATACAATATTCTTCTTATGGTTTTATGATGCTGCATATACTATAATCCCCGGAGGAGAGAATTACAGACAACATACATAAAAAAACAAGAAAATCTGAATTAATAATATCTAAATAAATTGCAAGCCCTTAAAATGGGTACACATGAAATATTAAATATGTTTATGCTCCAATAATAAAATTCATCTTCTTTTAGTATTAAGGCTAATCAAATCTGTGTAATTTAAATAAATAATGCAACAATGCATGTGTGCTCCAAAGGCTGTTTACTGAAATAAAAAATATAGAATGACTACGGGGTATAAAATTCTCCAGCTCTCCGTCCTTTTTTTCTTCACAGATGTTGAGCTGACCTACCTGACTGAACAGATGCTCCAGAAAGCTGTGAAGTTTCTTCTGCTTATCGTGAGACAGCCACACACTGGAGGGCATCTCGTCACCTGTAGAAGAGGGTTAACAGAGTTCAGCATCAGCCTCACAAGTACTTCATGAAACACATCATCTCTTGAGTGTTTTACTGTTTAGGACTTTTACCATTTTATCTGATGTTTTGTTATAAATGCACATGTTTTTCTGATAAAGACTTAGGCCATGCTGAAACTACATGGAGCAGCATGGTGTGTGTGCAACTGTGCTTTAGTGTGAGCCAGACATCCGAAGCGACAGGAGACAGGATATGTGACAGGATACACGGCTGTGAAAGATATTAATGACAAATCCAGCCAGATTTGCAGCCAAACGCCTGTCAGAGCCAATAAGATCCCACTCCTGACATTTTTTGTTGTTGTTTTTTGCTTTGTAGAAGATTTAATCCTGCAGTTATTTCTATTTATATATAAATTGGAAACCAAAATAATCACTTGTGGAATTGTCTGCAGTGTGTTTTTGTGATTCGTGTTTTTCCTCCTAATGAGACGTTCATGTACCTGAGTCCATCTCGTCACTGTGAACGTAGGAGCTGCAGTGGCTGCTGCAGATACTCGTGAAGGAGGCGATGGAGTTTCTGTTGCTGTTACAGTCACTGAGAAGAAAGATAAACAGAAAATTAGAAAAAATGTTTCACTGAAATATTTATGATACGAAGACAAGTTTGGCACCAGCTTTTACTCTTTGTACAGCTCAGTGCTAAAGTAGTTTGGATGGTGTTAACCAAAACATTTGTTTTCAAAACCTCTTGATTTCTGTTAAAGAAAACCTCTCTTTTGGATAATTATTGGTTCATATTCAATGGCAGGCATCTATTTGGCTTAAATGAGAAAGAAAGAGAGTGCAAGTGCTGTCTTGATGAGCTTGTCTCACAGACAAAGCAAATAGTCTTTTAGAGTAAGAGTGTCCAAACTATGGCTCAGGGATCAGGTCATTTTTATCCAGGCCAGTTTCATTAGTTTGTTTTTTAGAATGATTCTGTTGAACCTCAATTCAAAAGCAATGTCTGATTTTCATTCGTTAATTTTCATTAAATTTTTATTTACAATTACTTTTGTCAGTTTCAAGTTATTTCAGTCTTTAAAGGAATGTTATCAACAATTTTGTCCACGTGTGTATGTGGCAAGAAATCTGTAGTTTTTGCAGACAGGCCTTCAAATAAAGGTAAATATGGTCAAGTTTGTGGCTGACTTTTTTTTTACTTCTTAATTCAATCATCAGGTTTAAACTGAGGGACAACATAAATAGCTACCATACTCATCCATCCATCATCTATACTCCTTATCCTTCCAGGGTCTGTGGGAGACCAGAAAGGCCTTGACAGACATGGGGTTCAAACCAGCAACCTTCCTGCTGTAAGCCACTTGCACTAGCTGCAGTCATTGTGCCACCCTTTTGAAAATTTTAGACAAAAATGATAAGAAATTATTAATTACAAACAATCATTGACCCATCTCTTGGCATTATAATAATAGGAATACTCATATTCCTTGACATAGATTTTGTGGAAATCGTTTTAGTACTTTTGTTTCTTTGTTATGTTACCTTACAGGTCTTTAAAAGTAATACTAGATATGTACATTACAGACTTTAACTACTTTTTAGGGTTAATTATTTAAAAGTGGGAAAAATTTTGATTTTTATTATTTTTTCCACAGTTTTTTGGAAGCTTATTTTTTTTGTCATTAGGGACAAACGTATCAAAGAAACCTACAAGGGCTGATCAGGAAAGATCCAAAGGTAGCCAGGCACTAACAGGCCCTCCAGAAATCTGACAGCCAACACAGATTCCTCAGTAAATATCGATCTGCCTTAGTTCATCACTAAAACACTGTTTGCTGTTTTTACATCAGACAAGTTTTACTAACCTAGCTACCTCAATGTATATGTGGCCAGGCCATCCTCATATTTTTCTTAAAATAGCCCTACATAAAAAAAGTTTGGACACCCCTGGTTTAGAGGATGCTTGACTCCTACTTGGGTAAAATCTGAGTTCCTGTCCAACTCTGCCACCAATAAGTTTTTACCTGTAAGAGTCCCTGTTGCTGATTGTGTCATGTCCTGAGTCCTCCTGCTCGTCCCCTGCCACATTGAAGCACACCTTCTTCCCGTTCCTCTCCCCCTTCTCCCCCTCATTCTCTGCCGATATGTAGCTCTCTGGGGTCCTTGCCTCTGATGCTGGAGGGTGGGTGATGGAGGATAAAAGGCTGGTAGAAAAAACAGGAGAAGGGAATAACTTAAAACAGCAAAAATATTCATCCGACACTTACACGTCTTAACACTGTGGGACAGAAACAGCCTCTTTGATCAGACTTTGAAGCTCTTACATGTAACACACCAAACCATACACACTGAACGTACACATACAACAGCTGACAGAATGAGCTGTACAAGAGCCCAACCTGTGTGTGCTCTGCTTCCGCTCCACCGCCTCAGCCGACCGGGGATCCACATCGTATTAATAGATTCAAACATTGAGCTCGGTACAGCTGTGTCAACACGCTGTGGAGATCAGCTCCCCTCTGCCTGGCCTGGGTCGCATCAGACGAATATCAGAGGAGCAGGAAGAGGCCGGCAGGGATATTTTCACAGTTGCAGGAACACATGGTGGCGTTTAAAGCCATGGTCCAAAAAGTGCTGCGCTTGGACTTTTTTTTTTTTTTTCAATCTCACTTTGACACGCAATGTCTGCTTACACTTCAACCTCATTCCCATAGTTTCCATTGTGTCATAGCATAAGCCTTCAGGACATTTCTTGAGCTACTTGAAGCAAACAACCTACCTTCCTCATGCTATCCAAAATGCATTACAGATTTTTGGGCCTCTTTGTGATTTGTAACACCATCTCTCTCTCCCTCCCTCTACATTGACCCCCTTGTCTACCCATTCAGATGCCCTCATTATGGGCCACTCCAGGAGCCGCCACAATGCCCCTCTAATGCAGAGTGGCATTCCATCGCCATGGAGAAGCCCTCCTGGCTCTGTGATTGGCTACTGCTTAATAAAGAAGTGAGAGCCATTTGGGGCCTTTGGGGTACAAACTGCTGGAGGGTGCAAAAGAGAATAACAAAAAGTGGAAGGGGAGAGAAAAACAGGAGTGAGAAGGCCCAAAGTACGCCGCTGCTTCTCATGAACAATTAGAAAGATCTCTTAATCTCTCACAGGAAGCTCTTTGACTCGCTTTGACACATTAAACCATTAGACATCGGGAGTATCTGCATTACAAAGATACACATCCCAACAGGGCATTTGTATGCTTTAATCCATAAATAATCCAGAGAAGACCTTATAGCTCTGGAGCTGCGGCCAAAGAGCCAACAACTCAAATATGCGGTGAATGAAAATAATATGTGAAAATGGAGCCGGAAAGTGGGTAATTATTTGATCTCGGAAAGGGAGGAGGTCCTGATATAAAGCACGCCACACAGCACGTCCACACACAGATGTGATCCCTTCAGCGTGACCCCTTCTTCTGAATGGATTCCTCCAGAATCAGCCAAGAAATTATGTAACGACACTTTATCTCTGTTTGTTTCCTTCCCTTAAATGAATAAAGGATGTTTCTTATCTCCACTGCATGCATTAAAAGCTTCCTGATTTGACGTGGTAGCAGGAACAGAGGGGTTGAATCTGACATGACGCACAGCAGAGAGCTCATAAATGTGGCAGCGTAAGTTCATTTCATTACTACAGTGTAAAGTGCTTCTGTCATATGAGTCAAATATACAAAGCAGACACAGAGCGTGATGATGTCACAATAAACTCAATAATCAGCTGCATGATACTAAGCGTATAATATAATTTATCACAATTGGATGCCATTCTCTCATTATTATAAAAAAAGCTTGAACCAATAGTTGGAAGAGGGCCTTATAGCTCTGAATAATGAGCAAATTCTCTAAATTTTATTTTATAAATGTTGCAAACAACAAGTAAATCAAATTTCCATTTTTTCTCATCCATAAAAGTATGACAATGAAATATTTAGCATGACAACTAGTGATGGAACATTTGAGAAAAATCAGGGCCAATATGCAATACAACAGTTAACTGCCAATACCACTGCCTGTGTTTTAGAATTTTTGGCGTATTTTCCCACAGTGCTTGCAATTTCTTCCATGTTTGATCCAAAAAATAAGATCAGACTTCATAAAGCAGCTTCCTTCTTCTACCTACTGTTTTTCGCAGCTCTCAGGTGTGCTGGCTGCCAACATTTTGGTGATGTGGCAAAACAGACGTCTCACATTAACATCTGTTCATCATTAGGGATGGGAATTGAAAACCATATCCAGTTAAGTTCAGTGATATTAAACATGTTCTGCGGTTTCAGATTGATGGACACAGTGTGAGAGCCATTCGGTAAAAAGAAGTCATGCTGATTGTTAATATTTCTGGTGGTGGAGACATTAATATTGGCCACTTTTTTACATTTCAAATCTATATTTGTGTTTACAAAAGGAGGGCATAATGCTTGATTGTTACTCCATGAAACCATCAGGACTTGGTTTGGTGTTTCACCCCAGCTCTCCTTCATTAAGCACTCCAATGTGCAGACATGCATCCAAGGTAGGAGAAAAGGAGAGTAAAGGGGAGGAGAGAGGAGAGCATTTGTTGATTAGTCCTTATAAATAATCATGTTGCATGCAAGTACCTGACTAAAACACCATCAGCCATCTGTAACAACATCAAAAGTATGAGCGTGATGTTAATTTGGAACAATATGGAGCTGACAAAGCTACTCACACCAGCACGAACATAAAACTGATTGATAAAATGATCACAGCAAAATGATACAATGATGATACAATTAGCAGACTCCATACTTAGAGTATGTGTTTTCTGAATACTGAGATTGATATTAGACAGACTTTAATTGATTATTAGTCATAGAAAAGAAAAAATAAGCACTTTAGGTCTCCATTACCTGACATTTAAGCGCAAAATGTTCTTAACAGCCAAAATCTCACATCCTCCAATGCAACTAATGCTCACGTGATGATGGCAAAAGGAATATCATTCAGCCCTTTTACCATAATATGCCATAAACTAGCCAAACTTGACATTCTCTAGGGTGGACAAAACAAAACCCAGCCCCCAGCTGAGATCTTTGGTTCCCCAAGGAAGGTATGAATGCCAGAGGGGGAACCAAAAGTCTAGATCTAAAGGAAACAAACCACCAGGTTATGAACTCATTGCTAATTTAGTTGTCTTTACTTTAATAGTTATTGCATCCTTACAGGAGTTTGTATTCTTTTCAAAATAAGTCAGAGGAAACCTGTTGAGGACTGGAAATGATAACTTCTGTGGTCTTTGAATCAGGTTATGCTGTCACCTGTGTGACAAAGTTAAGTTGACCAACAAAGTGATAAACCAGGTAGCATAACCTATCATTGTTATGAGCAAACTTTAACTATTAGATGATCTTTGATATTAGATATTGGAGTCCTCTTTAATAAGTCCAAATCCTAGAACCACTGCCAAAATCTTCATGGATCTTGCACCAGAGTATTTCAATATGACAGAATATAAAACTGATGTATATAAAAACTTTGTGTATATACAGTATAATGATGGGATATATTAGTTTAGAAAGTCATAAAGGAGAGGGTGTGTGCCCACAATACAATCAGCAGTGACCCTTGGCGAGTCATAGAGCAGGTTAATATGCAAACTAATCTAATGATGAGCTCAAGAGGGTTTATCACGCCCACAGAGGTCACCCGGGCTGCAACAAAACACACACTAACAGCTCACCACCCACACATTCTCCCTAAACAAGCTCCTGTGTTTTATCTGTGTGTATATGTGTGTGTGCCCATGTTCAAACAGACAGGGGATGGTAAGGGTCATCATCTCATACTGGCCGTGTCTCGAGACATCTGAACACGCGAGGATACAGCTGCGCTAATTGGCAGTGACAGCAGCATGACAAAATTTGTCCAGACGCGGTCATTAGGAGCCCTTGCCGCAGACTTGACTCATTATCAGCACCGCATCCAGAGACTTTTTATTTCCTCCTCTGAACGCTGCTGCCTCAGCCAAGAGGACTGCCGATGATTAAATTATCATCTAAATATTCATAACGCATACTTCAAACTACGTGGGAACTGATTTTTTTATGAAAGAGGTACTAGATGATTTACAGACACCCAAAAAAGAAAGAGAAGTGTGTTTCTGTGTCCAGTGCTCACATTTATTAGAGGTCCATTGTTGCTAAATGGCATTTCCAGAGGGCACCTGGCCTACCAACACGCCCTCTCCTTCATTCAGTTTGTATTTTCCTGTTTTAGGGGAGGAGGGGGTCATTTCCTTATCCTCATGTGCCTCTAAACAATGAGCCACGCAGAGCACACGGTGGCCAGCGAGGAAACACTGATCAATCTCACACTAACACACACCTACAGCATATATTTTTCGATAATCCAGAGCTTAAATGATGCATTTGCATACCTCTGGGCAAAATTGTGCAGATAAATGTAAGAAGAAGCTGACTTAAAGTCTTTTGAACAACCCGTTTAACACAAAGACATACCAACACACACACAGGTGCAAGACTAATGGCCACAATGTCTGCCTGTGCAGTGCCAGACGCAACACATTGACCAAACAGCCTGTAAAAGTTAGTGCTTGTTATATGAGGCAATCTGGTTTCAAGGACTTGTGTTGTCAAGTCAAACTGAACAGGACAGAAATTTCTCCATTATAAACAGCTGCACAACTATTTGAGGGACATTTCGCATCACTTTACTGTCTGTTCTGCAGCTTCCTCTGCTTTCGGTCTATTTCTTGGCCACTAAACGTAGTTTTTACTCTATTAATAAAACATCTATGGTATTTGCTAATATTTAAACTTTATCATAACTACTCTCCCTCTTTCCATCCAGGGTAACTTTGAGTTATGAATGACAGTTTGTAGTATTTTAAAGTTTTGATACTTCAGTATAGTTGGTTATTAATCCCTTTAAGCCTATTATATCGTATTTGATACATCCTTTTATGACACCTCTATCTAATCAATATGATCAAAAAATTACGAACAAAGAATCTGAATACATTCAAATAAAAGATAAAAATGTCCTCAAATGGATTATCAGTTACCATAAACACCTAATATATCAAATGGGATACAAAAAATATATATGCTTTATTTTATGGATATTTTGATTTTTTTTGGGGCGGGGCGGGGGGGGTCAGCAGAAAGTAAAAAAAAACATTTCAGCTCCAAAAAAAAAAGAAAAAAATGGCCTAGCAGTAAAATTGTAGCCCCAAACTGAGGTGCTAATCTTTCAAGTGATTAGCCGTAGTTCAAGTCAAACTAATGAACCATTCGAAACACATCATTCTCCCTCATCCCAAATTCTTTCCATCAACCATCCTATTCTAATAAAAGCTGAAATAAAAGGCTGAGAAAAAATCCTGATCACTGTTATAATAGGGACTGTATCTTGTTAAAATGGATTGTGTTGACAAGTGCAGCCAAAGATGCTTTTCTGTCAGTAAATTTATGAATGAAGTCACTCACTCGTGAATATGGGCACCATGTGTCTCCATCTCCTTGACGACCGTGGTGAGTTTGTAGAGAAGTTTCTGGTAGGCATCCAGAGTGAGCAAGTCTTCCTCTCTGAGGAGGAAGCGAAGGCCATGACCCTCAGTCCTGCCCAGGCTGTGACCTGACGGAGCGGCCATCGTGGTGATCGTGTGCTGGACGTTTACCATAGGGTTCAGCTTACCTGAGAGAAAAAAGAAACATGTCAGGGAAAAAAGGCACCAATGATAGGCCAATCTTTTCTCTTATGCCTCACCATGTTCTGCACTACTGGGCCCTCCTCTCTCTAGCGTGTTTTTCCTGTTGTCCAGCTGCACACCGAAGGCACTCCCCAAAGAGGTGGTGGTTTTTGGGTAGGACACCTCCATCACGTTGACATGGCAGTTTGTGGGGCAGAAGTCGCTGCTGTGGAGGGGGGAGACTTTGGCCTTTGCCTGCTTGAAAGTGGGCCATGCTCTGTTCTTCAGTACCCGGGCGAACTAACAAAAGAGGGGGACAAAGATAAGGGAGGTTTAAGACACAGTGCTGTGCATTACCAAGGTCTTCACTTCAATGCGTTCTTTTCTGTAATACTGCTGGCCGGTGGGCTTTTAATCAATAGTAATCAAAAGTACGGAGCAGGAATTTCACAGCAGGAGAGTTTCAAAAGTTTGCTGTTGTGTGCCTGGCCTGCACAAGAATGAAAGCTTCCATAACAAACACATTACAGAATATCTGTCAGCTAAATGCTCTGTTCAGTTTCGTATTTTAACAGCTGGCGAGAGAAGAAACGTTTAAATCTCTGTTACAATACATCTCTTCATTCCTCTGTTTTTATGTAGCAGCTTAAATGTTTAACCAGAGAATGAGACACAAGACAGATACACCACACCCTCATTATTCACACATGTGAAGAATTCCAGACTGAATTTTTAGCGTCTATTCGTGAAATGAAATCAAAAAGACTAGTGCACAGCAGATCATTTTATAATTCTACGTTGTGAAATAACAAGGTTTGACAAAAAGCAGCGATTATTCTAGTGAGAGCCACAAAACAGTTTCTGGCAGGTCAGTTTATGTTTTGAATTTGCAGAAGAATTGTAGTTTTATTTTCAGTTCAATAAAACACTTCAGAGCAGACAAGACGGCAACCATATATCTATTTTTTTAGTGACATAGGAATCCTCTCCATGTTGTATTGAATTACTAGACCATTTTTTAAATGTATTTTAGGGGCATTTTGTGCGTTTATTACTAGGAGAGGATGACAGTGGATCGGCTTGTGACAGAGGGTGAGAGAGTAGGGGATAACTCTCTTCAAACTGGCCACAGGCTGGATTTGAACCCAGGCCAGCAGAAGGATGTATATGGGCTGTGCCTGGTTGCTAATCACTCCACCAAACCAGCACCCCACTAGACAATTTAAATGGTATCTGGACAGTACACTACAACCATATTCATATCTGTTACTTTGACAGTGTAGGTGGAAAAAAATCCAATTTCTTGCCACTGTTACTGTAAAGCTCCTGAAGATGCATTGCACTGTAGTTTGGCAAATTGCTGCACTCATGGTGGATTCATGTTGGGTTGGATGTATGTGTATTTGAATGTTTATATTCAATGAATGATATGAATTGGCACCATACACATAAAGATTGATGGATGGATGGGTTCTTTGGGTGTCCACTAAGTAAGGATTTGATTTAAATTACACAGTGAAACATCAATTACGAAGAATAAAGCAGACAAAGGGGATGAAGGTTATAACAGGCCAGAGACAGTCAGGATGCTACACAGCCTGGACAAAAAAAAAGTCACACATTCTACTATTACGTTGAACGGCCATTAACTTTGATTACAGCACACATTTGCTGTGGCCTTGTTTTGATAGCTTCTTCAATGTCACAAGATTCATTTCCATCCAGTGTTGCATTCATTTTTTTTTACCAAGATCTTTTACTGATGATGGAAGATTCTGACCACTGTGCAAAGCCTTCTCCAGCACATCCCAAAGATACTCAACTGGGTTAAGGTCTAGACTCTGTGGAGGCCAATCCATGTGTGAAAATGATGTCTCATGCTCCCTGAACCACTCTTTCACAATTTGAGCCCAATAAATCCTGGCATTGTTGTCTTGGAATATGCCCGTGCCATTAGGGAAGAAAACTCCATTGACGGATTAACCTGGTGATTCAGTATATTCAGGTAGTCAGCTGACCACATTCTTTGGGCCATAATGTTGCTGAATCTTGACCTCACCAACTGCAGCAGCCCCAGCTCACATCACTGCGCACACGGGCTTGTACAGTAGGCACTAGGCATGATGGGTGCATCACTTCACCTGCCTCTGTTCTTACCCTGATGCTCCCATCACTCTGGAACAGGAAAAATTTGGACTCATCAGACAACATGACCTTCTTCCAGTCCTCCAGAGTCCAATCTTTACACTCCCTAACAAACTGAAGCCCTTTTTCCAGTTAGCTTTACTGATAAGTGTTTTTTTTAAGGCTACACAGCTGTCCAGACCCAGTCCCTTCAGTTCCCTTCGCATTGTGAAGTAAGAGAATGCTCTTACTTCACCATTAAATACATACTCCTGAGCTCTACTGCTGTTTTTCTTCAATTTGATTTGGCCAAACATTTAAGTGATTCACCAATCACAATCGCTCAAGATTCCTTTCTGACCACATTTCTTCTTGGAAGACGCTGGCTCCCTGCTATCCTTCCAGCTTTTAATAATGTGTTGGACAGTTCTTAACCCTTTGTTTGTATTTTTTGCAATCCCCTTAGATGTTTTCACTGTTTGACGCACACCAATGATTTGACCCTTCTTAAACAGAATAACAACTTTTCCACAACCCATGCAGTAACTACTGAATAGGAGGCTTGTTGAGTTAAATCCAGGTGATGAAATCATGAGAAGAAAGAATATTTAATTTGGAATAAAATAAATTAAATCAGAAAATTATAAAATAAGACAAAATCGCATCAGTTGAGATAAACTATCATAACATTTTATTATATAACAATAATAAAAAATGTAACAGATGAATGAGCGATGGGAAAACAAGTCAGTAAAACAATAACAAAAAGATGGCTGATAGTGGAAAGAATAAAAAGACACAAGTAAGAAGAGTAAGAGCAGCTGAAATGACAGAAAATACCTAAAGATAAGTAAATAAGAAGTTGAGGAGTTCTGATGGAGACGCTCAACCAAGACTGATAACTGACTAACCAAATACTTCATAATTAAATAAACCATGAATTTCTATGCTTTTAAACCACAGCTAAGTATTATCTCAGAGAAAGGTAAAGGCTAAAAAACGACTTCCAATGAGCCCCTTGTGAAAGAAAACTTCCTGAACAAGCTATGAGATAGCATCTCTGTGGTACAACACAATGTGCATGGAGTCTGAGGTACTGCTTCACTCCAACAAGCCAACAAAGAATATCACAAACACATTGTTTAGCTACATTTACTTGCACTTCCCTTGAACTCCCCGTCACAAAGGCTGTCTTAGATATAATGCAACTGTTGCTTTATAATCTACTGGATAAGATCTAAGCAATATGGACTGTAAGGAGTACTAATGTATATGTTAAGTAAGGATGTTTAGCTTATCATGGCCTCTCAGTTATCAGGAGTTGTTAAAGCAAGACGAGATGATTTTGTCCAGATGGACCATGAGCTGACCTTCTCCAGAGATTGAGTTTTTGTCTCCAGAGTTTTTTCTTTTTCCAGCCCTCAGGTTAACATCTCTCTTGCCATTCTCTGATCCGTCTTTCTGTCTCTTTTTGTCCTCTTTCACCCCGTCCTCCCTCCTGCCCCGTCCATTCACTCTTGGGGTCTTTGAATGGAATGCTCAAGGGGGGGTTCTTACACAACAATCGTCCCGGCTATGGCTGTGCCGAGCTATTTATAAGTGACTTGTAATTAATCCAAGGCCTTGTCTCTTGTTGAGTCAGATCTTTTCCTATTTCCCATCTCACACACGCTTGCACGCATGGGGATGTTTGGCCTATGGACATACGCTTACAGATGTGAAGGAGAAGTACTGAAAACGCTCTGGCTCTGTCAAAAACCAGCTGTGGGCTAATTATAAACAGAGCACCACATTATCCTACACATTGTTCACGTTATTCACAAAGTCAATGACAAGTTTGAAAAACAATGACAGACATGTTGGCTAAATATTTCTTTCCTCACTCGCAGGTCACTGGGAGATGATTACATTTTCGCACAACAGCCTTCAAGTTCAATTTGTTTTTATGTGCCTTTTGTTTTATGCTGGCTGACATGTTGATGTTGGTGCAGCAATAAAACAGGCACTCATTTCATAGCATTTTCTCTCACTTTAGACACAAAATGTACAGCTTATTCTTTTCAAGGGACATCTTCACACAAAGTGGTTTGCTGTGGGTGATGTCACCATGAGCTGATGAGCACTTGCCAAAGAAAACTGAAGTCCCAATTCACAAAGTGAAAGTGAAACTGTGATATCCATGCACATAACTGCTCATAAAGCAACAAAACCGTCTGCAGCAAGAGTCTCATTCTCATGCTGCTGAACTTCAACTCTATCTAGTTTTAGTGATCTCCAGGCTCGACAGATGGGACACCAGATTCACCTTCATCAAAAGCAGCGATTATTCTAGTGAGAGCCACTTTGAATTAAAGCCATATCCTCTTCAAGTGTAACAGCAACACACCATCTACACTTGGGAAAAACTGTGAAAACCATCGACCAATTTGTCCACCATTACTTAACTAAGTCCAACGTTTAAAAAAAAATGTTTCCTTTATTGTGAATTTTAATAATGTAGCTCAATGGCTCTTTAAAAAAAGTAACAGAAAGCTTTAAAACATAGAATTTGGACTTCAAAAATAAATACATAATAACAAAAAGCAACACAAATTTGATAAAGTTGCCAAAAGAGTTAGTTGAAAGACAAAAATAAATTCAGAACTACATAAAATAATGTTGAGAACTCAAAATCATAAATTTTGTTGCAATAGATTTTATCTACATGAGAGCCGGTTAAACTTTCTTCAAACCAAAAGCCAAGTAAAAACAGTCAAGCTCAAAGGAAAGCTTGACCTTTCTGCCGCAGTTGAACAGTGATTTGTATGCTGCATGAGGGTCAAATGCTCAGCGTTCATGCCTGAGGATGTAAATGGCGGCCTATCTCATCCAATAAGTCTTGACTCTTCGTTTCCTTCCATCTAAGAAAATTATGATACGGCAAAGGGTGTAAATCTGATGTAACCTATACTGGTACTGTGAATGTTACATATGTGCTCTACCTTGTTGTAAAAAAAAACTTTATGGAAGAAATAAACAGCAAAATTTAGTCAAACCTAGTTTTACTCAGGTAAAACCTAGTTAAATTTAGTTTAATCTCAACTAAGTCCAGATAAAAACAATTTACATCAGTTTAATTGAGTCAAAACCCTGTTAAACTATTTGAAATTAGGTAAACTTCATTTAACTTGGTTGACAATTCAGTATAATAGGACTTGAGTTGGCGAATCAAAAAACTGCATGCGTTTTGAAAAGTGTTTTCCCTTAGAGTTTTTGAACACAGCTCCCTTAATTCTCCCCTTAAAAAAACAGTTGTCATTTTATTCTGCATCTCTATACAGTCTGATTGGTCTCATTTACAACAAGGCACAAGTTGCAAGGATTGTTAATTTGCGGTAAGCACAATACAGCTCAATGTGGAAACCGTAGGCTTTTCTCCAAGGAAACAGCCAATTTTGGTTCTTTTTTAAGGCACTACCCACACGTTTAGCAATGTTGCTCATTTTACTAATGCATCTCATTTTTCTCATTGTAATGGTGACTAATCAGGCTTTCCAGTGATAATAAACACAGTAGCAATAGGTATTTTTAAATAGTACAAAAACTCAACCCAAACTTATCTTACAGAAACCCCTGTTTGTTGTAACAGCAGGAGCTATACTAATGCGTCAATATAACACCAGCTTTTTCCAGTCTGTTTCTATCATCATCAGTATCTGTGCAGGGCCAGCAGGAGACCATTGTCAATTTTCAAGCTGTAGAAAAAGGTAATGAATGCCGCTCACAGTGCTGGGAATACAAAGAGAGCACAGGTACCTTTCTGTAGTTGGTTATTCGCCTGTTGATGTGCTCCACCTTCTCCCCACACATGGCGTTGAAGCGTACCTGAAGCTCCTCTGGGATCACATCACAGCTAAAACTCAACCTGCCACACATCTGCACTAGAGTGTCATCATTACGCGCCAGTGCCTCCAGGATCTGGTCAGAGAGAGGGCAAATAAAGAAGGGCAGGGATGATTACCTGATAAAAAATATGCCTCTAAAAGCCTGCTGGAACTAATGGGATGTAAATGAGTGACCGAGCTGTTTATCAAAGACTTTGGCTGGAGGGCTGATTCCTTTGCAGCATTTCATAAGCAGCTTTGATCAGATAGCTTATGTGTGCATGTGCTATTCATAACTGCATAAGATAAAGCCAGATTTTGATACATATGCTGTACGTATGTAGGCTTGCGCTTTCCAGATTAGATATTAGATATGAAGAGGAAGAAAGACACAAGTCTCTGAGCCTCTTTAATGAGGTGCCCACTGATGGGAAAGGAAGAAAAGCAGGGGAGGAAATGTAGCCTAAGAAGAGACTCAGCAAAATTAAAATTCAACATCATCCAGATCTCTGAGGATATCATAGGCTGCCAGTGCAGATGTTTATAATAATACTGAAATTACTTCCACTTTTGAGGAACAAGGAACTATTTTTGTTGAGGGGATGTGGCAGGATTTATTTCTGTGCGTGTCAATGGGTGTGATTAAGGAGATTGATTTCAAGGCTTGATGTATTTGAGACATGCATCCAACTTGTGTGATCTCTGCTAATTTACCATGAAGCAGGATGTTGCTCATTATGGGATTTAGCATAAAAAGTGTTACCAAACATCTTTTTTTTCCAATGCCAGTATGTGTAGTTCTATGTACGTGTGAATCGTCTTTCCTCTGCGTTTTTAAATGACTGATGATCAATCTTGGAGCCTCACAGCTGAGATGTAAAAAGCCTGCACTTAACACAGCTGGGAACTAACACGACTGAAATAAAGCTGTCACTTTTAACTAGCCTCAAGACTTCGAAACCACACAGCGGGAGAGCTGATGGCTGGAACTGCCTACAGTTTAGTGTCCAAGTGGAGTCAGTGTGCGATTATTATGAAACTTCAAACTTGATGCAAAATGGGCAAAAGCTTGTTACGAATATTAGAGGAAATTCTCTGAAGGACATTGTGAAAAGCAACGACCCAAGGAACTGAGTTGTTGTTGCAGTTTATCTTCAGTGACATCACGGTTTAAAAGGCAGGGAGCAGAATTTCAAAACAGTGATTGTGTCTGCCTATGATGAGCAGAGAATACACATGTAGGAAGAAGCCGTAAAGCTACTGCGCAATACGCCCTAGAAAGTAACAAACAGAGAATTTTCAGGTGAGTTTGTCATGTTCTTCTACTCCCTGAGTCCTTTTTAACAACATTACATGAAGAGAAAATTGATCTCGCAGGACATGGGACAGTTAAGTATCATGTTTCAACTACTCTGCATTCCCTTGTTAGTGTAATCTATGCACTGGGATACCCTCCAAGGTGAATGGGCTTGATTTATTTATTTAACAGTGGTAAGAAGTCACAGTTGGACTGTAGGTCTGCCTCAAGGGAAAAAGGAGGTCCTAATTCTGTAAAGTTATGCTAAGAATTTCTCGAACCCTTTAATGAAGACTGTCATACGCTATTTGACAAAGTGATCCTATATGTTCTGTTCTGGAAATGGCAATCCAATTCACCAGCCAAGGTGCAGGCAGCCCTTCAACTTTTTGGCTAATTTATTCCCATTGATTAGCATTGCCACCAGCTGTTCTGCACACAGAATGCTATCATACCTACTTATAAGCTAAGAGATCAGCTGTGACACCTAACATGTCTTAAACTGTTTATAATGAGTGCCAGTACATGTATACTTTCTGAGCTATTAGTCATCAAATCATCATTAAAACAGATTCATCCACACCAAGAATGATGATTACGATAACAGATTTCTAGTCACAGGTAATAATTCAAAGTTCAGATGGGGTCTTGAAGACTAAAAAACACATACACAGATATTTACTGATCTGCTATGGACATAATGTGCATTGTAAAAATGTATTTAAGCTTCAGCTGACCCTTTTGTTTCTCCAGATGTTTACAACTTGTGTAGGAATATTTACCTTTACTAACCTAACTATCAACTCTAGAAAAAAAAAATAATTCTAAGGTGAAAAGCTGTTAAAAGTATTAATGCCTAAGGTGCACTGCAAGGTGTCCCAGAATGTTCGCAAGTGGCTAGTAGTGCAAGGCTTTAGGTAACAAGCTAATGCAAATGCCTTTGCATTTTGAGCATTTGGAAGTCTGGCACCATTAAAACATGTATTCATTTTTTGTGTTTTCTGTATAAATCTACTGTGTGAACACTGTCAAAAGGGACTTTGTGTGTACAATAAAAACAGTTGTTAAGATAAATGTGCAAAATAACCAATCTCTACCTTTATGATCCAAATTTAAGGTCCTATCATCATCCAAAGAAAGTCATACCTTGGCAGTGAGGCTGAAGAATCCTTTGGGTTCAATCATCTTTTCGAGCACATGACACTTTATCCCAGCTGTGCTGTCATACTCGTACATCACTCCATACTCCAAGTGGACATTGTCTACTGTCAGACTGACGTGGTCCTTCTTCCCGTCTATTATCGCTATTGTGTTGAATTTGTCCATCACCTCTGGGAATGTAGAGACACAAGAACATAGAGTTAGCAGGAAAACACATGTAAACATGGCAGCACACATGCAGAGCTCATTAAAAATCCTGTTGTGATCATGCTCTGTGATCAACCTAAATATCCCCCATGTTCCCCACTAAAGTGTTTCCATCATCACACACTTTAACCTCCAAATCTGCAGCTCATTTTAGAGGGAGACCCTCAGCACATGGCTGTCCTCCATCACCCAAGAAATCACGAGCAATTCAAAGAGTATTAAGTTAACCAAGCCAACGCTAACTCAATGACTCAATGCAGCCATAAATTCTACTCTGGTTCTGGCTGCTGTAAAGGGAATAGTTTTCCTGCTTTACTTCCTCATTGGGATCTATAAATTGTAGGGGAGAATTAACACTTGATGAGCCTAAGGAGACGCTGTTCTCAGACTAACACGGTCCAGATGAGCCGGTTTGGAGCTTGGTCACTGAGTCAACTTGAGAGGGTGGCAGATCCATGTTCCTGCGAATGAGGCTGTGTTACATCCACCGACACCTTGAGCTGATTTATACTCCCTGATGAGTAATTCCCATGTAAGTTTTTTTTTTCTTGAGACTGTGTGCATGTAGAAATGTGTGTGAGTGAGTGTTGTCACCTTCTACTTTACACTCGAAGCCATCTCCGTTTTCCTCTGATGTTGTTTTCTGGTGGGTTTTCTGGTTGTCTTCCTGGGCACTTTCTGTGTTGTTGTACACCCACTTAATGGTATCTTGCTGCATCGGAAACATTAAAGGACATTAATTTCAAGTATATAGGAAATATAAATAACATCTTTGTTTTTAAATTTCTGGCTGATTCCCTAGAATGTAAGACACTTCTGTTGAGGTGTAAGTAAAGGCAAATAATAGCTTATAAATGAATTTAAAGTATCTGCAGATATGGAAGATTCTGCTGGTGTTAACAAGGCTATGAGCTGAACGCAGCAGAATGTATGAATTAAAAAACTGAAGTTTCAAACCAATCTGTCATTTTCATCAAATTATAAGTGTGCACTAAAAAAAACTACACTTAAGGTCTGAACAACATTTGGTTTTTGTGAAAATGAGAAAAGTGTGTTTTTGTGTAATTTCAATCACTTTGTCAGTATTGTCTAACAGAACTAAATCAATTTTAGTTTGAAATGATATGCTCCATTAAAAGGACACATTTGTTGAAGTGCACAAATACAGAGGTTCCCAAAGTTTTCAGCCCAGGGATTTAAATGCAATTGCGATTCTGCATTGTTTTTATGGGCTGTATAGATTGGTCTTAAGTCTCATTGTTTTGCTGGAACTGTGGGGTTGATGAAGAGTCACTGAAATTTACCATGATCTCATTCTATGGTTAATCAATATTAGATAAAGACTCACTGTTATATTACCAATGCTGTTAAAAACAGTTTTTGCTTCGTCCTATTTTTTATTATTTGTAACAGTTATCAGAATTTTAAGGAGTTTTCCCAAAGTGATTAATAAAGTACCATCTAATCTAGTCTAATCTAATCTAAATTCAACATGTGTATAGATTTCTGAGCAGCAGCATGACATGATTACTAGATAGTTTGTTCTACTTAATGGCTCATGTTTATCACTGCACACTGCAGCAGTCGTGCCCGTCATTACATTACATATTTGATTGGCCCACAATGAATGGAACTGATGGAACAATTGCCAAATATGCTTTTGAAAGGGTCTGCTCATCACCAAACACTTAATGGGCTGTTGTCCAGATGGACTGGTGAAATATACATTGAACAGTCCATCTGTTGTGTCGGGTTATCTTTATACGAGACATCAGCAGATTTCACTGTTGTGCATCCCTTCTCTTTGAATCAAAACTGCATTAGCTGAAACTTTTACAGCGACAATTAAACAACTGTCAACACAAATTATAGCACATCACTCTGATTTATGGTTAACAGGTGGCCTTTTTCATTGCTTAGGCGAATTCAACTCTAAAATTTCAGAGCTTTGATTTCTTTCAGTGTGCTTGCGTGTGTGTTGTTTGGGTTTTCATGCAGCATGTTTAGCTGATTCTGCCCAGATACGGTGCACGGTGTCACAGTTGGTTTGGCACAGCGAAGCAGTGAAAAGCCTTCACAAACATATGGGAACATGGAGCTTGGTGCGACCGCAAACTCAAACCCATGCCAATCTCATCAACTCACTTTAGCATGCAGCACAGTGTGAGAATTACAGTGTGCATATCCGTCAGTGTCTGTTATGTCTTCTACACACCCGAGCCCACAGCGAGTTTTCTGCCAAGGATACGTGCTGTGACTCCCTATTGGTCTGTGGTCTTCTCTGTACCACCAAACACACACATACACACACACACACACAGAAAGAAATGGCGACAGAGAGGGCGGTTCTTCCATGTCCATGCTTGATGTAAACCAGATCTCCAGTAGTGTTGGAACCCTGAAGTGCTTCATTAAGCCTCGGCTCCCTACAGGGCCTCAATTATTGTGGCGCACAGTGCTAACACACACCCTTGGGTTTCTATTTTTCACACAACCTTCAACAGGTGGACCGGGCTCGCTTTCAGCCCTTGTACTATAATCTTCTTGCAACCGCTCTGCCCCCTTTTCCGCCATCTTTCCCCCTCAGTCTCCATCCCCAGGGATCTCACCCACCCCCGGATCATTTCCCACCTCTCCCTGCAGCCTGCCAGTCTCCCACAGCAGGCCCACTGCAGTGAGCCAGAGGTCAGCCGATGGAGCCAAAACTAGTATTATTTCTGAGTAATGGCCCAAGAGATGGAAAGAAGGAGTGAGAAAAAAAAGAATAATGAAGGTAAATGGGAGCTTGGAGGTCTCTCTTACACTCTACTACAAAAGTTTTTTCTCACGATGACTAGTCCTTGTTTTATTTCCGCTCAGCTTTTTGATATTCACTCCTTTTTTCCCCTTTCTTGTTTTATTGCACAACTTTCTAATTATTTGGCGACAGAGTCAATAGGAATCATGGGAAATGAAAGTGCAATCAAATCACACATAATTGCAGAAAAAAAACACAAAATGGGACTTTCCCTGATGATACATTAACTTGCTCCTCCTTTGTTCTCTTTCTGCCCTTCTATTAGGGATGGGTATGATGAGGCAAATGATATCACGATGCCTTTTTTGCTGTTTGAGGCTACATTACACACATATTCTGACTTTTATTCCCAGTATAGAAATAGAAAGTGTCTATAACTTACCATAAGTGTAAATTATGATAAGATTCTTTTGAAAAGCCATTGATTTTGATACATTTGAGTTTTAAATAAGAAAATAATTTACTGATATATTTTATTAGACATTTCTTTCAATTCAAGCCCTTACCAATATCAATGTCAATACTTATCTGTACAATAAAGCATTTTAACAGAATTATTGTATGCTGGTTAAAGCTGATATCATTTAGTTAACAGTCTTTTAACTGATCCACTTCTATTTAGTTTTAATTTATAATCACATTTTTCCATATGTTTATATTCTGACTCTACTTTTGTATTTCAAAATGATTGTAGAACAAATTTCCCCTGAAAACAAGTGATCTCACTCTAGTTTGTCACTAGTTTTTTTGAAGTTGCTACATTTGAACACACCGCGATGATAGTTTTTGCATTGAACCAGTAAACTTTTTTTTAACAGCAGATAAACTTATTAACCTGATGCACCAGCTCGACCATTGGCATCTCGCCAGTCCATCTGGTAAAGAGCTCATAGAAAGTGTTTGAAAGATGGATGAATCTTTGAAAAGCATACCCAGCAGATGACTGGATGATCATTCAGTCAATCACATTTAATACAATTAGATAAAGTAGCGGATGGCTGCTACTGCTCCAGTGTAAAGGACAAAAAGGTTAGTCACTTCATAAAACAAAATCTCAGCAAAACATGTTGGATGTGGAACAAAAGTATTGTCTCAATGGAGAAGCTTGGAGTTTTGTTATACAGTATGTTTTACATTTAATAAACAATGTGGTCCAGATCTGATAAAGCCACTCCAGAAGCTGTTAGCATCTATGCTAATCTTTGAATGAGCGGTCACTTCATGCTGTCATCTTGCTAGTAGCTTCCACCTCTTCTTGCTCTAAAGGATGCTGATTGGGCCAATCTGCTTTTGGCTGCTAAATTGTTGTAGAGTAGAACTTTGTGCTGAGTGATTGTCTTTTTGTTATTGTATAATGGTAAGGTAGAGGTATCGCCTCAAGGTATTATTTAGTTGTTATTCTTCTTGTAATTTTGGGCTTTGTAAAAAATAAATTCTACCGCATGATGGTTCGAACCTGCTAAATGGCTCCAGTGGCTGTTTGGAACTCGGTGGAAATGGGGACACTTCATGCTGTCTTGACCACCCCTAGACGGGGCATAACATGTTCAGAAGACAGAGAAAAGGAGTGCTACCTGGACTCGACAGCGTTTGTTTGAGGTTCTCTTTGGAAAGGGATTCAAAAAGTCCTTGAAACAAAAAGAAGAGACTCCAAGGCACTCTCTTTATACTATAAAATGCCTATTATTATTTTATTACATGACCATGCCATTTCAATAAAGGCATTTTAATAGTATAAAGAGAGTGCCTTGGAGTCTCTTCTTTTTGTTTCAGGGGCATAACATATGTTTGAAACATTTAAGGAAGCGGGAGGAGCTTGCAAAGATCCTCACCATTTACAAACAGTTTTCCAAATGTTGCCAAATTAATTTTAGCAATCTAGGCAGTGTGCAGGAGTTTAACTGCAGCTTTAATAAGTGAATACTGGGTGGCTTGGACCTCTGTTTTTGTTTATGCTACCATAGAATCAGAGTCTTATTGAACAATCTCTTTACTAGGCCTTAACCCTAGCATATATTAATTTTATGATTCTGGGCAGATATTTTCAAATCTGAATTCTATTTTTTTTTTTTTTTTTTTTTTTTCAATGTATATTTTTGGGCATTTTGTGCCTTTATTGATAGGAGAGAGACAGTGGATAGGCCTGTGAAAGGGGGTGAGAGAGTAGGGGAAGACACTCTGCAAACTGGTCACAGGCGGGATTCAAACCTGGACCGGCAGAAGTATGTACATGGGGTGCTAACCACTACGCCAAATCAGCACCCCAAATCTGAATTCTGTTGAACTCCATCATTTCCAGGTGGCTGTGTTTCAGTTTAGACGGAGCACTCAACCAGAATTTCAGGTATGAATTATAAAGACATTAAGAATCAGTTTAACAATGAATCTGTGGCCAGGTGAAATCAGAACATAACAATCTCACCTGATATCTGAGTGTAAACAAATTGTCTTACTCGTATTTTGCGTAAAAATATATATAGACTTCTTCATAAATTCATCATGTCATAAAACAAGATCAACTGTCCAACCGAACCCACACTGAAACTTTTTAAAATGCCGTGTCACGCTTTGTCTTCCACAGTTTCAAATGCCCTTTCTTCCTCTTGCCTCACCTGTGTGGGTCGCCTGTACTTCCTGCATGCTGTGACATGAGCAATCACACTGGCGTGGCTCTCCTTGCTCACATTGATGCCGTTCACCTTGATGATGCACTGGCCCGGGTGGAGACCGGCGATGGCTGCCACTGTGCCTGGCGTGAGACAGAGTCAGGAAAAAAAAAAAAAAAGTGAGAGGCATCAAAGGCACCGGCTGCTGCATAATCTTGTGCAGGTGAAACAGGGTGAAACAACAAAAACTTCCCAAATATTATGCGTCACATCCTGCGTCACCTCGAATAGGGTTCAATGGCATTCTTTTTTCATGTATGTATTCACCACTTAGCTTCCTGTTGTAGCAGCTCAGAGGGAGTGTGAGAGAGTAAAGAGAGATGGGAAGTTGTTTATCTGGAGCAGACGAGGGCCTCTCTGAGGAACGTGATTCAGACCAAACTTCAAGGTTTACAGCTATCAGTAGGAAGTGCATAGCAGACCAAACATTCTTGCCATTTGTTTTTGTAGCTCACACACCATGCATACCTCATATTGTAGCATACAGAGTGCTGATTACTATGAGTGTTTAAGAATAAAACTATTCTTCTCCAGTTCTAACTATAACTATTTTTGAAGAACATTTATAAACAAACTCTTTTGTACTTCATTGCTGCACAGAAACATTAGCTATATTGAAGGCACTGAAGAGATTGAGACCATTTGGACTTCAAGGACATCATGTTTAAGATACAAAAATACAACATTTACTTTATTTGGGTTCTACCTTATTTTTGTCTTTAATTATTTTTTATTTGTTATCACATACTGATATAACATAGTCATTAACAGTTCACTATACAAACTCTTCTCACATCAGGTTTTTCACTTTGAGAAAATCACAGTAAACAGGCTGTTAAGGTGTTTTTTCAATCTACAAAAGAATCAAAATGTCTCTTTTTACTCAACCAACATTACTGTTACATATTCTAAGAATGTGCATGTGCCCCCACAGTTCAGCGACATTGGCAGAATATTTGTGTAAGCACAAGAAGATAATAACTTTACCCCTAGTAACAGCTTTTAGTGAATCCTATACTATTCTGGACCAATCTCTCTGTTACCATAAGAAACATTTCATTTCTGTTTTTATTTCTGCTTCAAATTTGTATAATCTAAAATACTTGTGTTTAGACTCCATAAGGTACTTCAAGGGTTATTGTTTATTTGAATTGATAACCAAATGGGTGCGTGTTCAGATAAATCAATATTCTTGTATTGGCATATTTTATGATGATTACTTGTGGGAATGAAGAAATAATCACTTCCAGAATAAACTTGCATGTGGTTGGGAGTAATGAGTATAATTGCGCCCTGTAGGGGAGAAGATCAATCACACCTGATTCTGACAGTAGTAACTTAAGTTTCATACATACAGGAGTACTGATGGATTCTTTAGATGAGTGTAGTCGGGGGTTGATACTTTTATTGTAGTCTCCCCCAAATACAATTAATACTTGTGCATCTGTCATAATTTCAAAAATGTTCCTATATAGAGTAAAGTCACTACCTGTAGGGATGTGAACATTTAAAATAGTAATTTGGACACCCTAAATTTTTCCTGAGACCAACAAATACCTTCCTTCTTTATTCATTACTTCTGAATTTTTTTCAAATATAACTTTAGAAGATATCAGAGTAACTGCCCCTCTCCTGTGACCTGATTGGTCGGATGAAAAGAATACCTTAGAAAATCCATTATTTTAAATTTTCATGTTGCACCAAATTAAGGAGTGTGTCCTGTAGTAGAACAATTTGCATGTTCTCTTTTTTCAACTAACCCAGGATCTTACTCCTCTTGATTGGATTTAGGACTGGCTTGGCAGTATTTTCAGTAACCTCTAATCTTCAGGACTATGTAGAAGTGCAAAACTGCCTTCTTTAAAGCGTGCACCAGTAGAGCAAGCTGATTCCCACCAAGCCTTAAGCCTGATTTATGCCGGGCGGACACTGTGCGATTTTAGAAATCTGACTGTCGGGGAAATGCTCCCACTGCACGACCGGGTTTGTCACTCGTACTCTATTTGACCCTACGACGTGTGTACTCATACTGTACGACTGCTGTCAGCCACGATCATTGACAACCACGACTACTTGTCGGCGTCAGTTGGCGTGTGACGGCACGACGTGCTCGAGTGTGAACAACGAAAAACAAAGGTTCCTAGTTCTTATGACAACCACAGCGTGCCTGACAACAAGATGGCGGGCAGGCAGCAAGTTGTTGCAGTTGTGTGCGCTGTCTTGTGCGCTGAAACTAAAAAAAAAAAAGAAAAGGATTTGGGTACGTGAATGGCTGAGGAGACGTGGTCGGTATGGGATGTCCGTCCTTCATCAGGAGCTTCAGGTAACGTTAATGTTAAACTATATATTGTTTTACAGTAGCTATGATAGTTTCACGTTAGCATTAGCCAGCCAATGTTGCTTTTAAACACCATACTGCCCTGGCAAATTCCTCATCTGTAGCCGATAACGTTATGATGAAGTGGAATGAACGTAGAATAGTGATGTAACACCACTCACATTGTACGAGCTACAGCGAAAATTTCTGACATGCCAGAAGTTTGATCGGGAGGTCGCAGCATTATCGTCAGAACGTAGCAGCAATTAATCCTTCCTCGCGAGTGTTCTCACACTGTACGGCTTACGACCTCCCGACCGGACATCCCGACGCTACGATGTTTCCACGATGACGCTGCGTGGTCTGCGACGGCAAAATCGTGGTGAAATCCCCTCGAAATCGCACAGTGTCCGCCCGGCATTACACTTGAAAACAAAAGCAGCCGAAAAGCAGTGACCAAGGTGTTAAACTGACATGCTGATATGTCCTCATTCATGTCTCATGAAGTGGCCAAACAAGTGCTTAAAAATGTTTTTTTTTCACTCCTTTGATGTCTCATTTCTTTTCTTCCATTACAAGCAAAGAAATATGTCAAAACAGGATTGAATATTACACTGCAGACCAGCATTTTGGCTGAAAGCTGCAGGGGAACTAAAATCCACAGTGGCCTATGTACAAAGCTTGACATTTTAGCAATGCAGCATAGATAGCACAAGAACATACAACACCTGAGTTTAGCGATATCTTACAAACTTGAAGCTATTGGCTTGGTTTAAGTTTTTCATTTCTTTGAATATGCTAGCTAGATGTTGAATTGAATGCTGAAAATTGGTACCTTTCAGGAGAAAACATATTAAACACGTTTTCTTCTCTGCTAGCTTGAATTTTACATATTTTACACATTTTTCTCATAATAACACTTATATCAAATCTGTTGGGGTTTCTTGGCACTGTACTTCTTCCTCATGCTTTTTTGGATATTTGGATAGTTCCTTTTACACATGATCTTTACCCCTGGAGATCACCCAAACATTTCCAGATATAACTGGTTTCAAGAGCACAAACTGCTGGATTTTGACCCTGGCTCTGTTCCTTTTTCCGCTTCTATGCACCTTCAATATCTACCCATTATCCATTTACTTTAGCCTATCTGCTTAAATGAAAGTTTTGGTTTCAGCCTGGTCTCTTGTAAAGTGCCTTGAGATGAAAGTTGTTACGAGTTGGGCCTATAAAAATACAGATGATTGATAAAATGCTTAAAGATTGGTTATCCCATTTGGGTTTAATGGGGGATGGAGCCTATCCCAGCTGACATTGGGTAAGATGCTGGGTTCACCCTGAAACAGTTGCGAGCCATCACAGGGCAACAGAAAGAGACGGGCCACCTAAGCTCCATCTCTTTTTGTGCTTCTTTGCTAACTTGAATTTATAGTTATTTCCAAATTGGTGACCACCTGTATTAAAATTCCTAACACCTTATCAGAAACTAATGGGTAACATTGTCACTTTAATATTCATTCAGACTTCAGATTTTAGATTAATGATAATAAAAACATGGTTTCCAGCCCTGGACATTTACATACCTACACAAATAACCAGTCCAGTGGACAAGAATGTCAAAACTGTAAAACAGTCAAATCACCAATGCAAATACTTCAGCCTGCCAAATGGACTGTTTCACCAAACAATGGGTCACATTTTACAAGTCCACCTGAGCAAAACCTAAAAAGTGATTCAACTAACATTCACAGCCTCTTCCTTCACAGATGACGCTGATTGTTCAGGTCATATTTTGACAGGGAACAAAAATTTCAGAGTGAAACTTTGCAACTAGGATCTGTTCATCACAGAAACTGGATCTTTAGAATCAAGATGCCTTATAGATGCCTTATTATTAAGTTGGCAATACTGAACTCAAAACACAAAAGACAGCCTAATGTGAGCACTGGAGAGTTTCTTCGTGATGGTAGAAGTCATGAAAATGCCTCCCAGGAGGACCAAACTGCAGTACTGGGTCAGCAGGTCCAGGTTATTCTCTTAAAGAAGACAGTTCCATGCTATATAAATATTGTTCACAACAATATAAATATTGTTGTGAACATAAATATTGTCAATATATTTTGATAACATTTAAAAGTACAAGATATTCCCATTATTGAAGTACACTTTCAGAATTTCAACCTTGAAAAAAATAATTCGAAGCATCTCTGAGGAAATTTAAGCAATTGTGTTTTGTAATCTAATAACATTTCAGTTCATTAGATAAACAACAAATCTTGTAGTCCAAATCAAATTTAAAACATGACTAATGGGCAGTTTAATTGTAAAGGCAGACTTGGAATAAATTGGTACCACACATTTGATAAAGATACACAGAATAAAGCAAATCCTTGATCGTATAGGGCAGACTGAAAGCTCTACAGCATCCAAGCTTATTACCTGTCCTTCAAAATTACGTTCATTATGAACCTATCTTTTAATCCACTCCTATCTTACTCTTTCTCAGTTTCTCTGCCTCTCATTAGCGTTATCTCAGACGAGTGAGCATCTGTTTTGACAATAAGATGAATTAAACACCTTCTGCATCATCAACCTTTTCTCAGGGGAACAGAGCTTCTACTTAAACACACAGCGGGGCTCCCCGGCAACCACATCATCACATTCAACACACACACAAACACACAAGCAGAGCACATTCTCCCCTGCTACCACACTTAGATTGCTTAAGGGAGAAAACAAGATCCAATTCTCCTGAGAACGGGCAGACAAGGCCACGGATTGTTTTCGGATTGGACCCTATTCTGTGCCAGCTCTGATAGCAAATCCACTAAACATGCTGTGTTAAGAGAAAACAAGTACGAGCTGGAAAATACTGAACGCTTCTCCATCAAACAGGGGCAAAATTACACTGGAGTCATTGTGATCCAACACAGATATTTAATCCAACTACATTATTTATATTTTTTCTTATTTTCACTTCTATCAAATCTATTTAACTTTCTTGGCACTGTACTGTTTCCTCATGCTTTTCTTGTATATTTGGATAGTTCCTTTCACATATGCACTTCGTTTTTACCCACCTTCAATATCTATCCATTTTTAGGGCCCTAAAAAATCCAATCACAGAACACTAACGGAATTGGACATGAAATGTATTAAATTAATATAAACACGGAATATCATGCAAATGGCAAACTTTTTTCTGACTACAAAGGAATAAATGTCTGGTGAAAATGCTCTGAGGGGGTCACTAAGGCTGCAGTCAATGCACAGTTCACTTCCTCTCCCTCTCCTTTGTCTCTAACAATGCAGACATGTTGAAGCTGCTGCCTGAGATACCGGCTAAGTTGGCAAAGAAGCTACAAAACTCCCAGCTAACATCAAAGTATAGGGCAGAACAGTTTCCCAATCATTATTACGTGCCAGGGGTTCACATATTCTGCAGACTTTGTTTACATACTATTGACTGGACATGTACATATATGTGAGGACCCATTGAAAAGTGGGTGTCTATATTTCATTACATCATATAGTGTCTGAAGGTTAGGTTTGCGTAAAATACTAAAAAAAAAACAATAAAAGCAGAAAAACTAAAACAGAATTTGGGAAAATATAACACAGATTTTCTTTGGCCTTTCTTTATCTGTTAACTATACCACCAAACAACTATCTTAATGAAAGTTTTGGCTTCGTCCTAGCTTCTTGTAAAGTGCCTTAAGATAACATTTGTTATGAATTGGCCTTATAAAAATTAAGATTCATTCATAAAATAAATCAAGATTGACAATCCCTTTTGGGGCTGATGGGGGCTGGAGCCTATCCTAGCTGGGTACACCCTAAAATGGTTGCAAGCCAATCACAGGGCAACATAGACAGACAGACAACCATTCATGCTCACACTTTCACCTTAGGGCAATCTTAAGTCACCAACTAGCCTAATGAGCATGAGCGGCAGGAGAGAACCCACACAAGCACGAGGGAAAATGCAAACTTGACATAGAGAGGCCCTAGCCAACAGCACAGGGTTCGAACGATCAACCTTCTTGCTGTGATGTATGCAGACTAACTGCTATGCCACTGTTCAGTAATTCAGTATAAAACCAAAGAGGGCCCCTGCTTACAAATTCTGGTTAGCTTTTGGGGAATCTATTTTCACAAATGACTATTTTAAGAGACATTGATTTTGTGAAGCCAGCAGAGGTGGTTTCATTTTAAATATGAGACAGTGTAAAAGCTTTAATATTTAGATCCACAGCATTGTCCTTGACTGTTCAGGAGCAGACAAACAGGCTCTTGAAATTGACTTGAATGCCACATGTGTGAGGGGGGCTGAGCGCCAATAACAACAAGGCAAATTTCTTGTGTATATGAGCCCACTTGGCAATAAAACCAATTTCCATTTTTAAACTGGAGAGTGATTGATCACCAGATTTTCCGGGGTTCAGAAGCATAATTAAGCATTCATTGAGTCACATGGAAAGATTGAATGGTGAGTACGGCCAAGTTGTAAATGTGCTTGATGATTAGAGTGACAGCTGTTTACCATCCATGGCACATTATCGGAGTCTAAGATAGGGCTGCATGATTGCAAAAAAACTGCATCCTTTTATTGTGATTTTCATGTTTATTATACTTACAGCTTATTGATTTATTCAAACACATCATGACTGCATTTCCTGTTTTAGTGTCCATGTAAACAGTGAATCTGAGCGTCTAAATTAGAGTTATTTTAACAGAACTTCATAAAAGATAAACATGTGAGCAGCTGGTCTAACATTTTTTTATTAGCTATCTTACATAATCAAAGACCAAACTCTCCAAAGTTGGCCAGTAAGGCTGAGGTTGTTTAACCTTTTTTGGGGATCCAAAGTTTGCCATCTGTCGCCTTCTTCAGCTTGATAACTTTTCAAACAACCTGGCAAATTAGACGGGGCCTCTTCTACTCTTTACTTAAATTTAAGCGAAGGCTGCTTTTGTGTGAGGGACATATGCTGCTCCATGTGAATCTGTATTATCTATTTTGACGATGCAAAGGCAGGTGCAGGGCAGAAACAGGATAAAGTATGAGCCATAGATCAAACCATTCAAATCATATGCGCTCCTCCCCCATGGTCAAGCGCACATTGGCCAGTGTGCTGTTTGCACAGATGATTTCATTGTTTGGTCTGAATTAAACCGGACACCTGTGTCAGGTGTAAATAGAAAAGACATCTGTGCTGCATATGTATATATTACATATATATAATATTCATAACACATTTCATAGAACAATAGGGTCCTTGGTCTTGTTTAAAAGGATTTATTGATACAGTAGCAGTACTTAAAGGGACTGTGAGGAGAATCTATTACCGGCAACGTAAAGACTCTGCTACACATGAGCATGCGCCGGGACTGTCATAATGCTGCGTTCCAGTACCCTCGGAACTGGGAGTGACATAATCTCCAAGCTGTTGTTAGCACACCTGCGTTGTTATTCACAAATATCACATGAAGAACAGTTATTTAGCTCTTGTAATAATCCATTTATTAGCACAAGGTGGCGAGGTTTCACCGAGTTCCCAGTAGGAAATTCTGACTTCGGGGGGCGATCCAGTTGCAGTTTCCTACTCGGAACTCAAAATTCCTACTTCTGACTACAACTGGAGCGCACCACAGACATGCAGGCCAAAGCGTGTGTTTATTGTGATGCAGCTTGGACCTTCCTCAGAACTCTGCATTGCTTTACAACTTCTTTTTTCAACAACTTACAGGATGGAAAGCGACGAGGTAATGTATCTCTTTCTAGTTACGTAGCGGTAGTTTTTGATGTGTGACAACAAGCAACTTTTGGAAAACTTAGTATCACAGTTTTGTAGCCGGCTATATATCTCTACTTACAGCCCGGTGCTCTAAGACGTGTCCGAATAATATAAATCTGCTCCAGTTTTAATTGTCTTGTTCCCAAAGTTGAGTATCCAGGCCAGTCCAGCCCTGTCCGACCCGACTGGAAGGCTAAGGAATAGCATTTATAGATAACCTATTTTGATGCTATAAAACTCATCTTAAAGTGTGTATTTCAATCAGGCATATATCTAAAAGTGAGACTTTTTTGTAATTACTTAGAAACTCCTCAAAGTCTCTTTAACAGAAGGTTTTAATAGTGACTTTAATTTAAATAGCTTTCCTACCTCTACCAACAGCATGGACCACAGACGGACCAAATCCGCGAATCTGGAAACCGAGCCCCTCAGCAGAGTCTGGGATCTTCACTGTCCTGAGGAAAGCAGAGAGAAAAGAGTCGGGTTGATAAAAGAGGACTCTGACAGTGTGGGCTTGATAGTGCCGAGAATCAGACTTACTCTCTTGGCTTTGTGCTAACTAGCACCCTGAGGGGGCCCTTACTGTTGAAACACTGCCTGAGGAGGACTTCCACTTCAGAGAAAGGCCTAAGGAACACCAGGTCTCCATTGATTGCAAACAACTTCTTCCCCACCTCCAGGCCAGCCATCTTTCAACAGAATATAAAAGAAAGGAAAAGAAAAAGGAGGGATAGAAACTCACTGAGTGGAGCAGCAGGTTTTAAAGGATTACTATAGGTTCTTGCTGTTTTTAGCTTCAGGTTATCCATACAGCCTCGGGGGCATCAGTATTTTAAAAAGAAGTCATACAAACTCTGAGTTATCAAAGACATGTGAAAACTTTTATTTTTGAGTGTGTAGCTGGATCAGATTGTGGGTTCCTTCAGATTAAATATTTAAAGGCAAACAAGACAAGTCTATATGTGATCCAGATCCCCAAGATGCGTTTGGAGCTACTTCAGGGCTGGAGGAGATTATGGGTCCACCATTTAAACTGATCACATTTGCCTTTAAACTGCTCCGTCTTATTTTCATCTGTCAGATCAAAGCTCGACACCAAAGGAGACCTCAAAATATGGCGTCCATTAATGGGCTATATTTTGGGTCAAAAATGATTTAGCATGAAGCTTGCTCAGTTTAGGAACAAACATTAAGTTTTTTATTTGTGTGACTGATCACTGAACCGCACTTTGACAACAAAGGCTTCTGCGGGTCATCTGTTAGAGAGGAGTCACATCTTGCCTGGAAAACAACAGCAAATAATTGTAATTATAGTTTGTGTTTAGTCATATTTCAATTGTTTCTCTGTTAACTGGTGGTTAAACCTTTCATTGATTAAGTTCTTTAACTCATTATGTGTTGGTTTTTCCTCATTAAAAAAGCCTGAATTATGCTGTAGATAGTTCATTCAGTCCATATAAACCTGGTGTCTGCACATTTTCTCTTTGAAGACTTTTTATCAATCAGTAAATTAGATTTCATATTAACTATTATAGCACTAATTCATAACCAGTGTCATCTCAAGATACTTAACAGAAGAGCAGGTTGAAGCCGTACTCATTCATTAATTCATTTTATTGATACAAAAGATACACATACGTATGTATATTTATTACTAACTTACTATAATTAATTGCAAACTTTCTGGTGATCAGGAAAACAACTCAGCCTCTGAAGTCGATCTCAAACTTTGAAAATGCAACATTTACATTCCCTTCAAGCATTTTCAAGGATTACATACGAACTCTGATTTATAACGCTGTCACTAACATTATTGCAAAGAGGTTTAAGATGCATTGAGGTCTTGAAATCAACTGATCCATTACTTCTGGTTTCAAAACACCCAAAGTAATGAGAGCAGAAAACTGTTTTAACAAAGACAAAAAGAACTGAGTTACGATTTCTAATGTTTTTTTAGTTCAGAATGTAGTTAAAGGTGTCGTCTGTTGACGTCGGCAGCAATTCACCGTACAGAAACGGTGGATATAAGATATAATGTTTCTATTTGTATGCAAAGCCCGTTGAAATATGTGTACAACCATACTCATAAAACTTTTGCTTTCATTAAGTTAGAAAAAAGCTTTATATATTCATGTACTGGGGTCTCCCCTTTGTGGAGGCCAACATAACAATCTGCCATGTTGTCTACTGGCGGGTTTTGGGGACGAAAAAGAGCAAAATGCGATTTTTGAAAAATGACTCTGGCTGCCAGTGCTGAAATCTACCTGGATGGCATGTGGAGAAGAAGAGAGAGAGCGGGTATTACAAGAGAAGATGACAGTGTGATGCTTGTAACTGTTAAGACAATGCCCTGTTCATGATCCTTTTTGGTCTTCACCAACTCTCGTCGCTAAGTGATGTGATGTTTTAGTAACGCACGGGCTCATTTCAAAATCTGAACACTAGATGTCGCCAAAATGCTGATGTCTACACACTGCACCTTTAATACTTGAATAAATGAATAAAGTTGTACCAGAGTTCCATCCTTGTGTTTTATAAGAGAAAATACTCTTCTAAATCTTTTGCGTGCATGTACCTTATGAAATACCACTGTGATCAATCAGAGATATATGTTTTTACAGCTGAAAAAATGGACTGAAATGAAAGAAACACCCTTTAACCTGCATCTTTGATAAAACGAAAAGTTACTGATTTAAAATAAATTATATTATAAATCATACTCTGTACGTATGGCTTAAACCTATAAAGATATATCATTTAGTCTTGATGAACCATAGTTTCTTTAGAAAATAATAAAACTGCTTGTAATTAATTGTTTGTATTCTATAGGGGGAAAAACAAGTATACCGTGTAAACAGATTTGTGAGCACAAAAACTTGATATCAGTAACATTTCCACAGAAATTTAGCTTGGTTCTGCTTAATGAGAGCAGATTTCTCCTTTCTGTGTATTGATTCATGGCTTGAATGTCAAATAAAACAAACAAAAACACATTTGTATGGTGTGTATTTCTTGTACTCTGTCTAAAATCCTCACCTCAGCCGAGGAGCCCTTCTCTACTGATTTAATGATGGGCACTCTGTTCCTCTCCTCCAGCGTAAAGCCATAGCCTCCGTCACTCGGCCTTATCTGGACCAAAAAAAAAGAAAAACATCAGCAAATCCCATGCCAGCAGACAAACACATTTCCACAAAGCATAAACACACAAGAAGAAGCAGATAGTGGTACAGCCAGATAGCAGCCCTGGTGGTATTTGCCTACTCTTTTGAAAAGAATAATGCTGAGGTATAAAATAAGACTTTTGCAGTGTTGTGATTTTTCCTTCTCACAGCTGTGCCCTTCATAATGATTTACTGCAACCTTGGTTTGTTCTGAATCACAGCTACGTTAAGGATATGCAGTGGCATATTGGAAACTCAGATCTTGAGAACATGCTGTGTGTGTGGGAGGACTCACCAAAAGGGACTTGGAGATGACGTTCTCGACTATTTTCAGGTCATGCTTCATTGGTTTGTGTTTGGTGTTGGAGCCCTCCATCTCCTCATCAGCAAAGAAACGGAATAGCAAGGGCTCGTCTTTGAATTCACTCTTTTCCAACACTGAAGGTAGTAAAAAAAATAAATTCATGAATTAATATGTGTCAAACAGAAATTGAATAAAAACTGGAATAAAAAGTTGAACAAAAACTAAACTTAAACATGTAGGAACCATCACTGCTTGTAACTGGAATTCTTCAAAGTAGATAGATAACTTGCTAAAACTGGATAGTCATTTATTCCATGGGTAACTTGTTAGTAAACTGGCTGTGAAAAGCTTCTTTGGTCCATTAACAGCTGAAGAAATACAGGCATGTTTTAGCTCAATGATCCATTTAGGGGGAAATCTAAATCCTCTCCACTGGAGCATTAAAATTTGGTTCTATGTGAAGGCAATGAGTTTTGAGCTTTGTACTGCATCTTGAAAACACCATGAACTTTAATCTGCATCTATTTCAGAGGTTTACGCATTGCTTGTCACATGTCCAATGAAGAATGCAGGGGCACCCGATCAAGTGCTCACCATGCATCCCAGAAAGCATGAATCTGCACTGAGAGAGGAAGGGAGACCCCCATCTTTGTGCCAAGACATCACTTCTGGATGAACTCTGCTTCCATGGATATGCAACGCCCTCACTGAGACGTCAGAAGTGAATTCAAGAAATAACCCTGAGGGGGAAAACAGAGTTTCCCTCGAACATTCTCTCACTTAATTCCCTTTCAGATCAAACATGCCAATTGTTTTAATAGCTGCACCATCAGGCCAAATAACTCTCTGGCACAAGATGCGCCTGCTGTACAAGTGAAAGCTGTTATGTTCCATGAATGTACTGGTCATTTTCAGTGTGAGGCTTGAACTGTGGGTAGATTGGTGAAGTTACATCATGGAGGATCGAGGAGACACACTGTGACTCATGCTGTAATGTGTATGATGTGGATTCTGGCACGAGTGGAAGCGCAAAGTTAAAAACTAGTGGTCACAAACAAGTTGTAACCATGGCTACTGAACATTTTGCACTTAAAGTGACAAACATCTTTGTGTGTTTGGGCCAACTTCTCATAGTTTAAGGAAACCATGCATGTGCCATTGGTTACATAACTCTTATGCGCACAAGTATGCACAAGCACAAGTAGTCCTTAGCACCAATACATATGCAAATACAAAATCACTCCCTGCACTGGAAAACTGTTCTATTCCTGTGGTATGTGAAGGGCATTATAAGTAGAAATGGAAAGAGAACAAGTGTTTTTGTGTTCTAAGCAGGATGTTTAATGTCAAGCGCCCCTTATAGCATTTAAATCTCATTTGGACAGCGACTGAGAGGAATCCACTGTTTCCTGAACAACAAGAGCAGAACTTTGGTGCTTCGTTGGAAACTTGATTTACTTACCATGATGCATGAAGCCATTGTCACACAGCTCAACCCCTAAGATCAACGCTTCCTCCCTGGTCCTGCAGTCTCCCTTCAATAGATGACAGAAGGAAAAATATTGAAACATTGCTTACAAAATTAAAGGATGAAAGCAGGAGACACAAGGATAGAAAGAAGAAGAGTACTCAGTACAGAAAGAGACAAGAACTTAGCAAAACATCACAATCACACCATTTTTTCCTGTGTCAAGAAGCTCGAAGGCCAGCAGAGATTCTATACTCTGTCTTAAACACCGCTGAATTCTAGGCAGCAAAGTGCGACAGCTCCTGCAGTCTTTTTTCAGCAGGCCATTGTGAAACTCATTCATATGGACTATACGGTGCAAACACATGTGCGGGCTTTTATCCACACACAAACATGAGAGGTCTGCCATTGATTGTGGTAGTGGCCATATACATTTCATTTCTTTGTTGTCATCCTGAACAGCACTATCAATCTGTCAAGCTCAAAGCTTCCCGTCAGAGTCAATAAAGATCAACCTTTGGATCAATTTTGTTTCTCTTTCTCCTCATTCCTTTCAAGCTCTGCTGAGGACCTCAAGTCTAATAGTAGAAAAGCTTTGTCTTAGGTTATTTACTCTGTTGCTCATTTAGGACATCCACAAAGAGACATTTTTAGAAACTGAAACTATGTGTTTTCATGTGTTTGGAAAGCCACAGCATCTGTGAAACAGAGCTAATATTGCCCTTTTTAAAATCTGAAATAAAATTCCATGTCCTGGATTTAACAAGATGGTTTTGTATTAACACAGTGCAATTACATTTATTTTCAGGATACACTTTCTCATCATTAACTGCTTAAAAGTTAAAAGGCTTACCTGTGCAATGAGCCAGTCTATCAGCTTGTTTGCCATCACCACTGATTTGTAAGTCCGCAAATGGTAGTCCTTATCCCTGTATGGACATTAGAGAAGAAAAACAGTTGTTATTGAAAAGCATTTTATCGAGAACAACAAAAATGTGAAGTTCATAAAAACAAGTAAATCCCCAGAGGGCTGGTTTGGTAGAATGGATTGCAACCATGCACTTGCAATGTGTTGTGGTTTTGCCTTGTGCATTAGCCCTGGGTTTTACACCTGGGGCCATTTGCTGCTTATCTTCCCCAACCCCCTAACCCCCCTTTCCGGATTTTTACACTGTCTCTCTCCACTATCATTAAAAAAGGCAACATACCAATAAAAACTTCAATATAATAAAAAAGTAAAGAAAACACTCAAGAAAAGTATCCATGGGTAATCGAACAGACTGCTAATGAAGGCAGAACATTGTCTCAGTCAAATGCATTGTTACAATATGTTTAACATCATACATATACACAGGTATATACTTTACATAATATATACTGATACAGGTTTGTTAACAAGCTGATTACATATACACCCTTTTCCCCCACTGTTTCTATTCTTGTTCTTTCTCGACCCTTATTCAGTCAACCATGTCTTCCAAAATACAAAGACCTTTAACATCTGACATCACAGCCTGTCCTGCTCCTTCCTGGGCTGCAAATGGGACATTTTACTTTTTGGATACAAGCATAACATAAAGACTTTGGAAGACCTGTGTCCTCTCTGTAACTCAGCCATAGTGTTCAGGTGGTGTGTTTATAAAAGTTTTAAAAATTTATAATAAAGACTTGCAAATCTTTATATTGTATGAAGCCCGACATTTATCACATAGTTTTCAAAATGATGCGGCCACACCATGACAGTCACTGACATTAACGTGGGACTAATCTTAATAAATCTTCATGTTTTCAGACTACATCTTTAATGTATTATTTGGCTAAAATGTACAGTAGCCTTCTAACAACAGTTGTACTTCCACCATCCACTCTGATTAGTGGTATTAGTCTGAAAGTGGTCAATTACTGTTAACAGTGTATATAAGGCAGTTTTAGCGCTAATATGGCCTTCTATTTATCCACTAGTAGGAACACTGAGAGGCAGGCATTATGCTTTAGTCCATTAAGGATTTGTTTTATACAGAGAGGTAAATGTTAAACTGAAAGCAACACCAAGACATTTTAAATAAGAATAATTCAGGTAGGAGTCTCTTCGACTTTAGCCACTCCACTAATGGAGGTTGATGCTCTAAGAACAAGACTGAAATTTTCCGAAAAACACTTAAAGCTATGGTCTACGATTTGGAAGCTTTGTACATATTAATAACACCGTTTATAAGGCTGTTATGGTCCTATGGTCCTATCTACACAGTATAAAGACCAAAAAGAACGAAAAAAATCCATTCAGTATATCCGCTGAAAAGCTGCATACTAGCTGACCAATCAAGCCTAAGAACCTGCAACTATTAATTGGTCCGTGAGTTAGTCCATGAGTCCATCCAATCCTCGTCTCCCTCACTACGCAGTACGCAGCATCTTGCCCATGGTCCCGCCTCCTCCCCTCTACCTCCGGTGAGCAGCTCGCAGCGTTAGCTACTGAACTATCATGGAGCCGGAAAAGCCTAGCGCCGAACCGAGAATCCGCCTCCCTCTCCGCGGGCCCAACGGAGCTCTGCCCGCTGGTTGAGGCCTGTTAGCGGCTAACGGTTAACGAATAGCCTCAGCCGGCCGTCAGACCTTCAGCATCGGCCGTTTCGCCCCTGGTTGATCAGGTAATGGCTTTGTTTACTACAGTGTGAGATGTCTGCTGAATAACTCTGGTTAGTTTGTGCCTGCACGGGCTAATAACTTGTAGAGGAGCGGATTAGCCTGTTAGCCGCTAATCGTTAGCACTGTAAGCTGAGCTGGGGAGGATAGGCTGAGAAAGATAAATCCTCCCCCACACTCGGCTCCGCTCTGGCGGCGCCAAACCCGAATTGCCGCCGGTCCAGTTGAAATGGCTACTGCTGTGTGTTATAAGGGAGATGTCTGTCGTGTTTGATACTTTCAGTTGAGCTGAGCTGTTTTTGATTGAGTTTGCTGCTGATATATTGTGCTAGTCGCTCGTAGCTCTGCCGGAGGGGGCTTATATGAGGCGACACAAGCTGGGGGCGGGATCTTGGAACACGGAGGGGAGAGGTGAGGGAAGGAGGGGCAGACTGCGGTTTCAAATCGTAGACACCAGCTTTAAATGGATTCCTGTCCATCCATCCATCATTAATATCACTTATTGCTTTCAGGGTCATGGGGGATGGGCCTATCCCAGCTGACAATGACTGACAGGCAGGGTACGAACTGGACAGGTCACCAACTAATCGCAGGGCAAGTCAGAGAAACAGACGACCATTCACACATTAATCCACACCTGAGAGCAAATAAGAGACACCAACTGACCGAACAATCATGTTTTTTGCCTCTGGAAGGAGGTGGGGTGCCTGGAAAGAACCCACAAATGCACCAGTAGCACATGCAACTCCATACATAAAAGCCCTGACCAGGTTTAAACCAGCAACATGCACTGCTGTGCCACCATGCTGCCAGTTACTATCAAATATGTAAATACAATTAGCTGGTAGCTCTCAATATTTTAGGTCGCAGCCCTGGTAATTCACATTTAACAGCAATGAGCCAAGCAAAAACATAAATAATGCACTTGTTGTATGGGTTCCTGAATAAAAGTAAATCCACAAAGGACATTTTTAACATGACCTGCCTCTTAACCAGAGTCAGAGTTGTTTCTTTAGAATTGCCTATATTTGAGAACCTATTGAAATATTTATTTGATAACTGCTGATACTTCCATTAAAGCTGAATAAGAGAACCAAAATGTGTAAACATGCTCAACTATAACTTCTTATTCCTTCAGGCAGCAAGGCTGAGATCCACTTTGTTTGATTTGAGGAAGAAAACATTGTTGATAGACAGTAAAACCAAACTACAAATTTAGACTCAGCACTGTCAGCATAAAACTCAGACTCATTTTAAGAGTTATAAACCCATCTGTTCAGCATGCAGAGTAGTTTCTGCATGGTCTATTTAAACACAATGCCTTAAAGAGGATTAATAGTTCCTGCTGTCATCAAAGCGTGCTCACTTTTTAAGCCTTGGCAGTCGCATCATAAATCTAAGTGAGTTTCTGACACTTGCTGACAGCAAAACAACATTCCTCCAGGCACGGCTGGTAACGGTCCCTGCGGTGTTTGTTGGTGGGGTGCCCCGTGCTTGTCTGGTGTCGCTGCTCACACAGCCACGCAGATCCCGAGAAATGCCTTTTTTTAAACGGAGCCGTGACTTTCCCATGAACACAGGGGCCTCCCCAGGGACGCGCAGGGGCCGGGAAAGTCCAGAACCACCGTGACTTACACCACTCCACCACTTCCACCGCATGCAACCACTCAGTCACACACACATCGTACACACACACACGGTTCAGACGAGTCAAACATGACATGTGGGCCAAGTCGAAGTCAAATCTCAGCTGTCTGGAGCTCTTTGGAGTGAGAGGCGTGAGAGGCTGAGCGCTGCCCTGTTTCCTCCACAATGGAACATTCGGTTGCGTAACTCGTTTTGACAGCCCGCGTTGCCCACCATGTTGGTATCAGCATGTTGTCCCGCCGTGCCATGCATAAACCACTCTGACCAGAAAAGGCAAGAGGCACCCTGTTTTTCCTCCCCTGAATGAGAGGCTAGAGACAGGGTGATTGGGGCTACAGCCGCTGGTGCACCGTGAGGCTGTCAGAGTGAAAAATGGGCGGTAAACAGCGGTCCGGTGGGCAGCCATATGTCTGGCTTGAGGGAACAGCAGCTTGAGGAGTAACAGAGGGAAAGGTCAGAGAAGGTGGTTTTAAACTCGCTGTTCAAAAAGGAAAGTTTTCCATGACATTTAGGCGTGAATAAATGGATGATGAAGGCAAATGTTACATTTTCAAAGCTTTCTTTGGAATATATTACCAAGGGGATGCTGAAAGTTCAGGTTTTAATTAGCTGCTTTAGTTCTGATAAAGTACTCAAAAAACCCTTATTCAGAAACCAACACACGCACTCACGCATATTGAGGTTTTAGAGGAGCCATCAGGGTAATGAGGAGAAACTGTCAATATTTGGAAGTAACATTTTGTCGACACTGCTGGAAGTCCATTTACAAGGGAAAAGCTGATTGACTTTTGAAAAATCTAGCTGGTGATTTTTCAAAAACATTGATTGTATGAAATTGTGAAGCAGATCTTCACATATACAACATATTACACACTTAAGCACAATATATTATGATCCACTACCACACAGTACATTGAAATATGACATGGTAGATAAGAATTAGGGCTGGGTATTTCCAGCAACCCCACGATACGATACATATCCCGATACTGAGGCCACAACACCATATATATCCCAATACACGTAAAATGTGAACACTGGCTACACTTTTAACAGAATTCCCAGCATCTTTTGTTTTTATAACACGAAGAAAAAGAACAAGGATGAGTTTGAAATAATTCTTCATCTGAAGAACTTTAATTCAGGTCCCCAAAGATCATAGACCTACGTTTAAATTTGGAACATGTGTTTTATCATGTGTTGGCTTCTACTTTGAACTGTGCCATTGTTAATATTAACCAAAGTTTATTTATAACAACTGTTCAAACATTGAGGCTGTATCGATTCTGGAGGATCAGGATCCGTATCGATACGCGTATCCCCAAGAAGTGCATGGCGATATTTTGCCGTATTGATATTTTGAGCACAGGCCTAGTAAGAATACAATATTACAATAAACAAGGGATTTCCTTTAATGGTGCCATTTTGATACCTCATCTTTCTCCAATCAATTAACAGTTCAGGATTATATTTTCCGTTTAATCTACTTATGTAAACCTCATATGTCTCCTTTGGCCAGTTAATGTTATCTTTAATTCACATTGTTATCACTCATGCTATAAAGTCAACTGTGAGGAGCCATTAATAAGTGAATTTATAACCTGATTTGCCAGGAAATGCTGTTCAGGGAGACATATTTCTTTTTTTATTCATCTTAGAATCCAGTGATTAGTTAACTGCGTCACAAGAGTAAAAGAGGATGACAACACACAGCTTTGTTACAGTTTCCCTGATCTCACCTTATGTCGACCTTCACTATAATGTGCTGTTCTGCATTATTTATGAGAAAAAAATCTATGCACTAACATCAGCCTACGAAAGACAGTTCACAAGATCTCGTCAGTGAATGAATTCTAAAATGTCTAAAACGAGAAACCAGAAGAATGAGGGGGGTTGAAACAGCTCCACGGGGGGTGCAAGGGTTGTGTAACACACCCCCTCCCCTTGGCTTCATATCTGTCACCCTGCCAGGAAATTATACCTAATTAAGTAAGGGCTGCTTGCTCCAATTAAACTCTGGCATTCCCAGGCTCTGTGATGCATTGTCCTGCTCTCGGTGAAAACACGCTGCACAGATTTGCTGGCTAACAACACACCACTCTTGTACAAGGACAACAGTTTTTACGTCACAAGTTTTGGCCCCAATACTAATACCAATGGGCTGAATGCTGACACACAAAATCACTTTAGGCTTTTCAGTAGTTGGATCAAACAGAAGTGCAGGAAAGCTTCTGTGCCAGAGTACATGGAGAATAAGCTGGCCTCCTCCAGCTATGGCACAGTTTTTATAGGTGTGAAATTGAAGCTTTCGTCGCACTGTTTGAAATCCAGTATAAACAGGTACACTTGATTCAGTGCTTTGTGGTCAAATACAACAGTGGCCTCCACCTCAAACACTGTTTGACTATGTTTAACACGCAACCAAAGCATACCAGGAAATTACCTCTATAAAAAATCTGCTCCAGCTTAAATTTAGTTCATGAACATTTTTTGCCAAAGTTAGACAGAAAACACCTGTTTGGCATTTGATTTTATGATTGATGATGTTTTTTAACATCATTATTAGCTCACAGCTCTAACACTTACACAATAGCTAATTCAAAAAGTAGAGCCTGCTTTTACTTCTTTTTATATTCCAAATGTAAAATGATATAAAAGTTAGCACAAAGGATTGACAACTCTGGATCACGTATAAAGAGGAAGCCAAATCGATGTTTGTTTTTAACTGTGAGTATCAATGAAGGCCTTCAGAGGATGAAATACTATAAAACAATACAATATGTAAGATACAGTACTTTAAGATATTCAAAACATAATAGAGTGCAATATCATTTCATACAATGTGATACAGTGAGACATTGCAAGTTATGACAAAACACAAAACCATAACATACTGTATAATACACTATATTGCCACAAGTATTCACTCACCTGCCTTGACTCACATATAAACTTTAGTGACATACCATTCCTAATCCATAGGGTTCAATATGACGTCCGTCCACCCTTTGCAGCTATAACAGCTTCAACTCTTCTGGGAAGGCTGTCCACAAGGTTTACGAGTGTGTTTATGGGAATTTTTGACCATACTTCCAGAAGCGCATTTGTGAGGCTGCACACTGATGTTGGTCGAGAAGGCCTGGCTCTCAGTCACTGCTCTAATTCATCCCAAAGGTGTTCTATCGGGTTGGGGTCAGGACTCTGTGCAGGCTAGTCAAGTTCATTCACACAAAACTCTGTCATCCATGTCTTTATGGACCTGCTTTGTGCACTGGTGCACAGTCATGTTGGAAGAGGAAGTGGCCAGCTCCAAACTGTTCCCACAAAGCATTGAATTGTCCAAAATGTCTTGGTGTGCTGAAGCATTCAGAGTTCCTTTAACTGGGACTAAGGGGCCAAGCCCAGCTCCTGAAAAACACCCCCACACCATAATCCCCCCTCCACCAAATTTACACTTGGCACAATGGAGTTCCACAAGTAACATTTTCCTGGCAACCGCCAAACCCTGACTTGTTCATCAGATTGCCAGATGGAGAAGTGCGATTCGACACTCCAAAGCACGAGTCTCCACTGCTCTAGAGTCCAGTGGTGGCGTGTTTTACACCACTGCATCAGATGCTTTGCATTGCACTTGGTGATGTGAGGCTTGGATGCAGCTGCTCAGCCATGGAAACCCATCCATGAAGCTCTCTGCACTGTTCTTGAGCTAATCTGAAGGCCACATGAAGTTTGGAGGTCTGTAGCGATTGACTCTGCAGAGAGTTGACGACCACTTCACACTCTGCGCCTCAGCATCCACTGACCCCACTCCGTCAGTTAACGTGGCCTACCACTTTGTGGCTGAGCTGCTGTCATTCCCAAACACTTACACATTCTTATAATATAGCTGACAGATGACTGTGGAATATTTAGGAGTGAGGACATTTCACGACTGGATTTGTTGCTCAGGTGGCATCCTATCACAGTTCCACGCTGGAATTCACTGAGCTCCTGAGAGCGACCCATTCTTTCACTAATGTGTCTGCATGCCTAGGTGCTTGATTTTATACACCTGTGGCCATGAAAGTGACTGGAACACCTGATTCAGCTTTGTTGGATGGGTGAGTGAATACTTTTAGCAATATAGGTATCAGGGTAGCTGTAACACTTTTCAACATCAAATTTAAGAAGACTCCAAAACTCAAACAATTTGCAGCACTTGGCTACACACTTTTCTTAAATCATCTGGGACTCGGTGTAATTCCGACAAAAAATCATTTCTGATCTGCCATTTCTTTTTTTCCAATTTAGAGACAAATTGAGCTTGCAGTTCTACATTCCTCTTTAAGCAGGACGTGAATGTTTGCCCTGTTAAATTACCAACCAAATCCACAAGAGGATTAATGAAAAATATGTATTACCCAAAGTAGACAGTGAAGATATGAAAAAGTAATTATATGCCTGAAACAAAGTTCTGCCAAAAAATAAGACTGGTTATGAGTGAAAGTTTGACTTTTTAAGATATTTTATGACTAAGAATTCTAAAAATCTAAGAATAAAACACCCAGGATACAATAGGATATGGTCTACATGGCACATATAACACCTCATCTTACAGCATAATCTAATATGGTAGGATACAACAATATAGTTCACTGCAAAACCAAACCAAAGTATACATACCATACCAAACAGTACCACATCTACCATACAACATAACACTGAGATATGAACAGTAAGAAAATATGTGTTGTCTTGCATTATGATGTGATTTGATAGTGTAAGAAGCAGAAGTACATGCAATGTTGCAGTGCAATATAATACAGGATGATGGTGAGTGAGAAATTTAGGGAAACGTGATACAATATGACACAGTTCAATAAGATACCATAAGAGAAGGTATAGGCTTTAGGTTTCATGGGATACGGTTCAACATAGTACAAGATAGTACAATGCAGTAAGATTTGGTACAATATAAAATACTACAAAATCCTACGTAATGCGAAACAGCAGGATGTGTCATACGGAAAGACCAAGGAAGATAAGGTACAGTATAATATGATACAGCTTGATCCTTTGCATAAACATACGATACAATGCTATTTGTTGTTGTGATAGTGTAAAATATGAAAAGATGAAGTGATAGATATGGCATAACAAATTACAATACAATGGATTCAAAACAATACATTACAATCATAACACAGGGTATAATAAGAGTCAGTTTTGTAAAGATATGTCAAGATCTAGTGCAGCATAGAAAGACAAAGTTAGATTAGTTGATATGATATGATGGATAACAGCAAATACACTGCTGTGCTGTTCACAAGAATAAGCTACAATATATTAACACAGAGGTTTTCAAACTTTTAGGCCTTTGACCACCAGAACAGACCCCAACTGTTTACGTCCTTAAGAAACAGTAGACCCCTGATGATCAAACTTTTGTTTTATGGATTTTTTTTGACATGTTACCTTAATTTCAGCTTAACTCTAACCCAATGGCTGTGGTTTATATCAAACTCATCTTTAAAGATTGTAATAAAAACAGAGAAATATCCCAATTGAGATCATTTTAATTGTTTTGGTCTTTGAAAAAGCATGTGGCAATCCCCTTCTCAGTGTCTCACAACTCTCTGGGAGGTCCTGACTAGAGCTGAAACGATTCCTCGAATTTTCGCGAGTACTCGATTACAAAATATCCTCGAATTAAATTTTGTGCCTCGAAGCCTTGTTTAATATATAATTATACATATAAATACATATCTGAACTACTATACAGTGCACGGTGTTTGACACGGACGGTCATTTCTGTGGCACATGCGCCTGCTACCTCCGCTGCTGCGCTGCTTGTAAAATCATGAAGGAAGAGAAAAGAGAGGGACAGAAAGGAGAGAGTCCACAGAAGAAATGGCAGAGAGTATCCCAAGTGTGTGGTCACTACAAGAAGGGACGGAAAGAAAACACAGTGCAGTGTGTCTGATGTCAAACTGAGTGAGCTTAGCACGTAGCTTAGCATGATAGCAAGTTGTTAGGGCTGCAAGTATTACTATTACAGCATTTCAAATATGCTCATCACAGACATGCATCCTCTTTCCATGGTGGAGGACACAGGATTTAAGAACATGATCAAGGATTTCAATCCAAACTACACAATGCCCTCCAGAACACACTTCACAAATATAATTGCAGAATTATATTACTGCTTTGTAAATTAGTATTGTCTTGGCTTTGTTTTAAGCCAGTACTGGTTTAAACTTTGAAAGCTGTTAAAATAAAAACCCTTTTCTGAGGAATAAGCGGCATTTGGTTGCTCATTTTGAAAGCCCTAACATGTTGCATTGTACAATTGATTTATTTGTTTAAAAAGAAAAAAGTATATTTTGTTAGAGTACTCGAGTACTCGAAGAAATAATTGACAGAGTACTCGATTCCAAAAATACTCGATAGTCGCAGCTCTAGTCCTGACCCCCCCACATTGAGAACCACACATTAGGACACAGAATGATATAATACAGTCAGATATAAAGATATGGCATTTTACTACACTTAGAAACACAAGCAGTACCTTCCAAGTCCAGCCTCCATGTACTTAACTTTGTTCAGGACTATTTCTAAAATGCATAAAGAATGAACTCTGAAATAGTTTTTAAAGAAACTGGCTGTTTATGTCAGTGATAAATTACTGAGCTATGGACCTAAAACAGCTAAGAAAGAGAAGAATCATCTGTAAGTTAGTATCGAAGAAAAGAACAAAAATGTAGACCATCCTTTGACAAAACAAATAAAATTCAGCGAACATCTACCACAAATTACACTGTCCTCATGGACCTGCTATGAAACCTTGTCTCTGTCACTCTCAACGTTGTTTCACTTGCTAACAGGCCCTAATAAAAAAAAATTGAATCTCAAAGCAGCAGAGGAGATTCATCATGGTGTTCATACAGATTATCTGCGTCTCTGATGTACCCAAACACTACTCATAACATCTGATCAACTCGGTCTTCCTCACCACATCTGTGTTTTGAGACTAGGCAGATGAAACCTGCCAACTCTGTCGCCCGGAGGCCGTATCACACTCCATCACCATCTGTGCCAGCTTCGCTTAAGTCACATCCTCTTTCAAGACAATGAGCTCATAGTTCACTGTGATATTTCTCTCCTCAGCTCTGGGTGCTTAGAGGTGGAGATATTTTTAGGTGTAAGAGCTAGATGCTAAGCTACACCAAACTAGTTTGCCATGGAGTGGGAAGAAAAAATGGCTGCTTACCTGATGACAGGAGTGAAGAGGCTGTGGAGGCGACAGAAGAGCCGGACACCCTGAGCAAAAGAAAGGGGGGAGAAATAAATATGCAGGTGTCTTTAATGCTACTTGACGACAGGACTGTATCATATTGGATTTTTGCAAACATCCGATTATTTCCAAACTCTAGTTCGCCATTTCCAATGCTAATGCTTATTATGCAAATGTCTGTTTATTTTAAGTCTATATTGTTTCAAAAATAGCTGTCATTTGAACTAAGATTGACCTGTTAACCCTAAAGCAACATTATTTCATTTTCCACCTCAAAATAGTAGTTTCTGTTGCATGTATGTAAATTTAGCAATGAGCTGCATTCATCTAGCATAAAGTGTGTACTGTCTCTGTACTGTGTTCCACAACGGCAGAGGCTAGGAGTCAAAACAGTTCAGTGGTGGATGAGGCTAGGGAGAAGAAAAAAGAAGAGTGACCGAGCAAGACACCAGACTAGAGTGAATATTGGTGAGAGCTTCAGGAAACAACAGGCTTCTAAGTCAGACTTTGAGCTGCCTATACTGCCTTTGGAAAGGTGAGTACAGTTGTTGTCTAAAATGTTTTGTTGCATTTTTGGGGTCTATGTTATCAAGACATTTTTTACAACCCACCTCATTTGGCATGCAATAGATCAGCCTCTCCAAATAGTTTACTGAATTAATAGTAAACATGCAAACAAACAAAACAATCAAATAACAATAATAACATGGATACTAGATTGGATAGACAAAAAATACAACACTGTGTTACATATGTAAAGTAAACGAATAAATTAACAAAGAAGAACATCCTGCTTGTGAAACGCCATACTCAAGGGTTACAGACACTCATTTGTTAATTACTGAAGATCCAAATATGCTCCACGATATTACTATAATATTTGTATAGGTCCAAACTTCAGTCAAGTCCCAAATGTTCCAGTGGTTTCTTCCATTTTTGCCAAAGTTACTTTTAATATGGATAACAGACATCATAATAATAGTTAAAAACAAATTTCCTATCTGCAAATAGTTTTTAAACAATGATCAGCTGATCCAAGAACAGCCATAATTTTGCACATTAAAATTAAAAAAACAATCTCTTCTCAGTAGAATTGATTTTTGTTTTCTCATAACATCTTTACAAGCCAGTTTCACCTCCCTCTATGTCAGCAAATGCATCTTGTCTGGGAAAAGGTGACAGCAGTGTTTTCTACCACAATGCAGTTACACTCAAGAGGCCTTTAGTGGCCACTCTAGAGTTACAAAACAGAATTCTTGTATGTTCCTGCTTTAATGCGAAGATCTATTTGTTTATAAATTAGACATAAACAGGACACTTCTACAATAAATGAAAGGTGCATCACACAGTAATTAATACCAGAAAGTCTTTTGTTGGATTACATTACCATTACGTACAAAACGTCAGTCTGTGACACAAATGATTCCCACTAACTCAATGTCTCACCGTACAATATTAGATAGGGCTGGGCGATATTACCTAATCTCAATATCACGATTAATTGAAGCTCTTACCTCGATTATGACTAATGAATGACTATTTTATGCTATGCTGGAACAAATTAGTGGTGATATCTGCGGTCATCGACATGGTCTTCCTGCAGTATTTACACTTAGCTTCTTTCTGCTCAATGTCCTCTGCACAGAATCCAAAATATGCCCAAACAACAGAGATGGTATTTTTCTTGGCTACAAGATTGGCCCTTGTCTCCTCCATGTCGGTGGTGCTTCCTTCGCTCTTGGCGAAAGTGAACGCAGAGTGTATGGAGGGGGCATGGTCACGTGACTTACACAGGGAAAATAATCTAAATAATCGACATGAGTAAAATTACTTCGATTTGTGGGTCTAAATGATGATTTCGATTATTTTTGGATTAATTGCCCAGCCCTAATATGAGGTATGAAGAATGTCAGCGTTCTGCCAATATGACTGGCGAATATATTAGTTGTAAATATACTCCGAAATTTTTATATCTACTGATACATATGTTTTATATTTTAAGCCACTATCTGTTAATACTGATAGCATGCTGATGATTTTATGTATCCCTGCTCTGAGAAATAAGTTTTTCCTCTTATGACAACATTTGGTATTAAGTCCAATTTTTTTGTAACATCTCTCTTGACATGGCGTCCAAATAGACACAGCCTACTCCACCCTCCTTTGAATACTAGGTTGGAAATGAGCTACAGAATCTAAAATAGACAAGAAGGGAATTGTTGTTGATAAAGCAAACACACAAATGTTCTTGTAATGTCTCATTTTGTTTTAGTGGATTTTTGACTCATGTTTCTACTTTAGTTTCCTAGTGCATTGTCTCTTTCTGGGGATGGTAGGAGAAGTAAACATAAGAGAGTTATGACTGTGTCTCTGTGAGCAACATGTAATTGCTGAAAATAAATAAGGTGTACCATTGTTTACCTTTGATATGACATCATGCATGTCACTTCTGGGGTGGTAGGTGCCGTCATCATAGCGGAAACGGTACAGCACGGGCTCAGGCTTGAACTGGTGTTTGTCTGTGACTAAAAAGGCAATTTTTGAACATGAGGACGTTTCAAAAGGAGACGTGCCAGAATAAGAGGAAGAAACAAGTTAAAAAATTCTAAACCCCTCAAAGGAGTATTATTCATCTTGCTTTAAATCCCAAAGCATAAGCGGTTTAAAGATATATTCATGCCAAGCAGAGCTGCGTGGTGAAAGAAGCTTTCCAGACAAGAGGCAAACCTCATACAGAGCGGTCACAGATAACACAGCTGCTCCAGCTTCTCTTGCTGTGGGGGACTTTGACGAGGACCCTCCTGACTATAATAACAGTCTCCTCTGTATTCTTGGCTGCGGCCGTGCGGGTTCCATTAAATGTTTTTATGAAAAGATATTCTATCGTTTTTCACATGGGGACTTCCAACTGCACGGAGAGAGAGCGCTTGCAGGGGCTCAGAGCTATTTCTCTCTGTCAGGGACAGCTCTGCAGCCCAATCTCATTTCTCTGTGAGGAAGCAATAAAGCATCCCAAGAGTGATTTAAGTTACAACTTGGCTCCAGGCCCTACTCTTTTCAGGAAAAATACATGTAAAGCAGTATGCGCCATTTGGTATGAATGCAAAGTGCAGGCCAGCTTAAGCTGCATGCAGAAAATACACTTACAGTTACCAAAAGCCACAGAACAGCCCACTTAGCAAATATAACACAAACATAATGACAAGAGGAGACTAATAGTTGCAATCCCTTACCTAAACATTGTGTCAGGGGAGGGTTTAAATGAGACACCTGCTAAGACATAAATAAAACAGCTGCATCTGCACTTCGGGCGCAAGCCAGGAAAGTGAAAGTGTTGTGAAACTGCTTGTTGAATGAGGAACATTCAATGGAAAAAATAAGAGGTTAGGTAAGGCAATGGCAGGCACTTGCATGCTCTAAACCGTGCAGAAAAAGTAAATTAGACTGAGGTAAACCTGATTTTAGGAAGAAAAGCAAATGTTGATCAAGCAAGTTTTAGAGGGAAAAAACACAACAGGAAACTGTGAGAACCAACCGTGGTGGATGATGCCATTCTCCAGCAGAGCTTGACCCAGGTGAACCCCTTCCTCTGGGTTTCCTGTCTCACCGATTTCCATTAGCCATGACACAAACTCGCTGGGAACACACAGAAGACAACACTGCATGGGTACTGGAAGTGGGGGTGCTAAGTGTGAAGCTTTTAAAAATAATTCTTACTTTTTTATACCAGTTGAACAAAGTTACATCCATGAATCAACCAATCAATAAAAGTTTGTTGTTAGTATTGCATCTTAGGACAGTTTTCCACATTTTCAAAGTAGCTAGGCCTAGTGTTGTGCTTTCTGACTACTTCTAGACAAATCTATGTTTTGCAATAGGAAATGCTCTTTTGCTATTAAACATTACAGCGTTCTGAGTGCTGGTGGAAGCGTAGGTTAAGTCTGGGCACTTTCCACATCTTGAGTCTCTCCTCTTGTTCGGATAGCCACAGCTCAATTCCCATATCTAGTATGTTTCACACATGCTCTCCCTACCATTTCACCCTCTTTTTAACTCTGTCCACAGTCTCTCCACTTTCTCAAAAGTCAAAAGAAGTAGCATGTGCAATTGCTTAATCTTAATCTTGGTCTCAAAAGAATAAGATCTCATTAACTGACCAACCAACTGCAGGCCGTCAGCCCTCATGCTGCTGCTGATGCAGGTCATTGTAATCCTGCAAGTTTCAGCTAATAAATATTAATTAAATATATTAAATGTGTTTGTGCAGCAGAAAGAATGGTGGCATCCCTAAGAAGAACTTATTTCAGCATGTTTGAACTCCTGTGCCTCTGCAACATAGATATGAAAACACACACAACCACCCATGCAGATCACAACAGATGTGTTGAGGCCTCATAAGGAAATCTTTAACCTTGTTGATCAGTGGTGAAAGATTTTAAAGAGGAATAAAGCAGAGACATGCGCATCTGGAACACGTCGATGAACAACATTTATTTTTCATTGATGTTTTTGAGGAAACAAACACCATCTAAGTCAAGAGGAAGGCTTTATTTATTGCTGAAGGCCACATATATTTGTGAAAATAGCTCGCAGGCTTTGGTCTGTGTATTTTGTACAGTTGATCTTTATTTATCTAAGACTTAGGAAATGAGATGATCAAAAAAACAAAGGGTTTATTTGTATCTTGGGGAGAACAGTTCAGAATACAAGATTTTTTTTGTTCTGCGTCATTTCAAACAACAAACAGGGACTCGGATCTTCTGATGGCCTCAGTAAGTTAAATTGGATAATTCTCCATAATTTGGTGACTCAGACAGAGAAAGTAAAGAGGGTAAATGAACAAAGAGAGATTGTGTATACAGGGAACCAGTAGCCTCTCTGATTACATCTCCCATGGCCTGTCTACCGAAAAACAAACAAACATGGCCAGCAGTACCACCGGAATTCAGTGGAGTGTACTTCCAGGCCATGGTGGAGGTGGTCTGGTGTCAGCGTCAAGCCAAAGCCTCGACCTCCACTTCCTTCTCCTTAAATTCGTTCAACATTTTACACTCTTAAACCACTCATCGCTGGTGTTCCCATCTCTCGACAGCCAACCACAGGGGGGGAAAAGTAGACCATAAAAGCTCCATAACAATGTCAATTTGTTAACCTCTGTACCTAAACCATGGAAGGATAAACACCCTGAGAGTATGGGTTGTGGAGTTCCCATGGCCTCGAGTAGATTAGGGTCAAACATTAGCAATAAACAGATTCAAACTATTTCAGTCAATATGTGGAAAAAAGGGAAACTGGCCAAATCAAGCTGAGACTATTAACTGTGCAAATTGATTACTTTAAGACCATTAAATTTTATGTTTATCTATTTTAGATGATTTAAAATCCTGTGTTTTTGAGGAATTCTCTTCATATGGGTTTTCTCGGGCCCTGTCTTAGGCCTGGCACACAATACTTTGGACTGCAGTACAGGTGTCTGTCCTATTTTCCAATTAATCCAGCTATCACTTTGATTGTACATTGTTCATAAAGAGTATGCACTGCAGTCATTATTGCATGGGGATATGTTGCTCTTCAGATAAGAAGTAATCAGGCACAAAGCTCTTTTTTGATACAGTCCCAAAATGACCTCCTAAAGTCTGATACAATACATTAGAAAGATGAACATCTAGCCACAAGATCACAGCATACACACATGTCCTTAACTAAGCTTGCTCACCATAAACAAGATGCAAAAGAGCACAGCTTCAAACTTAAACATCTGCACATTTTCTGGAGTCTTGAAATTAAGTTTTTCACATGCAATACACCGAGAAATACACACGCAGTTAAAGGCTTTTATGCAACAGAGATGAATATAAGTTATTACATGTATTATTACTCATCATCACATATGTCACTAATAATCATGCCTAGTAATATTAAAACAGTGTATCAAGTGTGTTTCACACATAAATTAGAGTATACATAAAAGAATTCCAGCAGACAGAATGAATGAAAAAATGTGTACACCCAAATTAAATTTAACCTTAAGCCCACAGTGGAACAGTTAAACCAGGGGTGTCCAAACTATGGCCCAAGAGCAAAACTATGGCCCGCTGCCCATTCTGAATTGGCCCCTGAAACAGTTGATGAATAAAGACATTTTGATTACAGCAGCAAATGCCATCAATCACGCACATTTTCTGCCATATCAACTTTGTCACAAGGTCTCATTCACAAAGTATATTGCAATATTCATCTTCAAGCACCAACATTCTTGCAGTTTACTCTTGTTTTGTGTCTGAAAGTTAAGATAAGCTGTCAGTATCTCCCATCTCTGCTGTTCAGAAGGTCATTCTTCTCCTTACTAGGTGTGAATCCAGTGATAGCCAGGGGTTATAAGGGCCCCTTGACAGCTGATAACCCACCCGTAAACCCTAAAACTTAACTTAAATACACTAAAAATGAGGCGCAGCAAGTGGCTCAGTCATCCATGTATTCCTTTTTATGCCCTCGATGTCAAATGTTTGGACATCCCTGAGTTGAGCAGATCTTGTCTGACCAACAGTGTGTCTGCTGATTCTTTGAATTCATGAGCAGGCATGGGAACTGATAAGATATTATTGATACTAATGCCATTGTCAATTCTGCTTATCGATATGTGTCTTTGACTATTCCCTTATCAATTCCTTTCAGTTTGGGAAAGTTGGCCCCCATTGCCAAACAAATGTCACCCCTAATATTTACAGCCATGCTGCACAAATTAACGCTTCTGCGAGTTGCTAGAGTTTCCACCCACAAAACATTGTGCAATTAGTGTTGCTGTTGAAAATGAAGTCACAACTTTGGCCACTTCTGCACACTGTCAACCACAATTACATTTCCAACCACTTTTTTTAATCATTTCTGCTGACTGCCTCTGATGAGAGCGTGAGGTCCTTGATTTAAAAGTTATGCAGAACAAAGTGTAAGGAATTAAAAGGAAACTGCCGAGCGAAAAGATTAATGATCTTGATTTCTTGAGGGAATTGTTTACAATTCTCATCTGGAATTAGTTTTTGGTTAGATCCCTTTTCATGAGATAACAATGTTATGCTAGTTAGTGCTTGGCATATCTTTTTTTCCATTTCTGATGATATGCTGATGCTTGGTAAAATATTACTTTCGTATTTACACTGGCAAATTGTGTCCTTTGTGTATTCGGTGTGCTTTGGCACAGTAGATGTCAAGAAATAAAGTGAGGTGGCATGAGTTTGGACTAATCACGGTAACACCACATGTAAGTAACAACATGCACACTCCGCTTTAGAAGGGAATGAAAACTGACTTTCATACTGGTTTGACTTTTTATGCCAGAATTTTGTGCATTCTAGATAGCAAAATAAGGACAAAGTGCTACATGCAACATGTTTTAAGACACAATGTGGATGCTAAGATCTGTCCCTATTCTCAATCATGACGTTTCAGGTAAGTTTTAATCTTTCCACAAACTATTGCTTTTTCTTGTACACTTTTAATACAACACCAAACAAACTGCTTACTAATTTTCATTTGTCACACTGATTTAAGCTCAACAGTAGATCTCCTGTAACACAAGTCCGCAGATTTTGAAGCATTTTTTAATATCTAAAAGTATAAATATCTTTCCCAATTTTAGAAATAATTTATTTCTAAAATGATCAGACTTATTGCCTGCTTTCATTTGCCATGTGTTAGGTAAATAGTTTGTGGCTTGTTGTAGCTCAAAGTTAAGTAAACAGGTGTGAAAGTTATCAGTTTAAACTTCAACCAGTCTCAGCAACACATTGGGTTTAAATTTAAAATTTTTCAGAAACACCGGCTTATTACTGCCAGAGCTCATCTCCAATCTCCATGCTAATGTTTTCTGAAGAGCCTGTGTCTGCCCCAAGCTTATTACTTAATATGCAGCATAAGAGTGTCTTCAATACTCAGAATAGTTCCATAGAAATACCGATGCAGTGCATTGACTGATGTAAGAATCTATCTTCTTGATGTATTTAATAAATGCTCTCTTTACATGCAGCAGCAGCAGCTCTTCAATTCAGCTTAAATTTGTCATTTGTCTGTGCTGAAAGAGCAAAAGGTTTATTCCCTGTCACAAAGAAGAGCATGGGGCTGACAAAGACAAAGAGCATTTCTAACAGGGTGTCAAACCTTTTCATTGCACTCTTTTCAAGCCTTTTCATCAACATCTATCACAACAAGCAGACACCATTGTCTGCCACATGTAGAAAAGCCAAACGCTCTGAGCCTCCTTTGTTTTCCTGCTTATTCCGAGTTTAAAATTGGATGATGACTGCACGCGAGGTGGCTGTCACACACATTTCCCTTGATGAATTACACTGTCAGAGGAACCAAACCACAAATACGATTGTACCACTTAAAGGGGAGGAGTGCGCGTCCAGCCTTTAGCCTTTAAAAAAAATCAAAGAGAGAGAGGAGAGGCGTGGAAAGAGAATAAAGGCAAAGCGTTTCACAATGGAAGGAGTGGGCCGAGATGATGCCAGAAGCAATGTGGCTTTCATCATAGACATACCATCCTGGATCCAATTCACCAATTACGCCTACTTGTAATCATCTCTAAAGTCTTCTCATACAGCCGATGTAAGGGGGGGATGGAGAAGCCTTAACCCACAAGTGGTCATCCAGGTGTTGGACGAGACATGTAGAGAAGGATAAGATTCCAAAAGAAGCCGCTTTCTCACCATACAATCTCTTCAGACTCAATGTGGTTTGATCCTTTTAATCTTTTTAGCTGACAGATCCATTCCTTCCCCAGACCGCAAGGGATCTGGTGTTGTCTGCGAGGACCAGAGGAGAAAGTAACCTCTCATTCCAGACCAACATGCCGTGTAACATGACCACAAGTATGTCCAATTGAGCTTTTTGGTTGATTTTTTCCTTTTTTCTCTTAAAGCTTTTTGAAATAATAAGGATATTTGTTTAAGCTCTGGTGATGTTCAATACCATTATTACCAGTCAGAACATCTCTGTAAAAATCAAAACAAATGGAAAAAATGGCTCATAGTGGAAAAGCAGCGGTGTTTACAAGGGAAATTTGTTATGAGATTTCAAGAGTCAAGATAGGATCACAGTTTAAATAACATCCAACCAAGACTGGCTTGTGAAAATTTGAAATTCCTGCAGTGTCATCACTCTATAAAAAGACTTTGGGTTGCTGCAGACAATTCTCATTTTCAAACATGGGGAGCTCTTTGACGACAGCCAGATGTTTGAAGATTTTATTATCCATGTCCGGCTTTGTCACCCCTTCACTCTCACAAAGTGTGGACAATGCGGGGAGTACATTATAGCAAAAGGGTAATAAGCTGTCTTGAAAGTGAGAAATGGACCCTAAAATTGAGGTTACGGGCTTTTACAACGTCCCAGCTGAGGAGATCAAAAGGTGAGATATCCTGTTGAGTTTTCTGTAAAAAAGCTTTAGGGCTGAATGAAACATAGATTAAATCACAGCAGGTAGTTTAAAGATCACACGGTACAATTTTTCACTGGTCATGGCAGAAGTTTCAGCTTATAAGGTCCAAAATGTTTTCTTCAAAACAGACTGAAGGGAATTGTAAATTGTAAAACTTCACAACTGTTTATGTTAGAGTATCAAAGTCTGGGGGAACCACATTCAACCGGTTGAGGGAATCTATTCTGGGTTAGTGACTTCTAGGTTACTTTAATTTGTGGCATGATTAGTTCAGATCAAGCAAAGTCTGCCCCCTTTGCAGACCAGAAAAACTCAGCTTTTCTTGAAAAAGGGGTGCTGGATTTACTTCAGAGTGCACCAAGGGTTAGCTCAGGTGTAACAGATAGGGTGTGTGGGTGGTTGGATGGATGGTTGGTTAATTGGTCTGTTAAAGGATTGATGCTTTACTCGTAGCATGGGAAATTCAACACCCAATTAAATATGAACCAAGCATGGAAAGCAAACTGATAAGCAGTTGATTGTGGAAAGAATTAGGATATTTCAAAATGTGCAAAAGTAAGCATATTAAGAGTTTATCAAACATATCAATAAAGTGAGCAGAGTGTGGTTACTTTAGCATTTAAAGCACCATCAGCCTCCATTCTCCTTGCAGATTAACATCTACAAGTCTGTGCTAAATATGATTGCACATTGCCTAAAGTCAGGTTAACCTGAAACTGTACCCTCATTCTATAGCTCAAAATACTGTCAAACTGATTTGCTTTAATCCGTGTTATAACTTACTGCCGGGCTAGGTAATTGGGCAAAAGCGAGCCAGATGGAAGCAACACTTACAGCAGCTGCAGACTCAAGTGGTGGCAGGTTGCATCATTAAAAAATATTTAGAAGGCTCAAGTTTGCTGAACAATGTGCAGAGTTAAAGACAACTTATCCAAATGAAAATGTTCAAACACTAAAAACCTGCTTAATTTCCACTAGTATGTGATCTTTGGAAAACGTGTTTTAGCACTAAAGTTGTAGGAATATTTTCTTTTTTAGAAGGTGTGGTTTTTTTAGCATGTCAGAGCTTTCCAACTCCTTCTCAAGGGTGGAACTGGAACTAATTTCACCTCAGAAATGGCGTCCTTGTCATTTCCACTTGTCGTACCTCTGACACAACTGGAGCGCAGCATTATGGCCAGACTGTGACTTTCAGCTGGCCTTAGACTTGGCAATATTATGTAAAAGCAGAATGTCAAGTCTTAAACAAATGATGTAAAATACCGTAATCAGAAAATTAAGCAGAAAAATAATCATGACCTATTATACAAAAATTACAGTAGAGGTTAACTACAGGGTAAAAGATGTGTTTGGACTCACTAAAAGTCAAGACAGGAAGTTCAATGGCATCGCTAGTAAACATAAGAACATGAACCAATGAACAGCTGCCCTCTGCCATCACGGGCCCTTCACTGCAGTTACCTCATGGATTCCTCTGCAGCAGGCTTATTGTAATCTAACATGGGCGAGTGGGGACAGGGAGAGAGAGAGTGAGCAGTCAGCTGAGCCGTACAGGGATATCTCCTTTTGATTTACGAGCAGCATTCAATGGCCGTCCCGTCCCCAGACACCACACCAATAATCCTTAAATAAGATTCATGGGCTAAATCTGGCTGGATTTGATTTTCCCATGACTGAGGCTGCAGATATACATAACACCCACACAGTATCCTGGACTAAAAGCACCGACGCTTTCTTCTCCTGGCTGCCGTCTTCAGAGATCCTTGCCATTTGAAATAAAAGAAGGGTTGGAGGGATGGATCTGTGTCACAAGAGCTCTAAAGATACAACCATGCACAGTGGGTAATTGGCCACAGTATCTACTACGCATAGAATATGTATGATTAAGTTTCACAGAATAAGTATAAACACTGCAGATTTTAAAAGAGTAAATAAAGTGTTATTTTTCAGCAGTATGAGTCTTACCTTCCTAAGAAGCACTTGGGGAAGGTGGTTAGCTTGCGTTTACGGTCCTTAATGAGGTTGCCCTTGGTCATGAGGTGGTAAAGCTTTTCCCCTTTCTCTGACACCATCACCCACGTGTCCTGCTCCATGCCAAGCCTCAGACCTGAGCAGCAGCAGCAAAGAAGAAAAAAACGTCATAATCACAGAGTCAAAAGGACAGAGCAGGATCACCAACCTGGAGATCATTTAATTATTTCAAGTAGATCTTTAAGACAGGATGTTTTAAGGCTCAATCTGACACACCCGGTTGAGTGTTTCACCTTTACATTAGTCTAAGATTTATTTGGAAATGGTGAATCAAGCAGCTATGCATGGTAAATTAGGTCCAAACGACGTTCTTTCACCTCGAGCAGACAATCTTACTGTTTTCTATGTTTTATGCTTACATCGTTCCAGTCCTCATTTCTTAGCTCTAAGTCATTAGCTCTGTTTTTTATCTGGCTGTGTGACTTTTAAAATGCAAATGTGACCTAAAATATGCTGATAATGCATTTTTATTCTTCCCTTTATCACATTGATGGGTTGGAGATTGTATCAACTGGCTTAAAGGTGGGGTAAAATCAAATTATGGAGATTAAAAAGAAGCTGTAATCATGGTTTCTTGGTGACTTTGGGAGGGTAGATCTAGCTTTCTTTGGCAGCATCACAGGGAATGTTCGGGGAAAAAGGGCTAAAGACCACTGTGGTAGATTATCAACAGTGCTGTTGACTAACTAAAGTATGTCAAGGTAGAGTTGAATGCATCCTATTAAGCATGATAGTAATGGTGCATTCCATTTACCATGAAGCTTGGATGTTATAGCAAAGTATTACGTCACATCCCAGTCAAACACATCCCAGTTAAAAACTAGTAAACTGAAGGTCACTGACGGTCATCGGACTTCCCAAGTACACAGTCAAACCAAACACAGGTTCTAAGTGATGGTTAAAACTTGCACAGTACCTGAGCCCCCCTGACAGGCAGCAAAATGATCATAAACCTTGGCCAAAGTTTAAGTTGAAATCCACATTGTGATTGGATGTACACTTTGGAAACCCGATAAATGTTGTAAACACTACATCTGCATGTCTTGTCAGGTTAAAACTCAGAGACTGGCAAAATAATCTTGCAGTCTAATTTCAGCGTCTGATTGCTACAATGCTAATCTTAGCTTGCAGTCAAGTTAAGCAAGTATGTGTGCATCAATATGAAGTGAACCACACAGTTCAATGCACAGCATTTATAAATAAAAAAAAACATCTTTCCATATATTCAAATTCTAAACATTTATCTGAGCTTGTCTGGAAATACTGCCAAAATAATAAAACAACATTTAAAGTCTCCATAGATCAACCATTTACAGTGTGCCACACTATCATACAAACATCCTGCTGATCATTTTGTTCAACATCCCAGCATCCACAGGCCCTGAGCAGAACTCAAAATCCCAGCACATCTGGTATCTACACCAGCGAGTGTCCACTTGAGATACAAAATAAGTGGGAGCACATGGCTGGGAGCACCATGTGTCAGCACTGGTAAGTATTTTGGTCTGGAAAAAGAATACAGCCAACCATTTTAGATTGAAAAATAGGTATAAAAAGTGTCCATGACGCACCAAAGATTTAAATGTGTGTAAATTAAGTACAAAGATGTGATGGACAGTTCTGTCAACAAATCAAGCTCCTGCAGGATTCTCTACCACATTAGCAGAGCGATGCTGTAAAAACATACAGACAAACCATAATGGATTTGGACTTTACAAGGATGAAAGTGCTTGCTACCGGTCAGTCATATTTTATCTGAGATAAAAGTCTGCTTTAGTTGGAGGAGAGAGTGGAATCAGTTTTTCAGCTCCACAGAAGGGTATTTTGGCTTCACTTTAGTACAGTGAAAGGAAACAGAGAAACACTGTCCTTATCAATATACTGTATATACAGTCAAAAGGTATGGCAGAGCTTATAACTGAACAAATTTATACTTATTTAAAACATTAAAACAGTATAAAAAGAATAAAAACGTTATTTTTCATGCAAAAAAAACAAACACACCTTTAAGATTATTGCATCTGAAAAAAATCATATGCTAGTTCAGTATGTTTTGCTTTTTTTAACTCCTGTACAAACATGCCAAACCTGATCAGATCTAACTTTTTCACGAGCCCAGGTTAAATTTTCCTGTATTGATTTTCCCATACACAGCAAATATTCAGTTATATGATTTAAAACAGATGTTCAGAAGAAAAAAAAAATACATAGGAAATGAGTTCCCCTCACTGGCTGCATTCAGAATGAGCTGCCTCCCCACCCTGATACTGATCCACCAAAGCGCCCTCTTACTTTTCCTGCGCTCCCTCTCTTTCATGATGGCCTCCAGCCACTCCTGCTTCTCCTCCGGGGTCTTGGCCATGCAGACGAACCACTTGTTCTTGGCCGTGTTGTGGATCTTCCAGCCGTTGTTTACTATGTTCCCGCTGCTGTGGTAGTCAGCTGTGAGGCAGAGGAGCAGAGAGAGAGAAGTTTGATGCGGCCAGTTTTATAAAGTCCTCTCTCTTCTTGAAGGGGAGGAACAAGAAAATCAACTTTTTCTGGCCAGTTTAAGTCGAGCGTAGTGTTTCATGTTTAGAGGGGAGGGTCTTCAATTAGTGGTTACACTGATCATGACACTGTAAACATAGCTGGGCTCACAGTAAATGAGGGATACCACATTTAACATGGTAGTAAAATTTGGCTGAACCCTAATATTTTGCCTCAGGGAAAGAAAGAAAAAGGCCAGTCAGAAAAGAGGAGGACATGCACAAGAAAAGAAGACAAATCGTCCGATGATTTAAGCGTTTTTTTCTCTCTACCCGCTGTGTCATCTATTTTCCTAAAACAGCATCCATTATAGAACTATCGAGGATAATATAATCTATCTTCAGACACTGACTCAGAACTCATTTTTCCAAGCTCCTGCACCAGGCCTCATAGCCTCTCTATTGAGTGCTTTATTGATAATCACTCTGCCACTTTAATGAGATAAATGAGGGCACACACATGCACAGGAAGCACCATCCATCAGCATTATTCAGAACTGAGTCCTCAGAAAACTCTCTGAAAGCTTAAAGCTACTTATTTTTCCCTTCCTACACTCACGTACAGATGTTGAGAATGTAAAGGAAATCCAGAATAAACAGAAATGCACTCTTGACCGTTAGTTAAATCCACATTATTATTTTCATCACATTCAGAGCCTTCCATATACCCCATAATCTGGCCTCAGGGTGTATCAAAAAGCAAATCATCACAATCATCAATTACAATCACTTCTTAAAGCATCTACACCCTGGTGTCCTTCATAAAGTATGGCTTCAGGGCGTTTTCAACCTCAGGCAGCGAGTGTGTGCCTGGGAAAAAGTCCCAGTGCTTTTTATCGGCAGGAATCCGAGCTAAAATACTCCTGTCGGGCTGGATTTGAGATTGAGATCTTCCCGCATGTGGTGGAGAACACCCAAGAGTTTCTGCACCACTGTCTGCCTTACATGTTGTTCCTCACTCTGCCATCTCTTACCAAAAAACAGCGGATATTACTGCCCATTGAGGTCTGCTGGAGAGGACATGATGGCTTGTACAAATATAAATGATAATCATTGGCTGTGTGAGGCCAAAAGACACAAGAGCAGGAGTTCAGCAAGTGCTAGATGAAGCACAACCCCAAGGAAATGTAACTATAGTTGTCTTAAGTGATGTTTTAAGGTGAACTTTGTTTTCTGTTGGTAATCCAAAATCACACACTTGTGCTGCAGCTCAAGCCAAAGACTATACTGCTGAAATTCCTGAGAGGATCATAATGGGACACTAGAAACCACTAGCCTTGCAGAGCAGACAGACCTGCCTGATTCTAAAATTCTGCAGGTCCGTCTTACCAGCCTCCGTTGTCCAACGAATTCACTCGGCTGAATTCTTAACGGCCCAATCAGGGAAGAGAGGTGGGAGCAGCAGAATGTGGACGTGACGACAACCGGAAGTTGAGAACCGGAAGTTGAGAACGGACATGCCGATTAGCCTACTGTCCTCATGGCTACCTAGTAAAACTTGGCAAAATCTGCCCTCCTCAGAAGTTTACTTGTAGGGATTGTCTTTGACGAGGCTCATGTCACATAAAAGTGTTAAATGAATCATCTGTGTGGTACAATTTAGTGTAAGACGATAGTATAAGGCCGTTAGCTGTTAGCCGCTTAGTTAGCTAAGTTAGAGGCTAACGGTCATTAACTGTTGTTAGCTGTTAGTGGCTGTTAGCTGCTATGGCTAACGCCCATGAACTTTTTTTAACTGTTGTTAGCCATTAGCCGCTACATTTGCCGTTATGTATGCTACATTATAGGAGGCAACCCTGCTTGATGTGGATTGGTCCGTGATGAATGTGACGAGCCAAAGGATTGTCCAATCACAAGCTTGTTTTTTTTTTTACGTTCTGCCCCTGAAAACAAATTCAAAGGGCTCCTACCCAGATGGACTAGGGAAATATTTCTGTGGCATATATATTGAGCTGTCCATCTGGCTTGTCAGGTTAAGAAACCACTGCTGCATGAAAAAAGTAAAACCCTAGAAATAAAATGAATTAAAATAAATAAATAATTAATATCATACTCACCTGTGCCATCATCCACATTTTCCACCTCCATCACCTCCGTGTTGATTCTCCCTCTGAACAGGTAGCGGGGACCCTCAGTGGCTGTCTTGCTGTTTTTTAAACGCCTTGTACACAAAAAAAGAAAACAAAATAGAAAAGAATTGGTCAGGATTTCTTTATTGGAGACTGACAATGAGCATCTTGTGTTCTTCATTTATGTGAAATTTCCTGTGAATTATGTTCAGTTTACGTGCGATGTGGCGCCCCCTGTGGTAAAGAAGATAAGTACCTGTCACTCACGTACATTTGCAGGCAGTCCCACTAAACAAAAAAAATTTGTAAAAATGTCCAACTTGTGTGGACTCGGGTCCTGAGAACAGGATGATTCTCCTCAGACGACAAATACTTTACTACTTTTCAGGAAGTAGGGATGAGAATTGATAAGATTTTTCGCTACGAATGCCACTATTGATTCTGCGAATCAATTTCAGCAGATTTCCTGACCTATATAGGTTTTCAACGGCAACACTGTCAAACACGTCACTCCTGATACACAGAGCCATTCTAATGAGTGCCTGTTCTTGTCATATCCGCAGACAGCCTCTGATGAGGGTGTGACATCCTTGATTGTCAAGGCAAAAGTGAAAGAAACTGAGAAGGGAATCGATCTAATAATATCAATTGCTTGACTGAGTTGGTATTGATTCTACACGAGAATTGTTTTCGATTCCCATCCCTATCAGCAAGTGTTCACTGGACTCAGATATCCCAAAACGATGTCCTTTTTAGTTTCCTGGCTAAAAACGAACAGCGACTGTGGAATATGGCAAGCCAACGAGCCCCTCTGTTTCAGCCCTGCTCTGAAAAGTCTATTTCAGCGTAAGTCTTTATGTGCTGTGTCTGACTATGCCCTACTCAAATAGTGGATGTGGGTTTGGCTTTTCAGTACTGTGCTCTAATGTGTACTTGGTTCACTCAAACATGTTCCTCTAACTAGGGCAACCTGTGGACCAAAAAACAAGGTTAAGGGAGTGTCTCTTATCTAAGATGGGTTTATCCACCTGTGACATCATTTGGGGTGAATTTGCAAAAAGACGGTGTAAACACATTGTCTGAAAAATGAGGCAAACAAAAAACATGTTTTATGTAAGGGTGGTTGTAGACAGGCCATGGGCATGCAAGTTAAAGGGACTGTGAGGAGAATCTGTTCCCGGCGACATTAAGACTCTGCTACCCGGGGTGCTGGTTTGGCATAGTGGTTAGCAACCAGGCACCCCATGTACATGCTTCTGCCGGTCCAGGTTCGAATCCCGCCTGTGACCAGTTTTCAGAGTGTCTTCCCCTACTCTCTCTCCCCCTTTCACAAGCCTATCCACTGTCTCTCTCCAATCAATAAAGGCACAAAACGCCCAAAAATATACATTTAAAAAAAAAAAGACTCTGCTACCCATGAGCACTTGCGGCGACTCATAATGCTGCGTTCCAGTAACCTCGGAACTGGGAGTGACATCATCTCCGACTTATCACAGTTCCAGTAGAAGTCAGAAAAAAACATGCCGATCTACCAGGCTATTGTTAGCTGTTGTTAGCACGCCCTTCGTTGTTGTATGAAGAATGTGATTATCACTATGGCAGCATTTTTGTAAATATAAGTCTAACAATACTATGTATACAGCTGATGTAGAGCGACACACCCCAGTCAGAAGTGCAAATAAATTGATTATTACAGGAGCTAAATAACTGTTCACACTGGGGGCACCCATCTTCGATTGTCAACTTGGGGGTGGCAAGGTTTCACCAAGTTCCCAGTAGGAAATTCAGACTTCGGGGAATGTTCCAGTTGCAGTTTCCTACTCGGAACTCAGAAATTCCTACATCTGACTACAAAAGGAACGCACCACAAGCCAAAGCGTGCGTTTGCTGATGCTAATAAAAATGCAGGTCAGACCTTCCTCAGAACTCTGCATTGCTTTACAACTTCTTTTTTCAACATCTTACAGGATGCAAAGTGACGAGGTAATGTCTCTCTTTCTAGTTAGGTAGCGGTAGTTTTTGATGTTTGACAACAAGCAGTTTTTGGAAAACTTAGTATCGTAGTTTTGTAGCCGGCTATATATCGCTTCTTACAGCCCGGTGCTCTAAGACGTGTCCGAATAATATAAATTTGCTCTAATTTTAATCATCTTGTTCCTGAAGTTGAGTATCCAGGCCAGTCCAGCCCTGTACAACCCAACCGGAAGGCTAAGGAATAGCATTTATAGATAACCTATTTTGATGCTATAAAACTCATTGATAAGTGCATATTTCGATCAGGCATATATCTAAAAGTGAGACTTTTTTGTAATTATTTAGAAACTCCTCACAGCCCCTTTAAATAAACACCATTAAGGTGTGTATGGCAGAATAAGGGACCTACATGTAACCCCTGTAAAGGTATTAGTTTATTCGTCTCACCATGACTGTTAGAGCCGCTTTGAGTTCTTGCGGTATTTCGGTGCCTTCTTTCTAGAATTCGTAGTTCATCGTCGTCATATGATTTAATCATGGCCAGACAGTCAGTTGAGACAGCAGTGGAGAAGCGTTGGGTCAGGCTGCAGCAGCTTATAAACGGAGTCGGTTGGGACGAGTGACATGCTCTGAAATTTCACCTCAATTGCTTTATTCTACTGAACTGAAACAGAGCTGGTTGAAACAACTGACACGCTCCTATTTGTCACCTTGATTGGCCGGGTTTTTTGTTTTCCCCCCTCCCTTTGGATTACAAGGTTCAACTGATGGCGAGCTACCTATGATTTGTGGGACAAACCACCATCTTCTCAGGCCGTGTTGTAGCAAATGCAGAGCCATTGCCCCATTGCACACATCCACAATCTATTCTGATGAACTCTCATAAAGGTTTCGAACTCTCGTATCCCTCATTCAACAAACACTTTCATGAACATCCGTATGGACTGATATTTCTTCACATTCTTCTTAATGAGGAATGAACTGAACTTAGGGGTGGGGTGATTTGGTTATTGATTGTTCCGTTATTTCAAATTTGATTGTTGTTCAACTGTAAATTATCTTTTCCATATGGATCAGGTTAATGTCATGACATGTGTAAATATGTACACATCCTACCACTTTACTAAATGATACCCTTTATTTGCATATACTCGGATTTTCTTTCGTGTTTATTGTACTGGCACTCCAAACTCTAATCTTCTGACTCTAATCCATATTGTTAATACTTACCTTTGTTATAACTTAAAGCCTAGTTCTATTTATAACTTAGAGTAAGTGCTACACACACATGGTCATAATGTTATGGATGATAAGTGTATAAACATACGCGATAACTTACAAAAAAGTTACTCTTAATTTGTTTAGGGTATTATGAGAGACTAATTTAGTTATCAGCATCTAATCTTCTTATTACAGCTCTTGTGAGTGAGTTGCAATTATTTCTACTCTAGCAACCCCCTGGTCAAAGAAATAGTTTTTAAGTCTTACATAATCCCATAAAGCCTTTTTTCAATCACTTTTGTGGAAATAGAAACCATCCTGCTAAGCTGGGAATCACAGACTCAAAATGAACAGAACAGAAATAGCTGTTAGTAATGCAGATGGTCTTGTTTGCTTTGACAGCTCACAATTCAATATCAGTTTAAAAGGCCTCTCATGGCTCTTGAATATCAAGTATAATACTCATTCTCAACCATTGCTTATATCTAAAAAGGCTACTTTTGGGAATGAAATGTGTCTCATCCAGTAACAACTTTAAGCTCACAACAGAGAAATATTAAAGCTTTTTATGCTAATCCATCTTGTTTTTGTAGCTCATATCTAGGCATCCATATCAATTCTATTTAGTTTCATAATCAGTTTCAGATTCTTCACATGAGCTTCAGCATCATAGAAAAGGTACACTCAAATTCAGATCGACACTTTGCTTTTCCTCCCTGTTTTTTGTCCTGAAGTCACTCCATGGATCTGCTTTTATGTACTAACCCACAGGAACTGCGCTGTAAACAGCACGCACAGTAAAAGCAAATCCAAGTAGGTGGCAGCTTTGTTGGAGGTGAGTAAACAAAAGTGACAGAAGCATACAGTCTACATGGCAGTGCACCCAGCATGCATTTGTATCTGTATGACCACAACAATGGTCTGCAATCAGTGAGTTTCCTGCTGATAAATAAATGTCACATCACTTATTTCCTCTAAAAATGCATTGAAAGAAAAAGTTACAACCTTGGTGCGCAGAAATATGTTCATATCCCCACTCAGACTAATCACATGCCTTCTTCCCCCAAGTTAAAAAAGCCTTTAAATCCCTCTCTCACATGTCTCCTTTGGTGCATAACTTCCCTTTCAACTCACTAAAATGATCCCACAGTGCACTGCACCCTTTTGAAAAATAAAGGAACTGGTGAAGTGAATTATTCATGGACCCGGTGCTTTAAATGGCCTGCAGAGCACTGAATGAGGAAAATGTGAGATGGGAATAAATAATATTTGATTTCTCCTCAAAAAATATACAGCACAATTAAAAAAATAGATTATTGTACACTTGTGTGGATTTTAACGGAAGAAAAACAAATAAAAAAGCATCCTGACACCTGTTTTTCTTCTTGCAATAGACGAGAAGCTTGTCGAACAAGAAGAAAATCCTCTCTTGGATGTTTCCGGCTGAGATCTTCAAGAGGACACCATGCATAAGCATCTCGGTGCATGTATCTGTGATATTGGAGCCCTGTGGAGACAAAGAAAAATAACATTGATTTGAACAAGAGATCATGCACGAAAAGGCAGCCACTCAATTTTAATTAAATTTGAATGAAGTAGCTGAATTTAGACACTGGATTTGACTGAGGAGAGGGTTGTACCAGTTAGGAGTTAAAATAAAGGAAAATACATTTTTTAGAAAGTGGAATACTTGCACCAGGAGAGCAACAGAGTATCCTGACAGGGGTTAGTGCTCGCCCTGCTCTGGGTAGCATACCCTCGTACCAGTCTCGTGATTTTCTGAGCTCTTTTTGGATTTCTTCTGTGTTCTTTTAGACATCCTTTCTAATGTGTAATATTTGCACCAGGTGGGCCTGTCACGATAAGAAATTTTGCTGGACGATAATTGTCCAAAAAATTATTGCCGATAAACGATATTATTGTCAATATTATTTTGAAACATTATTTTTTCATTAATGTAACCGTATCAAAAGCAATAAACTTTAATTTCTTAAAAGTATTTAACTGTAATTGGAAGGTCATGAGCTTTCAAATAAAACAAACAAATATAATAGATTAAACAAACAGAAAAAAAGAGAAAAAAACAATGAAAATGAAATTGGATCTCTTTTGGGGAAAGCTGCATGTAAAAAAAATCCTTATAATAATCAAAAACAATAAAAAATAGACCCTGTATCTGTAAAGAAAATAAAAACTCAAATAAAACACACACAACAATAAAAACAATAGATAAAATGTAGTTTATAAAGTTCCTGAACTGTTTGTGACATGTAGTTCTCCCAGTCAATTCGTTCGTCTATCAAACGTTTGTAAAAAAAACAAAATAGTCTCGCTGTTGCGGCTGGCTTAGGAACAGTCACTTTTACGCCATCATTCATTTTAGTGTTTGTTTCTTTGTCACTCCTCATGACGCTCACTTCAGCTCTCTGAGTGTGTACGAGCGAGTGGCCCCCACCTCCCCTTCAAAGATGAAATAAATGACAGATGGATCACTAACCCTAACCCCACTCACGTCGCTATAGAACCAACGCGCCCAGGTATTGAGAAAGATGGACAGTGAGCCATCTTCTCATCCAGCCTGTTTGGTAGAGAGAGGGGAGGAAAATTTGTCAATTTATGCGCCCCGAAAACTTCCCGAGGATGTTTTTATTTATCGTTCAGTTATTTGATTTATTGATTATCGTGACAGGCCTAGCACCAGGAATATTGTCTTTGTGGAGCCCATCATACATCAGGTCTTATCTGCATTGTCACGACCTTGTAGCTTGTTTGTACAGAGCCTGGGTCTTTCTGCCATGTGCGAGATTATTTAACTGAAAGTAGGGAATCCTGGCGATAGGGTCCCCTCATTGACTACTTCTGCTTTTGGGGCACAAGAACCTTAGCAGAAGCACTACAAAACATTTACTTGTTTCAAACACATTTCTATAAGCTTGTGTTCTTTAGGTTTGAGCAGGTTTATTCTACACAACTTAATATCCACAAACTTTGTCTGAACAGAAGGAGGGGTTACAAAGCCCAGCCTTTCCTGTTCCCTCTCTTAGGGGTCTGTGAAAACACTCCCTGTTTCCTCACACCAGATTGCTCTGGGACTTTAAAATGCACAGCAGTTAATAGCTTCTATACAATAACATCCCGTCCAGTCAAACTCTGAATTGCATTGTCGCGCCTGGTCACCACATTGCTTCAGTGTTCCTGCTGCAAGTGATAAAGTGTGCTGTCTTTTTTTTCTTACCTTGCCTGCACTGGGAATTTATGAACCACGTTTGATCGGGCCCACAGAGCTAAAAATAACTCCCTACGCACAGAGCCGGAAAATGTGTTAAGCATTTCCTCCTGCTGGAGACATAAGCGAGGCCAAAACCTATCCCTTGCTTTTTTCTTCCTCTTCTCCTCACCCCTTTTGACACTCCCCATCCTCCTCCATTCCCTTCTGCCGATCATCTCTCTCCCTCTTGATTTCCAAGTTTACCCCTCTATCTCTTTCATTCCTTCCTCCACACTTTTTTAATGTCTCCCAGCGTCTTTAGGGCTTTTAAACTCCTCAACCCATGTCCAGATGTTAGACTCATTTGTAGCCAAAGAATGTGTGCACACCAGACACGGAGAGGCCGGCCTGTCTTGGTCAAGTTGTGTTCTGTGAACTTATAGCACATATTCCCTCCTGTTAAATGTATTTTATATACCCTTCATTAGATTTTCTGTTTGTCTGCAGCATCTCTCAATCACTCTATGATTGCCCTTGAATGCACTGCTTGGTTTTTCTCTGAACCCGTAGTCATATAAATAAATTGTATTGATAACGAGATATCTGGCATGAATATTGAGATATGAAATTTTGTCCATATCGTTCAGCCCAAGTGCCATATCAGGCACAGTCAAGCAGATTTAAGAAATGGAACTTAGAAAGACATGGAAACATATTTTAATGTCATACAACTCCAAACTGATGTAAAATAAATACATATCAGTACAACTGCGCAGTTATTTTTTTTATTGTTGTGATATGAGTCTTCGCAAAAAGTTCATCTCAATAGCCTGGATTTATCACATTATATTTACAAAAAAAATGTTATTTTTTGGAAGTGTGGTAATGGCCACAAGCGTAAGGCTTTTTTTAACGTTTCCTTGAATTTCTGAAGTCATGGCTTACACTTGGTTAAAAACATATATCTAATAACCTTTTATTGAATGCTAGCAAGGTCTGGATGCATATTTAACAGAAACAAATGTAACTTCAATGTGAAATGCAATCACCTTTATTTAGACTACCTGGCAGAGCATCTCTGTTATAATACCAGAACTGATGACAAACAGTGAACTGCTCTACATGAATATATCAATTCATAAATAGAGTTGTTCTGATTGGATCACTCCCCAATTTATCCCCCCCACCAAGAAGCTAAGGCAGCTGTGATTGGATGTTCCTCTTAACTCATCGAACCTTTCCACAAAACCACAGTAGCTGTGATTGTATATGCTCCTAACTTATCCCAACTTCCTACATGATGAAATTAGATCTGTTAGGATTTAGTCTCTGTCAACATATTTGCCTTATTTGTTGATAAAAATGTAGGTTAACTTAGTTTTAGTTTTTGCCCATGTACACTTGTTTATTTTAGTTATAGTCTAGTTTTCATCAGGGGAGAAAAGGTTTTTGACAAAAGCTATGACGAAAGTAATTACTCAACAAAATTAACACTGTTTTAATTGCGTATCTGTTCGGTGTAAAGGAACCTAAAGCTGACTTAAAGCTACCGATGCATTTACTTGTGCCTAATTGGGGAAAAAAAATTCTTGGCTCTCTTTTGGATACAGAAGACCCACAGCTCTATTACAAACTTAATCTAAATGACCAGAGTAACCACGGTTTTCACACCTTGCATATTTATATTACATATATTTTCTCATGTTGTGCAGGCCTATGTTGATTTAAATGACTACTGAGTGACAAAACACAGAAATTTGCAACACTAACCAACTGGCACCCGCCACCCTGACAAAATTCTGGCAGAAAGCACCATGGCAACCACGAAGCGGCCATCGCCCTGTCTCTCCCACACGAGGTGAACCTGCCAAAATGAGCCTGAGGGCAGCCAGCTGTGGAGCAGGTCAGGGCTAACAAGCAATCAGTACGAGGAAGAAGGAGGAAAAGCAGGAAAATGGAAAAAAAAAACATCAGCTCCAACAGCACAAACGTTTCTCATCCCTCCATCATTCCTCCAACACCCACACAGGAAGGCGAGATGCAAACAACGCTTAGCTCTTTCTCTCTTTTTTTTTTTTCCATTTTCTAGTTTTTCTACCCCCTCTTTCTGAGCTTCATACTGTTGCTGTCGAGCTTGGCATGCTGCAGTCAGAGGGTCCTGCTCCAGAATGAGCTCATGTTTACAATTAGTAAAAGTGCTGAGGGGAAACCGCAGAGTAGCTACAGCCAGGATCGTGTCAGCTATGAGAAACGTCACTAAACCAAAAGTTGGACACAAAACTCTTTGTTTTTAAACACTTGTGAGCATGTTTATGCTTGTGATTTAAATTATTCAACAATTTAATTCAGAGATTTAATATAAAGATTTAAGGCTTTAAACTGTTCAATCAACTCTTCATTATCAAGTATATTATGTAAGCTCAGTTTTTATGCCACTATGCAAATGAAGAGGTGTTACTTTTTTAAGTTGCCTGCACAACGAGGCAGCTCCTGTGAATGCTGTATCTAAGGACAGTAGTAAGGATTTTCTGAAAACTTGATATGAATGTCCAGCCAAGGGTCGAAAGATATATTGTTATCGTATCTATAACGAGATATGAACATTCAAGATATTAATATTGAAAAAGCAACAATATTAAACAGTATAGATGTCCCCTGCATGTACAACTCTGGAAGTCCCAACAAATTTCATTTCTTATGACTGCCCTTGAATGCACCGCTTGGTTTTCACTGAACCCGTAGCCATATCGTATCGATATCTACATATCTGGCAAGAATATCGAGATATGAAATTTTGTCCATATCGTTCAGCCCTAGTCCAGACTAACGTAATAATAAAGTAATTTGATTTCAGAGGTCAGAGATCTAACAAGTCACAGCTTGTCCATATGAAGGTGTGTTCACACCAAATGCAACTTGAGCAACCGAGATCATGACACCCACTCAAGATGCGTTGCCTGCCCATAAATTAGCTCTTTTTTTTCCCTGTCATGTCGCTAAGTGACATCAATCAGGTTTCACCACAACTATATCATATCATAGATCATATATTTGTATTTACTAGCTGGCATTATTTCAACTGTAACATCTTCACTCATCTACCAACCACAAAATCACTGCAACTGATGCAGATGAGGGAGGACAGGATCACAGAGAAACGCCACTTCTGTTGAGTATGGCAAAACTAATGTACTCACTAACTAGTGTTCCCACACAGACATGGATTGTCATTCTGTGAACTGAAAAAAAAAAAAAAAACAGTTGTTGTGGATGTCATCACACTCACGCACAACACTGATTGGCTGTTGCGGCACAGCTACACGTCACATTGCCTGTCAAGTTCACATTTTTCAACTTTTGCAACCATGCGCCACAACCTTGTCACCCATCCCAAGCAACCCAGTAGCGCAACCAAGTCGCCCAGATTGCGCCTGAATATGGTTGCACCTTATCCCAGCTGATCCCGGCTGTACATTGACTTTGCATGGAGAGTGCTCACCCAGATCGCTCAGGTCACCCAAGTCACTCAGGTCACAAAGGTCACGTTCAGTGTGAACGTACCTTTAGTCCCTGGCTTATACGCCATCCTTTGCAACATAAACTGCATTTTTTAGGGAACTTACCAGATAAATGCTCTTTCGTCCTATGCACAACAGTTTAAAGTCAATCTTTAACACACAAACAAGGGGGAGAGTGGCTGCATGATTCTTCGTAAACTTACAAACACACTTGTGAATTGTAACTGTTTACTTAAAGCCTGCAGTGTTATCCATTTCTGATTATGTAAAAATTCTAAGTCTCTATTTCCCAGAAGGTCACTATAATGCACTGCTGATTATCAGCGGTTGTCACGGTTATGACCGTTTCTGAAGACATTAAGTTTCTTGACAAATGTTCCTTTGTTAACATGTTCACTGAAAGCACAAATGATGGATATTTGTTTTATAATGATATAAAGAAAACTACAGAAAACAAAAAAAGCCTTACTGTCTTAATTTAACATGGTCATTTTATCAACTGCAACACTGATTTATCTGTGAAGAGCACTGTCTGTTGTTTCTACATGTTCTGTGTGGGAAACACACAAAGCCGTTATGCATCATGGTCCTTTCACTGAGTGAACTAACCAATATTGATATCGAGGTGACCAAGGAAACAAATGACCCTCTCAAAACTGATTTCATTTCTTTCTATTAAGAATGTGCGCACATTGGTAAAATTAATATTTTGTTCAGCCCTAGTGAGTACTGGGGACCCTTGTAAAGTCTCTCTGCCTACATGTGTCCAGGACCCCTCTTTGCCCTTTTTGCACAATGCAAAGTCAATTAAATTAGCACCAAAGCCTCTGGCCTTACAATTACTTTCACTGTTTCTCCTTCCATCCACAAAAAGGGCCTACTGTGATGCTAACAAAGGGAACCAAGAAGTCAGGAAGAAAACTAATTTAAAGAGAGGTCCTGAGAGCAGGGCATGTGGCCTACCTGAATATGATTGGGTTTGTCACCCTAAAGTATGAGGCTTTAACTGCAGGTGCTAACAGCTTCTTTAAGTAGATTAAATGTGGCTTTTGTCAATACAAGTCATTGTTCCCAGAGAGAACAAGAAAGCTTTAAAGGCTACAAAAGTCACGCCACTTGGAATTCCTGTTGAATAGCTGGCATGGTGCTAAGTGGCTTTCAATAAGTCATGACTTTGAGATTTGGCAACTGGTCAGCTGTGTATTTGAAAAAAAAACTTACAAACCGACTCAGACAGATCAGCAAGAAGTCAATGCAGCCATTTTGAGCTGAAGTCATTGGTGAAGATTAAATCGCTCTACAAAGAAAAAAGAGGTAAGCTGAGGCCTACCTCCCAGCCCTCAATGTGGGACTGCCACTCCTCCAGAATCTCCAACTTCTCCATCTGTCTCTTGGCTTCGTTGATGCTGGTGCACACAGCCTTCATCACTTGTAGAGACTCTTGCACTTGGGCGTAGTCATTGTGCTTTTTAGGAGTCCTTTTCAGCAACTCCTGCAAATACAAACATGACAGAAAGTTTAAAACAAACACTAAAGAGAGCATACTAATTGTGGCAACATTGAAATTTGACACTTTTAGAAAGGATTTAGATTACATTTGTGGCAAATCTAACTGCGACACAAGATCTTTGCAAGCTGAAAAGGCTAGGAAATTCAACATGAAGGGGGCTCTGAATTATAACAAAAAAGAAAACCATAAGTCACAAGCAACTTACAGAAAGAACTGGGCAGGAAGAGGTAATAAACTGACAAAAAAGAGGCATGAAGACATTATCTATACACTGGGAATAATATACTTGAGAGACTGACAAGACCAAGTATAAGTGTTCACAGGTGAAAACAGATGAGGAATAGGTCAGCACAATTAGGACAACCAAGGAGGGAAAACACACAGCACAAGAAAGCAAACAAGACCTGACACACAAGAAGGAGGATGTATGAAATTATTCTAAAAGAAACAACACATGGATGGTAAATAAAATACAGCAATAAAGAGATGTCATTGATATGATGACATCAGCTTGATGCACTTGAGGAAAAAAAACAGCCATGCAGCACATCTGCTGTCGGCAACACCTGGGTCCGTTGGCAGTGGGAAAAGAGTCACTTGCTGATTATTAGCAGGTTGATCCACTTTGAAAAAACCCCGCATTGACCCAATAATTTTAGTGTGAAAGCGGTATAACTAAGGTCCATTGCAAGTTAGCAGTACATGACATTTATCACATAAAGAAACAGAACAGCAGCCTCCAGAAGCTGTTCCCTCTTATGTCAAGTCTTTGATGTAACATCCGATGTTTATGTTGTTTCACAGCAAGAAGAATGTTGTGTCTTGTCATTGCAGCCACCAGTCCCTTTTAAGCACACATTAAATTCACAATTGATCTCATATTAACTTACCTTGCAGTTGTTTTTGACTTAAGTGGTTAAAGTCCCAGCTACTGCTTGCAAAAGTCTTGCTAAAGTGACAGCAATCTCTAAATCTGCAGTCTAAACACTGCATTTCAGCACGTCAGCCTGATTTACACTGTCCTGGATATATCTGCAGCCAGCGATGGCTATCTGTATAACTTAAGAGGAGGAGGCTGTGGCAGCTGGAAGACTTCAAATGGCAGAGCATCAGATTACCCCCTTATTATTATTACATCTCTGTGCCCGTGCTGGTGGCTGTTTAGAGAACGTCTGGGTGAATTAATAGTTCATAACAAGACAAATGAGACGGGACAGCTCAGATCACCGCCTCAAAAAAGCCTTTGAAAGTGTTTTTTATTTCGCTCACATTTCAGGTTAGGAAAAAGGAGATTTTAAAACTAACAAGTAGTTCAGGTATGAATGAGGCCAGTCAAAGCGTGTGAACCAGCAGCTGGGCCAGGGAGGTGATGATAGCTCTGGTGTTATTGCAACAATGTGGTTGTGCTGGAGAACTACAGCAGAGTGATAAAGCATGAGAACAGTGTTTCATTAGAGAGAGAGGTTGATGGGGATATGATGGGACAGTCCAAACTAATGACTAGGTGGTGGTGCATGAAAAGAGAAATAGAAAGGTATCCTACAGAAGGGGCAGTAAAGGGTGTGGTATCTCTTTAATGCAGGGTTAGCATGTCAGAAACCATACTCACCCTGAGCAGCAGAGGGTACTTGCAGATTCTTTGAATTGGTGCTACCAGGTAACCTTCCAGTGGGACTTCTGTGTTTTTTCTGCCTCCCAGCAACATGCAGTTCTGGAGAAAAGCAGAGGAGCCTTAAAGTAAACACTCGTGTCTTTTTGAGTCTGTTTTGGTCATAATAAGGGGTTAAAAACTTTAAAAACAGAAATATAAGTTAATTTTAAGTTAAGCTGGCAAAGTTTCAGATACCTTGACAACATTTCATACGTAATTTGAAAAATCATTTTTTTAATTGTTGAGCAGAGACGTTGAGACATATCAAATTTGTACAACACAATAAATCGGTTTAACAGGATGAAATTGTTGGAAAGAAATGAATCCATAATTCTATGCTATTTTTTACACACCACTCAGCATTGAATACATTTTGATTGTATTTTGACAGTCTGAAGGGGTTGTACTGCAATGCAGATGAATAAAAACAAAAGTACACAATTTTGGGTGCCTAGGATTTTGTTGTGTTTTACATTTTGTAACTGTGTCATACAGGAAATCACTTATGTAAAATTGGTATAATTTTGTACAACTGTATTAGGATTTCATTTAAAGACTCTGTCTTTGGAATTTTTTTTTTTTTTGCATGATATCTTTTATTTTTATATTTGCAGCCAAATTGTGCCGTCGTCAGGTACTGCACGATGAAGGACAACGAGTAACTATTTTTCCAGTCATTTATAAGGGAATGCGAGTACTTAAGCATAGACTTTACGATATACAACAAACACAACAAGTAATTCGTTTTTTTGTTTTTTTTTTACAAGATTAACCCCAGATGAAAACTAAGTTTGGTATGAGAGTTTTGCTACTTACCACATTTGGGGAAAATATGTTAGTTATACCAAAGTTGGGTGATATGGAACAAAAATCACATCCCCATATCTTTAAGCTGAATGCAAATATACTGTACATTAAGTACCATAATGCTTATTCTCAAAAAACACAAATACAATCACAACAAAGACAATTTTGCATAAACCACATCCCAAAGTAAATATGGCACTTTCTCACTGCCAGCTGTACATTATTGTATAATTAAATCATATAAATAAAGTACTTTTGGAGCGATCAAATGACATAATGATATAAAATTAAATTCTAAAAAGATAGAACTATTATAACAACAATTTCCCATTTTGACTATATAGTCTTCAAGGTCAAAAATAATTTAACTGTAAGAGTTTCAAACTGTTAACACTCTTTTAAAGGGCATTAGGTCTGCCATCTTTCCTGCAACAGCCAGTTAAAGTCCCAAGAAATATATAACTACCTTAACGCTACATAAACTAAATCTGTACATAATACTGTCATACTCTATAGCTCATTATACAAACATATTGATAATCTAAACTCAGTTTATAATCAGACCTTGTACTTTCCATGGACAAAACATGCCCATTGATCAAAATTCCACTAGAGGAACACCAAAATCTTTGCAAAATTTTAAGGCACTTTATCCAACTTAGCCAACAGTTGTTGACACTAGAAACCGACCTACGGATCCTTTACTGAAGGAATAAACTGTCTTATATTTAACTAGGTCAGGTTACGAGTTATGAGGACAACTGCTAATACCCATTTTCACCTCTGTCTCACCTGGGGAGCTAAGTTACCATGCAAACATTAAAGCAGCCTTTATAGCAGCCTATAGGCCAAAGGTTTAGGGCAGGTTAGCGGATATCCCCACGCTGGTCAGTGAGAGGCCTTGGAGGTGACCTGAAGAATATTAGCTCGTGGCTAAGTGTGGGTCAGAAGGTAACACAAGACTCATATAGCCTTGATGGAAGGCTATGTCACAAAAAGGTCATGGCTATAAAGACCTCATTAAATCAAAGTCAATTAATATCTTTGCCTCGTCTGGCTGCTTAGATTAAAGGCACACATGGCTGTAAATCAGACACAGAGCTCTTCTCTGATGGTGTGAATATTACGTGCATGTGTGTGCTTCATTTCCTACTCCATCAATTACAGTCTTAGCAAAGGTCACATATCTAAGCAAAGAAACAGCCAATCGATATGAGTGAGTCCGAGGTCTAACTCGGATTCTTCTGGGCGTGTAACTCTGCTGTAGAGCTCAGTTTCAAAGCGCTCTGATTTTATGGAGGTCTTAAAACATAAGGGGAGCATGTTAAACAACTGTGTGTCCCTCAGAAGCAGAGAAGGAAGCACTAAGATTACATACTGTCAAAGTCTATGATTAAAAGGGAAACATAAAACTGTAAACAGGGTTAAGTGAACAGCTGTGAGAGTATTTGTCATATATAGTGGCCATTTTCTTTTCAAGTAAGGTTCAACGTTAAAGGCTTAAATGATAATCTGTTAAATATAAATGTTGTTACAACGTCTTACTTCTGTGTTGCATGGTCTGAAAATGAAAAACCAAACATATCCTTTGACTGCTTCTAAAATTAATCAGCGAAAGAAAAAATAGAAAACAATCTGATCTGAATAACAGCCATGCCAAACTGTTACAGCTAAATTTCTCATATTCTGCTAAATTAAACTTTCTTTGCTTTTAATGTCAATAGAAGGCAGAGGAACATCACTCCTTCTACTGAACTCTCAACATACAGAAAAATGCTCTATGTTTCTTTAGGGAAAATGCTGCTTAAACAGTCAGTTTTTAAAGGCTCTATGAGGAGAATCTATTTGCGGCGGCATTAAGACTCTGCTACCCATGAGCACACACTGCGACTGTCGTAATGCTGCGTTCCAGTAACCTCAGAACTGGGAGTGACATCATCCCCAACTTATCGGCGTTCCAGTTGAAGTCGGAAAAAAAACATGCCGATCTACCAGGCTATTGTTAGCTGTTGTTAGCACGCCCTGCATTGTTGTTCACAAATATCACATGAAGAATGTGATTATCACTATGGCAGCATTTTTGTAAATATAAATCTAACAATACTATGAATACAGCTGATCTAGAGCAACACACCCCAGTCAGAAGTGCAAATTGATTATTACAGGAGCTAAATAACTGTTCACACTGGGGGCATCCATCTTCGTTTGTCAACTCGGGGTTGGCGAGGTTTCACCAAGTTCCTAGTAGGAAATTCTGACTTCGGGGGACATTCCAGTTTCAATTTCCTACTCGGAACCCGGAAATTCCTACTTCTGACTACAAATGGAACGCACCAAGACGTAACCCAAGCCAAAGCGTGTGTGTGTTGTGATGCTGATGAATGCAGTTCGGACCCTCCTCAGAACTCTGCATTGCTTTACAACTTCTTTTTTCAACAACTTACAGGATGCAAAGCGATGAGGTAATGTATCTCTTTCTAGTTACGTAGCGGTAGTTTTTGATGTGTGACAACACACAATTTTTGGAAAACTCAGAATCATAGTTTTGTAGCCGGCTATATATCGCTACTTCCAGCCCGGTGTTCTAAGACGTGTAATATAAATCATAAAATAATATAAATTTGCTCTATTTTTAATTGTCTTGTTCCCGAAGTTGAGTATCCAGGCCAGTCCAGCCCTGTCCGACCCGACCGGAAGGCTAAGGAATAGCATTTATAGATAACCTATTTTGATGCTATAAAACTCGTCTTAAAGTGTGTATTTTGATCAGGCATATATCTAAAAATGAGACTTTTTTGTAATTACTTAGAAACTCCTCACAGTCCTTTAACTTCCTGGAGTTTATGATGTAATAACTATACAGCCTCCCCACTACATTTGTGTTTTCTGCTTGTCACAGGCAGACTATTTTGAAAGCTCGTTCCTCGGCCTGTAATCCTCACAAGGCACCATTTAGGCAGGTGTTGGTAAACCATTTCCGGTCATGTACATTATTTTATTGTTTTCTGAAATGCATCTGAAATGCTCATGTGACTGACCACTGGCATAAAAACAGATACTCCTACTATCATATGATGTCATTAATTATCAAATTTGTCGCTCTAACATTAAATATTGAATGAGCTTGCTCTAACCCCTTGTATTTTACTTCAAATTAATCAGTTATTAGTGAACTATATTGAACTGATTTCAAACCAGAAAACAGCTGCAGGTTACCAAAGTCTATTTGGCATGACATCTGTGGAAATCTCTAACCTCATCGCACAGATGAATCTGCCTGATTCAACGTCTGTAATCAGACAGACCTACCATGCCAAGCTCCTATCTATAACAGTCGTAAGAGGGTAAAGCATAATGGCCCAATCAGTGTCTTCTAGAGTAGGAAGAAGTGGAAACTGTTAAAGCCAGATAACAAAAGGAAGTGACTGCATGTACAGACATTAGCATTGATGCTAACAGCTTCAGTCACATATTTGTCAGATCTGGACAACATAATCCGATTGGCCCGACAGAACAATCATCCAATTGAGAGGTTTTGCCATCCCAAACATTTTTTACGAGCTTTTTCCCAGATGGACTACAGAGACATATTGAAAAGTTCATCTGTTGTGTCAGGTTAGAAAATGTCCACTGACAGTATGAGCAAAAAGGAAAAATATCTCAACCTTGCAGAAATGCTCAAATGCTTTCACACCCAAAAACACACAGTTTAGCGAGGCAGCAGTGGATATGCAGTCATCTTTTGTTCTGGTAACATGATACTCCCCTGTGGAAGTGAAAGTCCCTTAGAGAGACGGGACAGGAAGAGGGAGTCCACCCACATGGGGGGCAGAGTCACATCAGCTGTCAGACACACTGGAACACAGAGTACAGGATTTTACACTGTCCAGCTGCTGTGTGTGGCTGCCTGAGTGTTTGCACACTCCCAAGGCTAGTTTGACCGTACTACAACCTTAGGCTATATCATGTTTAACAACAGAGCTACACGGATGGACTAACGCATAAGAAATATCAGCAAACACCCGTGGATGAGCATGGATTGAGAACAGCTACTCTGATACTGATCACCAGAGATTGAGCCTGGCTGTGTGAAAATAGAAATTGGCTATTATGTGCATGTTTACAGTCCCTTCTCACCAGTAAACAAGTTCGAACACTCCTGATCTTATTGAGCTCCAGCAGCAGCCTCTGGGCCTTCTCATGGTTTCCGCAGTATTCATCATATATCTGGAAACGGCTTCTCTGTGGGAGATAGAGAAGAAAAAGTGTGTGATAATAAAGCAGTGAAAAGGAAAATAACGTCAAGAAAGGAAAAGTAAGCAAGTTAGAAAAAAATCCAAATATTTTTGTGTATGTAAACACACTTGATAACTTGGGTGACTAAGAATGTGGGGAAAATAGGTAAAAACAGTCAGTAGATCAGATATGAATTTGGATCTGCACTGGCTAATATACCCCTCTCCATATTCCTTTTTCCTCTAATAAAACCCATAATGTGTATAATGTGTAGGGGGTTCCCATCGTATCCCAACATCTGCCCCACAGCCATCTGACACACAACTTTCCGCCAAAGCACTGCTCATGACATTTATATTCCATTGTCTTTGAGGAGTAGACCACACAGCCTTTAAATCAGTCACTACAAAGTCTGCACAGAGCACCAAAAAAAGAACACGCTCTGCAGCCACACTCATCTGCCTCAGAAGACAAAGCCGGTTATGTGGAGAGACATAACTGTCATAACAACAAGCCAGGCCACTTACAAAAACACAATCTCATGATTAACTGTGGAGTATGCCCTTCTTCTTGAATCATGTTTTCAAAGAAGTAGGTTTACGAACCCACAACGAGAGTGTTTCCCAGGCCCTGGGGACTGATTTGGGGAAGAGGGGAGATTTTAGTCAGAATGAACTTATCCTCTGGCATGAGGAGGGGTTTGATTTGAGCAGGACCGCTGTCCAGCTGGCTTATGCACCTAACGCTTTTGTGTTCTGTGATGAAGCACAACTGTGTAATTCATTCTTGGAACTTTAAAGGTAACACAAAGTGCATGCAAAAAATGTAGGAGGGGAAAACAATGACCTGAATATAACCTTAATCACAGGGGTAAAAACCACATGGGGAACTCCTTGCACAACACAGAAGAACACAAAATGAAGCCTGACATGCTGCCCATCATACAAGCAATGCATATATATATGTATATATAACAGGAGTGCCATCAAAGGGGAACTCATAGTAGAAAATTTCCAATGTGATAAAACAGATATATAATTCTACACTATGATACGGATATAAAAGGGGCCCTCCATATAAGTAAAATATTTATACCTTTTTATAGTGGATGGAGGTCCAAGGGGCTACTCCATACACAAACAGACTGATGCAGAACTTTAACCAAAAATGATTGAATGAGTGAGCAAGTTTGCATTTCCAATTCCAAAGCCTGGAATTATATGGTGTTTACAGATAAACACCTGAAATAAGGTCTGTGGAGAACACAAGTAAATGTGAAATAAGAATGCACTTGACTCTTACCCCACTTTTTTTTAAACTTTATTTTTCCTTTTAATGAAAACAGTGACAAAAACACAAGAACAGCAATACAAGGGGGACAAACACTACTCTGTTACATAAAAGTGCCATTTTGACCATCTTGCAGTGTAAAGTTCTGTTTTAATTCGTAGCCTGTAAGTCATTTGTTCCATTGATCAGATTTCCTTCACATTGTCCAGCCAGTGATTCAGTCCAGGTGGCGCAGAACTCAGCCAGGTTCTTGTAATGGCTTTCTTAGCCGCAAGAGATAGGATCTTAAACAGGTGTTTATCTTTTTTACATGTCACATTGTCTGGTATCAGTCCTAGATATATAAACCGGGGATCATTAGGGATATTATATCCAAAAATTTCACCCATAACTCTCAAAACTCCATCCCAAAATATCCGTATTTTCAAACATGACCAAAATATATGAGAGTGGTTGGCATTCAGTTGCCCACATTGTCTCCAACAGTATTGTTGTTGACCTAATTGTTTATTTTTAATTTTTGGTGCGATAAAAAAATGTGTTAAATTTTTCCATCCAAACTCCCTCCATCTGACTCTTACCCCACTTTTAAATTTTGAAGTAATTTTAAAACACTGGTTGCTATCAAACTGCTAACAAGGACTAAAAAAATGACCCAATGCAGTAATTCCTGATCACTTTCAAGAAACAATAGCACTACGTCATAGCCCCAGCCATTGGCACCGACTTCATAAGGTCAGATTCAGATTCAGATTCACAGTATTTATTATACCCCTGGGTAAATTCAGTTTACAGTGAGTGAGTTCTCTCGTGTTGTAAACACACAGAACACAAGATAAGACAAAGTGACGATGGTACTTAGGCTAAAAGAACAAAGAGGACGGCTCAAAGATAAAAAGCAAGTTAAGAAAATAAGTAGGCAAAAAAGGCCTAAAAAAATCATCATTTAGTTAAGAGGAAATTCTCAAACAAGAGGTCGCAATTTTGCCTTGTACACTGAAAGTGTGGTGGTTGATTTTCAGTTGTAGTTCTAATTCAGCTTAGTAATAGCTTTTACTGAGCTGAATTAGTTTCTGAGTGTCTACAGAGCTGCTTGGTTATATGTTTGGATATGAAGATCTCAAAGATCTCTGGAGTTACTGAAAACATGGGGAATAGCTGCTCGAGCTAGGGATGGGCATGTTTTTTGAAATCACAGTCAGTTGTATAATTCTGCTAATTCAATAGCCACAATAGCACGATGAATATTATTTCATCTAAGTCTTGGTAGAATTCCTCAAATATAACATTAATGTATTGTTTGTTTGGTTTTCTTGCCATATGAATTACAGTATTGTGGTACAACAGATCATGAACTGTAAAATGTATTGTGTTGTACTGTATCAGAAGCCTCGCTGTCAGTCTTAGCCCTGTAAGGTACAATTTCATGCTAAGTCATACTATATCTACACTCAAGAACAAACATATCATGATTAGCAACGATCTGCTACAACAAAAAGGGGAACTTTAATGCACATTACAATAAAAAGAACAAGATACAATTGAATATCCTGCCTGTAATAACAAAATATCACTTGCTGGTGATTCTGTAATAATTAATACAGGACAGGGTACATCACAGTGCCTTGGTAACTTAAGAAAATAACATGGCCCTCAAAAAGATTAGTGTTAGCGCACTGTGATGTGGCGCTAACACTCAGTTTCTGATCGTACCACATCCTTTAACTTATCTCAAAAACTGGCTTACAATTCTGCGTTTCATACTTTTTTTGTCTTTAATCCTGCTGTCAGCTTCTTTCTTGCAATGTATCTTTAGTTCATTTAGCCCTTATTCACGTGATTAGCATGGTGCCACAGTGAGGCTGCTGTAAACTGGCAGGGAAATCAACTTAGACTGCCATATGTTTGAAATTAAAATATCACAACTAGCAGCTATCTGATCATTGCATTACACAAGTCCATACAATTTCAAGCCACTCAAAAGTTAATGTTGATCCTTCACTTTTAGTTTTCAGATTACCTGTCAATGTTTTTAACTCCCAAAGAGGTGGTTTCCTCAGAGATCTTACTCTGCTGCTATATTATCTCTCTTGCCTTTTCTAACAGTGGCTTGATGCTACATGAAGCCCCGCCTCAGTAAAGGAGTTATCTGAAAGATAAGATATATTAGAATCTGAAACCTATTGTATGCCTCAAAGCTCTGCATAAAAAATGAGCTATATAGGAAGGCTGAGCAGTATATTAGAGCCTCATCGAGCATATCACACTTGTGCACTCACTCATCTACAGTAATCCAGAGAGATAGATTGACAACATGTGGCTTATCTTATCATTTTGAGCAGCTCTGGAACGCACTACATCAACTAAGATGTGATTAAAATGAGATTCCCCCGATCACAAAGGAGTATTTCAAACAGAAAATGTGTCATTGTATCATAATGTATTATGATAAGGACGATGTTTCAAGGTGGTAGGATGTGATTTGACTCACAAGAGATGCAGAGTGTGGAAGTGGCAGCTGTGAGAAAGCACGTGTAACTTACAAAGTGCAAGAAGCAACGGCCAATTTCATGGTGAGCATGAGGGTCAGGCTGAAGCAGGTCTTCAACCATGGAGAGAAAGTCTCTGTGAACAGCTAAAATCTCCTCAATGTTGCAGAACAAAGCCTGGAAAAAAATGACAAAAAGGGACAAATATTGTCGTGTTATTTTCAACATATCCACCAGATGCTGTTTGAATAAATGGAACCATAACTTTGCTTTTTGGGGCTTTTGGGGACTTTTTTTACCCTCTTTTTGTGAATGCAGAATTTTGTGCTGCCACAAAACAAAGAGTGAGGTTTCTTTACATGAGACATCTTTGATTTAAGAATTTCAAATATGAGACATTTCCACAGAGAAGCTTTGAAGGATATTCTATAGATCTGTCCCATGAAAACTTGCCCCTTGTGGTGTTGACATCTATCTGTCATATGTCATTTCTGTGGCAATTTTTAAAGGACAAAACAATGTTCAAATCAAAAGAATCAAAGCACGACAATCAAAGAGGTCTTTTATGAGTGTCCCCAGGCAAAAATAATCCTAAGTGATACTTAAAGAGCAATTCAGGTGGAAAGATTTTCATCTGGAACGACTTTGTATTTTTCTGTTTTACAGAAATGTACCTGCCAGCCATTTTCTGTGAATAATAGCTGACAGGCACACATATGACAATTAATAACACGTTTCAGATCCACCTTGTATGTCTATGATGACTCTGCATAAAGACCAACATCAGTTTATTGTCATGACATGAAAAGTACACCTGTCTTAAGCTCAAAACTGTATATCTGAGAGGATTACGTGTTTGGCAAAATGATGATGTTAGTACCAAAGTTTATCACACACATCAGTTATCCTGACTACTATTAACTGTGAATTGTTCATTTGTAAAAGTCTTCGATATATGAAAACATTTACATCATTTTGACATGGATACCATCAGATATCCGTTGCTCAGTGGTTTTCAAATCTATTTTGTAGGCACACCAATTCTTATGCCTTAAAAGAACCTCTTTGATGCATGCTTATAGATCGGTGTCTGTTCTAGCAATATATCAAAAAGACCACCCTTCTCTCCAGTCTGCCTTCAACAGCATTGTCCTTAGCCAGGCACATAAAATTCTGAATGATTTGGGGTGCTGGTTTGGCGGAGTGGTTAGCAACCAGGCACCCCATGTACTTGCTTCTGCCGGTCCAGGTTCGAATCCCGCCTGTGACCAGTTTGCAGAGTGTCCTCCCCTACTCTCTCACCCTCTTTCACAAGCCTATCCACTATCTCTCTCCTATCAATAAAGGCACAAAATGCCAAAAAAATACATTTAAAAAAAAAAAAAAAAAAAAATTCTGAATGATTCTTCTCATATTCCTTTTCTTGAATATGAACTTCTGCCTTCAGGGAGAGGATACAGAGCAAGCAAACACAAAAAAACTCACAATGAGCTCTCTTTCTCCCAACATCCATATCTCTTCACAACACTCACAGTAATTCTTCTCCTGAAATTCAAATATAATGTTTGAATATTTTTTCAGTTAATTTTTTGCACCAGTCTCGTATCAATTATTATTATTCCACTTTTAGCCATGTTTTTTTCCTCTTGTTCTCATTCAAATTTTAATCTTGTTTCTACTTATTTCTTATTACTTGTTTCTACTTGTCTCTAATCTGTTATTATTATCCCGCTTTAAGCATGGTTTTATTCTTCTTGCCTTTATTTGTTTTTTTAACTTGTTTCTGTGTATGTTGTCTAGTAGCTGTTATTTTATGTATCGTGCCCTTGGCCAGTAGCACTGCTGTCTAAGACAAATTTACTGCAAAGGACAATAAAATTGATCTATCTATACACCTATCTAAGAATGAATTTTCCTCTACAAATACCCAAGAAAATATAAAATACAAATGCATTACCAAACCAATTTAAGATGTTCAACAGTTCTGTTCAGAGTAAATCGAAAACTAATTTATTGATAACTATTAGTTGCACACTGTTGTACAAATTGCAAAGGCACACCAAGACTTGCCTCACCACTGGAGAACACATCATTTATTCATCACAAACCTCTGCTGTTTACAGCTTATGCCATCCCAGAACTCTGTTTCTCTCCTTTGAGCAATTTTTCTCCTTACCTGGCCATGTTATAAATGATAAGAAAGTTCATTATTAAGCATATTATTGGCTGTTCACAGACCTCCTATCTGCAAAACTGCTTATTTTCAGGAAATGAAAAAACAATCCTCGGTTACTGAAAGAAAGAATACGTATTGTCTTGTATTTTATGTGTTTAAATGTTTATAAAACTTAGTCACCAATATGGAAGGTGATCAGAAGCACTAGTTTTGGAAAAAAAAATGAAAATTGTAAAAATGGAGATGAGAGGTTTGTGCCTAACAGCAGCAAGATGTTGACCACTGTATGCAAATGAATTAGGAGTTTCTTCCTCCTCAGCAAAGGACCGTGATTATGATCCACATTTATTGGTGTTAAAGATAGTTTCACTCATCAGTGCTTAGTCTTTATGTCTCATCTATGTGTCCATTCTCAAAGAGGATTTAGAGACAAACCTGAAAGAACTCGCATGCACATTTTGTACACTTTAAAGGAGACATATCATGCTGATGCATGATTTAATACTTACATATAATATAATAAATTTGAAAACAAGACCTTACACCCCCTTCATTTTCAAAAAATGAGATATTGTATTTTTTCTGATATCCTAGAACGAGATTTGATGCCTCTGAAAATAGGTCATTGCGAGATGACCGCGAGATTTAAATCGTCGTGAAGACACGAGGTACCTTTCTTTTTATTGGAGTAATCTGATAAAACACTTCCTCCTCTGTGATATCCGTTAGCCACAAAACCGTCACCGAGGAACACATTCGTCCAGCAGCAGTATATAGCTCCCTAGCTCACATTCACTCATTACCAGCTCTGGCCTGTAGGGGGACTCAATACGCGGTCGCTGCTTTGAGCCTGCCGGAAAATACAGTTAGAAGAAGAAGGACAGGCTGGCTCAGCCCTCTCGGCAGCTCTGACAGAACTGACCAATCAGAGCACAAAGGGCTGTGACATTGCGGGGTAACCGGAGGTCAGCCTGGAACCCGAGCGTTTCAACGAGAGCTTGATAATGGCCTAAAATGAGGATTTTGAGAATGCTATTGTGGGGCAATGAAGGAACTAAATGACTTGTACTGAGGGCAGAAATGCTTTACAGGCATCCTGGTCTGGCAAAGTGAAAAGGAGAAACAAGCATGATATGTCTCCTTTAACATTAAATATTTTTTTTTTTTAAGATTCACTGTTCTCTCCCACATGGAGGTAACTCTAAAAAGAGCAAAAATATGGTTCAATCCAAACAGTCAAAAGCTTGTTGCACTCACAGTTTGTTTTTTCCCCGAACCTGATAAGAACCTTGTTTTTCCCAAACACTCTCTATAAGGCATGTTCCCAAACCAAACACAACAGAGATAGACACATTCACAAACAGGCAGCATGCAGTAAATATCCACTGAATGTGTATTTACCCTAAAAAAAAAGCACGATTACAGAAACAGTCACAGACAAGCCCCCACTGTGAGAGTGCATCCTTTATTGTCCTCCATTTATAAATACTTTTGTAGATTATATTTACAGCTGCTTCCTGGATCACCCACTCCGTCTTTCTCCATTCAGAACTTTGCTATTTTAGTTTAAAAGAGCATCCAAAGAAACCAAAGCAACTTTACTTAGCTTATGGAGTAATTCCCAGTCTTTTAAAAGTGTAGAGAAAACTCCAAAAACATCATAAAAGGCCTGAGAAGTGGAGGTAGAAGAAGGTCTTCCTGTCCTTTCCATCAGTTAAAGCCTCTTACAGTCTGTGCTGCCTGTGTTACTTTGATTATTACCCATCATTTTATAACCCTCCAATGTAAACTTACTACAAGTTATCTAGGTGCAAGAGAAAAGTACAGGTATATACACCTGTAACAGACAGGTTTGTTTTTTCTCTGCCTCACTATAACAATTGTTTGGCAAATTATGATCTCAAACATCAGGACTTCACTACCAACATTCTGTGATTGCTGGTCAACTACCTTTTAAGCCAGAGAGATACCAAAAGATGAGGACCATTATGAAGAGCTACTGGTTTGTTTTAATGTTTCTGAGAAATAAAAATTTGCATAGTTTACCCCAGAACATTGTCAAAACCCTGAAGATCTGAGGTAGGAAAATATGTTGTGGTTTTGCCGTCATTACATCTCTATAACTCAATCAATCTTTATTACTATGAGATATATAATTAGGAATGTAACCCCAAAACATGTTTGATGAGACACCAGATTATGTTTGGCAGTATTTAACCAGTGGTACAAGAAAAGTGAGGGTCAAAACCAGTGATAAAAATATTCGTGGCAAAATATCTTCATTGCCTCATGTGGCTGACGGTAGTATGGTTGATATGGACCACCCTTTATAAGGCTTAAAAAAACATAGAGTTGGATAAAAATACAATACAGTTGTCATGCTGGTGTTTTTATGGTTGAATTAAAGTACGACCTCTGAGAGGCGGGGTGGACTTCCAGTGGCTGGTAATTGGTGGGCATTGGGCTGGAATTCAGCAGGCACTTAGCTGGAAGGGGAAAATTGAAATTGCTGCATCTGTATGTTGGTTAGATCTGAGTATTTTTATCATCTCCGCCAAGGAGGTTATGTTTTCGGAAGAGTTTGTTTGTCTGTCTGTCTGTGAACAAAATAACCCAAAAAGTAATGGATGGATTTTGATGAAATTTTCAGGAAATGTTCAGCATGGGAAAAGGAAGAACTGATTTGATTCTGTTGTTGATCCGGATCAGCGTCTGGCTGCCATGGCGAAAAATGTGATTTTTGTGAATAACTACTGAACTAAAATAGATATTATGAATCCAATTGCTATTTTCATGGTCAAGAAATCTAAATATTTAAATTAAATAAAGGTAGGAGTAATATTTATGGTGAAAATCATAATATGGGTGAGGACTGTGGCGCTGGCGGAGGTCTGCACTCTCCGAGTGCTTTTCTAGTTGTTTCAGTATTTAAAAAAAAAAAATCAGCTGGATAATGTCTGTCAAGCAGGAAAAAAAACAAGTATTACAACACTGTTGTATTACATCCAACAAATAAAGATGCTGTGAGACATGAACTGCATTTATTACTAATGGACAGTATTACTGTTTTTCTAATGATAATAATAATAATAATAATAATAATAATAATAATAACAATAACTTAAATTGATATAGCGCCTTTCAAGGAACCCAAGGTCGCTTTCCACAGTAGAGGGGACAAACTAATAAGAATCAAAGCACAATACTAGGTGCTGCAGCAAAATTGAGAGTGAAGTAAAGTAGAGTTTTCTGGTAATGTTTTAAGTTTGTTTTGTTCAGCCCTGTACTGTTCTAAAACACAATGTTCTGTTACTTCCTCCCAATAGACAACGTGCATGTATTGACAGACAAATGGTCATGAAGCCAGCTGGCAAAGATGTGAGGAACAAATGAACTATATACATTGATGAGGGAAAATCTTGGATTCTTCAATTAGCCACTGCTCTGTCACTTTCTTTTACTTCTTTCCTTTTCTATCGCTGTCCTCTTTCTTCTCTTAGGCTTAGTGAAAGTGGAACACAGTATAGAGTTTGGTAAACTTTGTTTCTTCTTTGCAAATTGGCTTCTTGAAACAGTGTGAACATGTCATTTTGTAAATTTGCCTCAGCTCACACCAAACTTACGGAGTGCTATATGCATGAGACCGAGGAAGTGGAGTAGATGCTACACAGTCCCTTTAGTTTTAATTCTGACTCTGAAACTACTGTACTACTTTGGGGTGAAAAATACTATTTCTTTAAAAGATTAGATTAGATGGGTGTTGGAGTGAAAGTCATTTGCCCTCAAGATTTATACATGCACATCCATACCACACAGACTGACCCTCACCTTAACAGTTTCCTCCGTGATGTTCTTGTCAATTTTTGTTGCTGCATACTGATTGAGCCGATGGAGAAATACCTGAAACGGAAACAAACAGTTAACATTAATGAACCAGCCACAGGATTGAATTACAATTTGGCATCCAACCACTTGTACCTTCGATAAAATGAGCACACAGCTGGATTTTTAAGCTTTGTGCACAGCTGCAACACTTGGTGTCCATCACAATGGAAACCCGATCCACATGAAACCCAATCTTTGCACCGGTATAGAGTAGGGGGAGAGTAGGGGGAGAATAACAAAATAATTAGGGCGCATGGTATTTCAAAGGCAGTGTTAAGTGGCTGGGGATGGGAGCCAGAGAGGCCAACAGTGTGTGAATTAAGATAGATGGGAAGTGCTCTTATTTTCTTCAGGTCCCTAAAGAAGACAGTTCCCATGCTGCTTGGCTGCACAAGCCCTCCACAGCCCATTTAACGCTTCAGGGCACTTAGTGAGAATGGCAAATTAAGAAGGTGTGCGTTGAATGTATTCTTAAAATGTGACTAAGGAGGAATCAGTAATTTTACCAGCTTAGCCTGAAGGGAGAGCTTTTGAAAGAGCAGGTACCAGAAAATCATTTTTATATGTGTCTGTGTGCGACTCATGAAACACAGTTTGGCAGACAGTAATCAATCTTAAGTTGAGAGGTCTGTGGAAAACAAATTGGCGGCATCTCACTTTGATTTGATTGATGTCTGTATTGCGCTTTACCACAGGGAGGCAATGATGAAATCTGAAGAAAGGCTTACCACTCAAAACATTCATTACAAAAAGGAGGAACTGCCTTCAATAGCTTAGAAATTTAGCTTTATCTAACTTAATTTCAGTCAACAAAACACTCTCCCTGATGCTCATACTGCTTGCAAATTTTAATGAGAGCATATGCAGCAGCAGGAAGAAAAAAATGTCCTTGGAACATCATAAACAAGTCTGTTGTGAGATGTGGCCTCAGTCTTATACACATTTGTTCTCATTTTCCATGTCATAACACTAACTCCATCTATCCCCTCCATAGGAGTGAAAGCCAGAGACTCAAGTAAGGCAAAAGAAGAAATGAGCTCTGTAATAAAATAAAGTATGCGTTTGGATTTTATTATGCCAAACCTGATGCTGAGGCGCGGCAGTGAGATTTCCAAAATCTAAGATGGATTGACCAAATGTCAGATAAGTAAGAAAAAAAGCCTGATTCCTAGTGAGTCCATTACAACATCATTTAGAAGCAAGACGGAGCTCCCAGAATGCATCGGGGCTGTCAAAAATCAAATTCTAACAAAATCGATGGGCCTGTCACCGACGACGAAGAGCATCACAACATGTGGGACAGCTTAATCTGCACAAAGGGAGCACTGCAATTCAGCACATCCTGACACAGAGATGAATAAAGCTTCATGTCATGGTTTATTATTTCCATAAATTAGCCAATATTGGTAGATAGAGCTATTATTTCTGCTACTGTTGCATCAAACTGGTGTTAACATTTCATTTTTATTAAAGATTAAAATTCTTCTGAAAACAAAAAACAAATACAGTAGAAGTTTTCTATTAAGACCTTACATTTGACATTGACTAGCTTGTACTTAAAAAGCAAATTAGTCTTAGTGATTCTTTCTGTAAACTTTAGATCTTGTTTTGCTTTTACTAACATCAACACAAACTAAACAGTATCAGCTTAAAGGAGACATATCATGCTTGTTTCTCCTTTTCACTATGCCAGACTAGGATGCCTGTAAAGCATTTCTGCCCTCAGTACAAGTCATTTAGTTCCTTCATTGCCCCACAATAGCGTTTTCAAAACCCTCATTTTCGGCCATTATCCAAGTCTCGTTGAAACGCTCGGACCTCAGGATGACCTACAGTTACCTCGCAACGTCACAGCCCTTTGTGCTCTGATTGGTCAGTTCTATCGGGGGTTGAGCCAGCCTGTCCTTCTCCTTCTACTGTATTTTCTGGCAGGCTCAAAGCAGCGACCGTGTATTGATTCCCCCTACAGGCCAGAGCTGGTAATGAGGGAGTGTGAGCTAGGGATCTATACACCCCTGCTGGACGGATGTGTTCCTCGGTGACGGTTTTGTGGCTAACGGACATCACAGAGGAGGAAGTGTTTTATCAGATTACTCCAATAAAAAGAAATGTACCTCGTGTCGTCACGACGATTGAAATCTTGCGGACATCTCGCAATGACCTATTTTCAGAGGCATCAAATCTCGTTCTAGGATATCAGAAAAAATACAATATCTCATTTTTTTTAAATAAAGGGGGTGGGGTTGCTGGTTTGGGGGAGTGGTTAGCAACCAGGCACCCCATGTATTTGCTTCT